>OX375875.1:61286896-62495396 GCA_947359465.1 Metellina segmentata
TCGTTACGGTTCCGAAGTCGCTTTAGTCGATTTTGTAGCTTTCTAAGCCGACTTCTCCGGAGTACGATGCTCACTCTTTCGCTATATGGTACCTTTTGTTATTTTGGCGTCTTTACAATCCCAGAGACCTAGGCTTGGTCCATAAGTGCAGCTCATCGGTTGCAATTGTGCTTCTCGTCGTGTTCGGAACCTTGTAATTTGTAAGTCGATGATCCATGGGCCCCCTACCCCGGTCTGAATTAGATTTTCCCACCAGTGTGATACGCATCCGATTGAATGGCTCTCAAACTGAGAATCGACCTTATAATGAAATAGAAGGAGCGTGTGCCCGCAGTATCGCGTTATTTCTACCAGTAGCCCAATTTGAAGATCCGTCACGTGGTTGTGGGTAAAAGCATAAATCCTAAATTATTGATTGGTTAACGTGATTATCCACCGTGATCAAAAACACTAGTCTGCGATTCGACAGCCTATCGCTTCAGCCGATTCGTATGTCCACGGAATTTACCCTTCAGAGATCTTACGATAGCGATTCCGCCCATATGCTTCATCTATTTCATTAGATTGTCGATGTAACTGATGTGCTGGCGTCAGCGCTAATAGTACATGTGATTCAAGCGTGGTGACGTCTGAAGAGTCTGTCGGCAACTCGATAACCAGCCAAATGTGAGACATTTTCACTATGTTGCCAGCTCAACCGGAAGCAGTTCTTTATTTCGTTGGATGCGTTGATGCTTCCTCTGTCCTACAGTGTATGCGCTATCTGTATTTCTTTCCATTTGCGAGAAGTTACGGAGTGAAGGGTTGCACTTTTTTGTGACGCTCAATTCCAAAGATACTCACTCATGATGAGGAGTAAGACGTAATTCTAATTTTTAAAATCATGCTTTTTTTGTAATGTATAAAACATTAAATTGCAATACAGGTCTTCTACAGTGTGTCGTCACACCCAAGGCAAGTTGGTGATGCTTGACTGATCTCTGATAACCATTGTAGTAATTCACGAGGTATTAGGTGTTTTATTACGAAAGAAATTACGAATCCTTTAATATAATATTTTTTTTAAAGCTAAGATAAATTTTGATTAATTGAGCTGACAGAGGGATGAAACATTTCGATATTAGTAAAAGACAAGACAAATTATGAGAAAGTAAGAATTACCATTCTATGAAAAAAGGGCTCGTTTCTGCAGTTTTCATATTTTCAGAAGCAGTAGGTCTGGGTGCATGTAGCCATAGAACTGTCAGAAAAATATTGCGGTGTACAATATTTTTTTTCTTTGTTTCTCAATTTATTCAAGAATGCTAGGTACCGTTTTCAGAATATTTATTCGTTAGTTAAATTGATAGTTAACTTAAAAAAACTATTGGTTCAGCTTTAATTTAATAATGCCGACCAACCGGTATAGTGGTTAAGGTGTTATCCTCTAGATCCGAAGGTTCCTGGTTCGAATCCGGGTCCGGGCATGGTTGTTTGTAAACGTATTGTGTAGAAGCGGCTGGTGCACCTTAAATCTGTCCGAAAGTCCTCACGTTGGGTTGGCGTGGAAGTTTGGAGAGTGGGGTGCCAGCTCAGGTGTTGCTTCGTCATCTGACCGTGGTTCAAAATTACGAGGTGTTGTCCTCGGATCTTTCCTTTAAGGGAGTGATCCCGGACCGTCGTCAATAGCCCGTTGTCTAGTACGACGTTAAACTAAAATTGCCATTAATTTAATAATGAGTTTAAATATAATTCTTTACACAAAGGTTAACGTCACAATGGAGTAATACAACGTGTTACTTTTGGCGATATGGGATCCATCTCAAAGTATGAAGTTTGGAGGACAAAGGTAATGATAACGATAATTTTAATTAACGTCGAACGAGAGCAACACAACGGGCTATTGACGACGGTCCGGGATCAATCCCCTAAGAGAAAGATCCGAGTGGAGGACAAAGGAGCCGCTGCGATATAAATTTAAAGAATTGGGGCCCGAAAAAGTTTTAAAAAGGCTGATCTAAAAAAGGCATTTTGATGAAAATAGTCTGGTGTGGTTTCGATCATATGTTCATATAAAGACACATGAATGGTAGCAAAAGGAACGAAATATATCGACTTACTTTGATTTTAGAATTTTTTTTTGACATTCTTTTAGGATCATAAGAAGAAATGTATTAATTTGGAAGAACAGCAATTTTTAATTACAAACTTATACCCAGAGAATGCATATAATAAATATCAGACCAAATTAAAAGGTGTTGGGGTGATGTGAAAGTTTGGAGAGTGGGGTTCCTGCTCAGGTATTGACATCGTCAAGACCAAAATTACGAAGCGTTGTCCCCGGATCTTTCTCTGCAGAGATGAAATCTGGACCGACGCCAATAACTCGTTGTGTTGCTCCAATGCGACGTAAATTCAACTGCCCACAAAATAAAAACGTGTCATAAAAACGTATTACAGTACAACAAAATGTTCACATCTTCGGTGCCCCACAACTCTCGTACTCCTGATATACCTGTGGTACCAGCGATCTTCTTTATATGGTGGTCTGAAATTTGTAGAGCGAATCATTAAAAAAAAATGCCAGATTATAAAAGGGATCAAAAAGGAAATTCAAAACACCAGATCGAGAAAGTCTTCAGACACGTTGAGTGTGGTTATGGTTTTGACACATCTTATGCAGAGGTTTAAGATCGAAGGGTATTCTCTGTCAGCTTTTCATCCCCTCCAGCGCAAACAGTGATACAAAGCTTTTCAGATGATCCAAGACCGTTTTTCCTGCATCATATTCGGAGAAGCCTTTTCCAGTTGTCACAATCTAATAATGCCTCCAAATAAAATGTTAGGTAAAATGGAAAACTCTTTCTGAGGTGGTACCTGAAATATTGATTTGAACATTTTTTTAAAGGATTTTTTCTTTTATGAAAAAGAATAATAACAAACATTCTTATGTTCGAAAACAATGTTTTGTCACTCCAGGCCAACACAAAACAGATGTTTCGCAAAGTATTTATATCCAGTCAACAATCTGAAGCAGCCATAGTGTGGATCCTCTATGAGAAACATTTTCAGTTCAGCTTAAATATAGGTGGCAGAAATGTTTCTGTTGAGGCACGTGCTTCTTGTACGAATTCCATACGTGACATCACTTGGTTTAGTTTTCAAATACAATTGAAATTGAAAGGATGTTTTATTTATGAAAAAGAATAATAACAAACATTCTTATATTCCGAAAACAATGTTCTGTCACTCCAGAGTCGGCTTGAGAGGTTAGTGTGAGGAAGTCAACACAAAACAGGTGTTCCGAAAAGTATTTATATCAGTCAACCATCTGAAGCAGCCATAGTGTGGATCCTCTATGAGAAGCATTTGCAGTTCAGCTTAAATGCAGATGACAGAAATGTTTCTGTTGAGGCACGTGTTTCTTGTACGTATTCCATATCGCTTGGTTTGTTTTTCAAATATGATTTCAGCATGTAGTCAAGAAAAATCCCAATGGATGAGTTCTGAATTGATTTATATGATAGTTGATTGGTTAACGCGCTAGTTAATTATAAATAGAAAATGACAGAAAACTACGTTTTAAGGTGACTTTTATATGTATCACGTATAAGTATATCACGTTTCGAGTAGAGTAAATAAAATCCTCATTTTAGGTCAGTTTTAACTAAAACATCCCTCCTATTGAGTAGTTCCAAGCAAAAATTATTTCTATGTACTATCCTTAGGAACCTCTTATTTCATTTTTCGATTGGGCTTTCAGAATTGTATATTCAGTGGCATCAACTTAGTGAAATTGTTAGTTTGAAATAACTCCAGACGTTTGAAAAATACTTCAATTTTCAGCAATCTTCATGAGCCAGAAGAACATAGCATAATCTATTTAACAAACATATTTTCAAGCAAAGTACTTGTAATTACAAGTTAATGCATATAAATGAATTAAATCTGAGGAGATTCTGACCTCTCACAATCTTCAAAATTTAAACCCCGTAGATGGTCCTTAAAAGCCATGTGGCATCCACACATGTCTCTGAAAGTATAAATAACAGATTATTTATTTTTGTGGGGGGTCAGTTTATAGGGATCCCAGCGTAGAGCACCACCTAAACACAGTACATGTATAACAGAATATTTCCTAAAATTGTTACCATACAATCTATTATGTCAGGTCGAGTTACATTGTATTTATTGTGACCCTTATATGTATTTTTGCAATATTTATACCATTGTTTGGGTGATGGCACCTCTGAAGATCTGCATTTACAGTTTAGTATCCTGATACGCATGAGTTTTGGTCAGATTGCTTATCTGTATAACCCTTAGTACCAAACACTTCAAATCATCAGCACACTTTCTTTTATTGTTGCTTGTACTTTTACAGTCTGATTTCTTCTTCTTTTTTTTTTGCAATACATAATTATTAAAATTTGGACTTATGATACCTAAAAACATCGCATTTAAAGAGTTTTTATATTTCTGAGACATTTCTTTAAAGTTTTAAGTCGTTTTATACTTTTCCTAAAATTTTTCACTGACAAAACTAAATCTTCAATTGGTTAATGCTCTCAAAATACAACTCCTTAACCCAGATATGACCCATGTAAAAGACCTTCGAAAGTGGTCCTTTCCGAAAACTATGTTCAAGGTGATGTTTAGTGTGATCCACAGTTTGGGGGAAAGCATCCTCAACGTTCTCTTTCGAAAAAATGACGGGGGGAGGAGTAGTAAACAAAGGAGTTCACAGCTTTTTACCTTGTAAGGTTGCTGACATTACCAAACCTTAAGGCAGAATTGATTACAGTAACAGGTTCTGATTAAATTGTAGTATGGCATTCTCCTTGAATTTTTATGAGACCCCCCCCCCACTCGAGAGAAAATATTACTACTTTTATTTGAGGAATGAAGTCGTTATTCGGTTCAGTTTAAAAAGAGACATTATAAAGAATCCAAAGCTATATCATTCATATATAAAAGATACATAAGTGTAAGCCTGCTAAATCTGGAAACATATAAAAACTAGTTAGTTATGGAAAAAAATGATTTTTTTTTTCAGATTAAATCAAAAACTTTTTTTTAAATGGAAAAATAAAGTTGTTGTATATAATCTCATTTTAATTTTAAAGTGATAATGAAAATTTAGAATTGTTTCTCACTACCAATTTTAAAATTAAGCCAGATAGTAATTTTAGTGATAGTTTATTTTTTTAAATATAATTCAACTGCTTTGTAGGACTGTTTTCAAACTTATTGGTTATTTTTTCGATTTTTAAGATCTTTCAGGATTTCCAAGTAGAGCCCAACTATATATTATTTGTGTACAATAATATCAAGATGATTTAGATAGGGGGAATGTAATGAACAAATATAGAAATTAAATCGAAACATGAGAAAAATAACTTTATAAATTTTAAGATCTTTCAGGAATTTCAAGTAGAGCCCAACTAAATAGTATTTGTGTACAATAATATCAAGATGATGTAGATAGGGGGAATGTAATAAACTAATATAGAAATTAGATCGAAACATGAGAAAAAGAACTTCAGGGAATGAGATAAATCAGTGCAAAAATTGAGCCCACTGATTTTTTTTCATTTAATACGGAAGGAGTCCCTGGAATAATCTGAGCTGCCACAACTGGCAAATTTAATCTTAGGGACACCACTAATTTATATCAGCACAGGCGACAATTCCAAGGGGCCCGAATTCAATGGGCCCTCCAATAATTGCATTAACGAAGCTCCAAACGAGTGGGGGAAATTAAAGATATTGCCAATTAATATCCGATTAAGTTATTTTCACAGAACCTCACGCCGGAGGCGTCACGTCCTAGGGGTCCAAACCCCCTGGGGCCCGAGATTTTTTATGGTTGGGGCCGGGATCCCCAAACATGAGAGGAAAATATTACAAATATGCAGATAATACGAGAAACCAAATATGAATCAGGGTAATTCAATTTCCCTCGTTACTTAGTTGCCAGTTAGTCGTACGAATCCTTTGACAATATTTTTACAGTTGTGGCCAATCCCCTCCAACAAGACAAATCAATATCATGGAAAAGGACCGATAGTATTGGCAAAGTGATCGGTGTGAGAAACATTTTCTGTCAAGCTAAATGCAGGTGGCGGTAGTGTTTCTTCATTAATACGTGTTTCCTGTACATATTCTGAGCATCGTCACTTGGCTTATTCTTCTAATACGATCCAACACTTCGCCAATAAAAATTGCGATAAACGGATTCAGAATGGATCTATGATAGTTGGTGGGTCAATATGAATTATATTGAATGCCAAAACGACGATAGACTATATTTAAAGGTAACCCCGATATGTAATAAGTAAAACTTCACTTTTCGTCTGGTTTATACTGTGACAACTGGAAAAAAACGATAGCACGCAAACCTTTTGTTCCGAAGTTTTTCCTAGCGCCAGGAAGTGACATTCCGATGAAGACTGGTGAATGGACAAACATCACGAGAAGAAGCATAAAATGCTGGCCCATCTAATGGAGTGTGGCCGCAAATAAAGGTCACGTGGCATAAAATGCTGTCTAATACACTAGAGCGTTGTCGCAAATAAAGATCACGAGATACGCAAATAAAGGACACCAGATTTTTAAGTTTTGGGATGACATCATCTTTAGAGCAGAGACGAGACAAGGAGGCCATTGTACAAAGTGGCGGAAGAAGAGCTCTCGTTAGACAGCTATACGGTTAAGTTAAACACCGTTGAAAAAAGCAGTGAATAAAAGCTTGTTGTTTCTTTATGAACATTCGTTCATTGAATGTTCCATGTACATAGTGTGTATATAGTCTTCCTATTGTTAATCGAGACCTTTCAAATTGTAATAAAAAACTTGTATAAGTATCCAGCTGAGTCCTACTCTGATTTATTTCTGAGGTGTAAACACGCCACAAAACGAAAAAATCTGCCTCATAAACAGAGTTCCGAAGTCAAGCATAAAGTAAATGAAACAACTGAAGTTTCACTTTCCCCTACAAGCTAAAATTTTCATAAGCAATTCTGCAATCTACGAATGTGAGCCACTTTCTGCCAAGCTCTGACGTCACTTGGGGCTTGTTTTCAAATACGAATTCACCCAAAAAGATTCCTAAGAATGAATTCCGCATGATAGTTGATTGTTCAAAACAAATTAGATCAGACATCAAGCATCACCAAAACGGTGACAAACCACAATTCAAAGTTACCTCGATATGTATCAAGCAAAAGCATTTGAGTAATGAAAGCAAAGTTTTCACTTTTTTCGTCTAGTTTGTTTGTCAACACTCAAATTCGCTCTCACTGCTGTCAAAATTTTCAATGTTGAAATCCAGTTTGGTATAAAAGAAAAAACTTGGAATCTATCAAATAGAAGTAAATTTTCTTTAAAATCAAAACAAGTAGATTAGATTGGATATGGTTTTGTGGCACTGAGTCCTCTTGGGACATATTATGTCAAACTCAAGATAAAAAATCAGATATATAATCTAATAAATAAATGAAATGAGTCATGGCATAATAAAATGAATACTATATAAAATTATATGTGATATATGAACCCAATGTCATGTAAAAAGCTAAAAATATTTGGATGAGGATTCTCTCCAACCATGTCTTCTAAAGTCAAAGTATATGAATTAAAATGCTTAAGTCGTTGCCTATTAAAATTAGAACATTCAATTAAAATGTGTTTTACTGTTAGTGGGCAAATGCAGTAATTGCAAATAGGATGATCTTCTCCAAGGAGGAGGCGTCTATGGGTTATCCGCGTTTGTCCAATACGAAGAAGTGTTAATATAACATTTTGTCTACTTAAAGGTAGTGATTTCCATGGAGTAATATTTGGTTTAATAGCAAGGAGTTACAAAACAAGTAAGTCATCTCATCCAGTTCAAATCACACATTTTACTACACATTTCGGTACTTCCACAGAAGTTACTTAACACACTAGTCAAGCTGTTCTTTCACCACAATGTTTTTCGAAGACATAATCACTATATTTGATATCCAATGACTGGATTATAGTAATCCAAATGATAAATGGTTGTGGAAATGTGTCACAGCACCCCCATGATTCTCTTCGCAATGTGTTGATTCTGGGAACATGCTGCTAAGGATAGAAAGAGGGAGGTCGCTGACCAAAATGCACACCCGGCATATTGATTTTTGCCATTTTTCCTCCTTCTTTTCCTTCTCTATCAATCTTTCCTCTTTTTTTTCCCCATCTCCTCCTGTGCTCACTTCAGGAGAGTGCAGTCCTAAAAGAAAAGCTAAGGGGGCAAAGTGAAAGGGTAATTGCATCGGAGGCGAAATTTCTGTCAATCACCAAAAAGACGCTATGACGAACGACGCAGGAAAACGAAGCGGTAAAAATCACGTTTTCTTGGTGGAAGACGAGGTAGAAAAAAGAAGCAGACGACTTTTTTCCCGTTTTTTTTCCCTTTTCTCCCTCCACTTTATTTTATTTTATTTAGTCCTTCAATTTATCGTTTGCTCCTTTTCTTGCACTCGAGTTGTGCGAAATGTGGAAAGAAAAATACGTATATAAAAAATGAAGAGAATAGGAGGGAAAATTATGTGACCAAATTCGAAAGAAAATGAAATGGCACCTTTTTATAGCCACCAGGTTTCGGCGCGATAGATGAAACGACCAACATTGTAACAGGTAGACCAAATGGTCTGGCGCGATGAAAAAAATTAAGAGTAAAGAGAGGAGAGAGAGAAATTCCCCTTCGTGTGTCTCTCCTTTACCCTTGTTCTTTTTTAAACTTTTCTGGAAGTGAATGAAAAAAGGGCAGACGGTAAATTAACTCGAAACCGTTCATTTGCGAATGCTCTTAAAATTTATAACTGCATAAACTTCTTTCGTGTCTTACAATCCCTGAAGAGTATTTAAAGCAATCGAGAGTAAAAAAGAGTTTCCATTTGTTTTGTGGGTTTTGCTTTTTCTTAATAAATTTCTTCTCTTTGTTTTTTATTTTTTTTTAACCTGCAGAGATTTTCTTCCTTTTTTATCTTTTCGTAAAAGGCTACGAATAAAAACTTGTCATAAAAACTTTCTTCTGGAGATATGTAACTATTGAATGTAGAGATATAAATCATTCAAATAAAACTGTTCTGAATCATGTACTTTAAAACCATCTACTCAAAATATGGAGGTGGGTGCAACTTACTGTGACAAAAAAGTTTAATTTTATCATATCTCCCATTATTCATTAAAGATGTGTGTGAAATTATTCCCATTAACCCTCCAATGGGTTTGGAAGACAAATCTCGAGCATCAAGATCTGACCGATTCCGTAAATGATGAGATATCCTGTCATCAAGATAGAGTCGATTTTCTTAGGACGGTGAGATCAAGATCGGGTCAGTTTTCTTCCAATGACGAGATATCTCGTCCTTCAAAATCTGGAAATTTTTTCTAAGGACCAAATACCTCATCGAGACAACCACCAGGAGGAATAAAAAAAAATGTTATTTTACTCAGACACGTATTGGGAAAATAGTACACTCTATAACAAAAAAAAATGGATGCATCAAGAAGGAGTGGTCCGATTGCGATAAAAAATTGGTGGATGTGAAGAACGTACATAGAAAAACAAACGATTAAAATTTCAGAACATTTGAGTGATTTATTTCAGAGATTGACCGTTACAAAGGGAGGAAGTCAATAAGGCGTTGGTCCACCTCTGGCATGGATTAACCCAAGCTGTCACCCGGCGTGGAATAGACTGAAAAAGTTCCCGGATGGTGTCTTACGGAATTTCTTGCCAAATTGTCTCCAACTATCGGGCTAAATGGTCAATATTGCAGGATGGTTGCAATCGCCTTCCCATAACGTCAGAAATGTGATCTGTGGGAGAGAGATCAAGAGACCTAGCTTTCCTAGGAAATGTTAGGAAAGCTTGATGACAATTCATAGCAACACGTGCCGTGTGCGTCTGGGTAATATCTTGTTTCAGATCCTCCACTTCCCGACTCACCAGTTATGGTTTGGAGTCTTTGGCTGGGAGGGGGGAAGGGGGGACTTCCAGCCCATGAACAAAACATGATTGGGCCCACGCCGACCGGACGAGCATTTATTGTGTTTTTAAAATTTAAATGGGGCAAAAGGCCCGGTTCATGAATATATACGTACAAGAGTAAAACATTGGGCAACAGGCCCCAATAAAAAGTCCGTGGAAACATAAAAGATTGTGACGTAGTATGACATGAAAATGAAACATTGGTAAATATACATAAATAAACTATGATGAAGTGTTGAAGCAATAAAAATAGAACAGTAATAAAATTTTAAATTTTAAAAGATTAAGAGAACCAGGGAACGCATCGGGAGGTCAACAGTGCTCAGGCCACAGTGGTCCCATTAGCCACTTCTGCCGCAATGGAGATTTTTTTAATTCGGAATTTGGAAATCGCATTCTTCATGACAGAGATAGTCATCTGACCGTGGTTCAAAATTACGAGGTGTTGTCCTCGAATCTTTCCCTTAAGGGACTGATTCCGGACCGTCGTCAATAGCCCGTTGTGTTGCTCTAGTAGGACGTTAACTAAAATTACCATTACCATTACCATCATGACAGAGATAAGCCATTTCGGTTTATTCTCATCAGTGGGCCTGCATAGGTGATATCGCGAAGTGAGTGCACAGTCAAAAATTTAATGATCTGGATCACCCAGGTATTATCCTGTTGAAAAGTAAGTCTGGGGTGTCGCAAAAGGAACGGTAACACAATCGGTCGTAGAATGTCGTCTATGTACCGCTGGGCTGTAAGTGTGCCAGAAATGACCACCAAAGAGGTTCGGGTATCAAAGGAGATAGCCCCCCAGACCATAACGCCCTGCTATGGGCATGTGGGGCGTGCGATATTAAGAGCAGCCCTGGACGTCTCCTGATGCGTCTGCGGTTGTCGTCAGGAAACAGTTGGAGATGGGACTCGTCTCTAAAGACTGCACGTCCCCAGACAGCGCCGTTTCAAATTGATCGAGCCCGGCACCACTGTAATTCTGCACCTTATTGATGCCCCGATTCTTTTTGTTATAGAGAATAATTTCTGCTCTTAGGCAATCTTCTCTCATGGTTTTTCAGTCGATAGGACCTGACGCTAAAAGACCAACACATAAAATTATTTTTCGACTGTTTACAGATACATCTGCATACATTTTATGTGTAGTTAAAAACCGAGCACACATCATCTCGCTCAATAACCCTCCAAGTGGTTTCGACGAGATATCTCGTTCATCACAATGTGACCAATTATGCTAATAATGAAATACCCCATCATCAGGATAGTGTCAATTTTTTTTATGATGACTATATCTAATCCTGATCAGTTTTCTTCTAATGACGAAACACCATTATGAGTATTATGGCGTTTACCTTTGACTACCGAACATCGTTGGTTGCGTCTGGACTATCAAGAGACGCGGACATATGCAGAATGGCAGCGCATCTTGTTTGGTGACGAATCCCGCTTCTTTTTTAGGGCAGATGATCATCACAATCGCGTGGGGTGGAGACCCGGACAGCGCTACCAATTCAATTTCCGTCGAGCGGTATTCCACTGTAACTCCTAGTGTGATGGTGTGGGGAGTCATCATTTACTTCAATCGGTCCCATCTAATGGTACGAGCCACAGCGATACGTTCTGCAGAAACCACAACCTGTTGCTTTGCCTTTTATGACACTTGTCCAAGGGCTACTTAGTAGCAACAACGAAGGTTCATGCATGGTTCACATGGAGTGGATGAGGTATTGAAAACCTTTCTTAGACAACGCGATCCCCAGTTCTGTCTCCTTTTGAGCATGTCTGAGATATAATAGGCCTTCAATTACATCAACCCCGGAATAAAGGGATCTGGAGCAGCAGATTACTTGGTACAATTTGCCTTAGGATATCATAAGGGTTTTGTTTGACTCCGTGCCATTCCGCATATCAGCGTGCATTGCTGTCAGAAGGGGCTTTCCAATTTACTATTTTGTGACCTTCCTAAAGTAATTCTATATTAATAAATAGTCATTCACATTCATTCCCGTTAACACCACACATGCTAAGTTTCACTACGATTGAAAAATAGCTTTGGGTGTTTCAATTCTTTGTCAGAGCGTATATCTTCGGCTTAGAACAGAAACTCATTTAACTGATTAAAATCATTTCCTTCTGTACAGCTGTTTAAAGACCCTCTAACAATAAGATTTTAGACAAAAAATTAAAAGTTATGAGTATTTTGATAGTGTTAATCTTTTTAAATGATTATAATAGGACTATACATTTCTCAATGTCATGAAAATAAGCATTAGGGTTTCCGAAAAGATTGTATGTTAATGAGTTTCTGTTCTAAGTCAACGATGATTTGAATGCTCTATCTGTCCACGATTTCTCTACTTGTGGGCTTGATAAAATTTCAATTTCCATCTATTAAGCTATTTTCAGCGGTTATTTTTGTAGCATAAATAACACTTCGGTGGGTGCCTAACCCTCAATACGACCCCGAGTTCCCTCGTAACTACACATTTAAGACTGACTGTTATCTGTCTGATAATTGTAACAGATTAGTCTGTCACAGTGACTGGTTTATGTCATGTTCCAGATCACAGTAACCCAGATACCCAGTGGTATAGTGCACAACATTATTGAAAACTAAGATTCTGCAATGTGTGAGTTAAAAACACGGTGGAGATGTCGTATCCGGGACACCGGCATTTTATCGCCAAACATGGTAACCTTGATGTTTTATCCAGCTTTCATGCAACCCTATGCCAAGGTAGGAAAGTTCGTTTAGCATGGCAACGAAATATGGATATGTCGATTCGCCATACTGGCTTTGGCCGCCATCTTCATTTGGCAAGAAAAATTGCTTGGCGATAAAACATGCCCTGGATACGACAACTTTACTAAATACACTGATATCCATAAATTAATGTGGCGCAACATTTTCTGTTTAGGACTTTGAGCCATAAAATTCAAAATGGAATTCGTAAGTTGATTAAATATGTAAACATCGCCACTACTTGTAAGAAAACCACTTTATAGAAAATTAGGATGTGACAAAAAACAATGAAATATTAGAACATGGTCAGCGCTAGTATTCACGATTTGTTGCGCAACGTCACACGTCCAGAAGACTTGGTGTCATGGTGTGGAGTGCAATTGTGTACGATACCAAATTCCCTTTGGTATTCGTTATGGGCTATTTGATAATCCAGCGATACGTTCAAGAAATTTTACTGCCAGTTACCCTGAACTCCCAGGTTTACCCGCTTTTTCAACAAGACAATGCTCGACCCCATGTTACTGTCGCCTCTAGAGCTTGTCTACGACACAACTATATCTTACCGTGGCCGGCATACTCGCCGGACCTGTCCCCGATCAAGAATGTATGGTATGCCATTGGACGAGATGTCACAACTACGCCCGTATTGCGTAATCTGCTGGAACTACGTGACATGGTTCAAGCAGCATGGGATGGATTGTCGCAGGACTTTATAAAGAGCCTGTATGACTCATTATCAAGTCGCTTGACATGCTGCATTAGGAATAATGGCTGTCATACGCCATACTGAATGATACCGCTTTTTTGAATTTTGCTAAATAAAGTAAACAATTTTAATTATTTACTCATTCATAAGCACTTTACCAATCTTGTGAATTCATTACATTCTGACAATTCCTTCTAGGTGTAACTTTTTTTTTTGTCTCATAGTGTATGTCTTACTTTTATGATTCTAAGGAATGACATAGCAAGGTTAAAATAGTTGCTTTGACCGAGGAACTTTAGACAGAGTAAGCTGCGTAAACTACTACATGATGCCAGAGATTATTGTTCAAGAGTTTTTGTTGCTTTATAAAAATAGATTTTCTGCTTTGTACATATGTATGACCCACTTTCGAAATCATGGAATCTCGTTGTAAAGTTTTAAAACGAAAAATATCTCATTTTAACACAATTTGAAGCAATTGCCAATGGTATTTTGAAGACTTTACACAGTATATATATATAGTTTTATTACAATTTGAATTATTGTTAATGCAAGTGGATATTTAAATGCATGCGGATCACACTGGTCTTTTCGAAGAGTTTTAAAAATCATACCTGAGGTTGAAAAAAAGTCAATTTAATCAAATCATTAGTTAATATATTAATAAAAGATCTTTAAAAGTCCATAGTTTCCAATATCCACCAATATTCAAAAGCAATCAGGAAAATAAGTGTTCCATCAAGCGAAAAGATGAAATCCTATTTTCATTTTCCATTTATTCATTGTTTCGTAAATTCTTCTTTTCTTATAAGACGGATTAATTAATTTTTTTTAAACTTATTGTACTGTTACTATAATCAATCGTGTGCGGTTCAAAAGATTGTTATGATAATTACATTTTTGTTAGCATAACAATTTTTTATAAATTTAGCCCGTCTCAAATAATTGGTTTTTAATAAATTTAGCTCCTTGCAACGTTTTCTTTCTTCAACGATTGAAACAGCATACGTATGTGAACGCATAGTGTGCGATAATATCCACGAAATATTTTTAATTAAATTTGATTCCATTTTAATGAGTATAGTTAAAAAAGGAAGTGATAATAAATCTAATATGTTCCCAACAGTTCTTCACATAATAACGATATTTCCTTCTATACCTACGTATTTGATTACTTAAATATGGTAAAACATAATTTTCCCTCTCCAGTTATCCGAAACTCAATTATTCGGATGCTTAATTTTCATTAATTTATTTCCACTTGTTAAAATACAAAATAGAAATATTTTAACTTTGCACTTAGGCACTGCATTACTGTTTTTATTTGCGACAAAAACAGGACTCTTTAAAATTAATACGTTATACTGAAGATGCTTTTAAAAAGAATGTATTTTGGTCGATTTGGTCATTCCGTATGATGAGTGTTGTGCCATAGTCATGGTTTTTTTTTTTCAAAATTTTGTCATAAACATGGCAGTAAAACCCATAGATCTCAATTATTTAAATATTTTGCCCAATATTAACTGATACACATAAATTTAAAAATTGGTCAATTTTACAAAATGGCAGCCATCTTGAATTTGCCACACTGTCTATAAATAAATGATTGAGAACTAATAGCTCAAATTTAGTAATGTTGATACCAAATGGAGGTCATTTTTATTTCAAGAAGTACATATAAACTATTAAAACAATGACTTTCGTTGTATAGCGGCCGTTTGTCTTCCAATGCTCGGCTCAAACGCATTAATTGCGTTCGATAACGATCGCCTGTGATTGTTTCAGCCGGTTATAACAGCTCTTCTTCTCCTTATAAAACCTTCTCTCTTTCACCGCTTTGCCGGTCATCGACGTGAAAATCACCGTTCTTGAAGCGTTGAAACCACTCACGACACGTTCTTTCACTAATAGCGGCCTCACCATAAGTATTTGAGAGCATTCGATGAGCCTCAGACGCAGATTTTTTCATATTGAAGCAGAAAATTTAAACCTCCCGCAAATGACGAGAATTTGGCTCGTAAACTGACATTTTCAATCGTGAATAACTTTATGATGCGGACACAAAGCGACTAATGTTTCTATGGGATTATGTTGCCAGATGTCCAAGTTTATTGCATGACGCCTATGATCTATTTATTTCGACCACTACTTACCGCTAAAGCCATCTATAGGAAAACGGCGGAAGCAAAATTGTACACCTAATACTAGCGCCGCCATTGTTGGAAGATTACTTCCAACGAAAAGCAGTCTGCGTGAGGCTTCCACAGTATGCTTAATAGGATAGGCTTTGATAGGATTTGTCTCTTTTCGATTTATCAAAAGAGTAATGCTCATTACTAAAGTTTAAATTGAGAAGTCTAGCATCATTCGAATACCATTTGTGGAAAGTCATTCCACCTTGATCTAGTAATCGTACTAATTATGATTGTAAACTCTTAGTATTTTCTAAATCGTGCGATTCAGTCGGAATGTCATCCGTGTAGATATCTTCCCGTGCGATTGTTGCTGCTTCCGGAAAGTATTTCTCGACCTCATCTGCTAGTTGACGAATTGTACGAGTTGCAATAAAAGGACCGCTAGTCGTATCATATCGCACCCCGGCAAGAAAAGTGACACAACTCAAAATATAAAAATGTTGATGTTATGTCATTGAAAAATATGTATGAGATGCCCCAGCGTGTTATATTACTATTCTATAGAATATAATAGAAGTTACCACCATAACTACTTACCTAAAATTTAAAAGGAGCTTATACTATTTCAATATAAGTTTTATAGTAACCTTTAAGTTGATATTTCTCAAATTCTGCACTTTTGAGTTGTGTCACTTTTCTTGTCGGGGTGCGAAAAGTTACGTTTTTTATGTTGTAAATCATTGGACCATCAGCAGTGTCCTTGCATAAGATTCTTTGCAGATCTCTTTGATCTGGATAATTATATATATGACGATACAGATTTTTTGGATGTCCGTTGGTCCGAAAACGGTGTGTCATAACGTTGTTTTCGAAAGCGTAAGACATGATCGGAAAAAAAAAAACTTGCATGATTTGCCCGTTTAGAAGGATATCATTCAAATTACAACCCACTTGTGGCAGCAGAATCATTAAAAACCAATCGTAATTTTGGGGCGTTTTTCTAGTCTGTAAACTCTATAGTGTGGTAAGTTGTGGATTTTGACTTCGCTTGGGAATTCCATGAGGCCCGATTCTTTGTATTACCTCATGAAATCTAGATATAATTGTGACTCGCGCATTAAACGACTCCACAATTGAGTCAGTCTTCTTTCAGTATCAGCTTATTTTCAGCCAAATATCGAGATTCCCCGAAGGACTCATCTACCCTCAAAGGCATTTATAAAATGCTTGTGGTTCGTAACGATGGAAGGCTATGTTTTAGGCACGACACATTTGTGAACATCACATAAAGGCACACACAAATAATAATACAATACGACACACAAAAAAGCGAAACACGCGATGATACATGCTTAATGTTCACTGATCACACACACAATAATCGCTTTACTTCACAAATTGTAGCACACCTTATTTGCTTATTACGAGGGCTGTTCAATAAAGAATGATCATAAATTAATAAAAAATAATTTCCTGCACTAATCCTCGAAATTTTTATGGTCTTTCTCAAAATACTCTCCATTACATGCAATGCCCCACCTTTTCTCACCTCTTTTCCAGTCTTCAAACACATGCTGGAGGCCATTTTTTTGACAGTTTCTTCAAAATCGCCTGCGCAACTTTTACCACTGTCTGTGATGATGAATAACGCTTTCCAGGAGGTGTTTCTTCTAATTTGGGAAAAGAAAAAAAAATCGCATGGTGCTACAGCAGGACTATATGGAGGATGGGGAACACACATGACATTGCTTTTTGAAAGATCTGACGATCTAACTATTTTTTAAGGCGAAAACAAATTTTCAATGCATTTTTGCTGTAGGCGAAAGTAAAAATAGCCGGCTGCCATGGCCTCAGCAATGACGTCATGACCGTAAAACTTGCGCTATCTATTCTCCACTTATCCCGTTACACATTCAATATGAACTTGATTTTTCTTGATTTTTTAATCACCTTTAAAAAAATAAGGTTATTCTTTATTAAACAGCCCTCGTACATCTAAGATAGCGATTTTCAGTGAACATAAACTTGAGGTTACCCAATACGTACAGGAAGCACGTTCTGCCACAAAATACTAAAATACTAACCACAAAATACAGCAATATTAAGCCTTTTTCTTGTACACTTAAATTAATAATGAATACCTTAAAAATCCGGTGGCTGTCTATATCTATAAGCACTCATGGTCAAAAATTTTTAATTTTTGACTGTGAGGGCTAAAAAAAAAAGGTTTTTAAGCACTGCTTCTATTTACCATTAAGTCTACGAATAAAAGCAGTCACATATTTTTTATTGTTTGAATTCTGATATCTCGCTAGATGATTAAAAACAGTTATTGTCTTTTTAAAAAACCATCAATAAAAAGTTTATTTTGAAAGAAAAAAGAAAATTATCAGCAACAGAATTGTTTTTCTTTTCTTTTTATTTCAACTTTACAAAGAATTAGATTGTTAAGTAGGATATACCATTTAAAATGGTAAACCATCCAATTAATAAAATTTATAAAATCAGTCTTAGAAAAGTAATAGTTGACTTTGCCAGGACACTAGAATGAAATCACTAGAAAGTTTTAAGGCACGTTTGCACAAATTCGAGAAACAAAAAAAGAAGAATGAGCAATTTACAATTTTTTAAATTATAATAAAAGAAGAAAGTAGAGTATAGAGGTACCTACAAAAAAAATTTTAAGTGGTTTGCAGTAAAAATATACCAAATGACGGGTCATGATTGCACAATTTGTTCAAAACAACAAAGCAAAATAAAAGAGTTTACAAAATTTCTGTGTTTATGGAAAACATTTTCTGGTCCCGGTGAAATTCTATGGGTTTAGTGAGCTTCTCCAAAAGTTTCTCTACAGTAACGAGACGAAAACAACGTTAGAACAAGAGACCATAACTGATTGCGAAATGGAAGGGTAAAGAAAAGCAATGCTAGTATTTACCTTAAAAAAATGACTAAATATAATAAAAAATTCATAGTAAATTAACAGAAAATTATATATATATATAAAATCCGGATATGTCCAAAATTGGGACGTTTTGCTGTAACCGGCATTTTTTTTTTGTTGTTGTTTTTCTCCCTTTTTTTTTTTTTACATCTTACCGGCAATTTTTAAAAACAAGGAGCTAAACCTGGACCTAATTAATGAAACAACGCGAAATAACGGACATGTTTAGATTAAATACCACTCAGAAAAATTAGACGATTCGCAAGTAAATTGGTTGCACTGTATTAAAAGCGTTTATTCCTTTTTTTTTTTAATTATTCCTATTTATAAATCTGCTATTTTACTATTGCAAAAGTAAAATTTGCGCGAGGGGGGAGGGGGGTTTAGATTAATGTTTTCTTCACATAAAATGCAAGTGATCCGAAATCCAAAAAAAGTCCGAAATCCGGAATGGCCAAGGTGGATTTTGGACTTTCTACTGTAGTATTTTTTTTTTTTTATTTTTACATTTAATAGAGCAATGTTATAAGCCATAACAACTCTTTTTCCACAAAACTGCTTTTATTCACCTGTTTCAACAGCGGGTATTTAACTTAACATCATACTGGAACAACACAACGGACTATTGGCGACGGTCCGAGATCAAACCCGAAGGGAAAGATCCGATGATGATCCACCATGTTATCTCGCTCCTTTCAGAGACTATCGGGTACGTGGGGGCTGGTGCACGTCAAATCCGTAGTGACTTTTTTGAGAGTGGGGTGTCAGCTCAGGTGTTCTCGTCGTCTGACCGAAGTTCATAGTTGCGAAGCGTCGATCTCAGATTTTTTTCTTCAGGATTGATCCTGGATCGTGGCCAATAACACGTCGTGTTGCTCCAGACCGATGTTAATTCAACTAACCCCCCCCCAATCCACATAAATCTGTAGGTCCCACAGCCAGCTGTTATGATGACCCTTTCCCTCACCTCACCCATGTTCCTTTACACTGTTAAAGTAGTTAACATACTCCATATAGGTTTATAAGAGTGACATATACGATATACCATGTAACAAACAAGACATTTAGGTAAAATAAAAAGTTGAATAAAAAAAATAAACATTTGATTAATAAACATAGTTACTAGGGTAACATACATTTTTAATATCTGGAAAATCAAAACATTATTTGTATATGTACAGTTCTACAATTGAAATTAAAAATCAGAGCAACTAATTAAAAATAGAATTCAATCTTTAATAATTCTTAATAGAAAAAGTATAAGTCTATGCTCAGATGGCAAAATGTGATTAGTCACTTTTTTAATTTTTCGTGGCAGCTAATTTTAAGATTCAAGATTCAACGTGTGGTTCTGTGGTTTTTGTTTTATTACAGTTTCCCACCTTTGTTTTCTCATAAACTGAAAGAAAAAGACTTTCGACATTTTGCCACCTTCTGAGCATCAACAAAAGACTCCAGGATGGGACTTAGTCAATTGTTTGAGAAAAGTGACTTATAACATTTTGCCATCTGAGCACAGATGTGTTCTCCTTAAAAAACAAATATGAATAAATCATTTTCAGTTTTTCTTGGTTTCATCATGGTGTTACATTTTAGGTATTTTTACGTTTTAATTTGACAGGTGAAAAAGTTATTTTCAACATCGTCCCCAATTTTACGAATTTTTTTTATCGCATTTTTTTGGCCCCGTTTCCATGGCAACGGCAGCAACGCCTTTGTGGGGCCCTGACTTCCCCCTTCCAATAACTTTATAAATTGCAAAAATGTATGGAATCGAATCAGCCCAGTTGGTAGAGTCGTGGATTTACAACAGGAGTGTTCGGTTGGATCGAGTTCAAAACTCGATCCAACCGAAGACCACTGTATATATGGAGCTGATGCACGTTGTTTCTGTTATGGCATCAAATGTCCATAGGTTGGCGTGGTTTTGAAGTTTGGAGTGCCAACGAATCTTTTCCTTCGGAATTGATCCTTGACCGTCCCCAATAGCCCGTTGTGTTTCTTCAGTATGACGTTAATTTTTCTGAATAAATTTATTACTAAGAACGTAATAATTATTGGTAATTTTTAATTGACATCATACTAGAGAAACACAACGGGCTATTGACGACAGTCCGGGAACAATCCCCTAAGGGTAAGACTCGAGACACACCACGTAATTTAAACCACGGTCAGATGGCGAGGCAACACCTGAGATGGCGACCCCCCCCCACACACACACTCACCCTTTATAAAAAAGAAAGTAACTATCTGTTGAAAAGTGTCAACTTAATTTTGTAACTGGATTTGATAGATATGCACATAGGCCAACTTATCATAATTTAAATTAAAATAATTTTAAGACCTTAACTACTGCTTTCTTTAAAAAACAAAGAAATATTTAAAGTCCTAGTCCCCCACACCAGCTACTATATTCTATAAGATAATACACAAAGGCTTTAAAATGTCGGCAAGGTTACAAGGTACAAAGTTCTGAATTCTTTTATTCACCCACCCAGTCATTTTCGAAACTGAACAGCTATAGGATTACTTTCCACCAAACTGGATTACACCAAATACTACCTTGAACTTAGTTGCTAGAATGAGGGACCTTTGAAGGACATTCCGGTCATCTGGCAACTCTTGGGTTACGTGTTGGTTACGTTATGTGTTACGTCCAGGAATGCCAGATGACCAAAAGACCTTCAAAAGTAACACAGTTCGAAACACAACTAGGTTCAAGGCAATGTTTGGTGTCATCCAGTTTTGGGGGAAAGTAATCATCACTGTAAACAACTTTCGAAAATGTGGGGGGAGTGAATTAAAGAATTCAGTCAAGAACCTTCTGAGGTTGCTGACTTCGAAACATTTATGTAGTTCTAGGCAGAATTGATGATAGTAAGCGGTTCTTACCAGATTTTAGGGTGCAGTTTTTCCTCAGCACGTTCAAGGACCACTTGTGTGGGAAAATATTTTTCGATTTGAAAAAATGGTTTACTTTAAAAGATAAAGGAGTGTAAACCCGCCCCAAATAGTGTCTCCGCGAAATGCTTTTTCTAGAGGTGGAAATTCTCTTTAAAATGTGTGGAATCTTCCAAAAATATTTTAATTTATAACGCTAGTAAAAAGTTATAATTTCAAAAAATTCTTCAGATTTTTCTTTGAAGTAAGGTTTCTTTTTTGAATTAAAGGTGTCCCTTTATCAGAGGTTTTAAGGCATTTCATCTTGTGAAAAAATGAATGGGTGTTTAGGTAAACACCCAACTGCATTAGAAGGTCGCCATGACTCGGTAGGTTTGCCCAATGTGCTAGGAACCTGCGAGTTTTAACAGTCGCAGGTTCGATTCCTGTAACTTATCCTGGGTGTATTTCTGCTTAATGCGTACTAGTAAAACTTTTCTAGTACGCATGTCCGTTACTTGACGTTGGTTATCTCGTATTTGGCAAAAATGGCTATTTCGCCATAAAACTCAACCAAGATATATTTCTGCTTAATGCGTGCTAGTAAAACTTTTCTAGTAAGCATGTCCATTACTTGACGTTGGTTATCTCGTATTTGGCCAAAAATGGCTATTTCGTCATAAAACTCAACCAAGATGACTAGTGATAACTAATCAGTTGGTAGGTAGGTTTAAATTTACTTTGCACTGCAGTAACACAATGTGTGGACTATTAGCTCTCTCTCTCTCTAATCAGTAATTTCACTTACTAAAACACCAAAATCACTAATGATAGATCAAATCCGTTAACTGATATGTAAATTGTGCAGATATGCTTTTAACACTCAATAAACACAGGTAAAAGGACATCCCTATCTATTAATGAGATCTGATTAGATGTAAAAGCAGTCAAGCCAAATATAACATTATCTTTCCAGCGAGAGAAGAATGGAGATTTGTCTCCAGTCTGATCAGGGGAGGTGATGAGGTTTGGAACACAGATGGTTCAAAAACATCTCATGGCACTGGTTCAGGTGCCTTTAGTCCTAACCGAAAATTAGAGCTATCTTTCTCTCTGGGCAAGTTCGCCACTGTATATCAAGCTGAGGTTCTAGCAATCTCTGCTTGCCCTTACAACTGCCTCGATAGGGTGGTGAAGAGGGTATAAAAATCTTCTCTGACAGTTCAAGCAGCCTTAAAGGCCTTACAGAGGCACTGCTCGTCCTCCAAAACAAGTGTGGGAATGTCACAATGCACTTGTGGATCTAGCTTAAAGAAACCAAGTGTCTCTTATCTGGGTCCCTGTTCATTGTGGCATTAAAATGGCAGACCAATTAGCAAAACATGGATCTGAAACGCCATTGATTGGACCAGAGCCTGTATTGGGCCTACCTTACAATGTGATTAGAGGGACTATCAAAGGTTTACTACTTGCCTAGTCCTACCATACATGACTTCAATCTAATGATCAAAGACAAGCCAAAGAACTCAATCAACAATCTCCCTGGAAAGATTGAGGGAACTGTCTGAAATTGAGCAGGAAAGAAATCAGGGTAGCTATTGGCCCTCTGTCTGGTCACTGTACACTGAACAGACACCTCAACTTTATGGGTGTCATGGATGACCCATTACGTAGAGTCCTAAACATGTATTGTGTGACTGATTTTTACTCTGCACAACGATTTGAATATCTGGGATACCATTGTATCGAACCCTGGGAACTGGGCAACATTCCAATCAGGTACATGCTGAAATTTATTTCGGCAATCGGTCTTTGGTGAGCAGGGGTCTCAGAACAATAGACTATTAGTCGCAGTGCTGGCACTCTTTGGTGCCCAAAATAAGTCACAAAACGCACACACACAATAAAAACTAAATATTTTAATAAAAACATTTTAATATGCTGAATTGTTGTAGTTTGGGCTAAATTCGTTACATTGCTTGAGATAGTTTCTCGGAAATTTGCATATTTGACTGCACATTATGACATGTTCATGATAAAAGATTATATAAATGTGTTTTTCTCTAACTTTTTAGTTTATTTCACACCTATTAAGGCAACTTACTGATGTTATTAAAAAAATCACATACTTGGGTGTTAAATTTTGTCAATAACTAATTTAAATATTTAATGTGCTAAACAGGGTGTAAAAAAAATCATGATTTAAAAAAAAATCAATTAATCTGATTTATTTGATTTAAATCAAAAATCGGATTTTTTAATTTAAATTTCTGTAGGGCCTATAAATTTGTTAAATAAAAAAGTGAGTTTCTGACATGACATGTAAACCAATATTTATTTAAGTAAACAATCGGAATTTGTGGTATGGTAAATTAATATTAATTTTACTAAAAATCATTGTGTGTTACATGGTAATATATTTTAAAAATGAATTTTCCAAACAAGAGCAAAAGATAAAACATTTGTTTAACTTTAAAACACAAGTGGACATCCTACAAAGTTTTTCTTGAGTAAATTAACATCATCATGTTAACAAATGTATAGTAAGTGTAAGTGAGACCTAAATTAGTCTGATTAAATAAATATTTGTTATTGGTCACTACTCTTAAGGTGAAAGGTGACTGTTTCAGGGTGCATTTTGCAAAATAAAAGATGTTCGTAGTGTTTAAACCTTTATCCTTTCAAATAGAAAGTTCAGTTGAATTTTTTTATTTAATAAATTATTAATCGCATTAATTGTGTTATTTTGTATTTATGTCTCAATTTAAAAAAGTAGTTGAAAAATCCCTATAGCTAAGTCATTGGTCAATCAATTAAAGGGGTAGCAAGTAGTTTAGGCCTACTTTGTGGGGATTTTCTTTGGCTGTCTTGACATTTACGTTGATGTATAGGCATACTGCTTTATTGTTTGTAACAAAAAATTATGCATGAACATTGTAAAAACTTTCAAATAGATGTCAACTTTTTTTTTTCTTTACTGTTTGGCAGAATCCCTGACTCAACACTCAACAGATTACTTAGTCCATAGACACCTCAGATTATTTACAAGTGTCCAGTGCCAAACATTTATTTAAAAAGCTCACCAGTACGATGTGTAGCCATTAGTGCTGAAATCACCATGAGTGCAGAAAGTTCAAAGCATTTGACAAATTCAGTGATTTTTCTAGGGTGTATTTACTTAGTTATAAAAATGTATGATTAATTATGATTTAAATCAATGATTTTTTTTTAAATCATTTGATTTAAATATTGACACCCTGAAAATTATGCATATGCTTTTCTGAAACATTTAATTTTTAAAATCTAGCTTTTTTTCTCTTAATGATCATAAAATAGATACAACAGTGACTATATCTATCAAAACAGATGGGTATTTTTCCTTTTCTACATTAGAATTTCAAAGCAATAAAAATTTTCCATCTCACTTCAGTGAAATCAAAATTGCAATGATCATCTAGTATTAAACTATGAAATTAATCTAATCATATTCTACTCGTCTTTCGTTGTAGACTTGAGAAGACAGTCAAAAATACTAAGTTGGAGTATAAGTAAAAATATAAGTGTTTTATATTTAGTATTGCCTAACTCCTGATCGTTTTAGTGTAATGTAGTGAAAGTAAAGATAAGAATCATGAGAATATAACATAACGAATCGTCAATTTGGCTAAGTGATACTTAGTATAGGTCTATTCATGCTCATGGATAGTAGATATCAGCTCTTGTATCCATTTCTTGAATTAGTTTTAGCTTTAATAACTTTTTATGCAGAATCTTACTCCTATTCAAAATTTTAGCTGTCTATATAGTGATAGGTTTATTATACTAACTTTAACAGCATAATATATGGATATTAGTGACAAAACGATACAATAAAGTCTGCTAGCATTTGTGCTCGTCATCATGAATTCACAAGTAAGTTGAATCAAAAGCAAAATACTGTCTTAGTGAATTTACATTGTCCCTTTAAAATTTTGTTTTCAGTGTGATTTAAACTTCAATTTACATAATTTTTTTTATTTGTCAACTTTATTAGCTATTGGACATTAGAGCAATTGTTGTATTAAATTGAGACTTGTAAAAATTTAATTCAGCAAAATTCAAATACTAGTTTCATCAAGACAGATTGTCATTCATAAATGATATTTATCAAAATTTTAAAAATCAATTAAAATTATTACTAAAGATGTTAACTAGTCTTGAAAAGAACAAATTAGCTTTCAATTTTGAATCAAATTTATAATAAATAAAAATATAATCTTCTCAGGCAGTTGTCAGTTAGTCCAATGCTGTGTAGGTTTAACAGCTAGAAAGAATATAGACAGGAATAAATCAGTTACCTTAAATAAATAAATTGTAAGTTAAAACTGCCAAATAAATTGTAAGTTAAAACTGCCAAGTTGCATTGTTTACCTCAACACCATAAAATGACCACAAATCTTAAAACCAGAGCAACTATACCAAGAAACACTTTAAATTATGCAATTCATGTAACTTTCAATTTTGTTTGCCGAGAATAAATATATTCTATTCTATGAAGCCATGACTATTTTGAAGCTCATTTCAAACCCATAATTTATTTTTGCAGGTAAAATCTCAATATACTCATACTTAGCAAGGATTAGATTAAGAAAATTTTCAGTTACGAGATAACTAGTACTGGAAAAAACTACTCACCATGAGTTAATTTACAGTTCACACTGTTACCTCAATCCCTCATAAATTCATTTTGCATGTATTGCTAGATTTATAGTTCAGATTCCACAACACAGCATCTAAGAGAAGTAAGGCTCATATCAACCTTCCTTATGAATTTAAATTCAGAAGTTAAGCCAAAATATTAAAAAAATTTGCTTTAGTGAATTATTGAACTGAATGGTTTGAGTACAGGTTTATAGTACAAGAGCCAGATCGACTGTGCTGTATCAAGCTTAAGGTGATAAAAAAGATTAGGCCTACAAAAATGTGTTTCCTGTAACATGAGCAAAAATATAATGGTTAGTAGGTAGGAAAAAGGTTTTTGCTAAATATTTTTTGCAAATACATAAAAGGAAATATTATCCGAGTATTAATGTTCGAATTAAAATTGATCCGAGGTGTGATCAGTGATGTAAAATACCTGGGTATATGTATTTTTGCAGGTCAATATCCTGGGTATATACCAAAAATGGGCATTTTAGTGGGTATATTTATTATTTTTCTTCGGGTTTAACTGTTTATTCACACCTAATGAGTTTATTTATGACATGTCTGAATTGAATATATAATAAACAATTATTAATTGATTATGATCGATGTGAAAAACATAATCAATTAATTGTATTAATAAACATACTTTTTTAATTAAAGTCTAAAAAAACTTATAGGGTTGAAATTTTTGTATTGTAATTTCAGGGTCGGTCGAGTTACAGGAAACAAACTTTTTTTTTGTTCGGCCTTATAAAAATGAATGCGCAACTACTTAATGAATAATTAGTTATATAGTTACAACTGGATATTAATTATTACGTAATCAATTGTCCATTTCAATGCAATAGAGTATGACTGCTTTTCGTCGAGAGAACTTCCACAAATGAATCACACAGAAACCAAATTTAATATTAATTTAACACATTTATTTTAAAATGAAGACATCCAACAAGATAAATTTCATCCATTTCATACAACTGAATGAGGGTAAACATTGAAAAAATTTCCTTCATTAATTAAATGATCATATTCGTGTTATGAGTTATCGTAAAATGCATTTTTTGTCTGGGAAAGAATGTCCAACTTTGAGAGAGGTTAATGATGAGAATTTTGGACTTACAAGCATAGGCACCTCAACACAATTAGAAATACAGATGTAAAAAAGTTATCATGTCAGTTTAAAAGCTCTGCTTGACATTAGAGACGAGTTTAAAAACGCTTCGGAACTCGGAAGCATCGGCCAAAACGACGCAGCGATCGACATAACGCATACGTACTTCAAAAAACTATGCTAGGTTGAATAAAAAAAAAATCAACAGTGACAGATGAAATAATAAATTACAAAAAACTCTGTGCACAAGTACATGAAGCATTGGAGGGGGAACAGCAATAACTGTCAAAACACTTTGGAAGAAACATCCAAAATTCTTCAAAACAGTCTAGAGGTAAGTATCCTTGGAAAACAAGTATAACGCGAGCTATGATTCCTTTTAAGATAAATATTTCATGAGCTTTAGTTTCATTTTATACACCTATACATATAAGATATTGAGTACAAAGAGGGGTTAACAGTTAGCAGTTCTTCTATACAAACATTTTGATAATAATTGCAGTTAGCTCCCCCCTCCTCAGGTGAGATAGTTTCTCATTCTAATAAACGTGATTTGAAATTGATATGAAAATACGAAATAGCTTTTTTTCTTAACTATCTATATATTAATACCCATGCAGAGTATTACACATCTTCACATAAAGTGTTGTAACATCTGTCATTCCGGCCCACGCTTCAACTAAAGGGGAGAGAAATCAAAAGCGGAGACACTTATTCACACATTCAATGGGATTTCCGTTTAAATTTGTGTACAAAGAAATTGGGGGAAACGAGGTTGTTTTTGTCTCGAGATTGTGGAAGTGCTGCGAATGGAGGAACATGGTATTATATATAATTATTATGGTCAGATGCAGCCTGGACCCCAGTATACGTAGTAATAATGCTTGAACAGAATGTACAAAACTCTTCGCAATACACATGCTCCACGGTGATCAAAACAATTTTCTGCAGTGAACTCGCTTCCAAGACATAAATTGAAGGGGGCCTGTACAGCATCACTACCAATCAATCGCTATCTGAAACAGAGAATCATACTTTAGAACAACAGATAGACCAGGCCTCGAAATAGATTTTTTAATACAGGTACACCTTGTACACGTAAGTTTTTAAATTAGGTGCACAGATTATATTTTAGGAGCACATTAAAAAAAACGTAACATAAGAACATTAATGTAATGTAAACTACTTTATTAGATGGGTATGTTTAGATAGTTTAGTAGTAGATAGTAAGTAAAAATATTTAAACATCTAAATTTTCCCTTCTCCAGCGCACGGCTGTCGCATCAACAGAGCCATCTGGAAAAAGTTTCGATTATCGGAAAGTTCTGGTGGCAGGGGCACAAGTAAACCTTCCTCTGTAAACCTCGCATAATGTGCATTTAGGAATTTTAATTACGTTCCTTTAGAGCGAGAGAGAGAGGTCGATACTAATATTTTGTTCAAACATCAAAATAACATAAACATGTTCCCCTCCTTTTTTTTAACGATTGTTACACTGCGTGTACCTAGCAGGAACAATTTAGGTGCACAATTTTATTTTCATGTGCACAGTGCACCTGGGTATTTCGAGCCCTGAGATAGACAAAACGTTTAATGGTTACTCAAGAATATGGTACCATTGCTAATTCACTCACACATGATAACCCTAAGTAATATCCAAATTAACCATTTGGAGACAAACAATTTTTGTCGCCATTAAAGCTAAGGGTTGGTTCCAAGGTCTCGAGTTTTACAAAGTTTTATTGTACTAAAAACTGGTCAGGTTTAAATCTGCCATGAAAATCAGATTTCATATTAAGTTAATTTATACAGATAACACTTCAAATAATCTAATGTAGGGAAAGGAATCTTAAAAATACAGATGAATCCTTAATCTAACGGATAGATAAAAACTAGAACAGCTCACAAAATGGTCATTACATATTTTGGGAGTAAAATGTTTTCTTTTGTCCTGATGATGATAGACAAGACAGGGTAGTTGAATCAACAAACACAACAAGCACTGGCAACAGTCTGGGATCAATCCCGAAGGTAAAAGATCCTGGTACAACACCTCATAAAAAAGTATTTATCTATTTTACATTACCCAACACTAGCTGTGCTGGTGCTTCTGACTTTCAGGATGCATGGTAATAGGTTCAATAAAAAAAACGTGAATTATGGCAATAGTAGTGATTCAAGCATAACGTTTAAACTCATGATTTCCTTGTGTTCGACGCAATATGTGTTCATGCAATCAAAAAGCTTGCTTGGTTAAAGCTTGTTTGGATCAGATATTTTTTTAACATCAATGTTTATACTTGTCGATGTTTTATTTTTAAATGAAAAAAGTCAACTATTCTAAATGAACTAAGTTGCATACTTGCCGATATTATACTGGTTGTTGTTTTGCTATAACTAGAAAGTGTGTATCTGACAGCATTTGCCATAATTTTAGTCTGGTTAAAAATCAAACTTTTGGCAGTAAAATCATGGAAACACAAAATTTTTTTTGTCTTGTGATGTTTTTCGAGTGTCTTCAAATTACAATGCTCTGCATGGAAATCAGCCCCGACACCATTCCTGCTGATTCTTATGTAAAATAACCACCTGAATCCAAATATAACCCCCGTTTTCCCCATCACCCTTGTGTTTATCACTTCACGAAAAGTGATAAACATAGGATGGTGCGTCCTCAGAAAATGGAGGGTGATGGGGAAAACAGGGGTCATATTCGTATTCAGGTCATTTTATATAAGGATCAGCAGGAATGGTGTCACATCTCGAAACAAAACAGTTTTTTGCAGCGTAGTGTTATTAGTCCAACACAATAACTCTTTGTATCTAAATATTTATCACAAATATTCAAAGGCACTACTGCTTTTTCAATGAGCATTTATCCCAAGAAATAATTATATCGCTTAACTTTTTGGTAAATTGCTCAGTAAATGTCAATAAACCAATTTTTTTTATAATGCATGATTGGGCAAATTAACCCAAATATACTTTTTGGAGCAGTGTAGAGCATGATAAAGCATTTTGCACAACCTGGTAGTTATCACCCAAAGCAATAATAAAAAAGTCCCTGATGGGGATTTTAATGTAAGTGAGTGAGTGTTCTTGTCATCTCTCAAGAAAAAGAACACTGTAGTAAAATAAAATGGAAACCCTTTTTCACAGAAATAAAATTTCAAGATTTTTTAACTACTATGGTAATTTAACTACTACAAATCTCAGGGTTCACACTCTATTTCAGAAATAAAATTCCGATTTTTCCAGACAAATTTCTACAAAATTCCAGGTCATATTTAAGTGATTCATGGCATTTTTAAGGTGAAAAACCAAGAAATAATTTAGCATTCAATAGCCAATTAAAACCACTTAAAGAATTATGCACAGCAAAATTAATACTCAAAACATAAGTAATTTTGCATTTAAAATAACTTATTCAAATAATCCAACATATTTGACTTAAAAATCAATTTGTGATTTAATGTATCATGAGCATAAAAATTTTCAATTTAAGCCAGAGGACAAAACAAAATTCCTTACCAGTTAAATATTAGCGGTTTTTTTAATCAGTTGAAAAATTCAATTCATAAAATAAAGTGATATGAAACTGTGTACGAATCTTACTGGCTGCTTTTCTCCAAAGCATCTGAGAAGCCATGACCAATCATTTTCCATGTCATTAAAACAATTTTCCAGATTTTAGACGAAACTTAGTAATTTTCCCTGATTATTTTGGATAATATTAAATTCCCCGACACTTCCAGGTTTTACATGACCCATGAGAACCCTAAAATCTAGACAACACTTTAAAACCATCTGAGCATTATATTTTGAAGTAGTATAGCTGCTTTAACCCCACAACACACATGTCTAAATAACCCCATCTATTTACTGGTTGAAAGAGGCCAATATAAGAGTAAGATGTTAGAAGATCAAAACTGGTTGGAATTCATGCTGGGAAGACTGCAGGTTGCAGAACAGATAAATGCATGGGTACCCTCAAAGGATTGGTATGTGCAACTAGAAATTGATGAATAAAACATAATCTTGGAGGTACTTACATATTTACAAAATTGAACACGTTTTTTTCTTTTTCATATTCGGCTTTCTTTCTGGATTTTTTCTATTGATTTGCCGGACCAGATCATAAAAAATCTGAAAAGGAAACAAAAATTAGTGAATCCATTTTTGATCAGGAGTAAAAAATATTACACAATTCAAAATCAAAATGCTTTACCAAAAACCTATCACAGAACAATATCAAATCAAAGAGCGTTCCATATTCTAACATCTACAGAACATGAGTTTGTAGTCATTACATTACTACAGGATTCAGTGAAAAATTCCCTGAACACTTTTACATCAATATTTTCCCCAACGGGAAACGATAAAAGAATTTCAAATAAACTGTTTTCTGAGAAAAAGATAAAAACATAATTTACATAAAAAATTAATAAGAAAATTTTTTAAGTTACTGCCCCAAATTATTGTATTAATTCAACTATCTGCTGAACAAGGATACTGAAAAGTTCAAACATTTTACAAAAGAAAAAAAGATTTTAAGGACTAGAGGCAACATTCTTAACTACTTGACTGAAAAGTTAATCCTTGGGCAACTTGTTGATGTTTTTACTCTACGAAAAAAAAACTATTTTAAAGCTGAGATACACCCAAAGAAAAATAATTTTTTCCCAAAATGTAAGGTACAAGGGAGCAGATAAAAAATATTATTACGTACAGTACTATTACAGAAGGAAATGATTTCTCAAAACTCCTGAAAGTGTTCCTGTACTATAAAGAACAAAATTACACTATGAGCAAGTTAAAATAAAAAATTGTTGGTTAGAAAGCAACTGTTCCCATCAAATTGGTATTAAAAGTACTATCTGTCATCCTTTGTAAATAAAGTATTTTCATTTTCCCAATGAGCTGAACATTATTTTACACTTGATTAAATTGAATTTGTTAAACATATTTAAAACTCCAGAATATTGAAACCATGCCATTATAAACACAAACAGAAGTGGTTATAAGTAAGGGGCAGATTCAACCACAACATTTCTCGATAAATTTGATTCAAATTTGATTGGCCAGAGCTTAACGACAATGTTTCCATGAACAGCTCAATCATGCAAACTCGACTTACTGATTGTAAGTATTCTACTCTCTGTATCTCGATTCGATCAAGCCTTCATTCATTCTCTGCTTCTTTCTCCGAAAATGGTGGATATCTCATTCTATTCTCACTGTTTTGGTGTCAGCATTCTGCACAACCAAATACTTATATTCTTACAGTCATCATTATTGTTTTGTAGCCATTGCATGAATAAATAAGGTAGTTTAATTTGTTTATTATTCAACAGAAAAAACAGCTATACATACACTACCTTTCCTTCTTTCAGTTTTAATTTTAAGCATCGGAACATTTGAATAAATTCTTAAAAACCTGCACACAAAAATTTCCTTCGAAATTTTGAATTAATTCATCAATTTAGACACATTTCTTGGTAAAAATGTATTGATTTGTGCTTTCAAATATAAATTTGTTCATGTAAGTTACTAAAAAAATAAAATATTGGATAATTTAAAGTCAAAAGAATCATATTTATGAAGGAAATAATTGTGCAACTCAGAATTTGTAAGAAGAAAGTATGAAAATGCAATGAAATATTTTAACCTTTAATTTCAATGAAGTGAAATAAATACCCAATATCCTCTGCTATAAGACCCAAATGAGACCACTAAATACATAGAAATGTCTCATTATTCCCCAATTCCTAAAGCAAGTACTGAAAAAAATGTTGTACTCGTTGCCTTAAGGTTTTTAAGCGTCAGCATGAACTTTGCTGATAAGCATCCATTATCTTGTGGAATGGCCAGTGATTAACCCGACTAAAAATACATCTTTATAATAGCACGCATATCAAATGTAAACATAAGCACAACATACAAGTAAAGTATTCTCGTCCTTTGTATCTGTGCTTAAGTTCTCGTGCATGCGTGTGTTTGAGATGATTTGATGCCATCATAGCAACAATCTCAATGGGCAAAGCTCCTCCTACAATGAGCAATCATAACTTTTTAGTAACCTTAACAGCTTTGATTATGTTCAGAGAAGATGACAACCAGAGTATGATTCAATTGTATAGCTTCAGTCAATGGAAGAAATCTATTACATTCCAGTTGAATCTGCCCCAAAGATTTAAGTTGATAAATATATTTTAAGAGTTCAAGAAGTAGTAGGAAAGGGTTTTTAAAAACTTACATTATCGCCTTTGTGTTCCTGATAGTGAAAAATATACATTTTTTCAATCAATCAGGATGCAAAATTGTGTAATTATTATTATGTGAACTATTTTATAACACTAGTTCTAAAAATTTAGCTTGATTATAAAAGAAACATTCAAACTTTAATGATTATAAAATAAATCATTTAAGGTGTTTAAAAAAACAAGTGCAATATCCTAGTTTTTCTTAAGGTAAGGTATTTCAAGGAGGGTTGGTTTGGCTGGTTGTTTTCAGGTTTTATGGCACAAGGACCATACTTGGCCAAGCTGCGCCGACACAAGACAGACAAAACAATGAGGGATGAAGAAAAAGCAGAAGGGTAGGCAAGATTTCAAGGAAGGAGTTTAACTTTTCAACACATGGAATACACATAAATAACTATTACCAAATTATTTTATAAAACTAGTTTAAAAAATGTAACTTCATTATAAAAGGGAGCATTCAAACTTTAATGCTTATACAGTACAAAGTCCGAAATCCGGACGTTTTGCAAACCACCGCTTTTTGCTCTTCTCACTTCATTACATCCTTCCGACAATTTTTAAAGAACAAGGAGTTAAACCTGGACCTAATTGATGAAACAACGCAAAATAACGGACATGTTCAGAGCAAATACCACACAGAAAAATTAAAAGATTTGCTACTAAATTAGTTACACTGTACTGTATTTTTAAAAAATTTCCTTTTTTTTTTTAATTATTCCTATTTATATATCTAATATATTACTATTTCAAAAGCAAAATTTGCGTGCAGGTGAGTAAAATTAGATGGTTTTGACAAAAAATGCAAATAATTCGAAATTCGGAATAGCCGAGGACTAGAGGATTTCAGATTTTGGACTTTGTACTGTAACATAAATCATTAAATGAGTTTTAAAAGAGAAGTGCAATAGTTTTTTTTAAAAGGTATTTTTTAATTTTTCCAACACATCGAATACACATACAAATTGTAAAATTAAAATATTAAATTACAATCACTCAAATTAGAAACAGGTTTTCATGTATTCTTTTGAAATTGTGTAGCAATGTTGAAATTACAACAGTAAAATGTTTCTCATTAAAATTTTACTAATGATTTTTAACCCAGGAATTTGATATTCATATAGATAAGAATATCAGTATGATATAGACAAGAATATCAGTATGATATAGACAAGAATATCAGTATGATATAGATAAGAATATCAGTATGATATAGATAAGAATATCAGTATGATATAGATAAGAATCAGTACTAATATCAGTTAATCATGAGTTTGAAGTTTAGTTTAGTTTTATGAGAAATTAAATACATGTTCATGTCTTATACTTGAAATATGGAATTTTGGTTATCATTTAGATCTATTTTAAGAATTTCTCATCAGGGCCTGAAGCTGAAACTATATGCCAATGAAATACTTAATCTTTGAAGTAGAGAAACAGTGTTCATAAGCATGGCCCAGCAATTGTAAACCACTTTATCGACATCAATATAACAAGAATGTGTTTGAATTCATTAGATTTGATGCTTGAAAAAAGATTATACATCAACAATAGCATGTTCAATCAATAAATAGTATGCAATGTACAGCTTTTCTCAGAAGCATTTTTGCAATTATGTTTATAAAAAGTAACTGGCAATGTATATTGGCTTCTACTAAGAGTGAGTAGTTCTTGTAAATTCTATACAAAAGTCTACATTTGCATGCAATGATTGTTTGAGTTGTTGAAAAAGCTAGATATCTAGCTTAGTTAACAGAACCAATTTTAAGAAAAAGATACAATATTGATCCATTTTATAAATTCAATACCAGCTAGACTGAAAGTTAAAACCTATTTACCTCAGAGACATTTATCTTTGCTTTAGCAGATGATTCCAAGAAAGCACAATTATTGAATGACCTGGCTAAATTAGCACCTTGATCTTTACCAACTACACGTTCATCTTCCAAGTCACATTTATTACCCACTAATATCATAGGTACCTGAAAAAAGTTTTCATGAAATGCAGTGAACAATAAGCTGTGTCTAAACAAGGGATGAAATATTACATCAGTTTAAACATTAAAAGTAATTTTTTTTTAAATTTATTCTTAATTTTTAACATTTGAATGGTATAAAGCCTAAGTTAATTTAATGCAGAAAAGTTTTTTTTATATTGAAGATGGAACTATAAAATTTTAATTGCACACAATACTACATTATATGCAAGAGCAAGTATCTCTACTATTATAAAAGGAAGTGTTTGTCTGTGTGAGTGGACTGTCCTGACAAATTAATATATAGGATTTTTCACAGATAGTATGAATTTTGAGCGATTTTTCTATCACATGCCTGAATTTTAAAATTCAATCTAGAACATTTTAAAATTAATTTTATGGCATTTAATTATTATTGTTTTCCTTAGAATGGCAAGACCTTAAAGATATGATAGATTCTAAATTTATTTTTACTGTTTCATTTTCCGAGGACTACCGTTTCATTCCAATAGGCTACGAATTTCCATTTGGTTTGCGAAGCAAATCAACACTATGGGCAACGCCATGATGGCTATTATCCAATAGGCTATTAATTTCCATTTGGTTTGCAAAGCAAACCAATTTAATTGTTATTGTTATGGTTGGAACCCTTTAAAGAACCTTTTAGAACCCTTAAAAAACAATTTAATTGTTATTATAAGAGTTGGAACCTTGATGGAACTCTTACAATAGCAATTGAAAGAACTGGAAACAAAAAATACATAATATTTTGATTATGAACTTTTTACATGACCCTACATTATCATAATTTGCCTCAAAATCAAATGCAAATATATATACAAAATTCTACAAAAATGTAATTGCAAATAAAAATATATAATTTAATGCACAATAAAACATCATTACTTTCACAAATTTCAAATTGTATTTCAAATTTTATATATAATTTAATGCACAATAAAACATCATTACTTTCACAAATTTCAAGTTGTATCGCTAGCCTCAAGGCGCCCAAAACGCTGCAGTCGTGAAAAAAATGACAGCTGCGGTTCAAAAATTAGGACACTAGGGTTCTTTATTCTAATTACAATTTCGGCAAATACGATTGATTTGGTTCTCAAAAGCATTTGGAATAGCGCCTCTTTAATTAGGACAAACAATAATAGTGGCCGTTTAAATTATTAAAATTTCCCCGATTTTTATTTTTTTTTATTTGGCAGAAACTTAGAAACAGAGAACTTCTAGATGCCATGTAAAGCAATGCCTGCATAAAGATAAAAGCGTTAAACATAAAAATCCATTTCCTCAAATAATTCAATGTGATCTTTAAAAAAATTTAATTAAGTAATCTTAATTTCTTTTCTGCAAGTAAAGTTTTATTGAATACGAGAAGTGAGATTCTCTGTGGAGAAATATTTCAAGAAATAAATCTAAAAATACTCACATCATCTGTATCCTTTACTCTTAATATTTGTTCCCTTAAATCTTGCAAATCATTGAATGTGGATTGAGCTGTTATGGAATAAACAAGAACAAAGCCTTGACCGTTTTTCATATACAGGTCACGCATGGCAGTAAATTGTTCCTGAAAAAAATTTCAATTATTGGAAATTGTATAATAAAAAATTTTAATAAATCTAAATATATTATGGGTGCAATTGTGCTACTTAAATTGAAGAACTTTCATAGTAAACACAAAATTTGAGAAAAATATTAGGAAAAGAACAACAAAATCTGTCAAATACAAAATTTCCTTAAGAGTTTTATTTTTTTTTTTCCATTTTTGGTTATTGACACAAGCGAATTGTTGCATTTTATAAGTAGCTTCCTCTCTGGTTTATTCAACATTTCAGTTCCTAAGTTGCTTTCATCAAAAGATGCCAAGTGAGTTTTCTGATTAATAATTTTATATGCCTTGCTGTTTCACAAAAAACAACTTTGTGAGCTTAATTTTTTGTTAAATTCAATGTTCAGGCAAATAGAAGGCACTTTTATAATCATAAAATTGTTCTTCAAAAATGATACCTTGCAAGTTTCTTAAACAGTTGGGCTACCAGCCCAACTGTTTACACAATAATTGCATAATAGACACACTATAATTGCAATAAGATTTTTAAAAATGACAACATTCTGGCACCAGCATTTTTCTGGTATTAAAATTAAATTTTGTGATATACTCATGGTGGTATTAGTGGGTATTTTGAGTTTCAAAATGATTTTGAACTGTACACCACATACAAGAGTGAGGCCGGCCGTATTCACAAGCCTGAGTTAACCGGAGGAGCAACGACAATCCCAGGGTTATCAGGGGAAAAAAAAACGTATTCACAATGCCTGCACACCGCCACTTTGGTGTTACATTTTGATCCTCCGAAATCGGCGAATTAACTCTCAGTTAAGTGTAAAGCATGTGCAGTACTATGTTTTTGCTAAAGAAGCGAAATATGCTGTAAACAATACAAAATGGACGGCACTTCATTTTGTACTAAATTACCGGATTCTAGCGAAAACATGCATTCAACTGATCTTATATGAATCGGAACAAGAACGTGATTACATTATCTATAAAATAGATATGCCCAGATGTGTTCTGGTTCGAGCTATATTCTGAGGTAGAATAAAATCATGGCAGATGCAGATTCGATGTAATTTTTTGTTGTTGATTTACTACGAAAATGAAAAAAAATTGACAATGAAAATTACTTTACTTTACACCATCACACACCTATACTGACAGGTACGAAGATAATCAGATTACATTCATTTGTCAAGGAATTGTGTACAATTCTTTCTTGCAAAATTTAGGTTTCCATAAAAATCCAATTTGAAATTAAATACCTATGTATTTCTTTTACCAAACCCAAATTAAAATGACATTTGCATTCCATTTAAATTACAATTAGGAATCAATTCAGCGGCAATGTATATGAGCAGTATAAATGCAGATTCGGGCATCATAACAAATGTGACCATGAGGAGACTCGTAGCCAATCACAGCAAGCGTATCATTTTAATCCAAGGATTACTTAACCCAGCATTTGAGAAAATACAGTTCTTGATGATCCGTGACTTATTCTAACCTGTGGATCAACTGATCCTCGGGTTAACTCAAGACTTGTGAATAAGGCCGAAAGTATTTATTTCTGGAGCTTTTGTATTTTTAGCACTATTGAAGCCTCTTCATACTTCACATGCTAAAATTTCAAAAACCACTCTAAAATTACAATGAAATTGTAAAACTTTAGCAGCTTTCTGAATAAGGAAAGCTTTTCCATTATTTATTTGTATTTGAACTTTATATGAATAGTTCCTTAACTTAAAGTATTAGCTTTAATTTTGTACCCCATTCACCACTTAATCATCAAAATAAAAACTATTTTTTATGCCTTACTTTGTACTATAAACTTTAACAAACACCATAACTGCAAAAGAGAATAATTTAAATGTGCCCCTGCGGTCAATAGACAAATTAGCACAAACCATTCTCAAAATTCCCTTGAAAATTCCTCCAAAATTCCTTGAAAGACCATAGTTAAAGATCATTTGCTTGAAAATGGAATGGAGTTGACAACCAGCAGAACATAACATTGAGAAAAACTGGTGGATGTGCATGAGCATTGTACACAGGGTGGCAACAAAATCCTTGAAAAAAAGTTCCCTGATATTTCCATGATTTCCCGGATAGTCTCACAAAAATTTCCCTGATTTAACAATTCCCTTAATAAATGTTATGATCCTCGATTGGTATCGATATACAGTATCCACACAACACTATTTTTTTAAGTATTTACGGTCAAAGGGTGGAAAAAGATCATTCTCCACAAATATTTTATGTTTTTTTCTAGATATTTTAATTGTTATTGTTTGGAACCCTTAATGGAACTCTTAAAACTGCAATTCAAAAAACTGGAGAAAAAATTAAAAATATTTTGATTAAGGAACTTTTTACACCTGAAACTACATTGTCATACTATTCATCGAAACCAAATGCAGATATATATATATATATATAAATAATTCTACAAAAATGTAATTGCAAACAAAAATAATTAATTTAATACGCTAAAAATATCATTTGTGGCACAAATTTCAAATTGTATCCCACAAGCCTCAAGGCAACAAAACACTTCAGCCGCGAAAAAAATGGCGGCAGCGGTTTCCGCAGTGTTCAAAATTTACGACACCATGGTTCTTTTTTCGAATTACAATTTCAGCGAATACGATTTATTCGATTCACAAAAGCACTCAAAATCGCGCATCTCAAAATAGGACAAAAGATAATAGTAACAGTTTAAATTGTCAAAATTTCCCTGATTTTTTGTAAAATTTGGAAATTTTCCCTGAGATTTCCCTGTTTTTTCCAGAAATAAAAAGTTCCCTGAGAATTCCCTGATTTCCCGGTTTTCCAGGTTCTGTTACCACCCTGGTACAATACTCACGCATAGCATAAGGTAGGTATTTAATAAATGTTACACTGGAGCAACACAACGGACTAATGGTTATGGTCCGAGATCAATCCATAAAGGAAAGACCAAGGACAACACATAATTTTGAGCCATGGTCAGATGACGATACGCAGCATAGAGTTATAGGAAATAGTAAAACATAATACACATAATCAAGATATTTAGGAATACATTTTGAACATAATTCTGGAGATAGAACAAATGAAATTTATGACAATGTTTTAAATTACTTACTGTTCCAGCAGTGTCAAGGATTTCTAACATGCATTGCTGCCCATCTACTTCCACTTGCTGAAAGAATAAAAGTTCATCAGAACAGTGGTTGTGCAAATTACATGCCACACAGAAGTAGGTCCAACATCATGCGTGTAAGGTAGCTAACTGTTTACTTGTACAACAAGAACAGCAAGCAGTACACGAGTTTCCCGTGTTATGCCATGTCAAAATATAACTCATTTTGAATTAAAACACTACTATTGATTTTCAATTGGGTTACTTTATTACTGCCAGATAAAGTTTATTAGGATTCAATTTCTTGTTAACATAAAGCATTCAACAGTGTAAGTCACATTTGCGAAATAGAAATATAAACTTTTACTGTCCTAATTGGTGACTTTTTAAGATTCAGAGGTTGAACTTGAATTTGGCCATGTTGCTTTTCTAGCTTCAATGATAGACTTGCTTTTACTTGTAGAATTGATATTTGGCACTTCAGATATTACAAATGAATTAACCCAATTTCATAGCAAACTGTATCATTAGATTCTGACATTCAAACTTGTGTAAAAGGTAGAGTATGTACAGCTAACATATACTTGAAGAAAACTAATAGAGCATATTTTCCAACAGTTCACTCAATCAGAAAATTCAAACAGACATTGCTGCAAGATTTTTGGTTAGGTTTAGTAAGCCTTCTGAATTATTATACCACACAAATCAGAAGGTTATCTGAAAGGTAAAAGCCCTAAGGATGCAAAATGCCGATCCTGCGTTTTTTTTTAACCACAGCTGATAACAATCTGTTTAGTTGAAAAAATCGTGTTTTAAAGTTGTGTGCTGCATTTTCTGTTGCCCTCCATTATTTAATGAAATGTATGTTGTTCCAATTCTTTACTGTTGTCAGTTATGTTTCTATCTAACAGAAATCATTAACTTGCTTCTGATAACTTTAATGCACCTACAGTTGGATATTTACAATGACCCCTATTTTTCAAGGTACAGGTTAATTGTAAACATAACTGCCAATAGTTTCATTCAATTTGGATGGAAAATCAATGTTTTTCTGCAACATTTTGCATTTAATCCATTTTTTGTGTTCTTAGAGAGTAGAAAGACTGATTTTGATGAGTATTGTCTAAATAGAGGTGAGATAGTCCCTACCGAAGATAATGAACCAGAAACTGACATCGCTTTGGATTTAAGTTTAAAAAAAAAAAAAAAATGCTGAAGTGAGTGAAAATAGGAATTTGGAAAAGAGACCGAAAATTAGACATGTCGGCAATTTTCAGTAGGAGCATCAGCAGAAAATACTGCCTCGCAATCTTCAAAGAGCCCTGTGAAGAAACCATGAAATTGTCTAAAACATCACATGTGGGGAAGTTCTTACAACTGATCAAGTTCTGTCATGCCTGAGGGAGAAAAGAACAATTGGAAGCCAGGTGAGAAGAAACTGTTAGAGTCAGGAGGAAGCAGGGACAGTTTGGATGAGGAATTGACTTTGAAGAATTGACTGACATTGACGAAGATTTTGAAGATCTCCAAAAACATTCAAGCAAAATATGGAAGACAATCTTCTAGGGGAAGTTACATACTTGGAGCCAATGAAACAACTATGTTTCTGCTTGCAGATGTTGAGGGGGAAAGAGAAAAAAAAACATTTTATGTATGTGTGCAGAAGAGGAGTTAGAGGTCACCTGACTCAAAAGCCTTTATAATATCAAGACTAAATTCGCTCTGGTTGAAAAAGATAAATTCTATGAAACCAAAGACCATGTCTAGGCAATTTTACCATCTCCAACCTGTCTGAGAATTTTCACCTGAATTTTCCAATTTGAGGGCGCTGTTAATGTGCAAGAGAAATGTAACGCTCTTTTCTCACCCACATAAGTTTGCATTAGTCAATTTTTAGTCACCCAATATAAAGAGACAAAATGATAAGGCATGGAAAAATTATTTTTGTTTTTGGTCTTTAAGCGTCAAAAGTGTTTAACAATTCAACATAATTATTTTTTTATTATTAAAGTTTCTCATCTACATATGTATGTGTATCAAGTACATTGATAAGAAATTTCTTCTTAAATTATTGTATTCTAAATATAAATATTTTTTTTGTAGCCCTGTACTATGTTTTTATTTTTTTAACCAACAGACAAACGATACAAGTTCAAGACCATACCAAACAGAATGGTTTGATAAATATGGTGTGTGATTGAAAAGAATAAAGCAACTGTGCGTGTAATTTGTTAAGATAAAGTCACTTCTACTTGCGTACAATGTAAAAAGACATTTTGAAAATTTGCATTCTAATCTCGGCCTTTCAACAGATAAAGAAAAACATATTTTCTACAAAAGAAAGATTTATTCACAGACTAGTCTTTTAAAAAACTTTGATTCCAAAATATAACATTACAGCTGCTAGTTTTCAAGTTGCCCATTGCATTGCTTACACGGGAAACCTTTCAGAAGGAGAGCTTTTAAAACAAGCCTTTTTTTAGAATGCAGTACTACATTGTTTTCAGATTTTAGAAAAAAAAGACTTGATTCTAAAGCGTATAAATGAGTTACCAATAAGTCGCAATACAATTAAAGATCGATTAACAGTATTAGAAAGGAATATTTATTCGCAGACATAAATTATGCAGAAATGTATTCAATTGCTTTAGATGAGAGTAACAATTTAAATGGTTATGTACAATTAGCAGTTTTTGCTTGATATAAAGCAGGAAATATAATGAAAGAGCTAATAAACTTATAACGCTGATGGGGAAGTGTACCGGTCTTGATATTTTTAAAGAATTTGATATTGCATTTAAAGAAATGGATATTGGCCTACAGAAAATTGTTTCTGTAACAACGGACGGTGCACCCAATATGGAGGGGGAAAATATTGGTTGTATCTATATAGTACCTTAAAAAATATATTACACATCCTCTAATTTAATTTCATTGTTTAATACACTGCGAGATCGCGACATCTGGAAAAAGAAATGTTTTCACAAGAAGGGAGCCAACAGCCACATGTGTGGAAATAACTCAGGGTTGGTGTCCGACTCGTGTGCACCCCGATTTCCACCTGACACCTGGTGTTTGTGGCAAACCGTCAGCCAACAGTTTTGCGACCCTTTCGCTCGTGTGGGGGATCCGACACCCCTTGAGTGTGGGAGGTGGTATTTTGAAAAAAGAAGCAACGAGGGCCAAGAAAAGGTTGCAGGGCTCCTAACAGGTTTAAAGGTCTAAAAAGGTGACAAAAGTGACTAATTTAACCAAAAAGGTGACAAAAAGTGACTGATCGAGCAAAAAAAAATTTAAAAAAATACAAAGATAGAAAATAAAAAGATCCTCCCCTATCCTTTCTTTGGAAGGATATTTTTATTTTCTTCATTTAAAAAGTACATCATTTAAAAATATTAACATAAAAATAAAAAAATCGTAATGATGATTTTTTAATTTGTTCATTTTTGACATGGCTTCAAGAATTCTTCCTTTTCTTTAAAAGATTATGTCTCATTTTTTTGTTGAAAAAGTCTGAAATTATTTTTGTCTTTTTCTTCTCAATAGAAAAATGTGCATTTTTTAAAGTCTGTCTTTGCTGACCAGCATCATCTGAGGCTTTTGCCGCTCAACCAATCATTGACTAAGCAAGTGCTGCTTCCTTAAAAACTTTATTTTTTAACTTAAACACCTTTTTGAGTCTATCATTGGCTACCTTTAATAATTTTGAAGCACTGTCCAATATCTCATTCTCTTCCTTACGCATAATTTTAAGTTTTTGTTCGTCTTCTATCACCTTTCTGTTCTTTGCCAGCTGCTTTAAATTTATTTTCTCTGCTTCCAGTCTACCTTTTTCTTTACTGTCCTTCTCTAATTTTTCTTGTGCCTCATGTTTTCTATCTTACTAGGGGGCTCTGCCCACTGCTCGCTTACGCTCGCCAACTCCCTGGGATTGCTACGCAATCCCATTTGGTTTGCTTCGCAAACCAACATTACTTTCGCAGAGTGCATCTCCTGGACAGCGAAACTATCTGAATAATTCGTATAATCCTGATTTGACTTTCCGGTCCATGAAGTCACAGTGAGGGCTTCGCCCTCTGCTCGCTCACCCCCAGGGATTGCCACATAATCTCTTCGCAAACCAATACTTTCGCAAGTGATTTCACTCTTTTTTACTCCAACATTTAATGCACCCTGAACTAATAGCCACATCAGTAAAAAACCTTCTGTATCTTGTTCCCTGTACAATTTTAAGTAATCCGTCTTAATCTCCTTACTTTACGATCTGTACTTCATACTTTCTCCGTAAACCGTCTGAGAACAAAGTGAAAAAAGCGAGCCCTTTTCCTCGCCAAATAAAAAGAAATAATTTTTATGGCAATTGTTGCTACGATAAATTTAATATCTGGCAAACCCTATAGTCAAAAATACAACCCACAACTGCGTGCAGAACCTGCTATGCGAACTAAAAAATACGAAATTTGTGTGACCAACTTTTGATTGCATCAAATTTATTTATGAACCAATTTTTTAAATAATTGTACTGTAAGAAAGAGTATATTTTGAGTTAAACTGCGATATTTTCAAAATTAAAAACTAATAGTAATACAATATAGATTATGGATGCGACATCAATGTTTTCGAAACATCAATGTTTCTTACATCGATGTATTGGAATCGATGTTTTTGTAACATCGATGTTTTTACGTTGTCTATGTTTTATTTTTAAGTAGACTACACAGGAATGTCAGGGTTCTCGAAGGGGAGCTTCGAGCGCTCAGAATGTGTGAGAGGTTGATGATCTATCCCCTTAAAAACTTTGCTGAAGGCACCTTCGAGTGTGAATTATCATACACATATTGAAGATTCCGCCATCATTTCAGTGTTTACCCTGACGAATCTACACCTTCCAATCATAATAAGACCCACAATAGAAACTGCAACATGTGATGACAAAGGTACTAAACGCATTACCTCTCCTCCTCCTGGGTTAACGTTGAGTTAATATCAGCTTGATCCGTCCGGTCTCTTGACCTTTCCATTCTCGTTTTATTCCAGAATCCGAAAATAAAACGGGTCTGTTGAGACCGCCCTCAGATTTGTGTATGGAGGATGTTATCCTCCCCCCCCCCTTTTAAGTGACCACTGGCATCGATCACCATTTACGAGCTGTCACCATCTGACCTACTAGAGGGTTCCTTCTTTTGTTCGACCCTGTAGACCGGTGATATCTATCATGCGCCAAATGATACACCACAATATAAAAGGAAAACGTTAGTCGTAAATGCCACTCAAGTTCTATCACTCAAGTTAGGTCATTAGGTAAGAGGAGTCGGACATTCAGATGGCCCTGCTTCCCTTAAACTTCGCCGCTTTGTTTTACTGATAGCCTTTTCTTGTGGGAAAATTTCCAGAACTTGATGCTAATACAACACGGGCAATATGAAGTATACTTTTACAATTGAAACGGTTCGCTTTTGTATTCATTCTTGCGGTGAAATGTAGCGCGCATTTCAAAATTGAATTCATACAAACCCCGTTTTTTTTTAGAGAGAAAATGAATTTTTTTTTACTATGCACTAAACATTTTTTTCTTCTCTAAATAAAATTTAAGAACTTAAAACCCCTGAAAAGGTCACAAAATGTCAAAAAGGTGACAAAAAATAAAAAGGTGACGTGTTAGGAGCTCTGAGGTTGATGCCCCGAGAAGGAAGAAAAAGGACTAGAGCGAGAGAAACCACAGAGGAAGGTGGTGAATGAGGTAGCTCTCTAGACAGTTATACAGGGAAGTCGAACCCCAGGGAAAACAAAAAGACAAACTACAAGAGAAACTTACAGTTGTTTCAGGAACATTAGTTCATTAATTTCGGTTGTGTACATAGGCGTGTAGATAGATCCAGTTGTAAATTCAAACCTTATAAGTGTAATAAAAAAACATACAGGTATTCGACTTAATCCAACTCCATTTCTATTTCCGTGGTGTCCCAAAACGCCACAGCCCAAGCAAGTTCTATGTGTGAAGCAAGGTTTAAAAACATTTCCCAATGTAATGCCAGTTGTAATAAAAGTCATCAACTTTATAAACTCAAGAGGTCTTAATAAACGACAATTTGCAGTTTTTAGAGGAAGTTGAGTGCCAGTATTCAGGGATTTTGACATACAACAATGTTTGATGGCTAAATTCCGGTCAAGTTCTTAATCAGTTTGTCATTCAATTAGAAGAGATTAAGCTCTTTTTGAATGAAAAAACCCTAATAATTTTGACGAATATTCAAATATAGATTGGTTAAATGATTTTATGTGACATCACACTCATCATTTTAATGAACTGAAGAAAAAACTTCAAGGAAATGGACAAATTGTTTCAATGATGTTTGAGAATATTAGGATATTTATGACAAAACTTGACATCTTTACTAGATTTGGAAATGAAAATCATGAAATATTTTCCTCAATTACAAAAACATTTTCAACAACAATCAAAAATACGCTTGACATTCAAAAAAATGAAATCAGAAAATATTTAATGATTATACAGGAAATAAAACAAGCCTTGGAGGATAGATTTAAATCAATTTAATTATATAGAAAATACATTTATTTTATTTTATATACTTCATTTTTTTAAGTGGCTATCTATCCATGCTTTGAAATGGAATTAGTTGAATTTCAAGTAGCACAGGTTAAAAAAAGAAATTTGATAACTTGATTTCCAAAGTAGAAGGGAACCCGTCTGAAATTAATGCAAATTATAATGATCCCACACTAAAGATTGAAAATACTATATTAAAAATACGATTCTTTACTAAATAATTTTATACCAATGAAGAAGCTTGTTAATGCTCTTTTAACGATGTTTGGATCTACATATTCATCTGAAAAATTGTTTTCTTCAATGAATTTTGTTAAGTCTACCAATAGCAATAAACTCGGAAATGAATTGACTGCAAAATGCGTTTAACTAATGAATACTGAATATGAACCTAATATTAAGAAATTATCTGACAAAAAAACAGGTTTCTCTTTTTAAATATACTTTAAGTTTATTGTACATACACATACCTGTAACTATATTATCTATTAAAATATAATATTTAATGTTTTCTTTTCCTTGTTGATTAAAAACTCAGTGCAGTGGGACTGGGCATGATTTCTCCCCTTTCATATCGATTTTTTTGCTATTCACTTGCAAAAGTTTAAGTTGTAAAACAAAAAGGAATCGTTAACTTTTTAAAGGATTAAAAAATTGAGAACCCCCAAAAAAAGTATATTTTACCATGCTCCCTTCCCCTTCTCTCTTTCCAAGAGATCCACAAGTTAGTACTAAAAATATAATGAACAAAATTTGACCAACTTCTTAAAAAGGTTTGCCATCCCTGGCCTAGGTTAATGAGCAAAAGCAGGATTTACATGAACATTTTTATAATTAAATGTATCTCAATCATTTTTAGCAAAACAAAACCTTTTTCTAGTTCTGAAGATGGTAATATATATAAGCCTAAGTATTCTAATGTTACATGCCCGCCTATTATTTACAAGCAGCCCAACCGAAAGAACCCTATTTGAACATTTACTTGTTCTAATTGAATTTAAATAAACAAACTATTCAAAATATGACATTTTACTGACAAAATATGAATCAAAATGTAAAATTGGTTTTCAAAATAATTTATAATTAAATGTATGAGCATTTTTCATAAGGAAAGGGGTTAAAATTTTAAAGTATTTTCTATAAAACTACATGATATACTTGAGATAAGCTATTTTTAATTAATTACTTGATTAACAAAAATATCATTTCGAAAATTTTTTAATGACTTGCCTTCCGGTAACTGTCTTCAATAGTTGGGTCATACTTTTCTACAAATATGCCTTGCACAAATTGTACTGTCTAAAATAAAAGAAAATTTTTACTTAAAATCAGCACTTTTCATAACACTGGAAAATCATTCAAATATTTGGTTAAAAATAGCATTTTTTTAAAACAAACTAAATTACCCTAAAAATTCATTTATTAAAAATTTTGTAGTATAAAATGATAATAAAGGACCATGTTAAGAAAGTGTACTACTATAAGTTAAAAAGAAATAAAAAATTAACCAATATTGCAGGATAGCAAGGAAGAAACAGCATAAATCTTTTGCATATCAATGCCAGAGACTGCATTTAGAAAAAGGTAAAGAATTTTTATTTTTTTAAGACTGGACTTATTTACATATAAATTGAAGTTTTTAAAATACAATTGCAATATAAATGAAAAATTGTAGGAAAAAAGTTTGAAAATAGTGAGCAAAATACTGCGAACTATGCAAGGTTTGGTTGTCTCCCCAGTTTTTTTCTTGCCATCTAAAAGTTCACTAAACCAATGAATCATGGAGGGACATTGTAGTTTAAGGTTCTATGGCAGTTTCAGGATTTCAAAAGCAATGTAACAGGAATTATCATGATTTTCTACAATCGTCAAGACTGACGGATTTGAAATCTGTGGAAAATTTTACATTAGATCGATACCTAAAAATGATTTATTTAAAGAAAATCATTTTTAGGTATCGATCTAATGTAAAATTTTCCACAGATTTCAAATCCGTCAGTCTTGACAATAGAATGATTTTCAATGATTTAGCAATGATTTTCTTTAAATAAATCATTTTTAAACTGCAACATATTTTTTCCTATACAAATTTGGCCTTCGCGATTGAGAGATAGATTCATTTCGTGCGCACAAACAATTCAAGCAAAAGAAATAAAAATTATTTTGGATTGCATTGTTTAGTTCTTTGTATAAAATCGAAATCATTAAAGATAGATTAAAATTTTCAACGAATTTGAAATCTGCGGAAAATTTTACACCAGATTTATACTTTACATTTGATTTTCTTTAAACAAATAATTTTTCAATAGTAACTTTTTTATTTTTGCAATACGAATATGGAACAAAGGCATAACGACTCTTTAGTCCAACACAGTGGGCTATTGCAATTGTTTTTGGAATTGCGTAGCAATCACAGGGTGTTGCATTATTATTTTTTTCTTTTTTTTATCTCAGCAATTGTTAAAGATAGAATAAAAATTTCAACAAATTTGAAATCTGCAAAAAATTTTACATTAGATCGATACCGAATACATTTGATTTTCTTTTAATAAATAATTTTTCAATTGAATATTTGTATTGTTAGAGATTGTGATGTCGCGACGATTGAATCTCATCACAGTTCGAATTTGGCCGCATTTTGCAATGACATGACCATCTTGGCGTTGACTTTGGTGTTGGTTTGCGAAGCAAACCAAATGGGATAGCTAATTGTAATTTGTTGTTGAAACAAGATAGATCCATAAAACACCAACATACCTTAATAAATTACACAATATAAATTTTGACCTTTTATTGTTTGATATTTTCAGCATAATTTTTTTTCAAGAACTTGGTTTTAACTATCAAGTATTTTAGTGTCAAATATTTTTTAAATTGTGTTAATGATTAATGTGCACAAATGTTATTTGTTTGTAAACAGACATTTCTTTATCCTTTGTATTGGCTTCTCATTAATCTACAACAAACAAAACCACTTAACAATATGTAAAATAGCTAGACACTAAGCAAATGGGTAGTTGAATTAACATCACACTGGATTTACACAATGAGAAACAAATACAAGGGTTGGTTGGTATAGGAGCAATCATTTTTAGATGTAATCATATTTGACACTTGTCTAAATGTTTTGATAGTATGTTGCTTCAATACAATTTACAACCAAAATCAATCTTAGTCTTAATCTATCTCATTGGTGTTAGATTCAGTTATTTATTAAATCCTACGTTTAAGACTAACTAGATAGGGCTTGCATGCAGTAAAACATTTACTGAACCACTACAATCCATCATATCTGCAAGGGGACTTAGACTTGGATATTGCGAGGCACAAGCACTAATCGATCTGCAATCTTGTACATATTATTGATAAAACTTAATTCAAGGATTCATAGAATTTTCAGGATCTTATTGAAATTAAGGTGTAAAAAATCATTACCTTTTAATCAAAAATCAGATTTATTTGATTTATATGATACTTTAATTTATTGCCTTTATAGGTGGTTGGACACATGAGACGTAAACATCAGTGTAGTTTCTAGATAGTATTGATTTATGTTAAACATATATATACACAGTACAAAGTACCAAATCCGGATGTTTTGCTAACCAGCGGGTTTTTTTTCCACACTATTTTCCATCTTTCCGACAATTTTTAAAAAACGAGGAGTTAAAACCTGGATTTAATTGATGAAACACCAAATTAACCACAGGTTCAGAGTAAATACCACACAGAAAAATTAAAAGATTTGCAAGTAAAATTTGTTGCATTGTATTAAAAAGCTTTTAACCTTTTAAAAAAATTATGCCTATTTATACAGGGTGATTCTTGAAAGATGGGCAAAACTTTAAGAGGTGATAGTACACATCCAAACAAACTTTCATCAAAGAATGCATGATCGGAATTAAAACGCAAAGGTGCTAGAGGGTGCCGAAGGTGTTGTTATAAGAGACATAACCAGACAAAGAGAATAAGTGACAAAAGCAAGTTTAATGACATGTGATTACAATAAGTGTTCTAAACAGTGACCGGCAGTGGCTATATGCATGAGGCACAACATCCAAGAAAGTATTGCCGAACTTTCTGAAAAAGCCAGGCATATCGCATACTTCCCCTACAGCGGCCGAAAGTCTGTCGACGAGATCTTCTGCAGATTCAATGGGGGTCTCATACACCAGAGCTTTCAACTGTCCCCACGAAAAGAAATCATTACATGAAAGATCTGGCGAGCGTAGTGGACAAGCTACAGGACCACCTGACACAATCCATCGGTTCGGAAAAGTTAAATCCAGATAGTTTTGCACCTCTTGTGAATAATGGGCTGGTGCTCCATCTTGCTGGAACCACATTACATTCTGGATACGTGGAACGTCCTTCAACATGTCTGGCACTGTTGCAGAAACGCGCGGCATTTTTTCTCGTCAAGGCGTTCTGGCAGAAGATAAGGTCCAAGTAGGTGGTCTCTGATTATTCCTGCCCAAACATTAATAGAAAAGCACCGCTGATGAGCATGTGAATAAGTGACATGTGGATTTACATCCGCCCAAACATGTTGATTGTGGGTGTTAAATGCACCTTCAAGTGTAAATGTACATTCATCCATGAAAAGCAAAGTTACCACAAAATCTGGATTTACTGCGCTTTTCTGCAGAAACCAGCGAGCGAAATCCACACGACAAATAATTGTTTTGAGTCAGTTCCTGAACTCATTGCACATGGTAAGTACGCAAATGTTCAGCCATCAGTACTCACTATGCCGTGAATTGTGACACTTGTAACTGCCTAGCCACTGCTCAGGTATTTGTACTTGGCTGATCAGCCACCATATCCAGAATGGCTTCTTTCACGACTGACGTTTTGTCCGTCTTTGCACGGCCTGCATCTGACTGGGAAGCGAGAAAAGATCCCGTCTTGCATAACTGTTGGTGCAAGCGCTCAAATGTTTTACGGTCGGGCAACCGCCTGTTGGGAAACCTCTCCGCACAGTCGTTGAGCCTCTGAGTCATTTCCACTTGCAAGTCCGTATATAAAATGTGTATCAGCCTTTTCCTTATTACATCTTCCAATATATTCCTACCACGATTGACAGTTGCACACTCTGATCAGCGACTTTTATATATTAATTGAGGTGAAAATTTGCATGCGAGTTCTTTTCCCCCATTATTACATTTGCATGCTATTACTGTTGTTCTTCTACCAATAACTCACAAGAATGGAGCTTTAACATTTACAAGGATCAAGTTTACAGATGCGCCACACCTTTGTGTTTTGTTTCCGACCATGCATTCTTTGATGAAAGTTGTTTGTTTAGATGTGTACTATCACCTCTTAAAGTTTTGCCGATCTTTAAGAATAAACCTTTATATCTGCAATTTTACAGTTGCAAGTGCAATATTCATGGGGGGGGGGATAGGATTAAGATTTTTTTGACAAAAAATGCAAATAATCCGGAAAAGTCCAAAATGGCCGAGGTCTGGAGGTTTCCGGATTTTGGACTGTATAGTATGTATACATATTAATGACAGTTTAGAAAACATTAAATCAAAAGTTTGAAAGATTAAAAAATTCTAATTTTACTTGGACCTTGTTGCTGTTTTTATTTTTTACTTTGAATTGATTGATTTGATTACGTTATTTCATGATATAAATCCATATAATTTAATCTAAATTTTATCAATTAAATAAACTTTCTTAAATCAGAATAATTAAATTTTAATTTATCTCCCTTTTTGTTACCCAGATGGCTTTTAAGTACAATTTTGTTTTCTACACAAACTTTAAAATATAAATGACTTATCCATTCCAATGGAGATTTTTGGGATATGATGTTTTCACAAAAAGAAAACCAAAGAGAATTTCTATGCTTTAAAATGAATTTTCATAATTACAGGCCATAATACTATAAAAATAAGTTACTATAAAATAATACAAGTTTTTATGATTTTATGCAGGAGAGATTATTAAGAAGAAAGCGACTAAATAAGCTGGAAAGAGAGTAGTGTCCATTGCTAATGCGAAAATAATGTAAATAAAATAAATGTTAAACAGTGCTGATTTCTTTATAAATTATAAACTTCCTCTTGAATGGGCACTGCTTCAAGTCTATCCAACCTTTCTATAGATAATTGTATGTCAAAATTAACCAAACACAATATTGCATTGCATGCATGCTTAGTCTGGATAATTCAAAGTGAGAATTGCATTTATCAATTATCAAGCATATTTTTGTGATGAAATTTTTTTTTATACAAGTCCCAATTTTATCCAATGTAAAAATTTCAGATGTCATCCAGGCCTTTTAGTTTTCATCATGACCCAGGAAGTGTATTGTCGGATACATGTTGCAGGCTTCCATTAGAGATGCTTTCCTTGTCATATTCTTCACCCGAGTCTTGATTTATCAGCATTGTTAATATAGCATGGTTTGAATTTCTTCAAAACACTAGATAACTTATCTTTTAAAAATTCATCTGTTGCACTAGCTTCCTTTAGACTGACAAATGATCCTGTCTGTCATTGATCTTTGAAGCTAAATCTTCAGTGAAAAAATGAGCCTTTCTTGCAAAATTGATCCTATTAAAGTCATGTTTTGACTCTGAACTTCTCTGATCCATCTCATCAGAGCCGCGTTCACATCATTGTTCTTCAATTCCGATTTGTTTTCTTTTTTGTTCAAAGTTGCACATTCCACATGATGCTTGAATTTTAGTTTGATGTTTTAAATCATAAAAAATAACATATTTCTAGGAATTGCAAATCAATCAGCTGACTTTTTTTCTCAATCCATCCTCTACTTAATAGCTTTTAAGAATTTAATAGGATATCAAAATAGTGGTTGGTTGATTGGTTTAGTGGGAAAAGGGCCATATTTGGCCAAACTGTACCAAACACAAGACAATGCCAAATAATGGTCATACACACCAAGTTTTACACATACAGAAGACAGTACCTGTAAAACTTATCCCTGTATAACCTGTCAAACATAAATACAGCAATCAACAACTACAGTAATCAAATCTGTACCACCAACAACTTGCAGGTTGCACAACAGACAAACCCACTGAACCACAGCTCAAAATAATACAAGTTGCAATTAGCTCAAGAATAGAGTATCACTTTTAATTGAGATCAAATTAGAGATAAGAGAGTTTCAATGAAAATAACCAGAGAAGCAATTCAAGAAAAATAAAGTATGAAAGCATGCTTACACCGATGTATATCAACCAGAATTAATTTTCCCTCCTGTATCTTTAAAATAGAGAAGGAACATACTTTCCAATATTAGGTGATGTATTATGTAATAATCTAACTGCTATTGCAAGAAATTTAAATAAAACGCATCCTTCAATTTCAATATCACTGAAACAAATCTTACCCATATTTCTGAAAAGGTAGACATAAATTCTAAAAATGACACTTGCTGTGATGCATGAAAACAGTTGAGCCCTGCATTTCTTTTGTCACTCAATTTTGAAACATTCATCAATTAGATTACTCAATATAAAATTTTGAATCCACAAAAAATTATTGAAACCTTCAAAAAGTACTAAGTATCAAATAAGTATACTCTAAAACTATCAGTTTTAGTCACAAATAGAGAAAAATAAACACTTTAAAAACTCCCCAAATGTGCACATATAGCTTTATAAAATACTTTCCAAGAATTAAGATATCAATGCATATGAGGACCAGGGTTCAAAAAAGATATTTGGATACAGTGTTTATACCAATCTCTTTCAAAACATTTAAACCATAAATTAGTTTTATTATATTCTCATCTGTCTCACAAAATCATAACAATTCACATAGTATTCAAACAAGCAATATTTACACTAGTTGCATTGCAAACGAGAAAATTGTGCAATTAATGCAAAAAATCGTCAAACTAGATATAAGTTATTTTAGTTACCCTTGTTTTTTTAACGATTTATGCAACCAAACTTTTATCTCACGCAAGAGTCCATGAAGGATTTGATAATTCACGTAGCAGATAGGCAAATATAAATATCCATTATATTCAATACTAATTCAAGAAAAATGCAGACTTTTAGCTGTAACTCAAATTATGTACAAGTAGTCAAGGAAAGCTGAAGCACTTATATGCATTTTAAAATAATTTTAATACTGCTTTCTGATAACAAGTTGCAACATAAAACATACAATATAACTTGCAAATACAGCTAGCTTGTCATCATATAGGATTGCTGATTAGGCAAGTAAAGTGTCAAATTCACAAAAATTATGGATAACGGTGAAAATAAAACAAGAAAAAGATCCTTGACAAAGAGTATTTTAAGTCTATTATTCATGAATGACAGAAAGTTAGATGCAAACTGTTCTTACCAAAGCACTTTTACCAACGCCTCCACTGCCTAAAACTACAATTTTGTATTCTCGCATAGTGGGCGTGGTGAAAATTAATTTCAGAACCTGTAAAAGAAAGAATTTCCTCAATATCAAAGGATGGAAAGGAAAACAATTAGTTCAGTCAGTACATTTTTATCAGTACTTGACCAATATTTAACAGATAATATACTCTTAATACAGCATTATAACACCTGTTACATTTGAAAAATTAAGAAACAAACTTTACGTAAGCAAAGAAAGTATAAATAAACCAAATCTCAGAAAAATGTTCGATATGAAGGTGTGGTTTCGAGCTAAGTGATTAGATTCGAAACGAACATTCATTCCTTGTTCCGAAATACATAGCAAATGATTATCAGGTTAAAGTGCTTTGAGCAAAAATGAAAGCTGAAAGATATGCGAACAAGTCAATTTATATTCTTAAAAGGAAATTGACTCACGGTAAACCGACCGCTTTTCTTTGCAACACGCTAGGTTGATAGATTATTTATAAATAAAATCGAGAGGCGCGGTAGCTGAAGGATTTGTGAAGCACAATTAAGAAAGTGCATACCTATATAAACTGACTAAGTACTTCAAGGAGGCGTAATGACTGTCAAAACTGTTTCTTTAAATTAATTTTGAGGTGTCAATCATGTGTGTTGGTCAGCTGTAAAAAATCCTTTCTCGCCGCAAGCATATTTAAAAGCAATCACAATGCAAATCGTACAACAATTAAAGATATACAAAATAAATCAATTTAAGAACAGTTTTATAGCAAACCTGTTTAATTTCTAACTTACCCACCAGAAGAAAAAAACTCTAAAAAAAATTCACTGCGATTATCAGCCTCACCGTAGATGGGCGATGGCTACTTCACTTCCGTAAATGGTGACGTAACTAGTGCTCCGGATGTGGAAAAAATATCCAGATAATTTTAAATTACTGCATTTCTTAATATTTTAAGAAAATTTCTGCAACAATGAATTATAAACTGCTATGTTTCCAGCTTTCAATAATCTGAAATAGTATTCAGAATATCTTTAAATCGTTGTTTCATTGATACCGGCACATCGCATATTGATAAGCTGCTTTATTTCTAATGCGACCTAATTAAATGATTTCACTTAAAGGAAAACATTTTTAAGGCGATAAAATTATCTTAGCTCCTCATTTATTGGAGATTCTTCCTTAACAAATAGAAAAAACTCGATAAAACAATTAAGTATGTAAAGTACTGTTTAAACGAGTAAAATTGGAAAGGTTGATACGCTTAACAATTTAACCCGGGAGCAGGCGCGCGAAAAAAAGCAACGGGAGTAGGCGCGCAGGGTATCTCATACCCGAACTTTTTCATCGCTCCTTACAATCATAAATACTGTGCAAATAATTTGTATAACTAAATTAAAGCAGAAAATACATCTAATAACATTTTTAATTTCGTTTGTTGCCCAAAAATCAGTAATGATCACATGAGAGGTTTGTGAACACAATTATATAAAAGTCCTATAAACGCTTTCATTTCAGCTCTCATAGTAGCTCTTATTTCAGTTTTTGTAGATTTCGCATCTCGTTCTCGTGAAAAACGATCTGAAATCGATGAAATGTAAATGTTAGTGCAGTTCACTAAATCTTTCAACATTTTATCAGAAGTTTCCAAGATTCTAACGGTGTTCTAACATCGCTTGAAATAGCTGTGTTTCCAAGAAATTTCATTATTTTATTTTTTCTGAAACTTGCACATTAGTTCGAAATTTCTTTTTTTCCATGTTGTTATTTCATCTTGTTTAACATAGAAATCATTTCCATTTGACGAATCTATATCTACTTCAATATCTGTGTCACCGTCTGTTGATGAATCATAATTCCTATTATATTCTTCTTCATCATCAAATCCTTCTTCGTCATCAAATAAAAATTATTCATTCGTCGAAACTGTTTTTATTTCAATAAAAATTCTCAAATGCTTCATTTCTTCGTCGTACATGAGATTACGTACCATATTTGCAAGGTTTGTGGGTGCTATGACGGAAAAAATCTGAGTGGCAAGGATGGGCGCGCTGGGTATAATATACCCGAAACACAAAATACCGGAATTTCTATTTTTAGAATTCGCCTGCTGACCTGTCCTGTTCAAGGTCATGACCCTACATTCAGCTACACTGAGATTCGTCCACTTTTAAATGAGGGGTCGAGAAATAGACAGAACATAAGATGGGTACGGGTATGTCACACCCTGCGCGCCCGTTCCCGGGTTAAAACCAGAATTCGGATTCTTGTTTTTTTTTCCGTTAAGTTGAAAAATATTCTATTTCTTCAAAACACCTGAATATGTAATTGCATTACATGATGTATCCATAGGAATCAAGAAAACAAGGTGTTACTTAATTTAAAACAATGTCCATATGTCGAAAATAGCTTTACCCCTATCAGAATGTAATATTTATTGTTGTCGTTCAAACAAAACGATGTATTTCAAACAGCAAGTTGTAGCATTTTCTCCAATTATATTTCTTTTAATTGGTGATGATTTGTACCACAAACTAAAGTAATAAATGCTACGGTTTAAAATGCTTTATTTTAACTCATTTAGAAGTTTAGGTAAGAATCGTCTGTAAATCTTGCTATCATCAGCGAGGGCGCTAAATAGGCATTTTTTTTTTAAATTGCTTTGTCATATTTTGTTTGAGTTCAACATGTTTTAGAATTACACGTTGTATTGCTCCCTATACATGTTGCTCCACTGCGACGCGAATTTAAAATATCACATCTCAATTTACATTTCATGTAATTGGAAACCTGTTAGCTTCTGTGCACTTTTGCTTGTTTAGAAGTTATTGATTGATATATTTATTTCCATAAGTGAACTGAACTTAAACTTTGCATGCATTGCAAGTTATTAACACCTAAAATTCTGTTGGCGTAGTACGGAGGTTTGAAGAGTGGGGTGCCAGCTCTGGTGTTGACCTTGTCATCTGACTGTGGTTCCAAATTATCAAGTGTTATCCTCGGATCTTCCCTTCAAGATTGATCTTGGACAGTTGCCAATAGCCCGATGTGTTGTTCCAGTGAGACTAAAATTCAAAAACCAACAAAACAAACCACTTGTTTTTTTAATGTTAGAATTTGCTTTCAAGTCACAGTTTGGTTGCGTTGGATTTTATGGCGTAAGGGCCATATTAGACATCATACATAGGTAGGTAGTTCAGTTTACATCACACTGGAGTATCACAGCGAGCTATTGGGCCTTTGAACCACTTACCAAATAATTTATTTCAAACGAAGCCATCCACACTTATCTCTACTACTAGCATACTCTGGCCAGCACGGCGTTGCCCGTGACAATTCCAAAAAGGTCGAAAAGTTGTGATTCAAGGGAGAAAAAAAAACTAATAAAAATCTCTCTATATTAAAAACAAATTCACATTTGGTTCGCAAACCAAATGGGAATTCGCAGCCTATTGGACAACAGCCATCATAGCGTTGTCATATGGCGCCAAATTCGAATTGCGAAGAGATCCAATCCATCGACCTTAAAATGAAATAGACGGATCATGTGGGCGGAGTCGCTGTCGTAAGATCTCTGAAGGGTAAATCACAAACGGACTTATCCGATTGGCTATGGACGCGCAGACTAGTGTTTTTAATAACGGTGGATAGACACGTTAACCAATTAATACTTTAGGATTCATGCTTTTACCCACAACCACGTGACACATCTTCAAACCAAGCAACTGGAAGAAATAACTTGAAACTGCGGTCGCATGCTCCGTCTATTTCATTTAAAGGTCGATGATCCAATCAGCGTGACGTCACAATCTCCTGCAAAAATATTAATATTTAATCGAAAAATTATTTATTCAAAGAAAATCAACTGTATAAGGTATCTATCTGGTGTAAAATGTTTCGCAGATTTCAAATCCGTTGACATTTTCAATCTATCTTTAACGATCCCGATTTTACAAAATGCGGCCAAATTCAAAATACGAAGAGATCCAATTGGGTTGACCAGGGCCGGTCAGAGGCCCATGTGACAGGTCAGGACGCGTTGGACGTCAAGGTTATTGGTAATTTTTAGTTAACGTCGTACTAGAGCAACACAACGGGCTGTTGACGACGGTCCAGGATCAATCCCTTAAGGGAAAGATCCGAGGACAACACCTCGTAATTTTGAACCACGGTCAGATGACGAAGCAACACCTGAGCTGACACCCCATTCTCCAAACTACCACACCAACCCAACGTGAGGACTTTCGGCCACGACGGATTTAAGGTGCACCAGCCGCCTCTACACCATACGCTTCCAAACATTCATGCCCGGACCCGGATTCGAACCAGGCACCTTCCGATCGAGAGGTTAACACCTTAACCACTATACCGGTTGGTCGGCCTTGGGCGTCAAGATGAAGAGCGTCGGCCAGTGCCATATGGGGGTGGCTCAGCGGGGTTGGCCCCGCCGGGGGCGCCAGTTGGTGCAGTAAAACCTCTCAGTAAAAACGTCGTCAACACAGGTGACAGCATTTTTGCTTTAACAAAGATATGACAATTACAAAGAATTAAATACTCATCTAGTCGGAGGGGGAAGGAATTTTGAGCTTTTGTTTTCGAAGGACATTAATTTTGAATTTTGAAGACTTAGTTAATGAAATTCAATGTTTAAAAACTCAAGTTGTGGAACACATTGAGGATATAGAGTTAACTACCCAACTTCACCTGTTAAAGTGAATATGCAAATGTTCTCGTAACGATCCATATCCGAGTATTGAAATTGGATTTGAATCAGGATTTTTTACCTTACCGGTTACAGTGGCGTCCTGCGAGCGCAATTTTAGTAACTTGAAACGTTAAAATGTACCTCCGGTCTAGCTTGGGGGTAAAACGTTTGTCAAACTTTGCTATTTCATCCATTTTGCAAAAAGGGGCAGAAAATATGCACTTTTACGACATAATCACACAACTTGCTTAGCGAATGCTTGCTACAATGAGCGTTGCCCGTGGTGTTGGATTGCACGGGCAACGCCGTGATGGCTGTTATTCAATAGGCTACGAATTCCCAATTATCGAGTTATTTTCTTGGCGATGTTTCAGCAGGCTTAGAAAAGGAATTAATGTTTCTCTTTCAAAATCTTGAGAAAAAAGGGTTATTTGTTTTCGAATGAAATAACTTCTTCCAACATCGAAAAAATTGTGTTTCCATTGTCCTGTAGTTGACCATTAAGATTTTTTAGATAAGACGTAATGTCTACCATGAAATAAAATTTTTGGATCCACTGATTGGATAGTCTACGCCCTTCTCAAGGAGAAATGTTTTAATTTCAAATAATAAGGAAGCGAAATGTTTTAAAATGTTTCCTCTTGAAAGCCAACGTACCTTATTATGCAGATCCCCCCTCCTGTGTGCGTATACACTCTCCATTTCAACTAAAAATTCTTTAAATTGGCTATGATAAAGAGCTTGACAATCTTGATCACCAATTCCAACATTGCAAATATCTTCTGGAAAGGTCTGCGCACAAAAGGTTTCTTGATTAATGATGCAATTGTTAACAAGTATTTCGTGATTAATTTTTTCTTTCAAAATAGAAAAAAGACATTTTCTCACACCGGTCATATTTTTTGCCTTATCTGTTGAAATTGAAACAATTTTAATCGAGTGGAATATGTTTCTCCATGCATTCAATGACAGCAATTTCCTGGCCACGTGTGTGACCATTCAATGGCAATAATCCTAAAATATTTTCTTTAGGATCCGAAGAAGAAATACATCGAACAAAAAGTGAAACTTGCGCCGTGTCATTTATGTCACAAGATTTGTCAACAGCTATTGATAAAACTTATACCAATTTAAGATCTTCAATTTGGTGATTGGTTATATTCGAAGACATATTTTGATTGTATTGTTTTTTTATAGTTTTAGCAAACAGTGGTAACTCTTTAATTTTTTAAAGAATTTCTGCCTTGTTCTTAAAATTCCGGAATATAGTTCTTCGGATGCATTTATAAAACACGTTTTAAGGTATTCACAGTCTGTGTATGGTTTACCTCTTTTAGCAATCTCTTGACTAACAATAAAGCTTGCAATATTAACATTGTTGGACGAGATTGCACACAATAATGAAATACAGAGCTTGATTTTTCTTGACTCTTCTGAAGTTCCTCAACTGCTTTCTTCCTCGCATCACCGGCGCGATATTTACTGCCAGCATTTCGTCGAAATCAATTCGAGGCAGAGCCGTACTCAATTGGCTAAAGAGCCGCGGTTTGCCGACAATAGCCGGTTGTGTTGTTCTAGTATATTAATTAAAATACCTACCTACCAAGCCGACCAACCGGTATAGTGGTTAAGGTGTTAGCCTCTAGATCGGAAGGTTCCTGGTTCGAATCCGGGCATGGATGTTTGTAAGCGTATGGTGTAGAGGCGGCTGGTGCACCGTAAATCTGTCGTAGCCGAAAGTCCTCACGTTGGGTTGGCGTGGAAGTATGGAGAGTGGGGTGCCAGTTCAGGTGTTGCTTCGTCATCTGACCGTGGTTCAAAATTACGAGGCGTTATCCTCGGATCTTTCCCTCAAGGGACTGATCCCGGACCGTCGTCAATAGCCCGTTGTGTTGCTCTAGTACCACGTTAACTAAAAATTACCTACCTACCAAACAAGTATTTTGACAATGGTTATGCTAGACTCGTGACCCCCCCCCCCAGCTGGAAATTCAGAAAACTTACTTCGAGAAATGAAAAAAAAGGTAAAAACCACCTTTTTATTTGCAGTACAAAAGGTGATCCATCCTGCTTTATTTTCTTGTTCAGAGTAAATTAAACAAAATTCATGATTTTCGATAGAGGTATTTGAATTAAGGTCGCATTGGAGCAACACAACGGGCGACGTTCCAGGATCAAACCAAGAGGGAAAGATCCGAACACCTGAGCTGGCACCCCACTCTCAAATCTTTTAAGGCGACGGCAGATTTAACGCGTATCAGCACTCTTTGTACAAAACGGTCTTAGGTTGAATTCGAACTCGCAATCCCCAGGTTGCTAATCCGTTTCTCTTCCTTCTCTCTTCGATAAAGAACATCCATGAATTCATATAGTACATATTTCTGAACCTATAAAATTTCCTCTTGGATACCAAGCTTTAAGTCATTTAATCCAGTCATTTGTTCATGATTGTTTCCTATGATATAGATCCCAGATATTCACATCTTCCCATCACACTGATTTTTTAGATTCCAGATATTTACGTCTTTCGAAAGTTTTCCTATCACCTATTTTGTGAATTAGAGATCCCAGGTATTCATATCTTCCTATCACACTGACTTTTTAAATTGCATCACTGCAAAGGAATTTGAGCAAAATTTACAAGTTACTTCTTTTAAAAACAATTTTTTATATACATTATGAAGCATCCAATACTCGAAAAAAATGAATAGTAACCTCTTCAAATATTTTTTTATGAATTCACAAGGTAGGAAGAAATGAAGCAACACAACGGGCTATTGACGGCTATCCGGTTTCACAACTCCCGAAGGGGGAAAGATCCAAGGACCCAACAACACGTAATTTTGAACCATGGAATTCAGAAGGAATTTTACAATGCAAAATTTCGAGAAAGGCATGATGAATTTTTTTCCCAATGTCATTTTTTCTCCTTTGTCGAGATTCTAATAAAAATTTTAATTTATTTTATAACTGGAGAGAAAAAAAAAACCAAAATATTTTCATTATGAACTTATTACACCTGACCTTACATTATCATACTATACATCAAAATCAAATGTAAGTATACACAAAAAATTCTACAAAAATGTAATTGCAAGCAAAAAATATTAATTTAATGCACAAAGAAAACACTATTACTTACACAAATTTAAAATTATATTGCCGGCAACACTGCGACGAGACGGCGCTTTTAAAAAATTACGACCCCAGTGTTCTTTATTCGAATTACAATTTCAGTGAATACAATTTATTCTATTCTCAAATTTTTTTATTTTTTGTGAAATTTCCCTCGATTTTTACAGAATTAAAAAGTTTTTCCCGATTTTCAGGTTCTGTTTCCACCTTGCTCCAAGTTAATATTGTTTAAACCTGGCCAGACATTAGAGAAAAACCATACATGTTACAAATACATGTTGTTAGAGGTTCCAGTGGCTATATATCAGGCGTTCCCCCCAAAATAGAAGCCAGATTGCTTCTTGTAGTGCCGAAAGCTTAAGAGGTCCACAGGCCAATTTAAAATACTTTGCAATACATACTGGTTACATCATATGTATGGAAGAATTTTTGGTTTGTCCTCAATGATATTTGCAGTTACAATCTAATATAGCTGTTGAACATGTGTCAGTGGTCAGGCCAATTTAAAATACTTAGCAATACATACTGGTTACATCATATGTATGGAAGAATTTTTCGTTTGTCCTCAATGATATTTGCGGTTACAATCTAATATATCTGTTGAACATGTTCTCAATCAGGATTGGAAAGGTCTTCTGATGGAATGAGATAAAAGCTGAATTCCAAGAATTAAGTCAGTTGGAACCTTCGTTTTGCAATAAAAAAACTGACTACAGGACATAAAGTGAACACGTCTTCTCGCAATAATTTCTGCTAAATATATAAAAAAGTGCTGCAATTTTGGTATGCATTTAAAAGAGGATCTATCTTTTTGAATAACTGCTACCCTATTTCAAATATAGAAGTGTTTTCAAAATTTGTCAATGCTTACAAAACATCATGAGAACATAAAGGGTGAAATATTTTCTTTATGAATTTACTACTTGTATGTAAAAATGAATCATAGTACAATACAGTTTCTTTATTGTATAAATATTTCTATATAACTACCAATACAATATTACCACAAAACAGCACAGCACAAATACTGGTTGGGCGAAGCTTTGTACAGCAGTGGTCATTTGGAAGTTTTCCCATATCTAACAGGTAATAGAATTAAAACTGCCAAAGATGTTAACATTGTACAATGAATGTTCAGGCTCAATGAATGAAATATTGACTGATAGTAATGATTGAACCAAATGTACTCTCTGAAGCACTACAATTTTCTGTTCTCTTAAAAAAGATATATTTGGTGCTTTTTTACAACTGTTGCATAGCAGCACAAGACATACAATATAACATAAGACACTCATACAAAACCAAATTAATTATTAAAATTTTTTTTTTAGGGTAAGAAAAATAACTCGGCAGTTTTTCCAAATAAAAAGATGAGTGATTTAATCTTTGGAAAAACCAAAAACACTTGTTTCATAGTAAAATTTAGGTCATAAAATATATAAAAAGTAGTAACTTTCTATCAGCAGTTTGCAAAATAAACGAAGAAAAACATTTGATCTTATGCATTTAAGTGTGACAAACTATTGTTTCCTGGCTAAATACAAATATAAACTTTGTAAGAGGAACTTTCACTAGTCTTAAATCAGTCATACAGAATCAATTTAAATGAATTAAATATACAAAATAGGAGTTATTTTCTTATAAGTAAATCAAAGAAAATTATTAGCTTTTCATCATAACAGAATACTAAAAGGTGTTTTTTATACACACACCAGGTTAAGTTTACAAAAAATAATTGAAATAATGAATGTATGATCGTTAACTGTAACATAAATATTCATATGAAGAGCATAAGATTTTAGAATATGCATTTGAATAAAATGGCAGATGTATTTCAAAAACATTACATCTGATTGATTGCTGCAATTGTGATTAAAAATTTCACAAACAGAAAGCATGCCATTGTTATGATCAAACTCTTTAGAAAAGAAACATTTTAGTAAATTTTCAAATGTAAACACAAAAATTCCTATATCTTGACAAGATTCCAATATTAATTAATCACTAATTCCTAATCTATCACATACTTGAATTTAAAAAAAATTTAAAAGTATACATTTTGTGTAGAAAATATTTTCTGTGGTTTATTTCATTAATATGTTGTTCATATTGTATGAAACTTCTTTTACACACCATGTTCTTTTAAATTTTATTTTGAAATATAAAATTAAAATCCTTTGAGACTGGCAGGTTTGGCTTTCAGGGAGTTAGCTAATTTATTATGAATGTTAATTCCAACTCAGAGAAGTTTTGATAAACAGATGAAATGATGGTTTAAAAATAAATTTATAGTTTTCAAAGAAAATTGTAACTTTGTAGGCTGTTGAAATAATAGAACAACTATTGTAAGTAGACAAAATGAAATGAAATTAAAACAAACGCTCATTCATTATTATCATAAAGCATTCTTCCATACTTTTTACATATTTTAACGCTTCTAGAATAATGTAACACGATATTTATACTTTGTACAAAAAGTGCCCACATATAAGTAATACATTTCTATAAAATGATACTTATTTGGAACTGCAACAATATTAGGAACACACAATGCTCTTAAGATAATCCTCAGACTAGAGCTTCAGGTTTTTAGGATATATGTACTAAATTATACTGCTTTTGTTATGTGCAATGTCAAATATGTACCTTTAGCAACATTTTATTATACAATGAAAATTTTAAGTTGTTAGCCTAACATGCTTTAAAAAGCTTTCAATTTTATGCCAAAATAAAATGCTTTTCAAAGGAATTAAACAGTGCATAACAAAGTATTTTAGTAACTTTTTAGTTTTTCATTGAAAAAAGCTAAGCAAAACATACATACTTTAGCTTAAAAATAGCTTAGTTACATATTCTCCTTTAAATTGAAAAATACACACAATATTGGAGAAAATGAAAAATTTTACAGAGGAGCTAAAATTATAACAGATATCGTAAGATTAAAACACATTTTAAAACATTATCCAATATTCTTGAGGCATCAATAAACAGGTAGTTCTTCAAAACAGCTATCAGTTTAAAACAATAGACAGTTTAAGGAGATAATTGTTATTGAAATATCAAATCTTTGAGATCCCCAGACTCAGAGGAATTCATGAATAGTTAAAATTTTATTGTGGTGAAATAAAAGCAGTAAAAGAATTCCATGTACTTTTTTAAAACTCCTATAAGTATGTAAGGTATAAAACACAACCTGTTTCTTCAACCACAAGTTATAATGTAAAAGCGAATTTTGCATTCAAAAGTCAATATTTGTTAATGTACTGCAAAAATTTAAGAGCAACTTTATTGATCTTGGCATTTGCAATGATTGCAGGAATCTTGTGAATTAAAAAGCTACAAGCAAATCAAATCATTTGAATGATTATGATTAAAAACCCACATTGGTTTCAGAAAAATGGGCAACATTTGGTATCCAGTTTCATGTTGTGAAATATTGCAAAATTCAAAAACACTAAAAAGCACACTATTCAGAGTTAAAGTATAGAAACTAAGCCTCTTGTATCAGTAAGATTCGTCCATACAGTAATATGAACATGACATTTGAAATATGACATGGCTGATTTTTTTGTACGCACAATATTGATACAGTGCAATATTTTTAACAATGTCTACAGATTTTGGTTAATCTATACTCGTTCATTTAAGAAATTGAAGCTGTACATTTATTACAAGGTGAAATCTACAGAAGGGAAAATCCATAACAATATTTGTAAAACTCCAAGGACAGGTGAACATTGTGCAACAAGCAAAGTATGACGTTTCAAGCGCCAATCACATTATGCAAATCTATGCATTGTACAACAGCAGTATGCAGACAAACGCACGAATCCTTCGTTTAAAAGAAGACTGATCGGATCACAGTTTCACTCGTCCAGCATATTTATACACATAAGAATGATTGTTAAAGGACAGTCAGAGTTCCCCCTTCATCCAAATGAAAGCTAAGACCTATATTCAGGATTTTTGACGGTTTAAAATTGCCAAGGTCACTCAGCATGAGAACATGACAGAATGATCGATGTGGTCGGTACATTCTATCAACAAATAAAAACAAAGATGATGCGTTCTTCTTTATGCTCTGAAAATGATGCTTGTACATTGAACGTAAATGAAAAATACTGGCACACTATCTTTGAACACTTTGAAGAGACGACTTCCAAGGAATGTCCAAAGTACATCTCGGATTACTTGTAGAATGTGTGGAAGTTCATGACTCAAATAAAGCTAGGAGATCATCATTTCCTGCTGATGGGCCATTTCCACCACTGCTGGTAGCGGTGGTTGAAGTCGATGTTCCAGACGTGACATTGCCTGTGCTGCCAGCTACCCCTCCACCACTAAGTTCTGGTGGATCCAGATAAGATAAGAGTTCCATTGGATCAACCACACTCTCTGGTAGCAACTAAAATAAGGGAAAAGGAAAATCATTCTTCAAGTTCTATTATTCTGCCAATTCAAACCGCAAACATAGTTATAAGGACTATACATCAATTTTAATGATACTATATAGAAAATGGCTGTAGTTAGCAAAAACACAAGATAGTGATTATGACAGATTTCAAGAGTTGAAGATCCGAATTTTAATTCTTATGTGAAAGAAAGATTGTCTCTTCATTTAAAATGCATCCTTCATTTAAAATGCATCATTGCATTTTATCTGAATGACCCTTAAAATACTCATGACATGTGGGAATACCTTTATTATCCTTAAGCCTGAATATAACTAAGGAACTAAAATAAAATATTATAGTCTTTCCCATGAGTCAATGCCCTTCCTTGCACACAAATTTAAAAACAGGTCATCAAACAACTATAAGGTTTAAATTTATTTCCACAAACAGGGAGGGGTGGAAAAAATCAAGCTTCTTTTTAACAGAAACAAATATGTTTCGATTTAAAAATTGGATTTTTGCAATTTAAAATGCAATTTATAAATGTACTGATTTGTGTTCAACATTTATCCATATGTGGGTTTAGGAAAAATAGCGGAATTTTTTAAAGATTAAAAAATTAAATTATTTTAAGCCAGTCTACCAACCGGCCTAGTGATTAAGGTGTTGGCCTCTAGATTGGAAGGTTCCTGGTTTGAGCACGGGGTCAGAGCATGGACGTAAAATGTGATGTCCTTTGTTAGGGGTAGTGATGGCCACCTGCTGGGTGCCCCTTTACAGTTGGCCATCGATTTATTATGACCTTGTAGTTGGCCAATGATTGAATTCATAAGTGCTTGCCATTTGCTTGAAAAAAATAATTTACAGCCTGTTGCCTTTATTCTTTACAAGAATTTTCTTTTATATATATCAAGAATATTCTTTGAATTCTATAGCAAGATTCAAATCTATAATGCTTAACCTTCTGAATTAAAAAGTAAACATTTCAATAAGAGAAAATAAAATTCAATATAAAATTTTGTAAATTCTTAAAATTATAATTATATAAACTTTAATTTGTCCAAACTTTATTCCAAGTATAACAATTATCAGTTGAACTGTTAACTTAAAATAGTAGTTGTAGGTGAGTTGTCATTGTCATCATTTCCATATCTTAGGTACACAAACTCCTACCGCACCTCGAAACAAGAAATGCAGATATTTCCAAGGAGAAATCAAATAAGTAAAATAAAACACCACCAAGTTTGCTCTTAGAGCCCAACATTCTTGTAACTTTATAAAAATTTTATGCTAGGGTCCAGCATCCTCCAAAATAGGGATAAACATACAAATATCAGTAACCAAATCTGCAGTCATTCGATCTCTTATTAGGCTGCTTCATCATACAAATACAAATATTGACAACCAGCTACAGGCTCAAGCCCAACAAGGCTGGTCCTTTGTTTATGAATTCTCCAATTCTCACTGACTATCCAATTGTGTCTTAAATTCGTACACTCCCTTTGAATTAACTATATTTTCTGGCAACGCGTTCCAACTGTCTATTACCCTATTAAAGTAGTAGTTTTTCCTTAAATCCCGATTAAAATGTGTCTTATTCAATTCATACCCATGGCCCCTTGTTCTGTTATCCCTATTGAAATTTAAGCCCTCTGTGTCCCCTTGTTTTACAAACTTGAAAAGCTGAATCAAATCCCCCCTCCTTCTTCTTTCCAGTGTATACATGTTTAGCTTACTTAAACGTTCATTATAGTCGAAATTTGCTAGCCCTTTTATTATTTTTGTAGCTCTGTGCTGAACCCTTTCAATTGATTCTATGTCCTTTCTCATATATGGAGCCCAGAATTGTACAGCATATTCTAGATGTGGTCTTACTAAACCCTTATATAATGGCAAGATTATATTCTTATCCCTTGAAGTTACAGTCTTTTTAATATACCCCAATAACCTATTAGCCTTTTTACCCGCAGCTGAACATTGGTGACCCATTTTAAAATCCCTGTGAATTATCACCCCAAGATCCTTGACTGTTTCTCCCTCCTTTACCTTTACTCCCTGCAGACAGTACTAGGTTCCACTGTTCCTGTAACCCATATGCAGAACTTGACATTTCCCTACATTAAATGACATACCCCATTTTACAGCCCATTCGGATATCTTATCAAAATCTCCTTGTAAATTTTCTATCTGTAACTTGGTATCCACTGTCCCCCATATTTTTAAGTCATCTGCAAATATACTGATTCTATTATTGATCCCCTGACCTATATCATCTATGAAAATTATAAATAAAATTGGTCCCAAAACTGATTTCTGAGGCACCCCACTTATAACTTCTGTCCACTGTGAATAATTTCCTTTTACCTGCACTCTCTGCTTTCTACCCAATAACCAATTTTTTATCCATATTAATGTTTTTCCCTGAATCCCCAGCCTTTCCAATTTAAACAGTAATGCCTCATGAGGTACTTTATCAAAAGCCTTTTGAAAATCTATGTACATGATATCCACACTGCTCTTATTATCCAGCTCCTCAGTAATTTTTTCGTAGAACTTCAAAAGGTTTGTAGAGCAGGATCTGCCCTTCCTAAACCCATACTGATTCTCTGATAACAGTCCCCCCCTCCTCCAAGTATAACATTATCCCTTGTACAGGGACATAAGTTCTAGAAGCGAACACCTTGGGTCCAATTATTTTAAGGTATATATCATACCGTACATATATTAGATCCAATTTTTGATTGGAAGTGTTGAATTTAAAACATTTGAGCAACATACTAGTCTATTATTTAAGAATCAAGGCAGTTGCAATAATTCCTACCCTACAATAATGGACCGGACGCCAGCGGATTTGCATAAAATCCAACAACTTGTTTGGGGGTGTTTTTCTTGTTATGGCCTGGGACCTTTGCATGTTGTTCCTGGTACAATTAACACCGATGCCTACATGAATATTTTGGACAATCAGGTTCTTCCTATGCTATGGCAATTTTATAGAAAGGACGAATGTTACTTCCAGGACGACAACGCTCCATATCATGTTGCAGCCTCTGTCAAGCAGTGGTATTAAGATGGATGTAAAACGTCTTCCCTGGCCTGCTCAGAATCCCGTCCTAAACCCCATAGAACATTTGTGGGACGAGTTAGAGCGAAGTTTACGGACAAGGGAACCACGTCCAAAATCTACAGCTGAGCTGGCAACATTCTTGCAGCAGGAAATGGACACAAATACCCATAGCTGTGTATCAAAACCTTGTTGAAAGTATACCCAGAAGGGTTGCTAGTGTAATTGCAGTATGTGGGGACCATCCCCCTATTAAAGCATGTTTTCTTTCCCTTATACCATCAAATCTTGTAGGGTAGTGAATATTAGATCCAATTTGTGATTTGGAAGTGTTGAGTTTAAAACATTTGAGCTACATACTAATCTATTATTTAAGAATCAAGGCAGTTGCAAATTTCTTCCACAAGATACATACCTATTCATTGCAATTTCAATTTTCCAAAAATCAATAAACATTTTAAGCTTCAACTATAGTCAAAAGGAAGTATTCACAGCAGATATTACCATGATTAACGGCTTGAGTAATCATCATTATTAAAAGTTTCCTATTTTTACAGTAATGAAAGGTATAATCTTCAACTTACATTTAAGGCTTCTTGTCCCTGACCTTCACCCTCTATGACAGCAGCAGGATCAAAATTGAGATCACCAAGATCAGGTGCATGCGAAAGTGAAGAATCACTGTTGGTGGATGCTTGGCTGCTCGGTTGGCTCACGACCGAGAGATTATTATTGCCCACATTCCCGTTTGTGCCATTTTCAGTCTGTTGTGAAGCTGAGGGCGGTGGCGGCACACTTGGTGGGCCCCCATTCCCACCACCGGAGTTACCTGGCGTATGAGGAGTGTGTGGTGTATGAGGTGTGTTTGGACCATGCTGCATTAAGTTTTGACTTTGGTTTGATGATGGGGTGCCTGGAGTACCAGAGCTGTTTTGGTGTATGGATGAGGGCTGTGTGGGAACTGTTTCAGTTGTTGAAGTAGTAGGAGGTTGCCGCAAGGGTGGATTTCCTTGGTCATGTAGATTGGGAAGTCCCATTTGCTGGAAAAAAATTGAATTGGTAAGCAAAGCATAAATTAGAAAAATTTGAACATAAACAGCAAATTGATTGCGCCACATAACAGTGGAACCATTTTATACAGAATGTATTTTCATTACATTTATGCACTTTCCTTGCAAGACAGTATATGGAATAGTAGAATACCTATCTGCATATCACAAGAACTACCCTGACAATAAGTCTGGGAGGTGGCAGTTTCTATGCTGGGGCTAATTTATTTTGATTCAGACATAACTTCATGGTTCCCACACCTTTATTCAAAAAAATTTCAAGGACTTTTCAAAACATAAAAAATATTTTTTCAAGGACCTAAAATTTTTAAAACGACTTAAAACAAGGCACATGCAAAAGTTGTCAATTGAAAAAAAAAAAAAATGTGAAAAATATAAAAAAATACAATTTTTTCTCTATTTTTTAAACTACTGATAGTCACAAAAGAAAGGTTATCATCAATTTACTAACTATCAGGCTACTTGCAGACCTATCGATTTTGGTCGTGCGATAAAATATTGTACAATAAATTCTTTTGGTGGCACGAAGAAGAGTATGGGAGCTTGCATCCTGTGTCCTTGCACAATCTCCATTTTGCTGACGTTCACTGCCACTACAACAGACGGCTCACGGGGTTTATTTTGTTTGAGAAACAAAACAAATCAAAATCTTTGCGATCATTAAAGATAGATTGAAATTTTTTCAATGGATTTGAAATATGCAGAATATTTTACACCTAAAAACTATCTTAAATGTGATTTTCTTAAAAAATTCTTTTTCTGAACTGTAACTTATATATTTTTGCAATAAGAATTTGGCTTCATTTCTTTGGACGCATGCCAGGTTTCCAATGACGTCTTGACTGCTAAAGCTACGGTTCCCTAAGAAAGCGGTGCTGTTATCTAGCAACCGTGATGTGTCATGATGCAGCGGGCATAAACAAGGCGGCCGTCTTAACGGAGAACAGAGGTGTCAACTTAGATGGGCAGAATACGGTGGAGAATGGACGATCTAGAAGTAGCATTATTAGTATATCTCGTGGTATCATAACGCAAAACACCGGTTTTATTCAGTATGACGCTCAAATGGCACACCTAGCACTAGTCTGAACAAAGGAGGAAACTAGTCTGGACAAGTTGCAATGGAAGACAAATTACTCAATTATGTACTAGTTTAAAAAATCAAGTACTTTCAAGTACCCCTAGTTAGAAAAAAAATTCAAGGACTTTTCAAGGACTGTGGGAACCCTGAACTTAAAATGTTTTTCTCAAATGCTGAAAGAGGTAGCTTACTAGTACAGATCTCGGTGACAGGTAAAAATCTTAAATACCTTTCTAAATATCCTTTATATTGTCATTAGGTGAGCTATGACAAACTCAGTATGTAACCAAAGAAAAACATATCAAGAATTTGTAACTTACAAGACAATTATTTTACGATGCAACGACTTTTATTAATCCTCAGATTGTTATGGCCATGCTCAATAAATTCATTAATGTCATTTTGGAAAGAATTATTAACACGAATTAAACTATATTTTTAAGTATTCAAGGATTGCAAACAAATTCCAAATTTCAACCAGCAACATAATACAAATGCATGTTTTTATCACTTAAAAAAATATTTACTTGCTCATGATGATTAAGTGACTTTTCCATAGCTGCCAGAGGATCCAACGATGAAACACTCTCATTGAGGTGTGATAGTGGGCTACTGAAGTCAGTTGCTTGAGACTGAAATTCATAGCCATTGTTACCACCATAACTAGAACCATTTGGCAGCATAGGTCCATTAGGAACAGGCCCATTTGCTATAGCTAAAATAAAAAAGTGCATTTCACTATGAGAACTATTAAAATGAAATAAAACAGTGTTCACAGAAATTAAAAAAAATGTCATTATTTTTAAAAATTAAAAACCATTTTCACTAGATTGACTAATGAGATTGCAAGTAAAATTTTAGATGCAGACTCAACAAAATACAATTATTGTTGGTACTTAATTGTACAAGAACTTGTCTTGTACACATCTGAACTTCAAATATTTGTTGGTCAACATTAAATAAACATCATAACAATAACATAAGAATTTCAGAGCACTTTAATTTCACTGTGGAACAAAATTTCAAAAACTTTCTGCTTCTGAGATGAAAAGTCATTTTCTCATTAGTTCAATGTGCTGAATACGAATGACAAAGAAAAAGCTGAATTGGCAAGGTTTTTTTTTGTAATGTGTATGCATTATTCAGAAAAAATTTATTTATTATGTACCTTGATCTTATTCGGACTTTTGCTTTCTTTTGGCCTGTCGTTTGTGATGGACGAGGGGAGTATCTCGTTCAACAATAGTCATCCAGCATTGACGTGGACTATTTGTCCTGGTACCTTTGCACCATCTTGGCTATGTCCTGATGAAAACGTTTGCAGTGCTCATCACTGACCTTCCCACAGCCATATTTGCTGTAGTTAATCCTTTCCAATAGCAGCTTTAGATTTTGTACGTCTCTCATGTAGACAGCATCTCCGATAGGTATGGACGGAAGCTGGTTCATTCAAGTTATACAGCAAAACCGCCTCAAGACTCAGTTTTGACGTGTCTAGAAACAGCAGCCACTCATGGGTCTCATGTGCAATGCACAGTACTTGTAGTAAGCCATTAATATCGCAGAACACAAGGCTTTCTTTCTTTTCAAAGATAGATTCGACGGACTGATGACAGTAGCAAAATGAAGTCACTTGGACATTTTGTTCGATTCCACTGTTGGAGTCTTGTGGCAAATAATTCCATTTTGCTTTAGGACAGATCCACATCTTGAACAAGATCGTTCAGTTCACCTGAGCTAAGTCTATGTGGTGCAAATGTTTTTATCAAAACACGAAAAGTCATTACCCATTGTAACGTCATGACCCACGTCATTATGAGCACCCAGAATGCTTTGCGGAAGCAGAAAAAGAACAACGAGTGCGGTTCTGCGGATGGGACGGCTGATGACGTTGGATTCAACAAAATTTAAAATGTCTTTCTGTTAATATATTGTCATGTTTTTACGTCCAAGTGGTGCACGGTCCTGTAAATTGGTGTTTGTGTCGTCCAAGCAAATAAAGACTTGACGGTCTAGTCCAGCTACCTTATTCCTTCTACGAAACTCCTTACAGGCCTGCAGAATGGTGGCATACGGTTGGATACGTCTCACAATAGCTAAACAGAAGTTCAGGGTAAGTACCCCTTACCAGATAAATTGTTTAGTACGGATCAGTACCTGTCCTATAGTTTAATGATAATGGTGTATTAAACCAAGTTGGACTTCCGGTAAGCTTGTTTATATCTGTTGTGTGAAATATTGTTCATTATATTTCGGGTATACCAACAGATTAGCTTAGGAATCCACTTGTTAAAAGTACATTGATTGTGATTATTGTTGAACTGAAATCGTTATAATTTCCGGTAGGCTGTAAAATTTGTTATTGAAATAGTGTTCTTAATATTTCGGGAATAATAACAAATTAGCTTAGGAATTCATTTGTTAAAAGTACATTGATTTTAATTTCCGTTAGGCTGTATGTATAATTTGTTGTTGAAATAGTGTTAATATTTCGGGAATAATAACAAATTAGCTTTGGAATTTGTATCCATTATTTTCTTGGATTAAAAGTAAATACTAAGCATTATTCATTTCTGGTTAACTGTTAAAATTTTGTTATGCGAAGCACAGTTCTGTTTCGGTTTGGCATACTTAACTAAGTTTAGAAATGAATGTGATTGTATAACTCTATATCGGACCTTGATATGTTAAATATTAATCGTATTGATATGTTCATATATTTTTCTGAGTTTTGGTAGAATTCATGTAGTGTCTCGTACAAAATTCTGAGAATATTGAGTTTGGAACATTCAACTATTAATATATTTTTTGTGAAGCATCCCCGTTTCATTGAATTATATTTCTTTCTGAAAAATTTGTTCTTGCAAAGTTTAATCTTAACTAGAAGTGTGTAAAACTTGTATCAAATGTGTTTCAACTATTTAGATACGTTAGTTTTGGTTCTGAATCGTTACTGATTGCTCACAGCTGTTAAGAATTTGAAGTGTGGAATTCGTTTTTGCGCGCCATCGCGTTTATTTATAGCTTGGTAAAAACAAAATACAGATTACTTCCTGTTAGATGAAAATTTGTTTTATTTTTGGAGTAGAATTTTGTTTATGGTGCTGTCGATGGATAAAAATGAAATAGTGTTTTCTGTTCCTCGAATACATTGGTATATGTAGATATTTTCTTTTTCTTTCCTATGTCAGAAGAAAAGTAGGGAATTTATTTTTGTGGTCACATGTTTATTGCCTCTTTTATGGTTTCAAGCTTAAAAAGAAAGTTATTCTTTTCATTGTGCATATGATATAAATCCTAATTATTTTGCGATTGCTCACTTTTATATATTTAATCATAATTCAATTTATACACATTTTTGTGTGTGTGCACGTGTTTATACAATCGTTAAGAGTGTGTATTCGTTGCTTGCATTTTAGAAAATTTAATTCAAAATTGTTTCGTAATTAAAATTAGTGAGTTTATTAAGTTCGAGAAGATGGCATTTTTAGGGTCAGCACGAAAGGCCGATCTTCAGATTTTAGCTGATGAAATGGGTATAGAGATTAGGGCTTCGGCAAAGATAATCGATCTCAAGAAGGCTATAGAAACTCATGAGGATTTCGAAGTAAATTTTGTTAGAGAACTCTTAAGTACTATTGTTGCAACCAGGACTGAAAAAGAGGACCTTGAGAAAAGAAAGAGGGAAGAAGAATTTACTCTTGAGAAAATGAGGATAGAGGTACAAAACAGACCTGAACCAACAGCAGGTGGAACCAACTCAAAATCTAAACTGGAATTGCATCATCTTATGCAGAAATTTGATCCAAAGAATGGGGATATTAGTTTATATCTCGTCCTTTTTGAACGTCAAGCAAAAAGAGTTGACATTTCCCAAGAATACTGGGTATCTCATCTGATCGGGTTGCTACCTCAAGATATGGCTCAATTGATAGCAAGGGAGTCGGAAGAGGTATGTGATGATTACGAGCAGGTGAAGAAAATTTTGCTGAAACGATATAAATTGACTGCCGAAAAATTTCGTCAGATGTTTACTCAACATAACAAGAATGTCGAAGGGTCGTGGACTGATTACCTGTACGAAATCAGAAACTACTTTCAAGAATGGATCAGGGGATTGGAAGTAGAGACCTTTACACAATTGTGTGATCTGATTATCACAGATCAGATAAAACGCCGTGTTCCTGCAGAGATGAAAGAACATTTCATTGACGAATGGGCACAAATCAAATGTCCAGAGGTTCTGGCTGAGAAGTTGGATGGATATGACAGCGTTCGAATGCTGATCAAGAAGAAAGCTTTCAATCCAAAGGAAAAACCATTTCCTAGTTGGAGAAATAAATTTCACTCAGAACCGAAAAATTATCCTAAGGAACTGAAGCAAGAGAAAATTGAAGCTGAAAAGACGATGAAAAACACTGAAGCATTTGAAAAACGAAGAAAACTCCGTTGCTATATGTGCAACTCAACAGAACACTTGAGACCCTGTTGCCCGTTGCTGAAAAGAAAAGAAGAAAGTTCCGCCCCTGTAAATCGTCTGATTGGTAAGGAAGAAGATATCTTCTTGTCCCCTTACACCTACATTGGGGAAGTGAACGGATTCAAGATGCCGATTCTCCGTGATACTGGGACCAGTATTGACCTAGTGTGCAGAAACCGTATAAAACCCGAGATGCTCACTGGCGAAAATATATGGGTGCAACAACCTTTAGATGATGCTCCTGTTTGCTTGCCACTGGCAGAAGTAGAGTTGAAGGGAGAATTCGGACATGTAATTACGAAAGCAGCAGTTGTGTGGAGTCAAGCAGACAAAGGGAGATACTTGCTCGGAAACCGAACTGCGGCTCTCCTGGAGAAGATGAAGGAAGATCCAGTTCCTCATCAAATCAACGCTATCCAAACTAGAGCTCAGAAACGTCTAGTGGAAGAAGAAAATGACGGACACGAAAAAGGTGTTGAAGATGACAAATCCTTGTCGGAAGAAATCCTGATTGAAGAAGATGATCTATTTTCTTTTCCTCCCAGCGAAGAGTTTGAAGGGTTATCTCTCTTAAAGGTGGATTCTAAAACCTTTGCATCTCAGCAAAAGGAATGTAAAGATTTGAAACACATAATCGAGAAACTACAAAAGAAAAGCCCTGAAGATAAAGCAGAATTTGAAATCCTATCAAATGAACTCCTCATCAAAAAGAAGATTGATAAGTTAGGAGTGAATCGACCGTTATTGGTGATTCCTAAGATATATCGAAATGACTTAAAAGCTTTGTGTCACGAGGGAAATTCTGGTCATCTAGGTGTGACGAAAACTAAAGACGTTCTATCGAGACATTTCTTCTGGCCTCAATGCTACAAAGAAATAGAAGAATTCGTCCGAACTTGTGATAAATGTCAACGGGTTGGAAAACCAAGCGATAAAAAGAAAGCTCCTATGAAGTTAGTTCCTGTGATACAAGAAGTTTTCTCGAAGATTAATATAGACGCATGTGGTCCCTTGCCAGTTACTTCAAGTGGTAAACGTTATCTAATTACTGCCATGTGTCTAGCATCTAAATATCCTGATGCCGTTCCTGTCGAAGACATAACTTCTACATCTGTGATGGACGCATTGATGCAGATTTTTAGTAGGATGGGGTTTCCAAAAGTTCTACAGTTAGATCAAGGAAGTTCTTTTACGAGTGAACTTACTACAACATTCCTTGAGAAATTTGGAGTAAAAGTAGTTCATAGTTCAATTTATCATCCACAAAGTAATCCGGTAGAAAGATTTCACAGGACAGTTAAAAGGATTTTGAAGATTCTGTGCTTGGAAGCTGGATCAGATTGGGAGAAATCAATTTATCCTGCTCTGTTTGCTTTGAGAACGGTTTCTCATGAAAGCACTGGGTTCACTCCTGCTGAACTTGTTCATGGAAAGAATTTAAGAACACCTTTAACATTGTTATACGAGAAGTGGATGGACTCGGAAGACGATGGAGAACCTGTAACCGAGTATGTTTTCTCTTTGATTAATCGAATGAAGCGGTGTCAAGAGCTTGTCACAACAAACATGGAAGAATCCCAACAAAAGAATAAAACTTGGTATGATAAGAGAGCAGTTAAAAGAGAATTTCACGAAGGAGACCTGGTCCTAATTTTTTCTACCTTTAAGGCAAATAAGTTAAGCCCTCACTGGACAGGTCCTGGTAAGGTTCTGCGACAACTGTCTGAAACCAATTATGTGGTAGAAATGCCTGGTGAGAAATCCACATCTAAAGTATACCACGTCAATATGTTGAAACCTTACTATAGGAGACCCGAACAAATTAACTTTCTTTTGAATGAAACTAATGAAAATGTGGAAGTCGAGATGGAAATTCCTTATGTGGACTCAAATCCAAACATCTTAGACTTAAATGAGATGTTTCAAGAAAATCTTCTAGGAAATAAGTTGGAGGAAGATCAACTCATTCAATTGAAGCAACTCGTGTGTAAATACGAGAAATGTTTTTCTAATGTTCCTGGAAAGACCGATATTGTTACTCACGATATCGAACTAAGCAGTGATCAGCCACTTCTATCGAAACCATATCGAAATTCGGCAAGACAGAACGACATCCTGAAGTCCGAAATTCAGAAAATGTTGGCATTGAAAAATATAGAAGTTGGTTTTTCGGATTACACTTCTCCGATGATCTTAGTTGAGGCGCCTGGAAAAGATCCCAGACCTTGCATCGATTATAGAAATCTAAATAAAATAACTAAGACAAAGTACTTTCCTCTTCCAAATATAGAAGAACGAATTGAGACGGTATCAAGTGCAAAATTTATAACTATTTTAGATCTCTCAAGAGGGTATTGGCAAATCCCGCTGAGTGAAAATGCCCAAAGACTCGCAGCATTTGTCACAAACTTTGGCACCTATCGTCCTTTGAGAATGCCGTTCGGATTGAAAAATGCCCCATACGAATTTAGCAAAATGGTTTCGCAACTTTTGGAAGGGTGCGGGGAGTTCGCTGTGCCGTATCTCGATGACATTGCAATCTTCTCTCATTCTTTTCAAGACCATCTAAGACAAGTGGATGCTGTCTTACAAAGAATACAAAAGGCTGGTTTGACCATTAAACCTTCAAAGTGCAAGTTTGCACAAGGTCAAGTTCAGTATCTTGGACATATCGTGGGTGAAGGACATAGAAAGCCGATGGACATAAAAATTGAAGCCATTAAAAACTTTTCTCCTCCTAGAACTAAATCTGATGTGAGAGCCTTTTTTAGGACTAGCGGGATATTACAGCCGTTATATCCCTATGTTTTCTTCGATTGCATCTCCTTTGACAGACACTTTGAAGGGTAAGATTCGAAAGGGAACTATAAGTTGGACTAAGGAATGTGACGTGGCTTTTGTCACACTTAAGAAAGCTCTTTCTAACTTTCCTATCCTGTATGCACCCGACTATAATCGCCCATTCATCTTACAAACTGATGCGTCTGACTTGGGCATGGGAGCCGTTTTATCTCAGAATTCTGAAGATGGTTCCGAACATCCTATTGTTTACCTCAGCAAGAAATTTTCAAACGTGGAGAAACGGTACAGTGTGAGTGAGAAAGAATGTGCTATTATCTTTGCTGTGAAAAAACTCAAATGTTACCTCGACGGTAAATCATTTACAATTGTGACTGATCATAATCCACTGGTTTGGTTGAATAGCAACGCAGGCACAAATGCCCGTCTTATGCGTTGGTCTTTGGCCTTACAACCTTATGACTTTGAGGTTAAACATAGAAGTGGTTCTCTGCACAAAAATGCAGACGGATTAAGCAGGATCCCCACTCTTGACGATCCTGAATGAACTTGTAAATATAGTAGTTCTTAATATTTAGTCTTTTATCTGTAGTTCTACACCTTTAGTAATAATTAATTACATTTGTATCTTACTTTCGTCTTTAAATGTTTATTAATCTTCGTGTAGGTTTGGTACTGATCAAATCTGGTAAGTGTGGTGCTAGACCTATCGTCATGTGGTTTTCATATTTAAACATTTCTAACTTTTGACTTTCTTTGGTTGGAGACCTGCAGAAAGTTTTTCCAGAGGGGAGGAATCTCCTGTAACGTCATGACCCACGTCATTATGAGCACCCAGAATGCTTTGCGGAAGCAGAAAAAGAACAACGAGTGCGGTTCTGCGGATGGGACGGCTGATGACGTTGGATTCAACAAAATTTAAAATGTCTTTCTGTTAATATATTGTCATGTTTTTACGTCCAAGTGGTGCACGGTCCTGTAAATTGGTGTTTGTGTCGTCCAAGCAAATAAAGACTTGACGGTCTAGTCCAGCTACCTTATTCCTTCTACGAAACTCCTTACACCATTGTGCCATCATGTGCTGATGTTGTCAATCTAGGTAATTTCGCGGATGCACGACGATCCTCCTCGTCTGAACTGATAACAAAATCTGTAGGATGCTCTGAAATAGGGAGTCTTTTGCCATGCGAGACAAGACAGAGCAGCTGTTATGTTAGGGTATTCAACTGTCCACTTTTCCTTGATGACTCCAAAAAACTGGTGGTACCATGCAGAAATAACAGTCATTAACGTGATTGGTCGTCTTCCTCCAAATCATGAGCACAGCAAATGATATTGTCTTTTGCCATTAAGCCACAGTGAAATATTTACTGCACAAGTGCAGCAACATACATGTGGGACCCAGTCTTCGTCCTGGTCGCCTATCTTGCACCCAAAATACAAATGATACTTTCTTAACAATTGCACAGATGGTCTTTTTCTGTGCAGCAAATGTCACTTCTCAGCAAATACAACAGAAGCAATCAGCACTATTAACTACTTGACTTGGTGGGTATGATGCAATAACTTATTTGTGTCAAAGGATGATGAAATACGCAACAACAATTTAGTCTCCATGTATTTATCTTACTAAATTGCACTATATTACGCGATATAACCTACATAATGGACAAAACGTCCATATCTCTGCAACGAGAGCCAATAAACATTTAAAAAGGTGATATTCGTGTTCAGCACGTTGAAATCATTCAAGTATGGGTTCTTTCATCTAAGAAGCAATTTCACTGCTGACCAATGTTATTACTATTTTCTTTAAATTCATACTTATTTTTTATTATTCAAGAGTAGCATGATACGCATGTAATAACTTTTCAAAGGATTCACACAACAAAAGTAACTGTCTGAATACAAATCCCAATTCATGTAGCAAATACTTTAAAAATTATAAAGATATTTAAAATACAGAGTTATTTCAATTCTCCCATTTAAAAAAAAAAAAAGAGATAACACTCAATTACATATTTAATATTTCAATAATGAATAATGCTTGTAGAGTTAAAGATAGGTTGCGAGACTTAAGAAGCACATGATTTAAAACAGCATTTACAGAATGAGCATAGGATTTGGAACACAATGAGACAGTTGTAAATTTCACACGAACAAGTTAAAAATCACATTGCTATACAATATAAAAAATATATCAAAGAACTGTTATTTAAATATTGTAGAATGAAATTATATTACCAATAAGATAGCAAAATACAAAGCTCATATAGCATTCATAACTTTAAAATTAACTACTTTCAATCATGTTTTATGTGTCAAAAGGGTTAACTTTTCATTTTGGATTGTTGCAAAACATCAATACTTAAATTTAAACCAGCTATTATAGCTAGTTTAACCAAGCACCCTAAACCCTACAAGCAACATGTCTGAGGAATAGGGAGTGATTTTTGTCCTGCGGACAGCAGACCTGAAATATTTCGCAGATTGAGTTGTCAGAATATTTTAGCCTTATCAAGAGGGAATTTTTATTGGGTTGTTATTTGAACAGACTTTTTTGAGCTTTGTTTTTACCACTTGATGGTTTCAAGTTTATTATTTTGGTACTTATTTTTATTGTGAAATTAATTGATCCTGTCTTACATTGCATATCAGGAGGAGGTAGAGCAGAATAAGGTGAAAGGCCTTGACCCATTTCCCATGCAGATGTGGTTGGCATTGTCATACTACTGGGAGACATGGCTTTAAAGCGTTTTTGGGCACTGCATGCTTCAACTAAAAGAAATAAGATCATTATTTTCTCAAAATTAGAAATAAAACTATAGACATTTAAATTTTGAAATTTAAGTCACAAATAGATAAATTACTTCAAACAATGCATACATGCACATGTTAAAAAAATATTATTGATGGATACCCACATACCAACAATACTGATAAACAGGAAAGAACTACTTTAGATAACCCTGCAAACTTGTTGTCTAATTAGCTTACATACAAATAAAAAATTAAATGCAGTTGAACCATTGGTCAAATAAAAATGCATCTAGATATAATTTTGAAAGAAAATTGTATAGAAATTATAAATTCAGTAGCAATGATGATGGCCATAAATTAAACTGATGTAGTGAACTTAATCACAACTAATCAAAACCACAAGTTTATAACAGATCAAAAGGATAAGAAATTGATATTATAAATAATTTAATATAAAAATAGTAGCTTATTTTTAGCACATAAAACATGTTTTTAAAGCATGAGCACACTCCAGTAAAATAGAAATAATTTTTTCCCATAAATCTTGGAATAAAAATTTCAGACATGGGCATTTACATCAAATTGTGTTCTTAATAAAACATTAACACATTTTCATAATACAATGAAACCTCGATTTAATGTATTTCAAGGAACCAGAAAGAAATAATGTTATACACGGGAAAATGTTAATTCGGGGTTGGAGAAAAACAAAGCATAGAGTATGAAAATATTATTAGCCAATTTTAAGTAACATACATTTTATTTTTTCCTTTACAATATCTTATTGTTTAAAGAAATCTGTTATTTTGGTTTTCATTTTGCTTTTACTAGCTATATTTTTAACATCATACTCTACAAATATGAGTTTGTGTGTAAGTTTATTGGTATATCTAATTTGCAATTGATATATTTGATGAAGATATTCATTGCGAACATAAAAAGGACTATTTGAGGTTTTCCATTTTCGCAATTGTTAAAGACAGAAAGAAACAGATTACAACGGATTTGAAACCTGCGGAAAATTTTGCACCAGATGGATACCTTAAATGTGATTTTCTTCCTAATGTTTTCAGCATCAGTAAGGATGCAAAAAAAACTGTCTGTTATTTTAAAATAATCGCTTTGAGTTCTCTCTGCAAAAAAAAAAAAAAAAAAAAAAAAAACGTTACATGTGGGAAATATTTTGAAGTGATAACGTTAAATACAGGATTTTTTTAACATTGAAAGCACAGGAAATTATTTGGGACGAATGAAAAATGACATTATATGCGGGAAATTGCTAAATGTGGGTTACTTTAAATTGGGGTTTCACTGTAATTTAGTCATGGAAATTTTACATAAAAAAATTATAACATATTGACAGTTTATGATTTATAAATATCTAATAACACACTAAAATTTCCCTAAATGTCCAATTTGCAAGGTCTAACCAGAAAGTAACAGCCATTTTTGATAAATGACAATGATTTGCCTGCAATCCATGAAACTTTGAAGCCAAATAGATGGGCATTGATGTACGTGTATGAAAAATCAAGAACCCATTGGAATTATCAGTTGGGGGCTAGATGCCCTGATGAGCAAGTGAGAAGTGAATTTGCATTGCATTTTGAGTGACTTAAAAACTTATCCACGTTAATTATTCATATTAAGACTTCAAGGAACAAAGTAACAAATGCAGCGCAAATAAAAATATCCAACTGCTGGAAAGATGGTCTGAAATTTGTTGAATGTTATCCACATTCTAGAAGGCCTTAAACAAGAACACCTGTGAATGTTGAACATGCATGGGCTCAAATAAGCAAAGATTGATGACTGAAATGTGCCGCAGCACCCATTCATCACATCTCACACAGGGTTTTAGGTAAAACCCCAAATCAACCAGTTAGCTCAGCCTCCTCCAGCCTAGATTTGACACCATGGGACTTCCTGGTTTCTCCTTAAAGTTAAAAAATTACCTCAAAAAGAGATGGGAATTTACTCAATGGGTGATTCAGGAGAACATGAAGAAATTACAACAACAGACATTGCAGTGTTTTAAAAAATAGGAGACGCTAAGAGATAAGTGTATGAGGTTTGTTCTGAGGGGCACAATTTGCAGGAGAATAGGTATCAAAAGTCCAAGGTCCAATTACATAACTCAATGCTTTCTGGTCACACTGCACAAGAACAGTTGCATTATAATTCAATTTAGCTTTTTACCTCCTTCATTTTCTTCTTTAACTGCTTTGATAGGTACAGGTTTCCAACTAGCTGTTCCGTCAATTGTTACTTCCTCTACATCAGAATTGCTCAAATTTGTTAAAATTCCCCAAATATATTGATCAACTTCTAAGCCTTCTAGCAGAGCAGGTTTACTAGAATTTAAAAAAGCACCGATTTCAATACAAAAACTTGTCTCATAACCAGTCGGCACAGCAGGTTTACTAGAATTCAAAAAAGCACAAATTTTAAAATAATAAAAGTAACAGAACTAACAAATGAATTAACGTGAACAAAAATATAAAAAATTAATTTAAAGAACTAAAATACACAAAATAAATCAAGACAATATGCAACAAATCTTTCATAAATTAAAAAATACTATTTTTTTAAAATCAAGTTTACATTACATAATTACAAGGGCTTGGATTGGGCATGTGTCATGTTTTTCCTAATAATTTTAATTTCAAGTCATTATAAAACTGGTAAACAAACTTAAAAACTAATTAAGTCATCCTTAAAACTTTAATATTAAAGTAAACTTAATATTAGATTGGTAACAATGTCTATGAATGTATGCATTGCCTAACAACCAGTTATGCAATAGGATCTTAAAAACTTTTTATTGAAATAAGCCTTATGGATTACCCAATAAAGAAATGTCTTCAATTTGGGATGCAATACAAATTTTCTAGTTTTTTCATTAGAACTGTTAGTTGCATGCTGGTTCATTATTGCTATTTTTACAAATTAAAAATTCTTGTCTTAGTTTCCAAATTAGTTTATAACTATTATCTGGGACTGATGCTGCTTTTTTCTTCAAAATTTTGTCTTTGTTAAACTTAATTTCTAAACAATTAAACGAAAGAGCCTGTACATAGATTAAGTGCACTTAATTACTATGTATTTAATAATTAGGTAATTATGGTCATTCTACGAAATAAGCACATTCTTAGTCAGTTTTTGTTATGAAAAAATCCATGCTCTAATAATTATAATAATCTTTTAAAATATTAGCATTTCTCTAAAACATACTTCAACAAAAAAATTATTAATAATTTATACATATTTATAAATTACCAAGAGTAAATCAGATTTTAGAAGAATAAATGACAAATAAAAATCAATGTATTTTGGAATTTTTCAACCTTATTTGCAAACAGATATGGTTACCAAATTAATGATACACATCGATAAATTTAAAACTTGAATTAAAACAATATTTTACATTGGTGGATCAAAACAGAAATCAGAAAAGAGAGTAGAAAGCCAAGACAGAAAAGTGAATGATCAAGGAAATAACAGTTCAGCACAGGACAGGTATAGTAACTATGAAAGGAATTCAAGAAAGCAGAAATCAATACACGAATACCATGAAGTATACATTTGGATGGATGTTTCGAAATATTACAGCAAATACCCAACATTTGCTAATAGACAACAACAAGCACAAAATAACAATGTTAGACTAACTACATACTTGCAAACAGGGCATCGCCAAGCACCTCTTTCGCAGTTCAGCTGCAGGTAAGATTCAAGATCAAAGCACTATAAGGAGAAAAAATTCAGCAGTTTAGACAAACTAAATTAATGAATATGCTTAATAAGTTCAAAATGTTACAAGAAATGTAAAAATGTCTTAAAATCTAATTTTATTGAGACCTCACTAGGATCTCTACAACTTTAAAGATCAATGTTGTTTTGCTTTGTTAGAGTGGGCATTTAGAACAACTATTATCATCACAGACAACAAATAGAAACCTATAAACAATAACATTGTATTTTTATACCCAAAAAAGAAATAATGCATTAAGATCAACAAAATGCACAACTTAATACAAAAAGGTACATACAGGATCAATAAATTAAAGTAAGAATACCATAACACAAGTTCTCTTCAGAGAAAATATGTAAAAATAGTGCTTTATATTCATACAAATCTTCCAAGATGCTATGTTGATATATTCTCACATAGATTGAATGAGAACATATAAACACGGATTTATTGATTTAAAAATATTAAATAAATGAGTTTCATGGAATGTTTTTGTGTTAATTAGTAAATCATGTGTTGCTAACAGTTACTGAAAAAATAAATCAATTTTTAGATGCGTTAATTGTTATGTGACACCCTTTCTATAAGCTAACGATGGTATGGGGATTGTTTAAATAGCTATATTTTCATCCACAAGTTTAAAATTTTGGATTTTATATAAAAAACGCTTAATTGCATGGAATCTTATCATTGATAGCTTTAAATTTGTTGGAAAGTTAGCAAAATAAAGTTAAATTTAAAATGATCATCCAATTTAAGAATATTTATGTTTAGATTATTTTATTTAGTAAACTTTTGTGTTACTTCATACATTTTTGTACACATAAAATTATATTTTTGCTTTTATAGTAGCCCTGTTCACAGGAAGGCATTGCATAAAAATACGACAATCATTTGAATAAAAACATCAGCAGCAACCAACTTTATTTGCAATACTTACCTGTATATGTTTACATTCTTGACCTCTAGCGGGCAGGGTAATTCTTTTGAAAGTTATAGGACATTTAAGTGAAACTTTGATTGCTGTTTGTTCAACTCCATCTTCCATGTTAAGAGCATTGTTTGATGCTGCGGCACTCGAGAAATTCCGCTTAATTTTTGCAACGCAATGATCAGCTGGAAGTAGGCGCTTCCGCAGCAAGCCTTGAAGAACTGAGCGAACAGTGGGACGATGAACAAGTTGTAAAAGGAACAGATGAGACTAAAATATCAAAAGAAACAATGCCATAAACTTCACAATACTATGTAAACATATTAATTAACGAACACGTTTCTGATATACTTTAAAAAAAATAACCTTAATAAATTTTTGGACCAAGATATTCACATGATAAAAATATAACCTTTAAGGTTCGTACAATATATCATAGTCAGAACAGACGTTAAAAATGCATTTTAAAGTACCTATCTACTAGTGGTTGCATTAATTTTAAAATTTAAATACAACTAATGCAGAAGAAAGTTGATGAAATTCTGAAATGTATATAGTCAATACATTAACCATAATTTTTAATTCTTTAATGAACTTTTAAAGCTTATAAAACATCGAAATTTTAAAATAAACACACATTTTAAGGTAAGAAAAACTAATGAAAAAAAATTGCAAAAAAATTTAAAGGAAAAAATATTTCGCCAGTTGTCAATTAAGTCATCTTTAAAATACGATATTGAACAAATATTTAGTACCATAAAGTAGTGAGATACCCGATAGTTTCATTTTTAAAATTAAAAACATTATGGGAAATTAATATATATATATATATATATATATATATATTTATTTAAATTATTATAATATATATATATATATTATAATATTTATTAATAATATATATATATATTTTTATATATATATTATATTTATTAATAATAATATATATACATACATGAATTGTAGTTCTTAAGTTGAAATAAGACCTTATTCAAGAGGGTAGGGTTGTTATGGCACAAGGGTCACATTTGGCCAAGCTACATCAAGCAAATGGCACAGCTTTCCTACATACACGTAATGAAAGTTTACACTAAATACAGGAGAGAAATACTGCCAGGGAGGAATTTAAGGGAAGCTTCACCTACAACTGGCAGATTGCTAGTGATGGGACAAATCCACTAAATCAGGGCTACTCCTTTTGTAATAGAAATAGTGCTTTTAAAAAACTAGAAACATGGTGCCTGACCACATAAAAATAATTTCTACACAGAATTTCTGGAAGTGTGTAACAATGATGAAAAAACTTACACAACAACAAGCTGTGACGGTGATTTGTATTGTGTTGCGGCCAGGTTGGCACACTTCTTTCAGGTAAAGTGGTTTGTGGGAGGCTTTGTTCTCACCCCGGTCAATGCTTAATGGTGTGGCATTGACCGAAACTTGAACAGAAGCTGGCCAATTGGTGTTCATCTGACGATCCTCATGATGGAAACATTTCAGCTGTAATTCCAAGTCAGTCCGCCACATAAGAGTCTGGTGCACAGATGGCTTTAAGTGGAAGACATGATTGCTTACAGCTAAATTATGTTCCAACCTGAATGGAGCTAAGATGATTCCATCTCGGACGGGAAATGTGAGTCGTAGTTCATCATCTTCTAAAAGAAAAGGAATAGAAATTAGACCAAATTGAAATGTATACGAAAAACATTTCCTAGTTTTATATGAAATTATAAAAGCGAAAATTGTTCTTATTACAACTCAATTGTCAAAAATGAGTGTATGGGAAATGAAATGAAATTTAATCACAACTTAAATTATACTACAGCACTTTTAACTAATCCTACAAATACAGAAGAATTTCGCGATAGCTTATATTACTTTAACAATACTCGATCACATCACTAAATTTTAAATGTAATCAAATATGAGTAGAAATATTTAAATGAATAATCTAATAACAATGACTTTATTTTTTAAAGTACACAGAAAACAACTAACCAAACCCATTAAAATTTGTAATTAAACAGTACAAGGATTAAAACAAAATTTATAACATTTTACACACAATAATTGCAAAAACAAATGAAAATAATTGACTACTATATTGACTGCAATATCACTAATAACTTACTGGGTGGAGGTAGAGGAGGTTTGGTATCTGAAAAGTTGGGCTTGATGTCTGCAGTAGGTGACAAATATGGTGGTACGACAGATGCAGGCGTCAAAGGAGGTGTAGGATTCCCTGGAATTGGCAGAGGCTGGTAGTTCATATTCCTCTGGTTAAAGAAAAGAATTTTTTTTAAATGACATCCAACTTCTATATTTGGATTGCAATTAAAATGAAAATTCAAGTTCTAAGATGGACAAATTCAGTTAAATCAAAGGTTCTTAGCTTATTAATACACAAGAATCTCTTTAAAACCAGAAACTGTTTTAATTTAGGAAAATCCAACAATTTCATATGAATTATCATAAATTTCGAGTTGCTTAATAATTTCAAATCAATTTTGTATGATGACAATCGATTATTTTAAGGTGCTATCAAAATCAAGGGAGAAAGTCTAACAACCATGACTAACATATGCTGCTGCAATGCTTCAAAAGAGGGAAATCCGATTTAAAATGAACTTTTAATATTATTTAAATCAAGTAGTTTTTTTTAATAAAAAAAATCATGATTTATTATTCCTTTTAAATTGTCTTTATTAATGAGCCCGTTATTTTATATATGTTAACAAATTTCTTCTACCCAGTAACACTCTAAGAATGATCCTTTTCCAACCGAAAATATTTGGCTTCCCACTTTGAGAACACTAGAGATAATAGTATTGATTGGGATGCAGTGGTACCAATGCGGGAAATTGCTGGGGGCATAAGTAAAACACCACTAGCAACAAGTGTGCTTAATAGAACTCTTAATTTTGTTTGCATAGATCATGATCAATGATATGTAACAGGATTCAAAACTCGCTTTTTTGGCTCGATTCTTAAGATGGTTTCCCAGGAAAATAAGGATCAGAAATTAACATAGTTTGTTCAAAATTGTACAGGGAACAAGATGGAGAAGATTTTTTCTGATGTGGCTATAAGTTTAAGGTGTATTAAGTGTCAAAAGTCGAAGAAAAAAGCGAAATTTCTAATGCAAGTGAGCAAAACACGTAAAATTTTTCAGTATTCAGCCGTGAGTTTTGTTTTAGAGTGCCTCTAAACGTGAATTTTTGCACGTCGCTGAGTTTTTTTAGAAATTTACTGAAGATACAAAACAATGTAGTTTGTATGTCGCTTTCTTGACACTTATCATCACCGTTATATTTTGCCAAGAAATTGATCAATTTCTCCAAGCATGAAAGGGGCTTTGTTGCAGGAGACTTCATACTGATTCATAATGTGTTCCTTCTGACTGATTGGTTATAAGATGTTGAACAGTATTTTCTTCTGAAGGGGAGTCGTGGGCACTGGACAGACGAATCGACATTGACGAAAGCTTGTCTTCGTTATTCATTCCAACATCGATTTCACAGAATTCGGAAATATTGGAAAGTGTTGATGCTGCTGATGACGGAGATGGAGCGATGAATCCCGCTTTGGAAAAACAATTAACAAATGTTCCGACTTTCACAGATTTCCAGCTCTCTCTTAATCTCTCCAGATATCTTAATCTCTACCAGATCTCTTTTTAATGTTCAACAATAGTAGGCCAGCATGTTTTGGCTCAATACGCCATGATAACTCGATTCCATGATGAATATGTCCTGGTGGAATCGCTCACTGTGCTCGTCGCTGATGTCACCTAGGTTTTCCAGGAAAAAATCTAAATGCGAATGAAGAAAATACATATCTTCAGTGACATATTGCAACCTAGAGCTTTATAGTTCTGTAATTCCTCCACAAGGTCCTTATAGTTGTCCACCTTGTTATTTTCAAGAAAGTTCTGGAATAATTTTTTGAATGACTCCCATGCAGGTGTTTCTTGCTCACTTATGGTGTCATCAAATTCAGGATGGTTCATAATTTTCGAATTTGAAAGCCAAAAAATATACCTTTTGTTAATTTAGCGTCACTGACCTGTGGAAATTTGTTTTTTAGAAATCTTAAACCGCCGTCGTTTCTATACATTCCTTTAAGAAATTTTTTTATCAGTCCCAGTTTAATGTGTAGAAGCGGCAAGTAGACTTTCTGGGGATCCACAAGGGGCTGACTGACAACAATTTTGGTTCACAGAACGAGCTGTCTTCTGGATGGCCATTTTTTTTACATAATGGTTTTGTCTATCTCTGCTGTCCTACTCACACAGGAAACAGCAAAATTTGGTATATACTAATTGAAGACCGAGTACAAGGGCAAAGACTTTCAAATCTCTGCAAAGGTGCCAGGCATGTCTTTCATACTGAACCATCCATAATATCCATTATTGGGCTAAAAATGTTGAATTTTCAAGTATAGAATATTAAGGCTGGTTAGGCTAACTCGTAACAACGGAAAATGCAATTGCGGAAAACTGTTGCCTGATGGACGATTTCTGACGACAGATTAAGAATTAGCATAGAAAAATACATAAGAAACAATATTCAGTGTCCAAGAGACAAAAACTTTGTTTACCAATGTTATTTATGGTTAGTCTTATTATTTGTAGTGTTAGTCTTTATCTTTGAGTCTTAAGGATAAGCCATGAAAAGTTTTAAAGGGTGTTCCAAGGGGTTGGGCAATTGGTCATACTTTTTTTCTAATGCTGAACTTGGCCATTGGCCAACTTGAATCATTGGCTACTACAAGGCCGGAAGTGATGGCCATTTGCAAGGAGCCCCTAGTGGGTGGCCATCACTACCCCTCACTAAGGACATCACATTTATGTACATGCTCTGACCCTAGATTCGTACCAGGAACCTTCCGATCCAACGGCCAATACCTTAACCACTAGACAGGTTGGTCGGATAACTTACTGTTGGTGCTTTTTACAATTTAATTTCTCATTGGAAATATATACCTCTCATTCAGAGGACAGAAGAGGTTGAAGACCTTAAAAGTTTAAGTTCATGTTGAGATTACTGATCACTACATATCTTTTTGCTGACTGGAAACAAATGTCAATCATGAATCTGTTATCAGAGGCTTAGTTTTATACATATTGAGTTAGTCCATACATTGCACAAAGCGTTTTTGGTTAATTTTGGCATACTAATCCCTAGAAAAGCTTGAGATAGTTAACTGTAATTACTTTAACACAGCCAAGATTTGCAAACTATATATATGTCAAAACAGATTTCAAAGCCATGGTCGTGTGAAAGGTATGGTGTTGGATAACCGATTGAGTAATCTATTGGGGCCTTTGCACACAAGTGGAGGTAGAAATCAATGAAATCATCACAATATTTGCCCAGTCTGTACATAGCAGTAACATTGTAAATAACCTCTCCTCAATGTCAAGAAAAGTGAAGATTTTCATAATGCTCAGTAGCATGATTTCTAGACTTTTCCTTGATAAACAGTAATAACATTAAACAAAAAATTCAACATGTAAAGCTGAAGCTGAGAGAAGCTTATGCTTTGATTAAATAACAGAAAATAAAGCATCCAGAAGACAGAATAAGGCCTACACAAATAAGCATTTCAAATTTAATAATTAAAGCAATTCAAAGTATATGTTAAAAAATAGGATGATTTATGAACAACAATTCAAGAATGGTAGCTTCAAGGTGAAAAATATGCTTAACTGATACTAGTTTGTACCTGGACTTACAATGCAAGTAACTTGATAATTAGTCAACCAAAATACAAAAATTATAGCATAGAAGTATTAGCAGAAAAATTTTTTGTTTATTTTTTTGCAGATACTATGGCAAAGACACAAGTAAACTAAATTTTAAATTGGTATTTTGCAAAAGCCCTCATGAAATAACACAAATTTAGACATACATAAAAAGCACATGACATGCTAAAACCAAGGTGTTCCGAGATTGACATAAATTGTTGCTGGAACATTAGTATTGTTTGTTTAGTGGGTACATTGGACTGACAGTTTTACCTTGACAACATTCTATTACAACAAAAGTATGAACAATGAATACATCATACCTGCATGTTTGGCTGGGTGAACTGATTTGTGTAATGTGGATCATACTGTGTCTGAGGAGGTGCACCATTGATTTGTGTCTGATGATAGTAATGATTGGGCTGATTGCTGTATGGAGGAGCCTGCGGCCTCAGTGAGGATCGCATTTGTTGCTGAGATGGATATGCGGAGGATGACATATGCTGCTGTGGAGGATACTGCTGTTGTTTACCATACTGTGTTGGAGGTGGATTTCCGGGGTAATTTACACAGCAAACACAGCCCTGTGAAGGATGAATGACAGGTAAAATTAGTTGTTAATATATGGATACTAGCATTTGGTACTGTTTATAGTCCATTGCTTCAGAATTGGCAGCTCAATATCATCAATTATTATACCTGCTTTGAGATGCTTTATTAAGCTTTAGCATTAACTATGGAATAAAGGAAGAGAATGTTATCACAACCTACCAACTTGGACAAGAAAAGGAAGTGATTGCATGCGTTACCAATTATAAGCAATAGACAATATCAAATCTAAATCAGTAGAAAATGGATACTTTCATCTAACATGATGTAATTATAACTCATATGCAGTTAACTTAATACTAAAATATTATTGAAATGCTTATTAGAACTGTTATGAAGATTAAATTTGAAAATGAAAAGAAATTTATAGTAGTGCAACATCTGGTTTCCCATAACCACTGTAGGCAAGACAACATAATGGAGTAGCATGAAACGAAACCTATGATACGAACATGTGTATTTCGTTTCAGTACAGAAAACATGTCAATGAGAGTATTTCAATCAATTTAGAAGTTGAACTAATGTGTGGCTTGCTTAAGAGTTAAAACGTGCATGATAAGCATGAATTTGACTCAAAAGCATAAATAGACTGAAAGAGGGAAAAAAATAACCTTTTTCGCAATTTTTACTCTGTTCTTGGCAAAATAAATATAAATAAAAAGATGCTCCAAAACAAATTCAGATAAAACAATGCCAAATTCATGATAATTGTGCTAAAAAAAGTTGTATATACAGCAATTCACATGAGCTAAAGCAATCGAATTCAATACTGTTATATGCTTGTCTGAAATTCGTATTTGGCAAAACCAATTTGGCAATATTTAAATAGCAAATTTCTCTGAATTTGTTGAATTCCTCCATGAAGTAAATATGGAAAACAACTTTTGCTAGATGGAAGACTCAGGAAATATGGTTTTGACAGGTATATAAGTGGCAATAAGAAAAATGATCTGAATTTTGATAAAAATCAAGAACTCTTAAGCACTTAAAATTAAAAATAAGCACTTTTAAGAAATGCAAACCTAGTTCCATAGAAGCTTTACAGTAGTAAACATTAAACATGAAATATTCAAAGATATTAGGATAACTAAAATCCACAGAAGCCTGAAAATACATGTTTAAAATTCAAAACATAAAAAGGCAAAATGTCGAGTTTAATTACCTGACCAGAATTATAATTTTGTTGAGGATTTGAACCGTAGGATTGCATTCCTGGTCCATACTGTTGCGACATCATGTTATACTGTCCTGGCCTTTTCTGAGCCATATGCTGTTGGGGATTGGGATATGGAGAAGCTCTCGTTCTGCCCTGTGGGGCAATTCCTGGATTGTTCCCAGGATACATTGAAGGATGTAGTTGACCACCCATCCCCATAGCTGTTTTGTTCATACCCATAGGACCATTCATGCCCATACCATTGTTCATAGGATTCACAGAAGGCATGTTGTTGGGCACATTCATCATTGCATTACCCGGCATATGAGAACCCATGGGATTGTTCATGTGGGTCCCCAGAGGACTGGAGACACCTGTGTTTGATGGTACTCTCTGATGGTGGGAATTGTAACCTTGCTGGAACTGTTGGCCTTGCATTCCCTGAAAATAAGAAAAACCAATTTTGTAAAACTGATGGTATAAACAATGATAAGACCATGGCAATATCAGATTTATAAGAATGAATGTATACTGAATGGTCGGGTTTTATGGCATAAGGAAATTTTTCTAATAGAAGATAGAAATACACCCAGGGAGAAAATGAACCCCACAAGAATCAAAGCTGTGCAACAACTCACAGAATGTATGTTAAAGGACAGGAACAAACATGTTCCATTCCAGATGTAAGCTGAATATAAGATGTGTACAGCAAATGAAGAGATTTAAAAAACCAGAAGTCTTAATAAATTTGTATATATTGCCAAAATTTAACGGGGGAAAAAAAAAACATTGAATAGAAAGTAGAAAAATTTAGAAAAGTATTACATACGAAATTTAGTCATCGCAAGCAGTCATAAAATAGTTTAATTTCACTAAAAGGATTAATGTTTGAATGCTAAAACATAGGAACGAGTATGTTCCTCCTTCGACTGCTTTGATATAAATTCTACAAATATCTCAATGTTAATAAAAATTCTGTTACCACTAATGTAAATATATATATATATATATATAAATAAAATAAAAAATTAAAAAAAACCACACACACACCTTTTTGGTTGCAAATTCTAAAAAGCAACGATACAATAGATTAAAAAAAAAATTAGGAAACATTAACTTAACTTTCCCATAATAATTTATTTGACATAAAAATTTGTCATCTCTAGTAACACAAATGATGTTAATGGATATGTGGTTAAAATCTGTACTTAGCAGAAGAGTACAAGTGGCAGATTACAAGCTAAATTAAAAATAAAAAGTAGATAATCATGCAACAGTAGGCATGCCATGTAAATCGAAATACTTTACTATGTAAATTTAATCAGTCACAAGTAACCTGCACATCAAATGAAGAGATTAAAAAAACCCAGAAGAATCATTTTTACAAATTTGTAGATATTTTAGTCCAGTTTAATGAAAACAAAATGACATAGAAAGTTGAAAAACTTTGAAAAGCGTTACATACGAAATCTGGTTTTCAGAAGCTAACATGATATAAAAAATACCTTCTCTGAGGTTGGCAATGAAATAAATACAAAAGGAAGTCTTCATTTCCTTATTGGGAGAACAAAATCTTTCACATGAAATTATGTAAAACAGCAATTTTAAGCAAAGGCAAAATATGAGAGTATTGAGAATAACTTCGATAAGCTTTTTCAAATAAAATTTTTTTTGGATAGAACTTGCAAAGCTTGTAAACTTTTTTTCGAAAGGGAACCGCTTTTAAACTCAATACAAATCACCCAAGACTAGGAGTAAAGATGTTCTGATAAAAATTAGATTTAAATCTTAGAATGAATAAATTTGAAGAATCCTTTAATGTGCAGATTAAAACAGAATGGCATCTTCACAAATCATTAAATAAATTTAATGGGTGGTTAAAAATGGTTTATAGGAGCAAAATGTTTGGAGATTTCCTAAACACAAGTTCTTCAATATTTTAAGAGATCTATTATATTTCCTATAGAAATATTTCAATAGAGAGCAAATATATTAAGAAATTCAATTGAATAAGCAATGTTACCTGATTATACTGATTATTCATGACTACTTCTTGCTGTTGTCTTTCTTGCAAGGCAACTACACTAGCTGTTGCAGTAGCTGTAGCAGTTGCGGCAGCTGCAACTAAAGCAGCAGCACTGAGTGCAGATGAAGATGACTGAAATTCTGAACTATTGTTGTGCCCTGTATTTCCCATTGCATTAGGGCCCATTGATGCATTCATTTGACTTGGATTAGCACTATAACTGAAACAAAAAATTATAAATTTAAAAAATGTGAAAATTATTTAATAAGTAATTAGTGAAAAATATATGCATGCAGGAAAGATGCAAATAAATTGAACTTATTAGCATTACTAAACAAACTGATTATTTAACATTACACATCACCTTGGTTTTAAGCCACTTTGATTAATGATTCTTTTCAAAGTTCGAAATTAGGAGTAGATAGTCAGATGTCAATAGTACTTGAACACTTTTACTCAGTCACCAAAAAGCTCTGCTTGGGTTCAATTTTAACACATAATTTGTTCACCTGGATATGTATGAACAGTGCAACCTTTAGTCTTTTCTTAGATATTTGCACTTATGGGTTCTTTTTCAATTTATGAACAATACAGTGGAAACTTGATTATGTAATTATACTGATTAACCAATTGTATTATTCAAGCTGAATTTGAGATCAGATATAGATCACATTAAGGATTTTTTAGTCTAAAAGATAGATAACTCACATCTAGACATTATCAAATAATCACCCTATAAACTGTGACACAAAACAGAGTATAGATTATGCTCGATTTTAGTTTTCCGAATCTTTCAGTAATAGCAGTAATATATAGTACAATAAATTTGTTCTGTATTTTGTGTATAGGCTGCTTAGTGTTACTAAATAGGTATTATCCAAATGGTTGGTCTACATCCCATCGGATAATCAAGGCTCAGTGATATATTGTTTGAGCCATTGTTTAGTGCTTGGACATGGATGACACACTACCAAATTTAGTAGTCAAGTTTACTTTTTTGGTCTTAAATTTTAGTAAAATTCAAGTAGTTGGTGAGACTTTATTTTTAAATTGCTACTGACTATGTAGTGAGAAGTACAGCCCACAAATATTGGGTCATTCAGAAAGTTATGCGGTCTTTTAAGTCGAAGCGCGTTTTGTTATTATTTTGCTACCGCTGATAAGGAGTAACCTTGATTGAAGCAGATGTGTATATGCGGTCTTTTCTGCTTTCACTGCTTAATTCTAGCTTGTGTTGAGTCATAATATTTGTTTCACTGCAGTGCTAAGAATGGAGAACCACAAAGTTCATTTCCATCATATTATGCTCTTTTATTTTAAGAAAGAATAAATTGCTAGTTAAGACTGCTCATAAAATGTGTGCTGTATAAGGACAAAGTGCAGTTTCTGATGAGACAGTTCAAAAGTGGTTTGATAAATTTAGGCACTGAAATTTAAGCCTCAAAGAAGATGCTCTTTGGACAACCATCCTCTGTAAACGAGGACCTATCAAAAGATGCCATCGCTGAAAATCCACGTTACACAGTTCAGGAACTATTACACATACTAAATATTCCCAAAAGTACTTAAAGTAAAAGTAAAAAGCTCATGATCATCTGAAGAAGATTGGGTATGTAAGCCGCTACCATGTATGGGTACCCCACACTTTGAACACAGAATATGCCTGCTCGAATTTCGGCATGTGATTCTTTGCTGAAACGAAATGAAGCTCCTTTTTTGAAATGGCTCATTACTGGAGATGAGAAGTGGATACTATACAATAATTGTTACCAAGAAAAGATCATGGGGTAAGCCAAATGAACCTCCCAAGTAACATCAAGAGGGGGGCTGCATTCCAAAAGTAATGATTTGTGTATGGTGGGCCTACAAAGTAATAGTCCATTATGAATTGTTGCCACAAAATTAGACAATAAATTCGGAAAAATACTATTCTCAAATGACAGTATTAAAAGCAGAAATCGAAGCAAAGTGGCCAGAACTGACCAATCGTCGAGATATTGTCTTTTAGCAGACAATGCGCGGCCCCACATTTCGCTGAATGTCAGACAAAGACTTATTAAGTATAGCCGAGATGTTTTGTGTCATCACTTCATATTCACCAGACATTGCCTCTCAGATTATCACCTCTTCAGGTCACTTCAAAATTCTCTGAACGACCTGGAGTTAAATTATTTGGAGACTGTCAAAACAGCACCTCGATAACTTCTTTACAAATAGCGAATAATGGCTATTTTAAATAATTATTATTTTGTAAAGAATTCCTCCCCAAATCGTAAAGAATACGTTAAGAATTCGCAGATATACTGTGAAAATTCGAAGTTCATTTTCAAGAAAGTAAATTTCATTTTGTCCACCTTCTTTTAGCAAGATCCTTAGTAAATCATGGACTTATATTGGGTCAATATCATTGCATAAATTATCTGAGTAAAAATAACCAGTGTTCGTTTAAAATAATCCATACACCAGCTTTTCAATGTCCAAACCATAGTTTAACCAATTACCAAAAAAGAATTAAGCAAAACATTTAAGTAATGTTAAATATTCTGCATGGAATAATATTAACTAAACTAGCACATCATTTTTCAACTCTTTTCACAGATGCTACAAATGCAGAGATTTTCCAAAATGCTTGCAACCTCAAATTGAACAAACTACCAAAACTTTCGCTAGAAAACTACCACAAAATTCAGTAAACACAAAAGTGGAGTATTCCACCTAAACACATGCCTGACTGCCATTTTTAGTTTTCGCAATCGAGTTCACTTCAACCAAAAAACGCGCGATTCAAAACCCCAAAAGAAACCTGAAGTGGATCTACAGATTAAATTCGATATGGACGAAACTCGGCAAACAAAACAAAAAAGAACAAGCAACACAGTGCCGCGAGAAGTGACACAAACGGGTTATGCGCAGCAACCCGAGAACAAATACAATACGATATTCTCACACACAAGAAAAAGAAAAGGAAGGAAAAACAAAGGGGGAATGGATGGAACGAATCAAATCGGAATGCATAATGGTTCTCAGACTGGATGAGAGACGGACCACGAAAAGAGAAGCAGTGGCCCGAACGACACTTTTTTCGAGTGTGACCTTCGGAGTCACGGCCCAGCTCACGACACAAGTGCCAAAAGCCGGTGGCCTTGAAAGGGTTAGTAGATGCAATAATAAGGTGAGTACAAATGAATGCTGATAAAAAACAAACACGATTTTATAGACTGAGATTAGAGAACAGCGTTGACAATCGGAAGATTCGGGACCACAAGTTTGACTTCGAATTGCGTGGGTGGAAGTCAAAGCTACTGTACCACCAGGGACAACCGGTGCACTTTTAACTACTGTGAGGAGTGCTTGAAAACGGGGAATGTGAATAAAATGTTATCAATGTTCAGATTTGAAAGAGCTATTCCAATGCTCAGCACTTTGCGAAAGGCAACCATCAAATTTGTCCACTTGCTTCACCCTTATGAAAGCGGTGAAACGCACGGCGTTACTGGACAGCCCAATCTCCCTTTAAAAAAAATTTAAAGCATCAATTTTTTTTATGAATACACATGTTACAAATCCCGAAACACTTAAAAAAAATATGGTTCCTTTGCATTCCTCTCAGAAACATGCGAAACCCAAATTGCTGATTGATTGCACATTTCAATAGCCCCTGCCTGCCTGCAGTTTCGCACATACGTTTCTCTCTTCTGATTTTATATCTTTAATGTTACCCACAACTGCTTCGTTTAAATATGATTTCATATAAGGTAATAGGGTTTCATCCGGTTTTTCCATAAATTCTTTAGCTTAATCCCTTTAAAGCGTTAAAATAGTGGGAGAAGTAGACAAAAGAAATCCCTGGCAGACTTTCACACTTGGAAGTTATTAAATTGGAGTAAAATATTTTTAACTTCTGATATTGCATATGGGGGACTATGCAATACATGCACACGCCTATGGAGTTCTGCGCAGAAGCATTTGATAAAATTTTAAATTGACAATATCGATCTGCATCGGTAGCTCGCTGGCCTATTTTTGCACCAGTCCTTCAGACAGTTGTACGAGTTGTCAGATGGTCAATCTGTTCATAATGGTAGTTTAAATTAGAATAGCTCAGAACATTAGTGCAGCTAGTGAAATGACAACTATTTTTTTGGAAAATGAGGAAGATATTTAGAACCAGGGGGCCCGCCCCCTGCTCGCCGACCCCCGAAGGATTGCTTTGCAATCCTCATTGGTTCGCTGCGCGAACCTTGCTCGCTTCGCTCGCATCAATTAAAATATTGTTTACAAAATGATATTTCAAAAAAATAGATTTCAAATATAAATTTGTTGTACTACAAAAAAAAAGTAAACAGTAAGTCTGGAATCATAACTCGAACAATTTGGAATTCAAATGAAAATTTAGAGCAAATTTTGACCCCAAATGTGAGCACTTGCTTTGAAAATCGAATACCCAGCATGTCGTTTGAAAGCTGCAACAGCTCGACTAATATTTTTTTTCCAATAAAATTTTATTCGATAAGGCTATAAATTTAATTGAGGCGCGAATCTTCATGGTAAACAAACAATAGTACAGTGCTGCCAAAATGTAATAACAAATAACGTCTTTTTTGCGTGCTACGTAAGAGAAGATTCCTTGTACGCAGTCCACCCATAACCGTAGCTTATACGAAGTGAACATGCTGGGATTCTGTTAATCATTGGTTACGAAGACTATTGGTTAGCAGACAATAAAATATTTCTGAATTGTGTGACAAATTTTTCAAATAAATGTCATTTTCTTTTCTGAATAAAATTACGTTACTCGTTTCAAAATCTTTTTAGGGGATAAAGTCGATAAAATGCTTTTATAACGCAGAAAACAGTTCCGTTTCTGGAATGGGAACCCATGCCCCCAATATTATTTTAAGTACTTTAACAAGTACTATATAAAAGTCGATTTTACTCCATTAAGTATTTTTGTAAAAGGGTTCTTCGGACTCGGAGGAAAAGGCCCACGTAGTCTGGTTGATTGTAAATATCCTTTTTAGTCTCAAGAAAAACCTCAGAAAATTGCATTTCCTTTGAATTCTTTTGAGGGCAGAGCATTTTGACGGTATTTCGATAGACCCCAATAGGCAATCCAGGATTGAAGAGGTTAAAATGACCGTAAAGGTGCTTGAAACACAGGACTTACTTGTTGTATCCTGGCCCGGACTGCCTCGGATTCATGGATTGTGCCTGGTAGGGTTTGGAGGGCACAGAACCGGGACCCCCGTTGGCAGGATAGCCGCTCTGTGCGGCTCCTTGGGCGTAAGGCATTGGGGCGATGGTAGTGCTCGTGTTTGCACCAAAGGAACTATGGGCGAGGGGCCCGCTCTGGGTGGTCGTCGCGACGCCCCACACGGTGGTGACCACCGAGAGCTGCTGCTGCGCACCTTGTGGAGGTCCTGCAGCCGGCGGGCCGGACGACGGAGACTGCTGCCAACCGCCCATCGACATGGCAGGATCGCTGGAACAGAAGGAACACAGATGAATAAAAAGCACGATCGAACTAAATACAGAAATTGAAAAGACATTCAGCTTTAGCACAACCCGTAAAAACGAACTGTGGAGACAGTATATAAAGCAGTGTGTGTAACCTGTCATCATGGAGCATACGGCTAAATCTAGATTGCGTAGTAGGCAATTAAGGAACATGAAATTCTAGGATGGTCAAAATAATATTTTCCAGTTTGTCCTAAGTGCAAGGGCATGCTTCTAGTAAATAATCACATTCTTTTCGATATTGCAATGAGCCCTTCAGATTTATTCCAGAATCCTTATAACATAATATTTCTTTGAGGATAAATGAATTGTTGAACTTGGTCTAGATTAGGAGGAATAAGTTACATATATTACTGCTATTGTAGATTAATTTTTGTAGCAGTGGCTAAGTTTAGCACACAACTATGAAATAACCTACACGCGCTTTGGTAGAGAATTTAATAAGTGCGAATGGCAATATCTCACATCTAGAAGCAGGGCCTTTATTCTTAGCCCCAGTACCAGAATAGAAGACAGGTATTAGTAACAAGTTAGATGATGGGTACCTCATGCGGAAATACAAAAACATCTATATATATAATTCTCTTACGTGGCTCACGAAAAAGACGTTATTTGTAATCGCGTTTTGGCAACACTGCACGATTGTTTGTTTATCGCGAAGTCTCGCGCATCGATTGAATTTATAGCGTTATCGGATGAAATTTTATTGAAAAAAAAAAAGGAAATTTTAATTAGCTGTTGCAGTTAGTTTATAATAGAAATCAAAGAAAGCGGAGGATCTTTTCAGGGCCATTTAAAAAACGGTCCTTTTCAGGGCCAACAATTATAGTTCAACAAGACGCTTGCACTACAACTTTCGGCAACAAACTCAATGAAAAAGTGTGGGTCGTTTGAGTGCTGGAAAAATGTACACACAAACAACGGATTTTGGAAGAACTTTCTAGAATATTCAAAATGAAAATTAAAAGTTTCCGTTTGCCGAGGTTGCCATGAAAACCACAACAAACGTAACGAAAGATGGGTTGCCTTAATTTATCGTAACTCGCTACTAGAATCGCGCCAAAAAAAAATCGCCAAGCCGTTGCCAACACTCATAAACGTAGAGTGTAGCTGTACCAAAAATTTGCACAAAGTTTTCATTTGAATTCTGATTTTAGAGATACTGTACATATTTTTTCTGTAATACACAGCAAATTTAGATTTGAAAAACATTTTTTTGGTAACATATTTTGTAAACAATCCCTTCTGCTAGGACACGTGTCTTCATTGAGGCGAGCGAAGCGAGCATAGGTTCGCGCAGTTTACCAATGAGTATTGCGAAGCAATCCTCCGGGGGTTGGCGAGCGTTAGCGAGCAGGGGGCAGGCCCCCTAGTGTATTGAAATACTCTTAAGTTTTCGTTTCTTAAGTCATTTCTTTCGACTGGGACACATTTAAAACAATATTTACACAGCTGTGGATTCAACTTAGACAACGGACCACATATTACAGTACGCAATCCGCTTCACATTTCTGCGACACCCCACAAAGCTACATGGTACCAGCGATCCCCGTATATTTGGGGGACTTTGTCAAAAAGCAGTATAATGCAGAGGGTACTTCATTGGGGAAAGGAAAAAAGGCATTTGTTTTGGCAAAGGAAAATATTTTCGAAGTATTGTGGGCTTACTATCTCCGTTCATGCAATTTATTAAAATTAAAATTTACAAAAAAAAAAAAAAAAAAAAAAAAACACCACACCTTGATTTTTTTTAAGATAGCCTCTTAGCAGAAAAAATGAGGGAAGCTACTTTTAAAAAGCTGCATGAATTAGAGCTTTAGTAGCAGTTTTCAACCGGTGCGTTTTCAACCCTTACGTTTTTCAATTGTATAAGATTTATTTCGACGATTTAATATTGAACTGTTGATAAGTGTTCGAAAATACTTTTAATTAATACCCTTAAACAATTGAGATATTTTTATATTAGAAATTATCATAAATCGTATCAGACATTTAAAAAAATTACTATAGTGATATTATTTTGTCAAAAAGGGTAGTTATATTTTTAATTATCGGCCACACATTGGTCTTGGGAGTCCTGCAACACGAAATTTGCTGAAATTCGCATGCGTACCGTAACAGAAACGGAGTGCGCATGCGCATATCGTTTGTTATATCGCACGCTGCTCTAGTGTGTGGCCAGGCACAAGAGGAATGTTTGTCACTTGGAGAAATGGCGACAAATATACTTTTAGCTCTAGACCACGTGTGCCCTCCAAAATGTGTTTCGCAGAACAATTAGAAACCATTATTGCAGCACACTCATTCAAATGTTCACCAGATATAGGGTATTATTCTAGGTCGTATAAAGGTAGCTCCTAAGTCACACAGTGCAACATGATTTCGATTTTGTATTAATGCGGTTCGCGAGTTTGAGACCACTTTTGAATACAGGAAACCATTTTTGACTCTACCATGCCTCTCGAAGCGTCAGAGGCGTGAAAAGAATCATTTTCCAGGTAACAATCGCGAGGTGGAAATTAAGGTTAGACTACCGAACGATCTGAAATCGCGTCACCCACATCGCGAACTATTTAAGCACGTTTTATTTACATGCACACCTCCACACAGACCTACCGACACAAATCAAGACGGATGTCGGGTAAAAGGAAGGAATGACCTGCTTAAAAAAAGCGAACGAGGTAAAATTATTTTTAACCAGAACGATTTACAGCGCGAAAAGACAACTTCCCGTACAACTAAGATAATTGTTGAATAGTCTGTTGAAATATGTAGAAACTACTGTTGTTTCCCCCTCAAACTTCCAAACGTTAATGAAAAAACAATACCATAAAACATGCATTTAATCATGATCATTTAAGTTCTGATTTTTTTAGTAGGCCTCGTCTCATTTGTGCATCTTCCTTGCAAAAGTGAGTGGTTATTATGTTCGGCATAAGTTTTTGAGTATTTTGAAAATCATACCAATAATAGTGTCCCACATGAAGGGGTTGCTAGTACACGCTGCTGAAGGTTACGAAAGGATGGAAAATGTAAATATTTTTTTTTGAGCAGCGATGTGCACTGTTTTCTAAGTTTAAAATTTCACTGTATTTAGAATGCAGATGTGCAAAGGTTGGTTGGGTTCTATGGCGCAAGTTCCGACGGCTGGCAAGCTGCGCCAAACGAAAGATTAAATTAACCAATAAAAGCAGGTAAAAGTAGTCTAAAAGTTACGCTTTCAAATAGTATAAAAAGGCACGTTAAATAATGAAGTTGGAAAACATAAATACAGGAAAAATATTTGTTTTCAAACGAAGAATGGTAGATGAACGTTAAAGACCTTAAAATAGATAACTTATGCAAAAAGAACTTATAATATGATTGATGACTACTACAACAATATATATACACTAGGGGGCCTGCCCCCTGCTCGCTAACGCTCGCCAACCCCCGGAGGATTGCTTCGCAATCCTCATCGCTTCGCTCGCCTCAATGAAGACATGTGTCCTAGCAGAAGGGATTGTTTACAAAATATGTTACCAAAAAAATGTTTTTCAAATCTAAATTTGCTGTATTACAGAAAAAATATATACAGTATCTCTGAAATCAGAATTCAAATGAAAACTTTGTGCAAATTTTGACTCGAAATGTGAGCGTTGATTTGGAAATTGAATACCCAGCATGCTGTTTGTGTGTACATTTTCCCAGCATTCAAACGACCCACACTTTTTCATTGAGTTTGTTGCCGAAAGGTGTAGTGCAAGCATCTTGTTGAACTATAATTGTTGGCCCTGAAAAGGACCGTTTTTTAAATGGCCCTGAAAAGATCCTCCGCTTTCTTTGATTTCTATTATAAACTAATTGCAACAGCTCATTAAAATTTCCTTTTTTTTTTCAATAACATTTCATCCGATAACGCTATAAATTCAATCGATGTGCGAGATTTCGCGATAAACAAACAATCGTACAGTGTTGCCAAAACGCGATTACAAATAACGTCTTTTTCGTGAGCCACGTAAGAGAATTATATATGTAGATATGAAACATGAAAATGACAACTACAGTACAAAGTCCCAAATCCGGAATCCTCCGGACCTCGGCCATTCCGGATTATTTGCATTTTTTGTCAAAATCCCCTTAATATAACCCTCCCCACGCGAATTTTGCGTTTGCTATAGTAAAATAGCAGATTTATAAATAGAAATAATTTTTATAAAAGGAAAAAAAATCTTTTAAATACAATGCAACAAATTTTACTTGTTTTTTTTTTTTTTAATTTTTCTGAGTGTTATTTACTCTGAACATGTCTGTTATTTTGCGTTGTTTCACCAATTAGGTTCAGGTTTAACTCCTTGTTCTTTAAAAATTGTCGGAAATGTGTAAAAAGTGAGGGGGAAAAAGTCCGGATTTTAGACAATTTCAATTATTCAATTTGGGACTTCGTACTAAAAAACTTTTGGAATATGAAGGTAACAATTACATAGATTTTAAAAATTCAGAACGTCGTAAAAAAGAAAGTAGTGCATAGTGTGGAAGATTACCCAGCAAGATGTGCAAAGGAAAAGAAAAATATTTGCATTTGTGCGAGTTAAAATACATATTTCAAGTACTAGAGTTTAATGAAGGGCCCTCATCTAATCTGGTAATGTAGCTCGTTTACGAGGGACTCGGACCGCAGTTATAGGGGGCCAGTTGGTCATCACAATGTAGGTAACTTCAAAGTTACCCAACACATAAAGAGGCCTTTAATAGGATTCCTACTCTTTCAAGTAAATGAAAATTTATCGCCTTTTCAACGCTATTTTCAATTAAAAGACTACATTTCACCAAATGTTAGGGTGTTGGATCTCACCGAACTCAATATCGAAAATAAATTTTGGCTAACCTATAAATATTATGCCCTCAATTTTTGATGAAACTTGACCTTCAAGCTCACCTTGGTACGTGGATGCAGAAGAAGTAAAATATACAATGTTACTGTTCAAACAAGGGCATTTTTAAATTAAGGACTTTCAAGAAAATATTAAGGTTTAAGGGTCTTTAAAAACTAAAATGCAAAATCAGGCGACGTGAACCCTGCTAATGAGTTTTCGCTGATGTTTTGTATAAATAGAAGGGGGACATTAAATTCACCCGACTGAATTAAAACACACACTGATAAAAAACCATTCAATATGGATACATGGAATTACTGAGGTTAATCCCATAAAAATGAAAAAGTTCAGGAATATTAGTATTATCATTGCAAACAAGTTAGATCCCCGTACTGACCAAACATTTTAAATTAAGTTTAAAAAATTTACAAACATATACAAAACAACAACAACTAAATTCAGATATAATTCACTTTCAAAACCGCATTAACTATAGTATAATTATTTTGATACACTCCACGTTATTTTGATCTTGATCAGTTCCAAAATTGGTGTATATATTGAATTTTTGAAGTCATCTGCCCTAATGTGTTTCCAAAAAGATATTGTGGAGGTCAACTGTTGATACCCCATAAGAGATTTATTTTGTTATGAAATCTATCTTGATATGTTCCAAATGCTTCATGTGATGCAACTATTTGATATATGTAAAAAATCCCACTCTTCAATTTTCACAATTATTTCAGCTATTTTGTCACTGTCGTCAGTAGTTTAAAAATTCATGTTTTTAATAAAAACAGACAAATCAAATAACCCCAGAGGTTTTGTCTATCGGTACCTTTCAGTTCAATCCAAAGTACAATCAAGTGAAGCATCGGTCAGTCAACGACTCGGGCGCTCTTTTAAACGAACCCCGATTTCACGAATCCACAAGATTCTAGAAATTTAATTGAGCTCCTCCCAGTCATCGAATAAATTTTACTTCCAATTAACAAACATTCTAATTTACGAACTTATCTCAGGTCCCCTGGGGTAAGAAAAAAGGAACGCCGACTGCAATAGATTCTTCACCGGGTTCTCAACCTCTGGAAGTTCCACCTTCAGACAGACAGGTGTTCGGAGCTATGAACGTCCGAAATCGAGAGCATCCGTACCTCACAGCCGTTTCGAGGTGAAGTCGAGGGGAAATGAAAGTAAAAAACAAACCGACTTAATTTTTCGTGATTGTCTACAACTGGTATTATTTCATAGCGATCGTTCTAACATCACTTAACATTTGTCACGGAATTTTAATAGATCTAGCCATCGAATTTTCTCGATTAACCAAATTTTTATTTGTATTCCTTTAATACCTCACAGAATATTCCAATTTATTTCAACATCTTGTTTTCAAATTTAATTCGTATTCCAAAGCTCGAAAGAATCGAACGAACTTGGGTGAAACAGGAGTTTTACAAGACAGGTGTTGTAGACCAGTGTTTTTCTCGATTCTGCATTTGAAAATTCAAATTCAGCAGCGAATGAAAATGTCAGTGAGAATTTATTTTAATTGGTGTTTTTAACTGTATTATAAAAAATATTTTAAATAACAAGATATAATTAGTTTTTGCGGAGATTTATTCACTATCAGTCAATAAAACCCAGCAGGAAAGCGAATTATGGCGCTCACGTGGACCTAAATTGGCAATTCATCCAAAGATTATCGATAGTGAATTTGTAATCTTGAGAAAAAGAATTGAAATGATCAAAATATCGTTAAATTGTGAATTTGTTCAAGTGACCACCACAGTAGCAGAATTAAAAAAATTTTACACCCTCAAATTTATAATCGAATGCCTGATAGAACACATGGACTTATGCATACTATGACTTGAAAATGGAAAAGCTAATGGGTGAAAAAAAAAATTCACTGATTACTTCCTGCTCTTATTCAATAAAACAGACATCATTGTTAATTTATGAAAGATGTTTGCAATCGTGAGTGTGTAGAGCAATAGAGGAGATCCTTTTCTTTCACTCATCGGATACTGCTGAACAAAAACTATAAATCATGTTTTACAACGTTTCGTAGTAGAACGTCATGACTAACAATGGAGTGCTAACGGCACAACAAAAGCATTCAATTAGCTTTAAGTGGGGAAGCATTCCATAACATTAAGAACGGCGATTGTCAAAATAGGAGCAACGCGTCTTTTGGGGAAAATAGATACAAAAAGGCAAAGAATGCACGAGACTCGGAATTTATGGAAATTAAAATCTGGTTGTAAGTTTTCAAAATTTATGAATTTCTGCAACACATTTAAAAAAATAGAAATAGTTAAAACTATATTTTAATCTGCAAAGTTAAAATTTAATTTAGCAGATTCCAAAGGCCATGATTGGAATGGTCTTTAAATGGTCCAATGATTGGAATCGAACTGTGCGGTGTAAACCTATATCTTCAATTTTAGAATGAAACCTACTTTCTTCACTACAAATGAAATACTCGGTCAGGTTAATACCACATTTTTTTAAACTGCTGAACATCGATTGTTTATTAAGGGTCTTCGATTCGTTTTTTAATAGTTTGGAAGGGTTTCGTTTAAGTTTTAAATAGTAAGGCCCTACTAATGGCGTCATCAGTTTTTATAGTTCCTTTATTACCGTACAGAAATGCGGTTCACACAAATTGGAACAATATGACTACGTTTACTTAACAGACTTTTCGGAAGTTCTGTCACCCTTGAAGGTCCTTATTTCCTTTGGCTCTTTTGTGCGCGATCAACTTGGGCACCATCGGCCAACTATAGGCACAGTTTACAAGTCAGAACAAACCTACGATATAGGTAGGTTTAAAGCTAGTAATGAAATCTGAATAGCTTGGAAGGTAGTAAAATATTACCCTTTTCCAAAATTGAAAATTTTCTTCCAGTTCCCAAACTTAAGATAATTTACATCAGTATAAAGATTAAGATACAATTGGCATAAGGACACAACAAAGGAGGTATGTGACGGGGAATCCAACTTAGCTTGACCTTGAGTCATTTGGTGGTATGGTCTCTATTAAAAACAAAGTAAATAAGGAAAAACTTCCCAATATTTAAATACGCGAAACAAACTTTAATCCGCCAGTCGTAAGTAAACACAGCCCGCCAAAAGACAATTTGACTGGCTATAAGCTGTTGTGTATATACAAAAGTTTAAAAACCGAAAAACAAAGCAAAAAGTGGGCACTAAATCCCAAAATTATACATTCAACATTAATGTGGCATATGAAGGTCAAACGTAATAAAATCAAATAAAAAGTTTCGTAAAACTAACAGCAGTGACAAAAACATCAAACAAATAACTCTTTAATTGACAGCACTGGAGTGGACAACACTTGAAATCCAAAGAACAGCATCACTTAATGTGACAAGACGGCTTCTATCCATCCAGACAGGCACCTGTCAAAAGTGCCACTTAGCAACACGAATGCCCAGCTTGCGTTGTGAAATTTGTCAATCGTGAACCCTCAACGAGAAAAATAATTCCCCAATCCATCATAATCGATTGAGCGCGAGACAGATATGCCACGGAAAATCCCCCCTTGGCCACCGCCATGCATATGCATATGCATCAAGTCTCGGCAAGGGCCATCCCTACATAATATCAATTTGCTTGAAACAAAACCCCTGTAGCCACCACCACCAACGCATTTCCTCAATATGCATGGCTAACCCCAGAGCTCCATCATCCGTTGCGCTTGCATACGTATATACACACAGATCCGCAGCAGACACAAACGCGACATTATAAAAGAACAAAAAACTTTTCCCCTTTCGAAGAAGGGTTATTGCCGTCCAATGGCGGGACAACATTCCAAGTAGCATAAAAGTATTTAGCCGAATACACACTCACACATTGTACGTGTATTCGCCAGAGTCCATGAACCATAAACAACGAACTGATGAACTTAACGCGGGCTACGGCTCACCTTTTCCTCTCGCGCTAGCGACTGTGAGGGAATAACAACAAAAAGAATAATAAAAAAAAGAACGCGCGCGCACAAACAAAAATAAACACAAAGAGTTGGGGGGAAAAAAACAAAAAGAAAGAGATCACGCATTCTCGTTTAACTGGCACATCAGAGCGGCGGTTGTAGATAAACTGGTTTACAGGGATTTGGAGGGAACCCCCCTCGTTTTGCTTATTTTATTTTAATTCCTCATATCAGAGAGAATGTTCCTTCCACTTTCTGCAGTTGGAGGTGACGTCTGAGGACTTTTTTTTTTTTTAAATCAGCGGTCTCTCAAACTTGGAACTTTCTAGTTAGTTTTGAAGGCACAGGGTCGCTTGAATAATTTCTCACGAATTGAAACAAATTTGTACATACAGCTGAGAACTAGAGCAATATATTATTTTTGATCCGAATTGGGGCAATCAACTAATTTTTTCAACCACGATTAAAATTAATCATGATTGAAAAAATGGTCATAATCATAATTCAAGTAATTAATCATTCCCACACTAGTTTTTGCAAGACAACGTTAACTAAATTCCATTGATAGAGGTTGACAAAAAAAAACCTATTTTTTTTAAGTCTCAATTTTCATCCTTTTTCTGATGAGAAGGAAGTATTTCATTACTAGGAAACAAGTTAATTCAACCAACATATTTGATATTTTATACGATTTTTTTTTTGAAATTTGATTTTTTTGTTGTGTGCTACGTGGATTTTGTTAACTTGCAAATCATAAAACAAATAATTTTGTCGAGCTATTCTCGTTTTCATTTAATTATAATTTTTCGAATTGACATTTTTAGTCATGATTACTTGATTAAACTAAATCAATCAAAATTTAACAGGGAAAGAAAGACTAAATATAATTAACTAGGGGGCCCGCCCCCTGCTCGCTAACGCTCGCCAACCCCCAGAGGATTGCTTCACAATCCTCATTGGTTCGCTGTGCGAACCTATGCTCGCTTCGCTCGCATCAATGAAGACATGTGTCCTAGCAGAAGGAATTGTTTACAAAATATGATATTCCAAAAAAATATTTTTCAAACCTAAATTTTATGCTGTTTTTCAGAAAAGATATTTATAGTACCTCTGGAATCAGAATTCAAATGGAAACTTTGAGCAAATTTTGACTCGAAATGTGAGCACTGATTTGGAAATTGAATACCCAGCATGTTGTTTGTGTGTACATTTACCCAGCACTCAAGGCACTCACACTTTTTCATTGAGTTTGTTGTCAAAAGTTGTAGTCAAAAGCGTCTTGTTGAAGTATAATTGTTGGCTCTGAAAAGGACCGTTTTTTAAATGGCCCTGAAAAGAACCTCTGCTTTCTTTGATTTCTAATTATAAACTGTAACAGCTCGACTAAAATTCATTTTTTTTTGAATAAAATTTCATCCGATAACGCTATAAATTCAATCGAGGCGCGAGGCTTTGTGGTAAACAACAATCGTACAATATTGCCAAAACGTGATAACAAATAACGTCTTTTTTGCGTGCCACGTAAGAGAATTATATATAGAGATCATTCACCAAATCATGATTAACTTTTTTGCCACTCCTGTTTAATAATCGAGTCATATTGAACTTTGCCCAACACTGGTCATAATCCAGTAAATGTCTCTGCTATGATAACAGAAATCGAACACTTACTTTCAAGTCCTGACGAATCTATGGCACTTACAGTAATGGGATTTGGCACACAGGTAGTCCGAATTTTTTGTAATTTTTGGGTCGCGGCGAATTTTAAATTCAATCTAGAACAATTTTAAATGAATTTAATTATTATTGTTTTCTTTGGAATGGCAACAGTATTAAAGTTCAGATTCTAAATTTATTTTTTTCCGTTTTCCTTTTGCGCGAGGAATGATTTCTGATGAGCGACAAAAACAAAGTTTTAACTTTAGTTTGTAGTTCTTTTTTTCCTATCTCCTATATCGTTAAAGATAGAGTAAAAATCACAACGGATTTGCAATCTGCGGAAAATATCACATTAGATCGATAACAAAAATATGATTTTCTTAAAATAAATAATTTTAAATTGAAATTTTTATAAATTTTTCCAATATGAACGCCGTTGGGCAGAATAACCTTCCTTTGAATCGAGATATCAGATTTCATTTTCTGCACTCAGCAAAACAAATAAAAAACATTTTGATTGACATTGTTTAGTTCTTATTTTGTAAAATCGGTATCGTTAAAGACATATTGAATATTTCAATTTTATACCAGATCGATACCTTGCATTTGATTCCTTTAATAAATAATTTTTGAATTAAATATTTATATTTTTGCAAGAGACGCCGATTACACCTCTTCGCAATTGGAATTAGGCCGAATTTGACAATGACGAAGCCATCACCGCATTGCCCGTGGTGTTGGTTTTCAAAGCAAACAATAGTTCATAATTTGGTTCAGCCGACCAACCGGTCTAGTGGTTAAGGTGTTGGCCTCTGGATCGGAAGGTTCCTAGTTCGAATCCGGGGTCAGGGCATGGATGTAATTGTACTGTCCTTAGTTAGGGGTAGTGATGGTCGCCCATTGGGTGCCCCTTCACAAATGACCATCGCTTCCCGGCCTTGCAGTGGCCTATGATTACCAATCTAGTGCCCCGCCGTAATTAAAAAAATAAATAATAATAATAATAATTTGGTTCATTCCAATAGGCTACCAATAGCTGTATCCAATAGGCTACGAATTCTCATTTGGTTTGCGAAACAAACCAAATGGGAATTCCTAGCAATCACCAGGGGTTAGCGAGCAGTGGTCACACCTGACATCACAAAAAGAACTGTCACGGGCAACACCGTGCTGGCCAAGCAGTGGCTAGTATAGAAATATGAAAACAATTGAACATATTTTAACTGGACGAGGTAAAGAAAAAATTAGATTCGAATAAACTTCAAATTTACAAAATTGCACCATGGCTTGGAACTAGAGTGGGATAGAATTTATTTATAAAAAGGTAAATTTATAAAGATAAATAACATGAAGTCAAAATTTTAATGGACAAGGTAAAAAAATATCAAGTTTTTTTGGACAGAAATTTGTAATTGACCTTTGTTACTAACATTTAGAATGTGTTGCGTTTTGGTTTGGCTTCAATCTTGTAAACGATCATTAACACGAAACGGGATAAGCGCTGTGGCTCCCATCATTTGTAACACACCTATTACTAGCAAAAAGGGATACATTCTTATTATGTCATCATTTCACAAGCCACAAAGCAGTCGCGGGTCGCATACGTGTCAAACGCGAGCTGAGACATACTTCTTTCAAATTACCAGAAGTGCACAAGGCGCAGTTACAAATAAGCTACTTCATAAGGTACCGTATTAATTGAGATATAAATCAATTAAATGATTTTGAAAGGTAAAAACAAGTAACACGCACATATTTTTGCTTTGGCGCAACGATTTTTGGGCAATTGGGGAACTTAGCATGATTGACAAAAATGGAACAAATCATTTTACATATAGAAAACGTTTTCAGGTGATCAGCGTGGAACATTTCAAGACCGTGGGAAAGCAATTTCATCACCTCCCAATCGCGCGCCAGAACAAATAATACAGAACCAATTGAAGTAACGCCGTCCCCCCTCATATTAAAAATGAGCATTTCAAATACTTAATGTTTAAACATGTAATACAATTTTTCCAGCAACCCTCCCTGTGCAAAATATGGTCTAGTGGTACACAATGAAATTCATTCGCAGCTGATGTAGAACCACCAAGTATTTTCAACCATAATTTGACTGTTTATGTAACTGAAAAAATACAAATTCATAATTTGTCGTCTTAAAACAAATTTATGCCAAACCATTTTACCTGGAAATTTCGTAATTTCTTGATAAATACAATTTGTTACAGCAAATTTACTTTCACACTAAACAAGTTACTATTTAACTATAAAACTAACTTTTCCCTGATGCTTTTGGAATTTCAGGCATTGGTGCTACCCAGAAACGTTGACCATGACTAAAAAATAATTGGATTTTTGTCATGGCCACTTTTGAGTATTTATACTAAAAACAATGAAGTTTAGGGAATATTTTTTGGAAAATTTTACGTACATAGATTACTGATTGCAATTTTTAAAACTGGCCCTCTGGAAACTGGTCAGATCAGTAAACCCTCTAGATTGAATTTTAAAATTCGCCGCGACCCAAAAATTGCAAAATATTCCGACTACCTGCATGCCAAACCCATCATTGCAAGTGCCGTAGATTCGTCAGGACTGTGTTAACAAAAAACAGAAAAACAAACACTTCCTTTTATTATAGTAGAGATGACACAGAGCGAGAATATTTTGTAAAATTGTTCCTTTTGAATTCTTTGTAGCTTAATTGATAACAAAACCCAATCAGTAGTCTTTAAGTTCAACAAATTTTTTCCTATAAAAGGAGAATGTGAATTAAACTGCTTTCAGAATACATTTGCAAAGAACCTTTTTTTAAGAGGAGGAACCAGTTAATGCGTAAAACTGGATTGACTTTCGATTCGAACCTCACTGGCCGTAACGTAACCGACAGAAAGGTTCTCTCAGTAGAATTTAGTCAATATCTGAATAAGTCCCGACCGGAACAGCTGATTGCTATGGCAACGTGACGTCAGCTCTCAAACGCCACTAGGGTTGTCGAAGCAATACGATGGTATCCGGACCAGGCGATTTTCCTTTGGCGATAATTTTGGACATTTAAATGATGCCAATTCCACGATGGGGTTATTGAGTCGGAAATTTCAAGTTCTCATTTTTACTTAACACACGAAAAAATCACAGGACGGAAAGAAGCATATGATTTATGTTTTGCACAGAGTATAATTGCAATTAATAGAAAGTTATTGATGAGCATGAAATGACATTGGTATAGTTAAACTATTTCCAGTACAAATACAGAAAAACGTCAGCTCTGAAAAATGCGAAATAAAATCAAAATTTCAAAAACTTAAAACAAGTCTCAAGATTTGCTATCAAAATTTAAAAGTTCCGGAATTGTTCACGAATGCCGACCACTGTGAATCGACGTTATGACAGAAGGGCGATTTCGATTACAACTTGGTAGTCCCGCATAACGAAGAAAACAGAGGGACCGTTTAAAAAAATTTTGATGCAGAAGAATCTGACTTAACGTTTCGGAGGTAACAATGCTAGACGGATTTCAACTGTTCCTATTTTCAAACAAAATTTACAGTGGATAAAGTTGTCCAAAAGTTCGAAGTCTAACAGAAAAGAATAAAAACGGTGTAATTTATTTTTCGGCTGTATAGCTCCAGCGTGAAACAACTTATTCAGCCGAAGTTCTGGCCTTGGACATCTGTGTAGTGATAAGATTAAATTCGTATTGACAAAGATCACGACAGAGTAATTTCCTACGTCAGAGACAATGCATGTGGAAAAGGAAAATTTGCTGACTTAGATAACGGAAAGAAATGATAAATTCTTTTTGAGAGAAAATAAACAAATTGATCAAGCTCGATTATCTTACCACTACATTTGCCAAGTTCGTATTTTTCATTTCGAAACACGAAAACTCAGCAACTAAATTATTACTTTTAGCAATATTGCAGCTTTAATGTTTAGAAAAGAAAATTTTCACCAATCATGCACACTATTATTTACGGGTACATAGGTGAGAGTTCCAACTAAAAAAATACATGCGCTAGAAATTTAGAAGTTGAGCATTATTAGGAAGCTTGACTAGATCTATTTTATTTGTGTGTGCGACCTGCAGATTGAAAGTGTAGAATAAGTATTTCATCTACAAGTTTTGGTTCTGTCTGAAATACGTAAATTATTTTCACTTGTGTTCTAATTCTCTCTAAACTTTACTCTTTTAAAGTTCTAGTTATTAGGCTCGCAATGGATTGACCGAAACTTATTGTGCGTTACAAAATATCCAGGAAAGCTATTTTTAAAAACATGCTTTCGGTTTCTTTTGGATAAATTTGCAGTTCCTGTTATAAAATTGAAATAAATTAAACTAATGTCTATGATTGAACGACTGTGGGAAAAACGGTCGATTTTAATTTCGATGCGATTGAACAGAAAAAGTTAAACTAATTGCATGTAGCTTTTTATGCAACATATTTGAACAAAATTACACGATATAAATAAAACACAGTATTTTAAAGAAATACACAAATTAAAGCAATAGAGGATACAAAGGAAAATTACATTATTTTACCACGTGGAATCTACCGGGAAATAAAAGTGAACACGATTGATCTGTGAAATGCAACACGAGGAACGGAGAACAATATATAAAGCGACTTTCAAAGTGAATTAATATGCATTAAAAGTGAAATTCGAAAAAACCGTTTTATTTCCTAATTTTCCAAAGTGATTTTAGATGCTGAACTAATCGTTTAATGAGGTTTTTTTATGGAATTGAATGGGAATTCTAAACGTTGTCTGCAGTTTACTCTTTTACAAACGTGATAACGATTTTAAACAGGCCTTGCTTAGTCAAGAAAACAGTAGGGTAGTCAAAAGCGTAGGTATTGAGGTTTACTCATTCACACGAATAAAAATGTGCAGTGAATGAAATCATCAGAATTATTCTTACTTTCTACAAAATCAATGCTTCAAAGTAAGAAACGTGACGTGAATCTCAACAGGAGCCTTACGCCGAACAAACACCAACATTTCAATATTATAGAGATCAATTAACATTCGTGCTTTAAGGAATGGGAATTAAATGACAGTACTGTCTCTGTAGTGTCAAATTCAAGAGCTGCAAAGCTCCATAAGACTCAGACCAGAGATAAATCAGATGGCAGCGGGAGAGATGAGCCAACAAAAACACAATCAAAAGATACGCACCTATACAGTGCTTCTTTCTCACTTCCATTGTACACATTGAAGGTGAATCCAGCAGAATCCCGAGGATGATTGAATCCTATCTTGCACTCCGTCTGCCAGGCAACGTCGCCCAGTTCATTGCCAATGAACTCGCCGCCGTTGTTATTATTAGGAGCACCATTATCCGCCCCAAGCATAGGGCTGTACGTCCCCTGCGTCCGAAAGTCGCCCTGGGTGTCCCACTTCTCGTAGGTGGACATAGCGGTGAAACAACAAACTCTTATCACAAAGGAGAGAGAGAAATTGTCAGGACGAGCGAATGGAACCGTCCATGGTGTTGGAAACGCACGTTGCCACTACCCCGTCTCCCCTCCGAGGAGTAGGTGAAGTCTGGCCGCGAGCCGCGATAATCACGGCGGGGCCGCCATGTGCGACGTCCGTCGCAAATGTGTACAGCCAACAAAAATGGCAGCGAAGTAGCGAGTGGAACCGGCTACTTTTAGGGCTACCACAGTGTAGCGAAGTGACAGACGGCGCTCGCCAAGACGCGCAAAAACTAAAAATGCGACTTGGCGCCCGGGGAAAATTTCGGCGTAAACTGGGGGAAAAGTTACACGTTAATAGAAATATATTTTTAGAATGCGTCGAGGAGTTTTCTCTCCACGAGCATGTTTGTTTCGGTGTGATTAGGAACGCCTGCTCGTTTGTGGCGGGAATAGGAAATGCAAATAAAGGGAATCAGTAAATTAATTGTTCCAATTGTTTTTCACCCTTTACCTGGCTAACGATATTTTAAAGAATCGTTTGCTTTTGAAATACGATAAATTTTATGCATGTTTTTATTACTATGAAGACTCCAGTAGAATTCAGTTTGTTTATTTCTCTTAATTTTTATAGCTATGTGAGCAACCATTTCGTTCTGGACAATATCACAGGACCTTCGCTGTTTTATATACTTAGCGACTCCATACAGGGTGGCAACAAAATACTTGAAAAAAAGTTCCCTGATATTTCCATGATTTCCCTGATAGTCTCACATAAATTTCCCTGATTTAACGATTCCCTTAAGAATTGTTGTGATCCGTGATTGGTATCGATATACACAATATCCACACAACACTATTTTTAAACATTTAGGGTCAGAGGGTGTAAAAGGATCATTCTCCACAAATATTTTGTATTTTTTCTCTACAGATATTTTAATTGCTATTGTAAGGGTTGGAAACCCTAATCGAACTCTTACAATTGCAATTGAATAAACTGGAGAAAAAAATGCAAAATATTTTGACTATGAACTTTTTACACCTGACCCTACATTGTCATACTATTCATCGAAACCAAATGCAAATATACATAAAAAATTCTACAAAATGTAATTGCAGACAAGAATAATTAATTTAATAAACAGAAAACATCATTTGTAACCCAAATTTCAAATTGTATCCCACAAGTTGTATCACTAGCCTCACTGTGACCAAGACGCTGCAGCCACGAAAAAAACAGCAGCAGCGTTTTTCGCGGTTAAAAAAAATAACGATGCTATCGTTCTTTATTCGAATTACAATTTCGGCGAATATGATTTATTCTATTCTCGAAAGCACTCGTATTTGCACATCTCTAAATAGGACAAAAAATAATGGTAACCGTTTAAATTGTCAAAATTTCCCTGATTTTTGTAAAATTTGGAAAATTTCCCCGAGATTTCCCTGAATTTTTCCAGAAATAAAAAGTTCCCTGAGAATTCCCTGATTTCCAGGTTCTGTTACCACCCTGCCATAGTACTTGTCATGTTTCATTTAAAAAAGTTACATATATTATGCGACTCGCATAGTATTATTTGTCATGTTTGATGCGATCTTTCAGATTGATAATTTTATTTGAAGATTTAAATTGAGAATATCAGTACGCGAAATTAATTGTTACATACTAATTAGAACTATTAAACCTAAAGTATTTTAATATTTTTATTCACCAATAAAGTGATTGATTATCTATACAAAATATTTTACATAGAAATCATAATTTGGTAGTTAAGAGTATTGAGGTTTGGTTGGGTTTTTTTTGGCGTAAGGGAAATTTTGGCCAGACTGTGCGAAACACAAGACAGACAACATCAAGTAACAGACATACGTATACAAAGCTTTACTGACACAGAAGATTAATTTCGTAATTTTTAACTAACGTCGTACTAGACTGACACAGTAGAGAGAAATACACCTATGGAGGAATCAAACCTGCGCCCCCTGCAACTCGCAGGTTGTTAGTGCAGCGGCAAACCCATTAGGTTATTGCGGACATTGGAGCATTGAGGGAAATTAATATCAAGACCACTGGGTAGTTTTAATTGTTGTTCCGCCTTATGTTTCGATTCGTTGATCGTTGTTCGATATCAACTTCCACTTTCTGTCAATTGGAACAAAACTATCCAACAGAACTAGAACACAAAAGCGATTTAGAATTAAGGCAATTTTCCGGAAAGCATTCAATCGCGGCTGAAAGATATTAGCATAAAGATAACTGGAAAGTAATGAAACAATCACGGTCACTACAAAATCATTCTAGACTAGATGAGTTAAACACGTGAGGAAGTCACTTTCATGACTTATTTCCTTGTTACAAAATATTGTTTCTGTAGTTGTTTCCAAAATCTTCAACACGTCTTATGGGGCTAAGCATCTCAATATTTCGAAGAGGTCATTGATTACCTTCAATAAAGGCAGTTCTACCCTTGGCCTGGAAGCAGCCGGCTTTGAATCGATGAACAGAACTGAGTGCTATGAAATTGCTTTTTGTATAATACGAAATAAAACCGCCAGAACTTCAAGATAATCTTAGAAACCTATGTGAAATTACCAACGCTCCCTTAAATCAAAGAGAAAAAAAAAAGAATACAAAATATTAAGACTAATACACACTCATTGCCATAAAAATTTGAAAAACCAAGAACAAGTCGTCAAAATGAAATGAAATTTTACACATGTGAGTACTACTTTGATACAAGTATGTGATTAGAAAATCAAAGGAAAAGGATAATTTATTGCAGAAAAAAGTACAAATGAACGGAAGTTTTAGTACTCTGTTGGACCCCCTCTAGCGCGAATGAACGATGCGATACGAGCGGGCATTGAGGCATACAAGTTCCGTATGATGTCCTGAGACATCTCGTTCCACAGTTGACGTAAACGCGCCTCTAGTTCGACCAAACTCGTAGGGTGTTCAACTTGCCGTCCCAAATAATCCCAGATATGCGCGATTGGTGACAAATCTGGGGATCGAGCAGATCAAGGAAGGGTGGTAATGTGGCGGAGGCAGTCTTGTGACATCCTTGCTGCGTGTGGCCGAGCATTGTCTTGTTGAAAAATGGCTCCTGGGAGCCCTGTCATGAGTGGCATCACATGTAGGTGAAGGATGTCATGGACGTACCGCTGGGCTGTCATTGTGCCATGGATCAATATTAGGGGTGACCGTGTATCGTAAGCAATGGCACCCCATACCATCACACCAGCTGTGGGAGAGGTGTGTCGCTGTAAAGCGAAGGCAGGATTGAGGCGTTCACCACGGGGCCTCCACACACGAACACGACTGTCATCACTGCTCAAATTGAATCTAGATTCGTTGCTGAAGACGACATGGTTCCATTCCGTTTCAGTCCAACCCCGTCATGCGCGACACCACTCCAAACGGAGGCGTCGGTGGGTGGGTGTCATTGCATGTACACGTAATGGGCGCCGCGATACCAGATGTCCTTCAGCCAGACGCCTCGCGATGGTTCGGGAAGACATAGGGGCCCGAAGTGAAGGTGCTGCCTGTGTCTGGATAGCGGCCAATGCGGCATTTGGCTCTACTCGTGCGTTTCGTATGATGTGATGGTCTTCTCGACGACTAGGCTGTCGAGGGCGTCCTCAGCCTGGTCGCCGTGTAAATGACGTCTCTTCTGTCCACTGGTCCCAACACCTCCTCACAGTAAAATCAGAACGGCCTACTTGACGAGCTACTCACTGAGCTGACCACCCAGCTTCCATCATCCCGATGATTCTTCCCCTCTAGAACTCCGACAGCTGCTCATATTGTCTTCGATGGCGGCGTAACGGAATGTCAACCTCAGCGTTTCCTTTGCAAAAGATTAAGTACACTCAAACAAGCTCTGTTTACCTGTTTTATACTCCAAGGAGAACGAAGTTCAACGCCCTCTAGTGGCATTACGCAATGCGCAATCACGCTGCATTTCAAATCATTTGCATATCTGGCCGACATGTACCTTCATGCCAAGTTTCGTTACGATCCCCACAATTATTTCTTGGTGCGCAAATTTTTATGTCAATGAATGTAAATACGCGCATTTTATTCGCTCATTGGAAATATGAGGTAATCGCAGAGCTGAGAGCATCATAAACATAAAAGGTTGTTTGGGGGTTTTATAGCACACAGGCCATATTTGGCCAAACAACGTCAAAACACAACGTCAGGAAATTGTACACAAAAGAGGGAAGTGTTACTGACACGGAACAGACAAATATACTCAGGGAGAAATCGAACCCGCATCGCCTGAACTTGTAAGTTGCTATCGAAGTGGGCAAATTCACTGAGCTTAAAGGTGCGTATACATTTGTGAGCCGAACCGTTCGCGAGGCGCTCGTGAACCGTTCGTTGGAATTATTTTCACAACGAACTTCCAGCGATCGATTAGAAAGGAAGGAACTCACCGCGAACCACCAGGCAGTCATTTGTCAGCCACCGGTGATGACGATGGAGACTGGAGGTTTGCGAGCAAAGCAACGAACTACTCACGATGCCGTTCCAATTTGAACCGAGAACGCCTTTGTGTTCGTCGAAAAACCGACAGGAAGCGGATCGCCACGACCGGCTCACGAGCCGTTCGTTTGACGCCCCAATCATGAGAATTACAGGTTCTTGAACCGTTCGTTGAAATTATTTTCACAACGAACTTCCAGCGATCCATGTTTCCCATGGATCGCGGAAGGAACCAACCGCGAACCACCAAGCAGTCATTCGTCAGTCTTCGGTAATGACGATGGAGATTGGAGGTTCGCCAGCAGAAAGAAATGCAACGAACTTCTCACGACGCCGTCCCAATCTGAACCGAGAACGCCTTTGTGTTCGTCGAAAAACCGACAGGATACGGATCGCCACGAGCCGTTCGTTTGGCGCTCAAAACACGTCACAATCATGAGAACCAGAGACTCGCGAACGGTTCGGTTCGCATATGTATACGCGCCTTAAGACTACCCTCACTCAAGACGCGACAGCCACTGATGTGCAAAGGTAGGTAGAGTAAGGATGGTGTAAGTTCAGTAGAGTAAGATAACGTGTAGGGTTGCGATTTACCTAGCGCAAGAGACACGTTTTAAAATTGTGCAATGAAAGGAGGTAAATATTGCACTCAATCAAAAGCTAAATATCTCTATAGCAGAAAATGGATTAATTTCAGCTATGTCAGATATTAGATTGAAAGTATTCATCATGAATTTTTCCTGTCAGATAAGTTTGAAAAGTGAAAATAAAAACTTTTTTTCATGAAATATTTTACAAACAGTATATTTGATGATATGTTTCACTAACATGGAGCAGCGACATCTCCCGTACGTAAAGGACACTGCATCTTGTAACAAATGTTGGTAATTAACAGTAAATTTACCAAACAGGTCAAATGACTCGTTTCAAAATTTTGTTTACTTGTAATTACTTTTGCTTTAAAACTTTTCCTCGAGTAACTTTATTCTCCTAAAATGTTTATAAAATTCTTTTAATCTCTCCCTGCATCCGACATACGCATGGAGTTTTCCCATTTTTACCGTGTATTGATTTGACGAGTTTAATACGTGTTTTTACAACTAATTTCAACTCTAAAACTATTCCATAGGCACTGTTGTGTAAAAGAATAAGCACACAAGAGAGTCACAGGAAAAAAGGGGACTCATGATGGCAGCATCTCAAGATCAAGGCAGTTATTAATGGGCTTAAAAAGTGCCAAATAAGATACTGCCATGAAAATAAATCCATTAAAATCATCTTGTACAAGAAATAAGTTCGCACAAAGTGCTTAGAAACCTTGCATCTGTGAAAAATGCAGTAAATAAATCGAGATTTCATTATCGAATACTAAAAAACTGAATAGTCAAAGTAAAATCTTCCTTATGATTATTGAACTATTGTTATTTTGTTTATAATTAAAGATAATTTTATTTATTGTTTGAAACATTAATTCTACTGTTACCTGCATCCAAATGGAAACTGGGTCATTTAACCCTTTTCGTTAAAAATATGTATTACAAAAGGTCGGTAAGTTTAGTGTTAAGACTAAACAGTAAATTTCTTTTGTAAGAAAATTTTACTTTCGCTCACAGTTGAGTATTTGTCATATTCCTTTTCTAAACAAATATTCCTTAAATTACGCATCAATACCACAGTTCCAAAGAGTAAAACTCAAATCACAAATTTCTGAGAGTACGAAACGATTATAGAACTGAAATATTTCTAGATTGATCAAACATTTTTGATGTAACTACATAGCATACAAATATCGATTTGTTTCACTTCGGAACTAGTAACATATCGTTTTAGTAATTGTTTCATACACTTAATTTAAACCACACACTTAACTTTTGAATTGTTACCTTTTGGAACTATATTGATATAATAAGCAGTTCTTCAATCTAATGGGCTTGGCTCCTAAATGATTAACTATTATGCTGGCTGGTGATAAAATGTTTTATTAGAATGTGGTCTGAAAATTCCACCTTCAACGTAATCACGCAGACGAATTCTTAAGGGGGAGGGGTAGTGGGAGACTTTCGAAAACACCCAAAATTGATACAAAATACTCGAGTTAATTTCAAAGTTAAAAAATAATTGATATCAATTTTAGTGGAAAACAAAAGTAGTTTTTGAGTTACGATAACTTTTGGCAAAAACACATGTGTACAAAGTCAAAGATCTAGTAGAAAAGTATAGCAAGTCTAACAACAAAAACGAGTTTTTATCCGATTCAGATTATTTGACACTCTTCCGATTTCAAAATATTCCCTAAGCCCCACTGGCTTTAATTGATTTTTATGAAAACTTTATGATTTACTTAAAATATTTTTTGGATATAATCTTTGGAATATGTTGTATATATCATAGAACCAATGAGAAATTCATCATGCTCCAAATGTTGGTTTAAAATGTCGCTTCACCTACGCTTTTTTCAAAATTTTTTGCTTTAGTACGATGTTTTTGCTTTAAAATTGCGCGATACTTACCAAGTGTTTCAAAAAGTTTCTTAAAAGTGTTTTCATAAAAACAAAATTATGTGAATTTACAGGGAAATTTAATGTGCATGAAGCCTATCAATGTTTGCTAATTGAACAAAATTTTTGACCACGTTTTATGTAATAACTTCCGAATGATTTAATATTTTTGTACCAAACTTGACACATACGATTTTTATAGAAGAGAGCAGTCTGCAAATTTCAAAGCAATCGATTATAACCGAAAATTTGTTTTTGAAATCCACTGTCTCTTTATACAAGTAAAAAGACAGTTTTGACCTCAATCCCCCTCTCCTTCAACAATCCAAAAAAAAACACGCCATATAGCGAAAATTCAACAGGTGGCGTTGCATGTACCGGAAGACCAAGTGAGTTGTTTCCGGTAAACGACTCTTTAGAACGAATGTTTCAATGAATCGAATCTTTCAACAGACTCGATTCAAATAAATCGATTTGCCCATCCTTACTTTTAACGTTCCTGTCTAAGTTGAAAGAGTGTCGCAATACCATTGTTTATTCTGAGTCCTTCCAGATGTCCCTTGAATGTCTCGCGACACAACGTTCGACATTCGAAGTCTGAACTTATCAAACCAGATATATTTTCCCGAAGAAAAGAGCACATTTCGGAAAATGCGTTACTGAAGGATGCGCCATTGAATTAGGACATCACATTCTGAGCGTAGTCAAATCAAACAAGAAACGTACTACCATTAATGTTATTAATGCAAAATTTGTGTTTTTAGTAGACTGATGCAAAAAAGTAAATCTGAGATCTCGTATTATTAATCCAGATTCACCTTAAATGAGGTTGGTAGGGTTTTATGTCGCAAGGGACATGTTTGGCCATGCTGCGCCAAACAGAAAATACAACGTCAAGTCTGTGCTCAGATGGCAAAATGTTATGTCACTTACTTTTCCCATAAAATTGACTAAGTGCCATTATGGAGTGTTTTTTTGTTGATGTTTAGTAGGTGGCAAAATGTTGTAAACATTTTTATTTCAGTTTAAGAGAAAACAAAGGTGGGGATATTGTAATAAATCAAAAACCACATAACCACATGTTGAATCTTGAATCTTAAAATTGCTGTCAAGAAAAATTAAAAAGTGGCTTATAACATTTTGCCATCTGAGCACAGAAGTATTGGATAAAAATAGTCTTACAGAAGACAAACATACAGAGAAGAATCAATCGTGTACTGCCTACAGCTCGCAGATTAATAGTACAGTGGGCATACCTACTGCGCTACGAAGGTCCTCGTAAATGATAGACCAAAATAGTAAATAAAAACAACTGAAATTCACTCCGGTGATAAAACCAAAAGAAAAATTCCTGCAACAGAATTTCGTGACTAGTTTCGCCACTGTAAAATGTATTTGTTTGGCCAAAAAAAAAAAAAAATTTAAAATTTTATTCTTTTCTTCACAGTAACTGCTGAAAGAAGGGACATCTAATAGTAATACATACCTGACAGCGACAGCACTTTGATAGTTGGCATTTGTTGGTTCTAGGTATTTATAGAACATCTTCATAATCGACCGAATCTCATTTGACGGGTTTTTCATTTCAAGCGACCGAGGCTCTTTCAATGGGTTCAATAAAGGACGACACATAGGAAAAAATGGCGATAAACAGGGCAACTTCGGAGACAAATATACGGGGTCCATCATGCCCCCACAAAAAAATTATTTACGATACTCGCATTAAGCAGACACAGCAATCGTTGCTGGAACCAAATGACCACGTAGCGTGGATCAGATTGAGTCTAAACACAAACACATCGAACACACTAAATAATACGATGAAGCTTCATCTGTGAAAACATGTATGCCTTGATAATTTTGTATGGTTTATCCGTACAGTTGAACAAACCAATGGGTGAACACCAAAGTTTGTAGAACGGTAATGATTGGCTGTGAACATTGTACGGATCGGATCGTGAGGCTTCCCGTAGTCGTTTTACAACTTAAGGGTCAGCCCGGCCCTAAAGTTGAAAAGGGGCCAGGTACGCAAGTCTCGGACACTCTTCATTCTCCAACCTGGTCACGGCTCTTCCTCCTATTATGTTCTCCGAGACTAGTGCTATCCACCCAGCAGAACAATTCTGAATTCCAAGAATATCGCGAACTTCATCGGCCATGAGCTACGCTCACATTCCACCCCTTTCCAGCAGTCTCGGATTGGCCCCCTCATCTGACCGTGGTTCAAAATTAAGAGTCGTCTCTACCTGGTATCTTTTACTTCTGGATTAAATCCAAGCCGTCGCCAATAGCCCATCATCTTCCTACAGTCAAAGTAAATTTAACTACCTACCACAATTTAAGGTCGGTTGTTCTATTACATAGACCATATTTGGCCAAGCTGCGCCAAACAACGTCAAGTAAATCGACATACACGCATGGAAAGTTTTACTGACACAGAATACACCCATGGAGCAATCGAACTTGAGTCGTCAACAGCTCGCAGGTTGCTGGAGCAATGGGCAAAAACAATAAGCCACTTTCTCAGTTTTTGGAAAAGCGGCATATTTCGATGCATTTGCAACTGAGCAACATTTGTATCTTTATACGCAATAAATAAGATTAAAAAAAAAGGAAAATTCATTTCTATTAACTATCTTCCAGTTGATAAAGTGCTTAAAAAATTGAATCCCTAGATTTGACAAGATCCATCCTATCACTAATTCACCTAGGTTTATGCAATAAATTAGCAATCGAAATTTAGAAAAATAATTTGGTGTATGGCAATAAAATAGCCGTTGTAAAATAGGGAACGGTGAGCTTATTTCGATTTTCAGCACGTCAATAGTCAAGGCAACAATTCGGAAAAAAAAGCGAAACAATTATTCAAACAGGCAACATTTTTTACATAGACGTTTCTTTAAAATGTGTAGGGATAGTCACGGAAGTTTGAAAAAAGAAATATTCTGCTGACTGTTTACAATTTATCTTCTTGACTAATGTGATAAAACACTAAATGAAAATTGGTAACTGGACTTTTAAGTGCTTTTTCAGTATAAAGGGTTAGATTCTTTTGCAATTCGCGTAACGTCTGCTTAAAATAGGTGGCAGGTATTTAAAAGAAATTCCAGAAAATTGTTACAGGTTTTTGCCTTTCAACGGTTATTTTGGATACACGAGTCAGCACTTATTACACTTTTGCACCCGTCAAAGCTTCAAGAAAAATTGGAATGCATGTCAATGCAAATGTGCTAAAAACGCTCCTTTGCGTTGCAAAATATTCACGAGATTTGTATAATTTCAATCACATTACATTAACTGGTAAAAAATTAGCTCTTCCTGTATCAGTGTCTATCATATTCTTAATCATAGTTAACTGATAAAAAGAGTCAGTAAACCCTCCTCCCCTTTTTGAGTTGCGTGAGGCTATCACAGAGAGAGTGGCCTAACCCACCAACACACCCAATGGCCAAAATGCAATTTTCTTGCCACTATTTCTTATATATTTTTATTTAGCCACAACATGATTTGAGATTCGAAAAATTTACTCTTCAATGCTCAACAAGAAGTTATTTTGTAATTTTAGAAGACTTGATCATGCACATTAAAGAAAAGGTCTTAATAAAAGGGAATTTTTTTTCCGGGGTTTAGTGGGTTACTCAACTCTTGCTAAAACAGTCTCAATTAGCATTGTTTTTTAAGGTGGCAATCAGAAGTGGTGTACCTAGTGCAGGGCTCGAAATACCCGGGTGCACAGGTGCACATGAAAATAAAATTGTGCACCTAATTTTTTCCCGCTAGGCGCACCTGTGCACCTAATTTAAAAACTTAGGTGCAGCTTGTGCACCTGTATTAAAACATATATTTCGAGGCCTGACCTAGTGAAAGCAGAGTTACGGCCAACATTGAAATTGCGCTCCATTCCACATACGTCCGACACACATCTTTTTCTAGTCACCATAAAGTCAGCTAAGAAATAATTTAGACTTAGTCTTTTTACAATAGGGCAGTACGATTATATATGCACCTTTTTTGGTTCGACTGATAAATCTTCGTTTAAGGTGTGAGCACAAAGTTGGCCACTGCTAATTGACACAATAAGGTATGAGGACATGTAGCTTTCCCCATCGTATTTTCCATTAAATTTTACGTAATTGTGAGGTCAAAGTCACAGGATATGACGCTTTATAGACAATCAAGTACCGTTAATTAATTGGTGAGAACACGACGAGTATTTCAAAAAACAATCGGCCCCCGGCAAGAAAAGTGACACAAGTCAAAAAATAAATATTTTGATGTTGTCATTGAAAAATATGTATGAGGTGGCCCAGCGTGTTATATTACTATTCTAAAGAATACAATAGAAGTTACCACCACATAAATACTTACCTAAAATTTAAAAGAAGCTTACACAATTTCAATATAGGTTTTATAGTATCCTTCAAGTTGATGTTTCTCAAATTCTGCAATTTTGAGTTGTGTCACTTTTCTTGCCGGGGCGCGATATGTGTAACCGTTTTACTCTTTTCTTCGCATATTAGAGTCTCCAAATAATAAAATACGATGAAGAGATTTGCCCAGGAAACAAACTGTGCATTGTACTGTGTAAGGTTCCCACTCTTCAAGGGGGAAAAAGAGCATTTTTTTTACTCTACAAGGCTATGTTTCTGAATATATCAGCACGTGAGTACAGGTGAAGAAACTTCCACGAGTTCTTACAGAGATCTCACCCAGACAGTTTTAAAAATATCAATTTACAGCAACCTATAAATAGTATGCCTTTAAGTTTTGGGTAGCTAATTAACGCCGCACTGAAGCAGTGCAACGGGTATTGGCGACATTCTGGGATCAATCCGGTAGGGAAATATCCAAGGACAACGCCTCATAGTCTGGAACCGGGTCAGAGGACAAAACCCTCGAGTTGGCACCACTCTCCAAACTTTCACATCACGCCAACGTAAGGACATTTGAGGCTATGACAGATTAAACGTGGTCCAGCCCCCTTGCACACGACGGTCTTGGGCTAGGCCGAGTTTCGAACTCAATCATCCGGTTGCTATTCCGTTGTTCTTCAAACTGTTAATTTTGCGACAACTGCCTTCAGACGAGTGTCATTGACCTCAGTTTTTAAATGCAGATGAAATAAAAATAAGCCTTTAATTTAAAACTTAAAAAAAAATTTTTTTAACCTTTCATTGACCTAAAAACTTAAAAAATTTTTATAAGGACTTTCAGCAAATATTAAGGTTAGCCCTTCAAAACTAAAATTAATAATTCCTAAGGCTCGTGGATTGAGTTTTATGGTGTAAGGATCATATTTGGCCCATCTGCGTCTAACAACTTAGGCTCTTTAGGGACCCTGATCTTTCAAACGGTTGATTGCGTTAGATTTTGAAAAGGCCAAACTGGGCCAAACACAAGACACGTCACGAAATGAAAATACACACGAGGAAAGCCGTTTGTCACCGCAGGTGAAAAAAATGACACCCCACTCCCCTAACCTCCCAAACCTGACACCTTCCTTTTACCTCTCAAAAATGCCCCTTACCTCCCGACATGTCAGGTTGAAAGTCAACAAGTGAGGAGTGTAAGTGCAAGCATGTCTAATTGACAGCTATGTGGAGACCCTTCATGGGGGGTGGGGGTGGAAATTAACACAATTGACGCAGGGGGACTTCAGAAACAGGAGGAGCCTTGGTCGCAGTCCCATTAAGGCTATGCCTCCTACTTGTAATTTCTAGTGGCGCGATTTTTCAGTCGCAAAAATGAAACTCATTGTTTCAAATACAAGCACACAAACTTGCGACTAAACAATCGCAGCGATTCAAAAGTTGCAACCGGTCCTATTTTCGCTGCGACACCCCTGTCGCTCTACCAAATGGATCACACGGACAGGCATGGACATGCACCCACTAGCGATAGTTTAGTCGCAGTTCTGAAGCAGTCTTCTTCTGGTCTCTGTTTAAAACACTGTAAATACTAGTTTAAAATGTCTGACAACGCATCTTCCGGAGGGGATGATGGGCGAATATTAACAGCAATTGAAACTGAGTTACTCATTAAAGAAACTGAAAAGAAGAATTTAAAGAAATTGAAGATTGCTATTGATGGACTAATTATAATCCCAAAAATTCGTCGTGGTCCAAAATTAAGTGGTGTTGTCCTAGGATATTTCCCTTAGGGGATTGATCCTGAACCGTCGTCAATAGCCCGCTGTGTTGCTCTAGTACGACGTTAATAAAAATTACCTTACCTTTTACCCAACAATTCGTCAAAGCTACTTTTAGTCATTCGGTAATATGGGGAAAACTTTGCAGGGTGCTCACATGAATCTCCAAATAACTATTAAAAGTGCCCTTTCAATAATGTTTGAATTGTTATTGGATGCACCCAATAACGACGTTTCTTCTATTTACTCATCGCCCAAATAAAAAGAGCGATCGCACAAGTCTGTGCTCAGATGGCAAAATGTTATAAGTCACTTTTCCCAAAAAATGGACTAAGTCCCAAACTAGAGCCTTTTTTGTTAATGTTTAGAAGGTGGCAAAATGTCGTTTAGTCTTTTTTCTTTCAGTTTATGAGAAAACAAAGGTGGGCAATTGTAATAAATCAAAAACCACAGAACCACCTGTCGAATCTTAAATCTTAAAATTACTGTCACGAAAAATTAAAAAAAAAATGACCTATAACATTTTGTCATCTGAGCATAGAAGTAGTTTCAATGATATCAATTGGAAAAATGTTCTAATTTAACGATTTCTCTATCGCAGTGTGTACATCTAGATTTTCTCCGGCAGCAATTTTTGGACGTCGCGACTAGAAATCACAAGTGGAGGCCTAGTCTTCCTCTTAGTTGAAATCCCATCGGAAAAAACAGATAAAAACATCCCCATTGCGCTCTCAGGGTACATTAACGAAATCGAACCTACGTCGTCTACAACTAGCAGGTTGCTGGTGCAGACAGCGAATTAACTGAGCAACGGCAGCCCCGATTTTGCAAAAGGATTGAATTGGGACGAAAATGAAACAAAGCCAAAACTTTACAATCACGGCATTTCCAGAATTGTTTACTCACACCAATGTCGTAACCATCGAATGGAACTTAATGCCAAACACATATTCGAATTCGCTATTTATAGCGCCTGTATATTCGACGGGAGCAAAGACGGACCGAGACACAATGAAGTGCGGGAGAATGTCATAAAGCGAGAATTAAGACGCCCTCTATAATTTAAGCCCCGTGGATTAAAGAGCCCCAATCCGAAAAACTCCGGAGCAGAATTTAGTACAGATTTCGGTTTATTAGCATATTTATCACGCAAAGAGCCCGAGCTAAGTTTAAAGCGGTTTGGCAGCAGCCCAACAGGAACTATTTTGACGGCAGCGGTGGAAAAAGCTGTGAACGGGAAAGGCTGTTGTATCGGAATTTTGGGAACTTCAATCGTCTTGGCAAAGATGTCAGATCACAGGCAGCTCGATTGTGACATGCAACATTCGAGTGCCGACCCCCGACAATGAGGTGATTCAGGCTGCGGAGGTCTCGATTCCCTTCTACTGAAAAACAGTATTCCGGTAGTGATAGAAGCTTTACTTTTCACTGTAGTTAGAACACATTATCGGGGTTTGGTTTGTCACTCAACAATCAGTATTTGATAGACAGGACCAATTAGGCCTGGAGACCTACTTTTTATTTCCTATCGGAGTCTGAAATTCGTGGGAAGTCATCCTGGTTTTTTTTTATTCTCATAATCTATACAAATAAGAATGGAGTGTTTGTTTGTATATTGAATATTTTCGACCCATTTCAAGTGTTCTATCCGTTTTGGACCCTTCTGATGCCAAATCTGCCTCTTGCGCGTTTGGTGTCTGTACATATTGTATATGCCCTATACACGTCCACATGGTTTAATATATTTTTATAGAAATTTGCATACAGTGAGTACCTATTTTCATTTAGTAAGTGAAATTGGTTGCGAAAGTCTGTCTGTCTGGCTTTCTGTTCTGTATTCGATTTTGTGTATGTGAAGGCGTCTCATTAATTTTATACCAGATGTTTGATTGCAACGTATTTTATTATATACATTATCTATCAGTTTAGTTAATGCAATATTTGACATTTCTTTATTGTTATATTTAGAATAGTTTCATGTGCTAAAAAAACCACCTGAGTAAGTATACTTAAAGCAACCATAATTTGGTGGTTTTGGAAAAATTGGAATGTATATTGAGCATTACGATTACTTTGATTGCTTTACTAGTACTGCTAAAAAAGACAAATTTTTTTCCCTAAAATTATCTGTTTTTCTATGGAATTTCAGCTCTGATATTTCATTTATTTCGAGTCTTATTTTTGTTCTTTGCGCAATGTAAACGATTTCCGAATATTTGGGACAGACGATATTTTCAACGAACGGGAAAGAAACGGAAACTCGTGTTGTTAGATCACGTGCAGTAATATTTTCTGTTTCTTTTGCTCTGAATTAATTTCGCATTTCTAAATGTTGTGCACTTTTTAGTTGTAAGTTGTGGCAACTGCGAGATCAAGAGGTAAAAAAGAATCAAATTAATATAATAATAATAACTTTTTCCCGATATCTTTTGTTTCATTTCGCTGTTTTCTTTTCTGTTTTAAATATTTACATATTAATTGTGCCATTATTGAATGAAAAATAATGTTTAAAAAAATCCGAACTGGAACTTTTCAAACATAAATAAATTATTTGTCATAAAGACAGTAAAATATTGCGAAATTCCACATTTTTATTAATTGAGTTGAACATGAAAATAACTTAAGAAAGGGAATTCTAAATCTCCCTCAAAATCGTCTTTTGAAGTAGTAACCCGAGTGTCACCTTTCGTCATTTCGTAGCTTTGTCATACAGCAAGATTGCGATGTATGTGAAATGCATTACATGAATGGATATGCATGTGTAGGATTTGTGTCCAAAGTAAGTTGTAGAAATTATAAAGATGGCAAAAGGTGTTATAATATTATTTTACTCTACGAAAAACGTAAGTCATTATATATTTTGATCATCTCTTCAATCTTGAGTAAACCAATTCAAACCGAGTAGGGTCGGGTATTTTGCTAGCATATGAATAACTTAGACACAAAATGGTCCTTGCTTTTTGAGAAAAAAAACTAGTTTGTGCTTAAATGTTGCTATAAAACAAGCGAAAGCATAATTTATGTTTACAATCAAAATCCTTTGAACACATTCTTTATTAAATTTCTTTGTGGTTATCTTGAGGTTTCTCGTTATCAGCAAAGCCACTGGCGATATATCTCGTCATCATGAAAAACTCGGCAATACCTTGATGACGACATATCCCGCCAGTACCAAAAGTGTTCAGATCTTAATGGACCAGACACACTAGAGTACCAAAAGTGTTCAGATCTTAATGGACCAGACACACTAGGATACACTAAAACATTAGGACGGTTAACTATAAGAAACATAAAAATTTGTATTGAATGAAGTTTTCTGTTCAATATCAATTTGTACTTCACAGTATGTCTTTTTATCGTTGAAACTTTTGACAAAAATGATGGAAAACCTTTGGATCTGAGCCTCTGAGTGATGAATTAAAGCACGTATTTTTTAATTGAATTTTATTAGCTAGTCCTGGGCGTATTGCCAATATTGTCTAGACGTAAACAACCGAAATGTAACTGGGGGTTGGCGATGTTATTTGTAGTTACCGAACACAGAAGACACGTGTACAGGGGCGTACCCAGGATTTCATTCTGAGAGGGGCTACCCAGATATTAACTTTCTTTTTCAGACGTTTATTGTTTCAATAAATAATTAAAATTTACTGTTTTTATTAATATTTGTTAATCAATCATTCACGTTTTGGAAGAGAGAGAGAGAGAGAGAGAGAGAGATTCTGCACGAGAGACAGTATGCGTTTTTATATACGTCGAAACCGCCAAATAATGCCCATTTTTAGGTGTTATAAAATGTGTATATATTTTTATCCATGAGTTCCCTCAAATCACAAAAACAAGTTAACAATTGAGTAGAACAGTGAATATGGAAGAAAATAGGTAACAATCTAAAAATCCGGGAACTATCGAGGTGGGATAATCCCTATCGAGTGGGATGGGAATCATCTAAGTATAATGTGATGAAAAGCAATTTCCTGCGATAGTAAAATTAGGGAATCACAGCGGAGATGTTCACTCAACACCTTAAATCGGAACGGTAAATTGATTGAATTCAGTTACAAACAAGTAACTACTGCATGATCTAGAAAAGGAACATCTGAAAAAATAGAACAGAACAACTGCCCCGTGGACATTCCTTTTGTAAAACTCTCTATTATTCGAAATACTTACCCCCTTCCCCAGTTTGTACCATCGGTTATCCATCATCATCATGCCACCTCCTTAATCTCGAATATTATATACCAGCTGGCCAGCAAGGCGTTGCCCGTGCCAGTTCTTTTCGTGGGGTCAGATGTGACCAGATGCTCGCTAACCCCCAGTGATTGCCACGAATTCCCACAAACACACCAAGGGCAACACCGCGATGGACTCGACATGGCTAAATTCCAATTCCGAATAGATCCAATCGGCGTGACGTCACAATCTCATGCGAAAATATAAATATTTAATTGAAAAATTATTCATTAAAAGAAAATGAAATGCAAGGTATCGATATGGTGTAAAATTTTGGGCAGATTTCAAATCCAGTTGAAATTTTTAATCTATCTTTAACGATCCCTATTAAAAAAAATATTAAAAAAAAAATGCCAGTCAAAATGTTTTTTTATTTGTTTTGCTGAACGCAGGAAATGAAATCTATGATTTCTGGAATCTCGAATCATGCGAATTCTGCGCAGCAGCGTTCGTATTGGAAAAACATAAAAATTTCAATTTAAAAATTATTTATTTAGAGAAAATCATATTTTTTGTATTGATATTATGTGAAATTTTTACTCTATCTTTAACGGTCAAGGAGATAGAAAAAAGTATTACAAAACTCCAGTTAAAATTTTTAATTTGTTTTTTTCAGTCTGCTGACTAATAGTCCCTCCGCAAAATCAAACGGAAGGAGGGAAAAATTAATTTTAAATCTGCGATCTTTTATGCTGTTGTCATTCCAAAGAAAACAACAATGATAATAAACTTATATTCAATTAATTTTAAAATTCGCCGCTACCCAAAACTTTTGGTCTCCATGTGTGCCAAATCCAATTACTGTGCCATAGATTCGTCAGGACTTTGCCGGCAGAAAACAAACAAACAATTCCTTTTATAATAGTAGAGAAGGAAGTGTTTGTTTTCTACACGCAAAGTGCTGACGAATCTATGGCACTTACAGTAATGGAATTTATCAGAGATTGTCCAAATTTTTTGCAATTTCGGGGTCGCGGCAAATTTTAAAAGTCCATTTAGAACATTTTAAATGAATTGAAAAATTATTGTTTTCTTTGGAATGGCATCAGCATAAAAGATCAGATTCGAAATTTATTTTTTCAGTTTCTGTTTTCATTTTGCGCAGAGGAATGATTTTCCAGTAGACGATTAAAAAAAAAGTTTTGAGTTTAGTTATGTAGTTCTTTTTTCTATCTCCTAGATCGTTAAAGATAGAGAAAAAATGTCAACGGATTTGAAATCTGCGGAAAATTTGACACCAGATAGATACCTTATACATTTTTCTTTTAATAAGTAATTTTTCAATTAAATATTTATATTTTCGTAAGAGATTGTGACGTCCCGCCGAATTCCCATTTGGTATGCTTAGCAAACCAACAAGACGGGCAATTTCGTTATGGCTGTTATCCAATAGGCTACAAATTCCCATTTGGTTTGTTAATGAATTTGAATTTAGTGAATATTTTGAAAATCGTAACTGTTTGAAATACATTTTCGCATCTTAACACAAGAAAAGGCGGTAATTTTACACAGTCAACCGAAGACTTAGAATGTAAAATTTCTTTTGCAAATTTGGAGTTTTATTTAGATGACCGCAATGCCAGAACGCCACCGTTTACCTACGGCCTTAACGTGTATCACAAACTCTTCCCAACATCCATGCCAACACCAGGATTCGAACCCAGAGCCTGAATCAAAGATCAGCAGGAATACGGCAGATTCCACACACACACATTCCCGCAATACAAGCTTCAAAACAAAATCACAAAACTTAATCTCACGTAGTTTATTTCCATTTCTTTCTTCGATAACGTGGAAACGAGGCAGTTTTTTCAAAAATTTAATCAGTAAACGAAACATTTTTAAGACAATTCATATCAAGAACCCGCGGCCGACGTTTTTCCGTTATCGATTATCACAACGAAAATCGCGGCATTTCAAAATTTCGCTTTTCCACATTCGCGGGAGAAAAAAAAAAAGAGCTTCGCAATTCCCTCCCTCGTTTTTTTTATCCATGCGGTACATTCTCTAGCCAAATGAAGCAAAAAATCGCCAAATCTGGGGTTTCCCGATAGAGGCACTCAAGAATACCAGCGACCCGATCAATGTCCTGCCACCGCCTCCCTCCCTGCCGACGTTATCGCGTGGGGGAGGAGGGGGGGGGGAGAAAAGGAGGATTTAGCGCATCTCCACCACACGTCACCTGACTCGCCTACGTCAGAGGTAGGTGGACTTTTCGTCAACCCGAGGACCCCTTTCTCGGTATTCAACAATCAAACTTGTGGGTTGGAAGTTCAAAGGTCATCCATATGTCGGGGGTGGTCAGCACTTAAAACAATGGATGCGTTTGGGAAACAGCGATGGCTAAAAATAGGTTGTTTCCTGATACAATCCTTTGTAGCAAAGGCAGAAAAAAATGCAGGAATCTAAGATATCACTATCTAGAAAATAAATGCGATGTATTTCGAGTCTAGCAGGAATTGCGTCGAGTCGTTCCACAGGTGTTTCCGATAAAAAATAATGTGAAACAGGAAGTGGAGTAAAGGAAAAGTAATACCCCCCCCCCTCCCATTCAGTTGAGAAAAATTTCACAAATATTTTACGAGTTTTTCACAAATCCTTTATTTAATACTACACAAACTATTCATAACTTAATTCATCAGTGTTTTTACTTGTGTAATAAATAAATGAAACAATGGTACATTAGTTCATAGGCATAATCTAAGGGAGTCGGGGATTCAACCCCTCATTCATTTCGTCGAACAAGATAGTAAAATTTGTTAGTGACGAGCAATCGGAGCTCTATGGCAAGTTAAACTAGATCATCCGGTACAAATAAAAATGATTTTTACGCTCATAACATAAATAATTGCACGACATAAGTGAAATGTTTTTATTCACTTGATTTTTATGTTTAACTTAGAATAGGTTTTTTGAAGAACCAACTAGGAAAATGTTTATATGTATATACCACAGCAAAAACTGACTAATTTCGTCCAAATGTAATAGTTCATGAAGTTCCAAGAGACTATTTTTCTAATTTTTTTTTTTTTTAAGTTCAATGATAGTAAAAAAATTTAAAAGTATATGTATTTTAACCAATGATGCTTTTTATTCCAATGATGTTAATGTGTTATAATGTTAATGATTTACTGTACTTTGTTTTACAAATTTAAAAACAGTTGGTTCTTATTAACGGGGAGTTTTAATTAGCATGATTTTGTGTAATTCAAGACTGTCCTTAAATAAGTTGTTAAACCGAACAATGTGTTTATAATAGTATAGAACTGTGTGTATGATACAATAAAACAAATTTGTTTAAAATGACTTTAGTTGAAACTAGCTGAATAACACGGCGTTGATAGAGTTTCAAATATGACCCTAACAGCTAAAATATGACCGCGACAATTCCCTGTGTTAACTCAAACACACAAACTCTGTAGAACGTGTTTCCTTATCAATGTCCATTTATTGCAGAGAAAAAAACTTTACATTTTTATTTGTTTACCACGAAGCCTCGCGCTTCAATTTAATTTATAGCGTTATCGAATGAAATTTTATTGAAAAAAAAAATGAATATTAGTCGAGCTGTTGCAGCTTACAAACAACATGCTGAGTATTCGATTTTCAAAGCAGCGCTCACATTACGAGTCAAATTTGCTCAGTTTTCATTTCAATTCCAAATTGTTCGAGTTCTGATTCGAGAGGTACTGTATAATTAAACATTTTTCGAATTTACGTTTTAAAAATATTTTTTTATGAATATCATATGTTGTGAACAATCCCTTCAGCTAGGACACATGTTTTCATTCATGCGAACGGAGCGAGCAAAGTTCGCTCAGCGTACCGATGAGAAGTGCAAAGCAATACTCCGGGGGTTGGCGAGAGCGTAAGCGAGCAGGGGGCAGGCACCCTAGTATATTAATATATCATATGATTTTTAACATAAAAATACAAATATTTCCCTGAGAGGTCTCCAGCAGCTTCCTCTTTTTATTGGTGTACAGTTCATATTTCTCGGGACTGATCCCACCTCATTCATTAACCCTAGTCACAGCTATGCGTCTGGGTACAATAAGGGTCCGCGCAAACGAATTATCGATACTTACTCGTCAATAAATAAGAGATCTTTGGTGGTTCATATTTATTTTTCCTTTTCGAAATACATAATTATTCATTACTCATCAAGTTCTACTAATTTCCCTTTATAATCATGGTTTCTTAACAGCCTACATATAATTAGAAGACTAAATTCGTTAGGGGCTCTTTAAAGCGGCTTGATTGATTACAATGCAATCAGACTTTTCGTCTGTACTTTTGCTTTAGCAAATGTTTGAGTATTAAAAATAACTCTTCGAAAGCATTATTGCAGTTTAAAGGCAAGACATATTTAATGCAATTATGCTCCAATTTAAATGATACTTTCGGGAGATGACTTTTTTTTACTTAAAAAATTCAATAGAAATGTTACTGTGGAAAATGTAAGTTATTTCTTCTTGTTGACATTACAACATTGACATCGATTTAAGTTTCTACAAACACTGATGAATGATTCCATGTCTTAATCTCATCATTAATACTATAGTTGCATGTAGTTATTCACAAGTATATAGTCAACACAATTTAAAAAAAAAAAATTATGAGCACTTATAGACGGAAGAGTCAGAATCCAGAGAATTTTTACCGATGTGCTTCAAGCAAACCAAATTTAAATCTAAGATCAGAAAAAAATAAATAACCATTTATTTACGAAAAAAATCGATCATTAATTTCTAATTTAAATGTATTGTAAGTTTTAAAATTCACCATAAAGTCATCTGGTAAACATTGTATAGAATCAAGTGTTAAGTAATGAATATTTATTAATATAAGAAATGAATTAGTATTAATTAATAGATATTAACGATATTAATACAATGACTATAATTAAGATAATTAATTTATTTCTTCCCCTTTTTTTACTAGGGTACAGTCCATACTCCCCCCCCCACCTCATTCAACAAACCTATTTACGCCTATGGTATGTGTTGCTTTTATAGGAGAGGGAAAACGTACAAGATTCAAGTTCCGTCAGCACTTTAGTTACAAATGTGTGTGTGGTAGCTAATTTCTTTTTTCCTCAAAGATATTTGCTAGTGTGGCAGTGGTATACATTTTTGCTGAGAATGTCTTCTAGTTCCGCCAGTACTTCAGTTAGCAAATGGTAGCTAATTTATTTTCCCCCAAAGATACTTGCTAGAGAGGCAGTGATACAGATATTCATTTGTGCTGAGTATATTTTCGAATAAATATAGAGCTCCGCTCATATCTACTACGGGCCCTTAAACCAAGTTTGTCGATGGGCCCAGTATGAAATAAGCTAATTTTAATTAACGTCGTACTAAAGCAACACAACGGGCTATTGACGACAGTCTGGGTCAATCCCATAAGGGAAAGATTCGAGAACAACACCACGTAATTGTGCCGACCAACCGGTGTAGTTGTTAAGGTGTTGGCCTCTGGATCGGAAGGTTCCTGGTACGAATCTGGGGTCAGAGCATGTACGTAAATATGTTGTTCTTAGTTAAGGGTAGTGATGGCCACCCACTGGGTGCCCTTTTACAGTTGTCTCATCGATTCTGGACTTGAAGTGACAAAAATCAGTGATCAAGTGTCCACCGTTAAAATTAAACATCACGTAATTTTGAACCAAGGTCAGATGACGATGCAACACCTGAGCTGGCACCTCACTCTCCAAACTTTCACACCAACCCAACGTGAGGACTTTCGTACACGACAGATTTAAGGTGTACTAGCTGCATCTACACCATACTCTTACAAATATTTATACACTGACCCAGATTCGAACCAGGAACCTTCCGATCTAGAGGCTAACTCCCTTACCACTAGACCGGTTGGTCGGCCCCGCATGAAATAAAAGTATGTTTATCAATTATTTAACACTTAACTTGCTTAATATGTATTATTTCTTTCCTGCGTACCTATATCACACAGCTTTATTATAATAAGCACAATGATCTGTAACTTTTTGATAGATTGCCAGTGGCTGAACAAAAGCTTTTCACATTTCCCGGTTGGTTGGATATTTTTTTATAGCTCAAGGACAATATTTGGCCAAGATACGAAACAACGTCAAATAAACGGAGGTAGTTGAATTAACGTAGCACGGGAAGAGCATAACGATGAACAGGCGACGGTCCGGGATTAATCCCGAGGGGAAGGATCCGAGGACACCTTGTAATTTTGAATCACGGCCAATCAAGAAAAAGGAGATGCACACAAGGAAAGTTTCACTGACACATTAGAGAGAAATACACCAAAGGAAAGAATCAAACGTCACTTACAACTTGCAGGTTACTAGCTCAGTGGGCGAACCCATTTATTCACGGTAAACCCTCACACTTACTGGAGTCGGAATATATGAATAATCAGTCCTATTTCTCGTTACGTAAAACTCGTTTTATGGTCCCTGGTATGGAGCTGTTGTCAGATGTTTCATTAAACTTAAGTAATTAATGAACGTCGCACTGGTGTAACACATCGAGCTATTGACGACGGTGCGGGATCAAACCAGAAGATGGTTGGTTGCTTTGGGTTTTAACCCTTTGGGTACAGATTTATTTTTAAAAAACTAGTTCGTATTATCGTTTGCACATTAGTTAGTTATATTTTCGTTATTATCGTCTGTACAATAAGTACAGTTATATTTTCGCACTATCGTTTGCACACTAGTTACTGATATTTTCGTGTAATTTTGTTTGATAAGAATGGCAACAGTAAGAGAGAGATCGCACAGCTTCTGATCTCCGCGTTCATTCCAAAAAAAAAGAATGTCTGTTAACGCAGCCGTATAAATATTTCTATGTATGAAGTCAGATTAAATCAAGTGTAATTTTGTAGAGAACGATTGAATAATTTGATTCAAGAAGTCTCGTAAAACACCAATTACTCCTGCCATGAACAAGAATGAGCATGTTTAATTTCGTCCTAGTTTGAATGACGAATTAGAATTGTATGACGATTTGTACACAAGGGTTTAAAGAAACTTTAAGAAGATGCAAAAACAAATACAGTGATTTACCACTGGATCAATCCATGTCAAGGCCATAGAATGGCTTTGGTAGTACATTGCGACTCCCGAGAGAAGGCAGTCGACCTTGCGCAAGTTGATTTTTTGAACAAGTGTCAAAGCCCATTAGGTTGCTTGTTTTCGGGTAGTGGCACAAGAGTCACATTTGGCTAAGCAACGCCAAACACAAGACATACAACACAATGATAAAGCCCATTCGTAAAAGTTTGCTATACGCAAAATCATAAATGGCGATCGTCGTGGGTGTTTCTGTTTATACTCGTTCAAAACCACAAGCCTTTTTCCTTGAGCCATCTTTGTGAAACCCCTTGCCCTTATCGTCACCCATTCCTTACATACGGGTAACACCTGTTCACTCTCCCCTAAGGACAGTCTTCCTCTATGGGTCAGTCACGTGACAAGTAATGATATGTCCAGTTTCCAAAGCATTTTCCGTGGTAAAAAAAAAAAATTCAAAAATGTATTCTGAATATAGCTAAATTAATCAGCTTGAAGTTTCATTTATCAAACAGAAAAGAAAATACGTTTTGGTCCCGTTCACATGAGGCTTTTCAACGAACGTACAGCGAGGCTAGCGAGGTCTCGCCATTAAATGTTTTTTTATTCTTCTAATTCAAGTTTCTATTTTTGCGACCGAAGAGCGGAACCCTGATAGCCTCGCCAAACGTTCTACGCGACTCATGTGAACAGGGCCATACATGTATAAAAACAATTTACAAAACCATTAACAGCTATTCGTTTGGAATTAAGATGGTTATTTGGAGTCGAATGGAGCATAGGACGGGCAAAACGGTCTCAAGTACACCCAAGGAAAGTTTTAGATAGAGAAATACACCCAGGGTAAATAGGTCACAGGAATCGAACCTCCACTCGCAGGTAGCCAGTGGACAAACCCAGAGACACTGCAGCCCTACTTGGTATGAAGAAGCGACAAAAATTCTGAGTTACCAAAATTATTTTCTTTTAAGAGTGTATGCCCGATTTTTTCTTTCGTTGAATTGAAATTATACATCTTGAAAGGACCGGTCTTAAGATGTCAGCCACCCCTTCCTCGCAAAACATTTAAAATTTCTAAGAATCGCCCCTTACAGTATCTGTGAATATTCTAATGTAAATATTACGTATAAAAATATTCCGACACTCTTAAGTGTCTTATCAAAATCACAAAAGTAACTAACAAATAAATGAAGTATGAAAAGTTGCATTTTTTAATTCTATTAAAATCTATATTTCCAATTTTTCGCTGATTTTTAACTTAAATATGATGTTTAAAAATGGTGTTTCCAAATATATACGTATAAACATAACTTCTTCATAGATTACAAAGTATGAAATGTTGTTATCTGTTTTGAAAAAGATGCATGCACATCAAAAGCAACTTCACAACTGCTCTTAAAATGCCTGAAACTTCCTAAATATTTAATTCTGAGCCAAAATATTTTGGATATCGCTATTTATGCATAAACTTAACCCCCTGAAGAAATTCCATGAAAATCTGCCGCCATACGGCTACAGGCTTTTCTGATTTTTGCTCACTTCATAGGGGGAATATGACTCAAATAACATTTTCAAACACTCATAACTTCTGCTAGATAAATTCTGAGCACTTGAAAATTACTCAAAGTATTCAATGCACTTAAAAAGTTAACAAATTGAAAATGCAAGGCAGTAAGATATTGATGATCCATTGGGCACCTAACATTTTTTGAGTTTGTACCGAAAATTCCTCACACACAGGAAGGAGATATCTTACCATCTGAACTTATAATTCTTTACTTGAATTGCATGTCCATTCTTTTACAGCCCAGCTGCGCCGATTCACTCTATCAGCTCAATCATATAAATTAAAATAATAATAGGGTTTCATTTGTTTGTCTACATAGACATGCTTGACTGTGTATAATATGTATAATTGAAAGCAAGGAATAGGAGACTACACACAATCACGATTTGGATTATAAAGTAATGTCATTGAAAGCAAGGAATTGACGATACACCACATATTTACTGTTTAGTTTGAATACATGTAGGAATACTAAACAACGGTAGTTGTCTACTAGTCTGGAAAGAACTCATTATAAGAGCAACGAGACTGGTAGGAGTCAGTTGCATTGTAGTAGGAATGCAAGGCAAGACTGTCACGAGCCATTCACATTCTGGTATTCAGTTACGAGAAAATTAATAGAACAGACACTTTTTCCCCTGGACGCCATTGAGAGCTGACGTATTTTTTCCGAGCAGAGACGACTGCTGCCGATAATGACGGAACTTTATTGAAATATAACTCAACTGTACATAATAATTGTATATATTTATTCATTAAATGTCAATGTGCTGTAAGATTCGAAGTCTTTAATATAGACCTTAACAAACAGAACAACACGAATCTTACAAAAAATGGGGGCTCGGCCGGGATGTGAAAAACCGTTGACGACCGCGACGATTCTCCTCCTTCGTACGAGGGCTTGAACGACGGATTAGCAGACCCCGAAAGCAGTGACGATTGAACCGGCCGGCGGAATGTTTTGACTCCCTATGCAAACCTGGACTTGTGTTTTAATCATCTGCAAGAACAGTTTCATGACTTCTCCTGACGTGGTGCTGATGATAGACTGAAACGACAAAAAAGAAAACGCGTAGACGAAAAAACGCGTAGACGAAAAAGACGAGTTGACTGAAAAGACGGATAGAAGGAACTTTCGAAACTGTGAGTACAGAATTTTGTTTTAATTGATGACATGGCATATTTAACTAAGGCCCGAAAAGCAGATTTGCTAACATTGATTGACGAATTAGGCCTAATAGTGCCAGCGAATCCCAAAGTAGCGCAGTGCTCGAAACTTATAATAGATTCTGAAAATTATGACGAGGAGATAACAAAAAATCTGTTGAGTGTTATTAGAACTGAACGCGAAGAGAAAATTGAAGCCGAAAAACGCGCAGAGAAAATTGAAGCCGAAAAACGCGAATTCGAATTAAGGAAACTCGAAATCGAAACTGCTAACGGACAAGGCAACAGTTATGGTAAAACTACCAGCCTATACAATAACGATTTATTGAAATTGATTAACCGTTACGAGACGAATAAGGATATTAGCTGTTATTTAACTTTATTTGAAAGACAGATTAGTCGTATCGAAATACCAAAAACGGAATGGGTTACACATTTGTTGGGTTTACTCCCATTGGATTTGGCTAATCTTATCACGCGTGAGCCTGACGAAAAGGCTAATGACTATGAAAATGTCAAAAGAGATTATTGTTGAAACGTTTTAAATTAAATCCGGAACAATTTAGGCAAAATTTCCTTTCGCATAGAAAAGAAGCGTCTTCTACTTGGAATGACTTTGCTCATGATCTGAAAAATTTCTTTGAAGAATGGACGAGTGGGTTGGAAGTATCAAATTACCAAGACCTTAAAGAACTCATGATTACCGATCAACTAAAACGAAAAATGCCCAATGACGTTCGAGACCATTTTATAGACGAGCTACCGAAAATAACGAAAATAGACCAACTCGTCAATAAATTAGACGAATATGAAGCGGCTCGATGTCATTTAAAACCCAATAGAGATTCGAAAACATCAGACGATAAATATAAGAAGCGTTTCAATAGGGATTTTGACAAATTAAAGCCTCGATCTTTCGTGCGCCCTGAACAAACTAACACCAATCATATAAAATGTTACAACTGCAATGAATATGGACATAAGTCGATAAATTGTGAAAAGAAAACTGAGGGTGTGAGATGCTTTAAATGTAAAAATTATGGGCACAAGGCCGACGTGTGTCCCAAAAGAGATGTAAATAGAACTTTAATTAATAGCCTTTTTAATTCTCGTACTAAGCTAAGAAAATATGTTGAAATGTGCGGGAAAAGATCTAATGCGCTAATCGACACAGGAAGTGATGTGTCAATGATAAAATATGAATTTTATGTTGAAATTGGATCCCCAAAATTGAGTTTTGATAATGTGACTTTAATGGGTATAGGAGAACACATTTCTCCTCTAGGTTTCTTTTCTACAGAAATTATTATTGATGAATGCATTATTGTTACTGATGTTTATGTTTTAAAAAATTTACCTGATCATATTGTTCTTGGGTTCGATTGCATAAATAAGTTAAATCTTACTTTATCAGAGAGCGGAATTCATGTTTTGAGCAGACGCGATAATTTTCGAGTGAATTACGCAAGAATTGTTAATTTAGCGAACACTTCAGATTCAACTAAAATTCAAACCGAAACTCATCTCGAAGTAACTAATCGTCTGGAACCAAACACTAAGTTGGAGACAAAACGAACCATAGCAGAGGATAACAAATTTCTAAATCCAATTCCTAAAGAGGACGTTCCATTATACACTTATCACATTGATTTCATAGGTCCGTTACCTTCAACATCTAAGAACTATCAGTATATCTTCACGGTAGTAGACGCATTCACAAAATTCACTTGGTTATATCCTACCAAATCTACGACATCAGGTGACGCAATAAATAAACTCAAACAACAACAAAATAGTTTTGGAAATCCTGCGAGGATAATCTCGGATAGAGGATCCGCTTTTACATCTAAAGAATTTACAGATTTTTGTTGCGAAAACGGGATTGAACACCTAAAAATTACAACAGGAATCCCAAGAGGCAATGGACAAGTAGAAAGAATGCACAAAACCCTGATTCCAGTGTTATCCAAACTTTCAATTGAAGAACCGATCAAATGGTTCAAACACGTTGACGCCGTACAAAGAATACTCAATAGTACAACCTCCAGAAGCACAAGATGGACACCCTTCGAACTTTTGACAGGTGTGAAAATGCGAAACAAAGAAGATCTCAAGATAGTCCAGCTTTTAGAAGAAGAATATACTGAAGTTTTTCTAGAGAAGAGGAAGAAATTAAGAGACGATGCCAAAGAGAATATCCTAAAAATTCAGGAAGAGAATAAAAGAACGTATGATAAGAAGAGGAAGAAACCTCATCAATACAAAGAGGGCGATCTTATTGCTATTCAGCGGACTCAATTTGGTGTCGGAATGAAATTACGACCGAAATTCTTAGGACCATATCGAGTGAAGAAAGTGAAACCCCATGATCGCTATGACGTTGAGAAAGTTGGAAACCATGAAGGACCGAACTTGACGTCGACAGCAGCTGACCATATGAAGTCGTGGTTCAATAACTAATACTGAATCAATGTATTCCCAGATACTGTTTTGTGTTTTTTTTTTAGGTTTGTCGTGTTCCTTTCGAGGACGAAAGATCATCAGGATGGCCGATTGTAGGAATACTAAACAACGGTAGTTGTCTACTAGTCTGGAAAGAACTCATTATAAGAGCAACGAGACTGGTAGGAGTCAGTTGCATTGTAGTAGGAATGCAAGGCAAGACTGTCACGAGCCATTCACATTCTGGTATTCAGTTACGAGAAAATTAATAGAACAGACACTTTTTCCCCTGGACGCCATTGAGAGCTGACGTATTTTTTCCGAGCAGAGACGACTGCTGCCGATAATGACGGAACTTTATTGAAATATAACTCAACTGTACATAATAATTGTATATATTTATTCATTAAATGTCAATGTGCTGTAAGATTCGAAGTCTTTAATATAGACCTTAACAAACAGAACAACACGAATCTTACATACATAAGAGATATTAAAAGTAAAAAGTAAGGAATTGATAACACACCACACATATTAACTGCATACAAACTGGTAGATTTGGAAGGAAATGAGGAACAGTGAAGTTTTTAATGGTGAACTACGGATGAATAAAGACATAATTAAAGAAAAATAAATTTAAAATATCCTTATAACAAATAAACACGCCTGAAATTATTTCAGCTCAATTGTCAATTTTCGCTTCAAGAGGGCCCCACGAGACCGGAATCTACAATGCCAGAGATGAAACAAAAATATTTTGATTAGATAATTTGGGGATTCACGACACTGCTTTGTCTTTAAACTGCAGTGCCCTTGGCGTATTTGGATAACATAAGTCTAAATTTTCAGAATGAAATTTATACTATATTGGACAGATTTATTTCGAGTTACCTGCAAAATACTAATTAAGTTGAAGTGCAGTTCAGTTACAACGTCTATTTTAAACTACAATTTTTGTCAAGGTAAAGGAATTCTACTGTATACAAATTTGCTCCCCTACCACGTAATAATACACTGGAGAGACAAAACGTATTGAATACAATTATTTTTAAGGTTACAACCTGTAAATGTAACGAAACAGCCTGGTGATTTACATAACCGAGGATACATCTAGTAGAAAAAGCTGGCGCATATTCCTCTTTGACTATAGCATTCATTCAAAGTTTTAAATTTGAAAATGAACCACCGATAAAATAAATGTTTTGCCAGAACTTCGAAACTTCAACCTCTCTGTTTTCATTGTAATTAGAACCTCAAAGGTCCAGTCCCAAAAAAATATTAAGTATTAATCAAATCATATCGTTTTGTTTTGTAACACTTAGACTGTCCTTCCATCAGTAACATTTTACTTAAGTGATAAGGAAAAAAAACATAGAATTTTTGGTTCCAAAGTCATCATAATATTTTGGCGGCTAGGACATGAAACACAGAATGGGATAGTCAAAAATTGCTATTACGATAAAATATTTCGCAAATAATTTCTCAAAGTTCACATTTTCTTAAATTTTTACGATTTCGCGAAGCTGCTAATTCAGACCGATCTAATTAGAGGACAAAAAAGGATTAACAACAACAAAAAAAAAATCTACACTTTTTCGGGCATTTTCCAACCCAACGCTTTCTGCGAAGTCCAGATTCGGATGAGCGGTTTCAAACCGTACACTGTGAGGTGTTGTGCACGTGCAAGTTATCGTCAGTACAAATGTGAATATGAAGTGTTCCAGAACGGATCCCTAGAATGTTCTTGGAGGTGGGGGGGGGGGGGGGGAATCTGTGTCCCAACCTATGTCCTCTTACGATTCGATCACAAAAATAACAATTACGTAACGCTCAAGTGGCATTCGGCAATGACACGGTTCGCGCTGCTGTGGCAAAACATCCACTGATCTGAAGAACAACATCAATCAGGTTCAAAAACTCTTCGCGACTTGTCCCGAATTACCTCTTCCAACAGAACGGAACACCTGGTTTACCATGGAGGAAGAATAAGTAACACTGTCGGAAAAGAGCTAATCTGTGAAACCACGGCAAAGTCTTGATGTAATCTTTGCTGTCAAGTCACACATCCTCACTGCACCTACAGCAGGCATTCAAAAGACTTTTGTGATCTTGATAGCAGAATTGGACAAAGTTCAATCCGACACAATGTTTTCTCAATTAAGATTCCATCCAAACATTTATCCTCAAATAGGCCATCCTCATTAATGAATCAAATAAACCAAAACTGAATTTAAAATGAAGTGATCTTTCAAAAATCATTCACCAATAATGAGCAACGATGAATTCGCTTTAGTTTGAATCAAGTAGTCACGATTAAAAATTAAGATTGAAATTGATTCCTCTGTTCAGTATTCCGAATCCAGAAACGATAGTATGTGCATGTTGTGACGTTTCGCGCAAAATGCTTTTACTACCCACACGTTGAAGATAAATAAAATAAAAAGATAACAATGAAATTATTTGTTGATTTATATTTTACAGCATAAAAACGAAGCAATAAATTGGGGAAAAAAATAGTTGCTTAGGCCCAACACTGCTCGATAGCAATAGGTCTGTCAGGAAAGTATGTATCCATTGTCAAGACGAGATGAGCGGGATCAATGTAACTAACTTTTTCAATCTAAGGGAACGGACGGATTTAACTCACAAATCCACTGGTCTAATCATTTGGGTGCAAGATGCCCCTGATTGATTGCGTGTTCTGCGAGACCGTCGCATTCACAATGACCGAGTACATCAGCGAATTTGTCTCGAATTTTGCATCTAATTGAAAATTTATCCACGGAAACTATCCGGATGATAAAAAGGGCTATCGGACACGATGCAATGAATGTAGTGCAAATCAGAATGGGGTACAACTGCTTCAAATATGTCCGGGAATCTGTCGAGCTATCCACATTCTGGAAAGCCTTCAACAAGCGGTTAATGTTCAACGTATCCAATCAACCTAGATCGGCGACTGACAGAGAATTAGATGATCTCGATCCAAAAACATTTGTGCTCGAGATTGCGACGAAGGACCTCAGCATGAAACGTGCGACGGGCCCATTCATCAAGTACATGTTATTATTAGGTAGGTAGTTAATTATCGTCGCACTGGTAAGGATTTGACCATGGTGCGGTAATATATGGCACTTTTTAATTCCCGTCGTACTAGAACGGGCTATTGACGACGGTCTGGGATCAATTCCCTAAGGGAAAGATCAGAGGGCAACACCACAGAATTTTGAACCACAGACACGTATGGCATCAAGTAAATGGATGCTCACTTTTACAGACGCATTTTAGATAAATACACCATGGGAGGAATCGAATCGGCGCCGCTTACAACTCGCAGGTTGCTAGCGCAGAGGACATACCTACTGAACCACGACGTCCCAAAAATAGGTAGGAATCTCCGAGAATGTAAATATATATTTGTATACAAAACCCATTCCAACATGTAGAAAAGATCAAAGTTTAATTTTAAAAAAAATAATAATAATTGCACATTCAGATCGCATGGTTGGTTGTGTTCTATGGCTTATACTTGGGACAAGCTTCGGCCAACCCGTCAGACAACGTCAAGTAATGGTCATACACACATAAGGAAACTTATACTCACACAGAAGAGAGAAATACTCCAAGGGTAGTTACAGGAATCGAACCTGCGCGGCCCACAATTCACAAGTTGGCTCGAAAAACCCGCTAGGCCACGATTGTCCCCTCATACTACAAGAATCGAGTTTGATTGCACATTAAAATCGATCCCCTCGTATTATCAGCAAAGTATTAAACACCAGTTTTATTATTCGACTAACTTCGGATAACAAATAAAAACAAGGCCATATCATATGCATCTCTTCGATTAAAAAGACAAGCACAGAAATGTTTAATCTTGTATATTTTAAATTAACATTTTACGACTTCCCTACATTTCTTAAGTGAGTTGCTACGTAGTTATGTAAGCTTAAACTAAGCACAAGAAATATTAGAATAACGACGTGTGTTGTAATGAACAATGGAATAAGGATCTTGATAATCTGAGTTTAAAACTAAGTGATGTAAAAGAAGCTACCATTTGTGGGGATATGTTGTAAGTTCATGAATTTAATTTGGATCGCGCATTGGAAAGAGAGTCGCTGTACTATGGTACTGGTACCCAAGAACTGTTAGTTGTGAGAAAAAAAAAACTTTTTTTTAAAGCTTCCTAGCTCTCTGAGAGTTACGGGATTTATAAGTAGTGTAGTATTACTTTCACTCCCAAATATACGTAATCACTATATAACCGCATGTTTGCTGAAAGAATCCTTGAAATATTTTTTGTCAAGATCAAAACTGGTTAGATGTCATGCAGAGAAGATTGCATTCTTATGTACGTTCTGCAACCATCGGTGGCAACCCTAAAGCCAGACGAGTGTTTGACAATTAGTAATTAAAATTGTTCCGTTTGGTAAAAAGTTCACTCGAGTTAAAAAAAAGTTTATACCTATTAAGCATATCTGAAAGTCAGATTGCTTATCTTCGAAAATGAATCAACACTAAAGAGATTAGAAAGGAATACGCTTTCGCACTTTAAACATAGATTTTCAAACCGCACAACGAATAAAATCCCAGGACAGGGGAACAAACGTCAGAGTGACCCAAAGAAAAGTGCAGAAGAGCACAAATATATTTCAAGGCGTTTTTCATCGCCACAAGAAACGAATTCTAATGTGCAAAACGTGATTTGGATTACCAGCAAAACACAGATCGCCAAATGTTCTATCGAAATGGCGATTTTTTATTGCTCCATTCGTCGCATTGTCAGCAGGACAAATATGTATTCACCTGCTGTCGAGTCGAGGCTTTTAACAAAGGCACACGTAAGCCATGCGCACAACACACAGATAAGCACGTACAGGTACTGTGTGGCCCGTCGCGATACCCAACTAGTGCATAAAGATAAAAAAAATTTGTTTGAAAAGACGACAGATATTTCCAGCACTCCAAAAACAATATTTCGAAAGACTGACACACAAAGGGCGGAGGGGAAACAACGATAGATTCTTTAATAGCTCCATCTAAATGCAATGGATGACAACCGAGTCAATTGGATTTGTCTATACCAGTTGCAAACTAGAGAAAAAAACGTATCAGTTTTATAACGCGAATCAAAGCCTCCAGAAAAGGGGTACCAGGGAGGTCCAGGAGGACGAAGAATGAAAAGATTTTATAGTCAGTCTAGTTAATGTCTAGTATTTTCTAAGATAAAAAATTCATGCGATTACTTTCTTTCAACGAACTGTTGGGAAATCATAAACTTGCCTTTTAAAATCGAGATACTGTATACGGGGGGGGGGGCATTCTTGTTGGTATCTCAAGTTTCTGATTGGGTTGGCAAGTTGACTATGGGTTTATGGCATGAGGGGACATATTATCCAAGCCGCACCGAGCACAAGACACGACGTCCAGTAAAAAATGTGAAAGGGAAAAAGAAGGATCGGGGAATAGAATAATGGAATGAAAGCAGGAAAAGATAGCTTGGGTATCCTAAGAGGGCCACCCCCGTGGGAATATGAAACGTTAAGGCTCCCACATGGAAGGTTGAGGGATCTCTGGTACTATGGTACCGGACACGAGTTTCTAAGGGGATTCGGGAAAAGGGAAACGTTATATACAAGGTTTATATGCTATTTTATATGTTTATATGTTGTTTTATATGTTTATATGTTGTTTTATATGTTTATACGTTTATATGTAGTTTTATATGATTATACGTTTATATGTTGTTTTATATGATTATACGTTTATATGTTGTTTTATATGTTATATACAAAGTTTACAATTTTTTTTTATTGTTCTTATCAATTTTAAGGTTTACAATTACGTACATTACTGAAATGATACCTTTTTGTAAAACATTAACCTTTGTAAACATTAAGAGCATGGATGGGGCGGGGTAAGCCCTGTTGGAAGAGCACCGAATTAGCAACCGGAGGGTTGCGAGTTCGAATCCAACCCAAGAGCGTCGTGTACAAAGGGGTTTCTAGATCACGTTAAATGTCCTCACGGTGGCGTGGTGTGGAAGTTTGGAGAGTGGGGTGCGAGTTCAGGTGTTGATTTCGTTATATGACCGTGATTCAAAATTACGGAGCGTCCTCGGATATGTCCCTTAGGAATGGATCCCAGACTGTCGCTAATTGCCCGTTGTGTTGGTCCAGTGCGACGTTAATAAATACCTACTAAGAGCATGGAAGACATGCACATTTTATTTCGTGAGCTTGAGGAATCCATAATCTAATCTGGTGCCTATAATTTAACATGGAAGTAGCGCCCGGAGTCTTCTTCTGAAGTCATTTAAGACCCTCAACAGATTAGCTACCGAAGGCTAGGGAGAAAAAAAAAGTCCGCCCGAAATGCTCTTATGAAGAAGCATGAAACATACATTATCTTTCTAATCTGAGCTAAATCCATTGAAACTCCTACAACACGTCTCAATGGAAATACACATATTCGTCCTATTGTTGTAGTAACTTTTTGTAGTTTTTTTGTATGTTCGAAGATCGTAAGCCATATCCCGAGGAAAGGTCTACCTTACACAAAATCCTGTTAGGCGACAGCTACGTGAAATTTCTGTCACCAACTCGTAATCGCAGCTATCGTTTCTGGCACCGAATGATAAATTCGGAACCAGAAACCACGTTAAAGGTACCAATAATGTGCAAACGCAATGCTTACGTTTAACATAGTCCGGCACCCGTGAGAAGGTGGCCGATTTGAGGTCAGTTGATTTCTGAATAGCTGTGAAAGGTTGTATCTGATATGATATGTCATACACCGAAGTCAAAGAAACACATGGTGATCCCATAGATGAGTTATGTTTCTACCAGTTGACGACGCCATTTCGTTTAGTTTCTCTTTGTCTTCGGTGGTTCTTTTAACGATGTCTGCTAACGAACCTTGGGTTACCTATTTCCTTTCACCTTCATTCCAGTAATTTACACGTCAAGTAAATATTCTACACACAGTTTATTGATTAAGAATATTTACACATGTACAGAGGAGAAGTGAAGTTCTTGCAGCCACGCTAAGATCTTATTCCAAACATATAGATACGTAATATTCTCCGCCAGTTCAGGAGGGGACGTTTAGTGCAAGCGCCACCTAACTTGGCTTGGCGTAACTTAACTCCATCATAGGATACCGATCCTACGATTGGGTTTAAGGTAAACAAAACTTCCCGTAAACGTAAAAGATGACTAAATGAGAAATGGAAAAAAAAAATTTGTGTGATGCAAAGCAGAAATTTTGAGCGACGAAATGCACACCCAGGTGCTGCTCTAAAAAAAGTGTTCAATGAGGTCAAAGAGGCAATTAAAGTGTTGTAGTCAAAAAGTGAACTTCAACCGCTGGTTTGAGTTCAAACTCACTGGATGCCACAAAACGCACGATTTGTAAGATTTTTCTTTGTAGCAAGGGCTGAACTGACAGGTGTCGTAGTACTGAGTTGCTGGTTCTTGAATTTTCCACACCAGTCCCACGTGACCCAACACGCCTGGAGCCGGACTATTTATTGAAAATTCCAACCAGAACTTTGTCTGCTGATGTTTTTTTAACAGTACCATCTAAATTAAACCGCTGTCTCGATTAACACATGAATACCTTTGAATTTGTGTAATTTTGGAGGGAAAACTTAAGAAAGTGCTACATCCATAGTAGCTTATAGTACGGCGGTTCTATGTTTGACACTGGGGTTATTACCGGTCGTCCCTATAACGATGCAAGCAGTACGTAGTGGTGGAGAGAGTCCTTGAATTTTTAGAACAGAAACAGAGGCCCTTAATCCAAAAGATCTCGGCATCACTCAATATTTGCTGCGATCGCAAAATAAATTGTATATTTTAAACTTACCATACATAAACAACTAAATGTTGAAACTTTCAGAAACACTGACTATCTGCAGTAGGAGAAACTATCGGGCTTGCGGGTTTGTTTTGAAAATTAAATTAAACTTTTTAAAAATGAAGCTAAATAAAAAAAAGGGGAACGAAACGTTTGACACATAGAAAAAGTTGAGAACCGTCACCGGAAAGAAAATTAAACAAGATTTTGCTTGAACGAAAATGTGTCCGAATCTCATTCAGGCATGAAAAAATCATTCCGGGCCATGCTGCGTCAGACACCAAGACATACAATATCAAGTAATAAACATACATACAATGAAAGTTCGTCGATTGGGTATTTCATGGAATATAATTAACATACATACAATGAAAGTTTTACCGACACAGAAACCTGAGAGGAATCGAAACAGTGTCGCCTACAACTCGAGGGTTGCATGCGCAGAGAACATACCCAGAGCCATGACGGCCCCTTCAAGGCAAAGGAAAATAATTATTTAATTTACGAAGTGGGAAGGATGATTGCACGTTTATTACTCAAAACCATGCAAACATCAATGTACTGATCAATTACAAATTACGCGTGAAGGTAGGAATTGGTTAAAGGGTCGGCTTAACATCCCAAGTTTCACAGTTCGCAAGCGAATCTGGTGGGAAAAGCTGTAGTCAGAGCACATAACATAAAATGACTCCTAAGTAATCTATATACACTCGTACCTATCCAAAATTATCTCTATATACTCAAAAATAATTATATTCCATGAAATACCCAAACGACGAAATTCCTTTTTGCAGGGAATGTGTGAAAGATAAAAACCTAATTAGCATTATCCAATCAAAAGTGATCAAATGGATTCTGATATGCAAATCAAGGCGTTACGTTATCCGACGGTAAATCAAGCGCTTTGCGGAAAGTTAATATCTGAGTGAATATCTGCAATACAGAGCTTGATTTCATCTTGTAAGGACTCGAAACGGTTTGTTATGGCTCCAAAGTATCATTTGGAAGAATCTGTGAACTTCTTCTCAAGATCGATATATGGCGATAACTGCCCGTCGTAACAGGAAACCTACTGCTCGGCGGTTAAGTTCAAAGTTTGCAGCTGTCACGACAACTGTTGTAACACGGCGAATCGTACACAGATGGCTTAATAAAAAAGGCCTTTAATGCCAGAAGACCAAGGGTATGTGTTTCACTGTCTTCACAAAATAGAGGGATCGCTTTAATTTGTGCAAAGAACATCAGAACCGGAGACAACACCAATGGACCTATGTTCTCTTTACTTATTAGCCAATGTTTAGTTTAATATACGATACTAAACGTTTTTACATCTGGAGGGAGTCAGGAACGGGAAATCTTCATTCCAACATTATGGAATGCGACCTTTTTGGTAGTGCAGGTGTGGGGCGTCACAAAAATTTAGTTTCAACTCTTTTTAAGTGATAGTGGAACCCCTAATGCCCCATGGAACGCCTGATGTTTAACCACTCCTGAATGGGATAAATGTATCAATTGATATCTTGTGAGATGTCATTACTGCTAGACAGGACATTTTTCATTCACACAGACCTGAAAATTATCTTTTACTTATTTGTGTTGTTTTTCCAAATTGCTTCTCAAAGAAAATAAATTAGCTGGTAATTTTTATCTCCGGGGCTACTCATTGAATAAACGGATCGAAACCTAGTGTGAAGTTCCCCGTAACCTCACCAGGTTTGGGACGGGTCGATGGACATAGAATCGAACTCCACGGGGGTCCCCCCTCGGGTTTTTTGGAAAAGGAACCCGTTTGGAGAGGGGTGAAAAGAGAAGGGACTTACACGAAGGCCAGCGAGGAAGCAGGACGCGTTGTTTTGCGCTGGAGATCGAAGGGGATTATTCCCGACCATGTATTATAGACTGAACCTGTAAATACTATAGTCAAGAAATTTGTAAATAAAGGTTGAAATATGCTCATGGACTAGTGTTATCCGCCTAAGGAAGAACCGTCACACCTAGTTAAAACAAACTTCTTTCAGTCCTTTTGCTTTCGACTAGTGTTGACATCATTTGCAAAAAGTAAAACTGGCAAAAACAAACACAAGTCTCCTCACATTCCTGGACCTTTCAATTTGAATAAAAGATAGAAACCAAAGCACAAGTAAAATTAAACGAAGTGGAAAGCAATTCGCTGTTCCACACGAGATTTTCGGCTACAATAAGTATCAATAAACATTTCCGTAGCTGTGTCTAAGTTCGTAATTTCGCAGTCAGCTATTGACAACAGTAACAACTAGACATAACGAGCATTCTCAATGTTAGAGCGAGTACTTACTTTTGGGGACCGGGCGGTAAAGTCTTAGAAAGAGTTTGATGCATCTTGCTGGGCTCTGTGGGTTGAGTACCAGGTTTTGAATCCCCGTTTCTGGCCTTCTGATGGCGCAACAAGAGCTGCCTACCGAGATCCTCGCACCACACAGACAGCAAAGCTGGAACAAAGATTCACAAAATTGAAGCAACTTTAACATAAGCACACAATACTCGAAATCAATGAGCAATCGCATGCGTTCATCTCATGACAATCCGAAGAGTTACAAACTGCTCTACAGGAGGAATGACGATTACTTGGGATGGTTGATCAACTCATGGAAAGCATGGTCACACTGTAAACTTTGTATGAGGATGAGGGGTGGTCACATCTATATATATATATATATATATATATATATATATATATATATATATAATTCTCTTACGTGGCACGCAAAAAAGACGTTATTTGTAATCGCGTTTTGGCAGCACTGTACGATTGTTTGTTTATCGCGAAGACTCGCGCATCGATTGAATTTATAGCGTTATCGGATGAAATTTTATTGGAAAAAAAAGAGGAAATTTTAATGAGTTGTGGCAGTTAGTTTATAATAGAAATCAAAGAAAGCGGAGGATCTTTTCAGGGCCAACAATTATAGTTCAACAAGACGCTTGCACTACAACTTTCGGAAAAAACTCAATGAAAAAGTGTGGGTCGTTTGAGTGCTGGGAAAATGTACACACAAAAACATGCTGGGTATTCAATTTCCAAAGCAACGCTCACATTTCGAGTCAAAATTTGCACAAAGTTTTCATTTGAATTCTGATTTTAGAGATACTGTATATATTTTTTCTGTAATACAGCAAATTTAGATTTGAAAAAAATTTTTAGTAACATATTTTGTAAACAATTCCTTCTGCTAGGACACATGTCTTCATTGAGGCGAGCGAAGCGAGCATAGGTTCGCGCAGCGAAGCAATCCTCCGGGGGTTGGCGAGCGTTAGCGAGCAGGGGGCAAGCCCCCTAGTACCTATTAATGTCGGTTTTGTTTATTTGTTTTGGATTTAAACATCATTTTGTTAATGACTCCAATATCACTTCATCTTATAATTTATGAAAATTCAATATTGTTCAATGCATAAACCTATTTGCTACTTTCCTGCCGCATTTCGTGTAGTTGTACTTGCCGTTTTTTTTGCATTTTACCGTTCGTGCTTAATTTTTGGCTGTGAGTGTACTATATGCAAAATCTGAGGGAGGTAACGATGATCGAACCCACGAACCTTACTTCCAGGATTTACCAATCTTCAGTTCTTCGGTAGTTTTTTAATGCATAAAAATTCTGCGATTCAAAGCGAAAATGGAACACCAAAGTGAAATTGGTGAAAACAGTTTACTCGGAACTTCTAAAAGGACTCGAAAAAAAAAGTTAAACACCAAATAAAAGGTAATTCAGTACAATTAAATGCTAGTACTCAATTTTAAAACTGAACTGAAGGCATGCAATTTGTTCTCTTAAAAATTTATAAATATTCACTGCTTTAAGAATAAATTTGCACACGTGTGCCAAGTAAAAGAAAAAAAATTGTGTTTTTGATTGTTAAACATTAAGTATTTGCAATACATATTTTAAATTTAATGAGAACCCGTCAGCATATATAACTGGAACGTTGTCCCATTATTTAAATTAATTAGTACCCGATTCAAAACATAATTTTCATTCATGAAACCATTCAAAACATCGTTTTTATTGCAGAGATTTTCGTATCATGATTAGTTTTGATTATGAAATATTTCCAACATAGACTAAGATCAGACAGATAGATAAACAGCAGTTCAAAATTGCAAAACATCATCTCAAATCATTCAACGATTTTATTGGCGTAGAAAACATTTAAACACTGAAAAATACTTCCAAGTCACAAAACTGACACTAAAAACCGATGTGATGCAACTTCCAAAATAAAAGGAAAGAAGCCATTCACTACTCAAAAGTGGTTAACCACAAAAATGAACCTTATGATTCAAGCTAGGATGTAGAATGAGTCATCTCTTGATATTTATCTATTAGATTTTCCGATTCCGCCTTCACTGATCTAAATAACAGCATGCTACAAAACTGCTACACGTGTGTACTTCATATCCTAAGATAATCCATCGAAACTTTGACACGGCCAAAATCATAACTGTTCATTCAATTTCCAGAAACTTCGTAATAACATGCAGGTTTCCGAACTCAGTTCACACAAAATTCCCAACGGGTAACGCACTTAAATGAATTTCTCTTGAGGTCAACTTCTCTCAATATTAAAAATTATTAATTTATATTTTGGATTAATCTGATCTTGAATGGTTGAATACGAATTTGGATATAAAAGTGTGCATCCAAAATTATTAAGATGGTTCGTCAAATCACGATGCTATTTTAATAAACTAGGGGGCTCCGCCCCCTGCTCGGTTACGCTCGCCAACCTTTAATAAAAACTCACGGCTGAGGACTGAAAATTTGTATGTGTTTTGCTCACTCGCGGAAGAAATTTCGCTTTTTCAACTTTGACACTTAAGAAACCCTAAACTAACAGCCGCATCGGAAAAATATCTTTACAATTAAATTGTCCAAGGAACACGATGAAGAGCAAACCATGTTAATTTCATATTTTTCTGATCCGTTCTTTCTCGAGAAACCGTTTAAGAATCGAGATAAACAACACAGTTTTCAATCCTGCGGTAATGGTAATTTTAGTTAACGTCGTACTAGAGCAACACAACGGGCTATTGACGACGGTCCGGGATCAGTCCCCTGAGGGAAAGATCCGAGGACAACACCTCGTAATTTTGAACCACGGTCAGATGACGAAGCAACACCTGAGCTGGCACCCCACTCTCCAAACTTCCACGCCAACCCAACGTGAGGACTTTCGGCCACGACAGATTTAAGGTGCACCAGCCGCCTCTACACCATACGCTTACAAAACATCCATGCCCGTACCCGGATTCGAACCAGGAACCTTCCGATCTAGAGGCTAACACCTTAACCACTATACCGGTTGGTCGGCTTCAATCCTGCGGAGGCGGTAACTTTTTTTTAATATAGAGAGACTAGGGTGCTCCGCCCTCTGATCGCCAAACCCTCATTAAAGCATGTATTCTTTCTCTTATACCATCACATCTTACTGTCCAGTTCATTATCGTAGGGTAGTGTATGTGATGATATATACAACTTCATTCTAACTTCACTTTTAATAGAAAAAAACATTTTCATTAAACTTTGTGAAGATTAGATATTTGTGAAAAAGATAGCCTATTAAGATTGTTATGCGAGTAATAGAATACCCGGCCAAACAAGTTTCATTGACGTAAACTTGGATACATTATCAAATTATACCACGGGTGTAATTTCGTCAGATTAACATTCTCTATATTATCATTATCTGCCGATTCTATAATGTCTGTTTACAGGGTCCCTAAAATCAACATTGCACGCACCTGTACGGGTTTAAAGAGGCCAAAGTACGGTTTGATGGTTGGTTAATTTGAGTTTAATGGCACAACATCCAAAAAGAGATAAGCTGCACCAACTACAAGACAGTAAAACAAGAAAATATAATAGAATAATCAGACCAACATTAACCCCTTTGGTACAAATTTATTTTAAAAAAAAAGTAGTTCGGATTATCGTTTGCACATTAGTTACTGTTATATTTTCGTATTATTGTCTGTACACTAATTACTGTTACATTTTCGTACTATCATTTGCACACTAGTTACTGTTATATTTTCGCATAATTTCGTTTCATAAGAATGGCAACAGTATGAGAGAGATCACGCAGCTTATGATCTCCACGTTCATTCCAAAAAAGAATGTCTGATAACGCAGCCGTGTAAATATTTCTATGTATGGAGTAGGATTAAATAAAGTGCATTTTTGTAGAGAACGATTGAACAATTTGATTCAAGGAGAATCTCGTAACACCAATCACTCTTGCCATGAACAAAAATGTACATGTTTAATTTTGTCCTTGTTTGAATGACGAATTAGACTCGTCATCCGTAACTTATGCAAAACAAGTGCATGATGAGTAACAGTCGTCAAATGTACCCAAGTGGTTAAAAAGAGAAATGTAAGGAATAAAAACGAATGTGAGTTGCATAAAAATTAAATATAAAGGTAAAATTTTAGTTGAAGGTGTAAAATTTTATTTAAAAAAATTGTTTCTAAGATGGAGTGTCCCCATCTCAGATAAAATTTTATGAAATTCATTTTAAAATCTTATCGTTTATAGATGTGGTAAAAATCTTGAATGATGAAGGAAGGTAAAAAGTGATGGATGAGGTGGGTGACTCAACAAATCTGGGGGGGAAAAAAATTGGTGGTGAAGTATTCAAATATCGACGATAAAGATATTTAAAATGTGCATAAGAATAAAAATATGGCCATATGGTTAATGGCACGGTTTCATTTATAAAAAAAATATCTATGTGCTGAACCTGTAATGGCCGATGCGAAGGTGTGTAATAAACATCAAGAGTGTGTGTTATGGTTGAAAATATACTGTCCAGTTTATTTTTCATCTGCTTATTCCAGTCTTCTGTACGATACCCAATACTGTTAGAAGACGGGTGGATTGTTTGGTTAGCGTTTTATAATGCAAGGGCCATATTTGGCAAAGAAGCTCCAAACAACTTCAAGTAAATAGACATACACACAATAAACGCTTCACACACACAGGAGAGAGGATAAAAATTCACTTAGGAAGGGATCGAACGTGCGCCCCCTACAATTCGCATGGAAAAAAGAACGGCAGTCCTCATATTCAAAACAAAATTCATTTCGCATTGACATTTCCAGGAGACATTCGCCCAAGGGTCCCGGTACCATAGTACCAGTGGGAGTTACTGTCGCATCAAATAAGCATTGAGCTAGAATTCCAAAACACTTGAGAAAAATCACTTGTTCAATCTTCGCGGATTCCTGAAGTTGTAAATAAAGCAGGACTCTAACGAACACTATTTGTTCTGTGAAGCACAGCAAAATTAAAAAAAAAAAATTGAATATGTAAAGTATGCGTCACTGGGAGGCTGGAAAATGACAAAGCTTTATTACGAAACAGCAATCTGTGACAGGTTCGTGTTCTTAAACCTGTACTTCTTGACCCCAATGAAGCCAGCTGTTAGAGAGTAGTAATCGAAAGTAACTCTTTTATACTGATTTTTGCATGAATCATCCCAGAAGACAGCAAAATCTTGACATGCTTTTCTTGAATTTACTGAAATCCTATACCAGAGTTGTGAATTGGGGAAAGCGTCACTGGCCTTGTCCAGTCATGAGTTCCACCTTTACTGTGTCTGGGAATATCTAAATGTGAATTCTCTACAGAACTCTTTACAGAATTTAGATGTTGGATGCGATTGCTTTGAGGCTTATCGAAAGACATGTACTTGCAGATATGTCTACCAGGTTTCTACAGGGAAAACCAGGACAACATGTCGATCGAAGCGTACCGGTGGAAACCAATGTCAGAGCGACCGCCAGACAAAACTATTTCAAAGTGTTACTATAAAATTCCGTTTTTACGGAATCAATTAACCACATTGTTATCATAAGCTTTAGGGAGGTGGTACTTTGAGACGATTAAATCGCTGAGCCAAGGGAATCATTAATATAGGGAGGGGGGGGGCGTGTGTGTGATTTTGAAACTTCCAAGTTTATTACTTTGAAGAAAATATTGGTTGAATATATTATTAGACTAGTTTTACAGTGACTTTTCTCCAAGACGGAGAGAGGTTGTTGAAGACAAAAGATGGAAAAACCATTTTGCTAGTAACAAAGAATAAATTATTTCCAAAGTTCATGTAATTTTGCCTAACTTTAAAATGATAGGATTCTTGAAAAGATATTGAAAACAAAACATATTCAAGACTGAAGCAGAGAATGCTAAACATATCTTCACACGAGACTTTTTAATGATCGATTGCTTAAATATGGATAGTTTTGCAAATTTTAAGGCTGTGGAGAGTTTTAAGAACCTGTAACCCCTCAGTAGGTTGCTTCCTTCGAAATTCAATGTATTTTTTTTTATATGAGCAAGAAAATTAATTTCCACCAACGCGTCTCAAACATAATTTTGGATTTATAGCACAAGGTTAAACAACGGACAAGCAACACCTCTTGAATGACAATGACGATACAGAAATGTGAAACCTGAAAGCAGTTAGAAAATAGGCGTAGAAAGTTAAAAATAGTTTGAGGCTCAGAATGTTAGAAAAATAAGCGATAGAATGATCCCAATTTTTGAGTCGTATAAGCAGAAGCATACTTATCCTTTTCGGAACCTAGGGTTGGGACTTGGGTAGCATTTAATTTGTGGAACACAGAAACTAGCATAATCTGATCTTCGTTAATAGGTTATAATTAGGCCGAAATAAAAACGGAGTACCCTGTCTTATTCTGTGATCTCCGTGCGTTTGTGAGGACTGATATTGCTATCTTTCGAATAGATGGAATACACGAACGCATGTACTTATCACAGAAGAATTTTTTTTTTCAATTCTATAATTCGAAAGAAAAAATATGCTTAATGACACTTTTTACAAGAAAAAGTCACACAACTTTTTAATATTTCAGATATGCCACGTCAAGTACAAAATGCACCTAACGATCTCTAATCAAGGGAAATTCAATTAAAAACTCCCTTCTTTTGTATGGAATGGCAGCAACCAATTTTCACTGAATCTATACAACATCGCAATATGCGAAGCTCGCGATCTGCAAGACAGATCGAGGGTGGTTTGATGACTGCGCATTTCACAACTCGCAGGTCACCGAATAAGGTTAGTAGTGGAGTGGAAAAAGTAGAAAGGAAATTGTCACATGAAACCCGACAACGCAGAGAGTGACACAGGATAAAATGGTACATCACTCCGTCAAGGACAGAACACCTGTTCGCTGTTACCCAATACGAGAATTATTGCACAATAGGTCGAGAGAAAACGAGATGCGCCGAAGGAAAGACGATAATAAAATTAAAAAAAAGTCGACTTTTCCTCAAAAATACGCACTCTGAAGGTCCTTTTTCGAAACTGAAAAGTTTCGGAGAAGGCCAGAGCGAGTTGGAATCCGGCCAGAATAATAATAATAAATTCGTTTAGGGATTTTGAAAACCTGAATTTTAACTTCCCGTTGTTTTAATTTTCCTATTAAAATCCCATATTCGGTGTTTCGTGAAAGAGCAGCCAAAAAAAGTTAGGATAAATACTAAGGCATAAATAGCAAAAGTCTATGAACGGTGGAATTTTCTCAAGTAAACTAGGACCGGGACAGACCAACCCGCGAGCTGCATTCGGCCGTGCAAGTTGTTTTTTGCGGCCCGCCCATTCATAATTAGTCAAGATAAAATAATTACACACAAGATCACTAAACTAGAAACATGTAACAACCGCATGACTGGTTGGTTGGGTTTCTATGGCGAAATGCAATGTTTGGCCAAGTTGCGCCAAACACTAGACGCAAGTAGTGGATCTACACACACATGTGGAAAGTCTTACTGACAAAGAAGGAAACACAACCAAAGTTACACGAATCGAATTTGCGCGTTTAAAACTCGAAGGTTGCTAGAGAAGCGGGCAAACTCACTGAGGCAGTTTTCAGCGAGATGTACGGTTACATTTAGAAGTTGCATTTGAAAAGAGTGATGTTTTTGCCAAGTTCTTGTTGTTCTTCTGGCACCGCACTCTCCAAACTTCCACACAAACCTAACGTGAGGACTTTCGGCCACGACAGATTTAAGGTGCACCAGCCGCCTCTACACCATACGCTTACAAACATCCATGCCCGGACCCGGATTCGAAACAGGAACATTCCGATCTAGAAGCTAACACTTTAACCACGATATCGATTGGTCGGAGAAAACGTTCTTCAAAATTGTTTTATCGTATTGCAGGAAAAACATAAATCATACTATTCATGTTTGAACAACTGTGTGTGATTTTATATTTCTATACAAACTCTTTCAATCAATAAATATTTGATTATTGATATTAATTTTAAAAGCACTTTATTTAACCGTACAACTTACATTTTTTTGGAAAATAAACTATTTAATGCGAAAAGCGTAAGCGAAAAACCCAAAGGACAGTAAAAGTGTTATTTTACTACTTGTAGTGAAAATAACAAACTTTTAATTTCATTTTGTATTTCAAAAATATTATTTTAGACGTGATCCACGAAATAATTGCAGTTGTCCGAGTTGGCCCGAAGAACAAATTGGGATGGCGAGCATTTTACGGTTGATAGCAAACATGTGTAAACATTTAAATGGTACAAATAACCACAGGTAGCAATTTATGTGACGTTTTCCTGTGGAGTAAAAGTAGTCAGAAAACTTCTAAACACCTTATTAACATTAACAAAACGCAACATAATGACATTTAAGCGAATTTTTATAGGGTAGGAATTAGGCAATAGGTCGAACTAGTTTCAAGGTATTTCTCATACTTTATTTCGTGACCAAAATATTATTTGGAATTCAAACTATCCTACTTCTTTAAAAGGTTAAACGTCATCCGTTATTCAAAAAGGTTCCAGTAGTGTTACAAGCTGCGCCAAATAGACGAGAACGTCAATGAATATACAAAACAAAGTTTCAATGACACAGAAGAGACAATACACCCAGGGAGGAATAAAACCGGCACAGCCTTCATCTCGCAGGTTAGCGCAGGGGCATACTCACTGAACCACGGTGACCTCTAAGAAGCAATGATAGAATATTTATGGCTCAAGGGCAAGGTTTGGTCAAACTACTAACCTGTAATTTTAAATACATTTTTCAAGAAGCGACGAAAAATTAAGGATCAATTATCACCAATGCTATTTTTAAGTTACTAACTTCAGGGTTTCCAATCTTTTCCATAAAAATGTTTTTAAAAAAATACTTTTAAGGTAGGTAGTTAATTAACGTCACACTGCAGAAATACAACGGGATATTGGAGCCAGTCCGGAAGTTAGAGTTCCAAAGACTGTACAACAAAATTTTGAACCACGGTCAGATTACGAGAACACCTGAGCTTTCCATCTCGCTCTCCAAATGTGAGGATATTTGAGGCCACGTTAGATTTAACGTGCACCAGCCCCCATGCACACGACGGTCTTTGGCTGGAACGAGCTTTGAATTCGCAACCCTCTGGTAGCTAATCCGTATCTCTTCCAACTGGGCTACCACGTCCATTAGAAATTTTTAAGGTTTACTTACGGAGGAAATTCTCAAATAATTTTCAATGATCATATTGATAAAGAAGTGCATTAATTAAAAATAAAGGTAAAATTCTATTAATTCATGAAATAGACAAGAAAATTCAAATTTAAAGCATCCTAACACAGCGCATGAAATTTAAAAACATCTAGAAGGAAATTCAGGGTTTTGAGTTAAAATAAAGAACTTTTTTTAAGGACTTTCGCAGACAGTGGGAAGTCGGGGAACTTAATTTTTATTGAATGCAACTTTAACGTTTTCTTTTAAATTCCTTAGATTCACCCATTGAAGAGTGTCCTTTAAAAGAATCTTGGGGTGAGCCAGTTTCGAAGGAAGGGTATTGGATTTGTAAGATGGATGTTGATGGAACAAAAACGCAATTCCAGGAATTATATTTGTTTCTATGCTGGAAAAGCAAAGGCGATAATAAGTAGTATACCGGGGGCGGAGCCCCCTAGTGTTTCTAAAAAAATATAGGACTGGTGTTACGCCAAAAAATTCTAAGTGGTACGCAGTTACTAAAAGGTTGGGAACCCCTGCCCTAAGGGAAAGATCCGAGGACAACACCACCTAATTTTGAACTACGGTCAGATGACGATGCAACACCAGAGCTGGCACCCCACTCTCCAAACTTCCACACCAACCCAAATCCATTACCATGGAAGTGGTAGATTTAAAGAAAAATAAGAGAATTTGTGTTCATTCTGTACCTAGGTTATGGTAAAGACGATTCAATTTTCCGTATTTCATTTAATGAAACAGTAAAACAGCGCTGCTCATCTTCACATAGGATTTTGTAGAAATAGGACACGCCACGATCCAAAATATCTGATCATCGGAGAATCAGATTAAATATTCACATTACTAAAGAAACATGCAGGTGAAGTCGAGAGCCCCCAACTTCATTTGCTACACTGCCCACTTTCCAGTTGTCCTGTCAACAGGCAGTGCAGACCTATTTCTGTTTTCCTTCGTGTTCCTGGGAGGTACAGAAAGGATTGTCATTTCTATTCTCTGCTCGAAAATCCCAAGTGACGGAAGCTGCATTGACGTCACGACGGGTTTCACAGTCAAGGGCTGCGTCACGAGCAATTGCAACAACTCCAACCGGAGAAGTATACGAGGGAGCACAAAGAGAAATGCCGGAGAAAAGAATACGATGAGTAACATAGGGGTGGGGATGCGGAGGTCCTCGACTGCAATGAGACGGCCCTTTCCCATTTCTCCTTCTTTCACGAGCCTGCTGGCATGTCCATTGTTTTTATCGAGTGTGTACTTCACTTGAAGACACATAATCGTATCAATTTTTCCTAAGATTCGGAACTGAACTGTTTCGACCAACTTAGGACACTAGTGAGCAACGGTTGCTTTATATGGCGCAAAGGCCGGGCCAGGAATAACTACGCCAAGTTATATTTTATTCGCCAAGAAAATAGACACACACAAGTTTTTCGGATAGATCACCCAAGTTGGTCGGTTGTTTTCGGGTTTTATGGCCCCCATAATTAGCCAAGCAGCGCCAAACACAAGACAGACAACAAAATGAGGGGAGAACAAAAGGCAAAAAGCAGATGGGTAGGCGAGGGAAAAAAATGAAAGATTACTCGAGAATATTGCTTGGCGCAAGGGCCAGGAAAAACTGCGTCAAGCAATATTTTATGCGCCAAGAAAATAGACACACACAAGTTTTTCGGATATATCACCCAAGTTGGTCGGTAGTTTTCAGGTTTTATGACCCCATAAGTAGCCAAGCAGCGCCAAACACAAGACAGATAACACAATGAGCAGAGGGGAGAACAGAAGGCAAAAAGCAGATGGGTAGGCGAGGGAAAAAATGAAAGGGAGGAAAGATCACTCGAGAATATTGCTTGGAGCAAGGGCCAGAAAAACTGCGCCAAGCAATATTTTATGCGCCACGAAAATAGACATACATAAGTTTTTCGGATAGATCACCCCAGTTAGTCGATAGTTTTCGGGTTTTATTATCCCCATAATTAGCCAAGCAGTGCCAAACACAAGACAGACAACACAATGAGGGGATAAAAGAAGGTAAAAAGCAGATGGGTAAGCGAGGGTAAAATGAAAGGGAGGAAAGACCACTCGGGAACCTCGGGTTGTGATCGTTAAAGATCCCTAAAGCTATGTCCCCGATGGCAGATATACCCTGAATCGTTACAGGAATCGAACTTGCGCCGCGTGCAGGCTGCTAGCGGAGTGGATAAACCCATTGAGCCACGCTAAATCTTGCAGATTGAGGTCAGAATTTTCATTTCTTTAATGAAAATTCTCAGTGTCTCTCTAATTCCAAGTCTTATATCAGATATAAAGGGCAATTTTTATGAATTTGTAAGGACGGAAATGTTGCGAGTGAAACATCGGGCAGGTCTAAAAACACGATCATCAAAACGAAATTTATAGGTACAAAATACGACTACCAAAACAACTATTTTCGAACCTCAGCACACAAAATTTTGTACACGGAATCATTGTAGTTAAGTAGTTGAATTTGCGTCGCACAACTTGTTGCGGCCCAGGATCAATACCTGGTAATTTTGAACCATGGGTCAGATAACGAGGTCAATATAGAAGAGCTGGCACCAGATTTATAAAAAGTGATTGGCCTTAGTTTTTCACTAACAACTTAACTGATTGGTTTTCAATTCTAACCCGATAAGGAATGTTTACATAATTTGAGACATAGGCAGTTCTTCAAGGGAGACTATGAGATTAAACAAGTTTCTCAAGCCATCCAAACTTTAATTTCAACTGAGAAATACGGTAACATACGGCAGATTACGAACTCTACATGGTGTAAAACAAAGTACTATCCCTCCAACAAACCCTGGTACCTTATAATTATTACTTGAATGAGATACCAGAAATGCAATCCAATATACGTCATGAATAACGAGAGGTTACCAAAACACCCACAGTTAAATATACATCATATGGACAAAAGTATTGGGACATGGCATGTTTTTCAGAAAAAGTGTTTTATTATTCTATTTAGTAACGGGTAGGGCCCTCCTTTTGCTTGCATTACAGCTGCAACACGTGGAAGCATAATTTCCACAAGTTCTATATATGTCTTAGCAGGAATAGCTCGCCCTGCCTCTTGTAATTCTGTGAGAAGAGATTGTTGTAAAGACATGCGTGCGTGGTGGTGTCGTACTCGTCGCTCCAATTTGTCCCGCAAGTGCTCGATCGGATTGAGATCGGGGCATTGAACAGGCCAGTCAAGCCAATTCACCTCATTTTCAGGAAACCAGACCAGCATACGTTTTGCAGTATGAAATGGAGCTTGGTCCTGTAGGAAGAAACAACCATCATTGCCATTGTGTTGGCAAGATCGAATTATCCAGAACGTCGAGGTACACGTCAGTGCTCATGATACCAGTAACCTAAAGCAATGTGCCGAGTCATGACCAAGAAAAAACCCCACACTAAGATGGATCTTTCTCCGAATTTCTGCAGAGTTCAAATACTTTTGTCTACATAGTGATCTATATATATTTAACTTTACAGAAAAAAAACACCTCATGCACGACGACATTTCAATAAGCAGCTGGTGGGATATAACCCTAAACACGCTTACCAGGAACGAGAAAACCGTTCATGTACCATCCAGGAACCCAGCAACACTTCTCTGTAATTGATATGACAGCAGATATGAAAACTTTTAGTCTGCAAAATATTGCTATCAAGGGAGCAAACATGAAAATGCCAATATAAATTAATACTTTCGTATTTTTGATCTTCTATACGGATTAATCTGCTATAATCCTACGCTCAATATAAAAACTGTCAGGGCGTCGTAAACTTAATCGCATCGCTTAACGCGAGACAAGTGCGGTAGTAATTTTTATGTTCTTCCATAAATGAACAGACATTGACTTGTATTTTGGAGCTGATTTTACGGTTCATTTGCCAAAAAGACGGTGTCCTATGTATGACAAAATCCAAAGATGTCAACTCCTAGCGGTTCCTAAAGCCACTCCAAAATACTTTAACTTAACCCTCATCAAAATGGATGAATATTACCAAAACAAATAGGGATATCTCTATTTACAGAGTAACTAACCTGGCTTAATAGGTTGTGTTGCTTCCTAGTCAGGTAAGTGGCAAGGTCGCCAATTTCTAGAGGGGACGCCGAATCCCCATGAACTTTTCCAATATTTGGTTTGAGGCACAACGGCCGCACTTGGCCAAGTTTTGCCAAACACAAGACAGGCAATATCTAGTAATGGACAAACACACACAATGAACGTTTTACTGACACCGATGAGAGAAATACACGCAGGGACGAATAAAACCGAAAACTCACAGGTTGCTAGGACAAACTCACTAAGTCATGGCGGCCCCAATATAGTTGGCTAATATAGTTCAGTCAAGTGGTTTTAAATCAGTTTTTAGTGGGACAATGTCATTCCCACAATTCGCGTCTTAGCGCGCATGCCGGTCTCGAGTTTAACGTTCGATACTAGAAACGTTAGACGGTAACTACGAGCAGTTTGGAAAAATCGCGGCAACGCATGGAAAACAGTGCAACGTTAAAATTTCTCCACGATCGTAATATGTTACACTGCGATATTACTGTATTGTAAGTTAATTTTTATAGCTGTGGTTCAGGCCCCCAATAAACAAACAATATCCTACAGCAGCGTTTCAAGTAGACATTTTCAACTAGTCTACCTGCAAGAATTGCAATTGTGTGTGCCTTACTGTTGAAGAAGCGGATAATAGTATGGAAGATTTATTTCATTTCAAGTGCTTAGTTTTGAACTTCTGACAAGTGTGCAAAAACAATTTCAAGCTTTCTACGTTATAAATAATATTGAGTACTGCTTTTTTTTATACAAAATATCATAAATAGCTTCAAAAACATTTTTTAAAGCCAATCTGGAGGGAAAAGGGTAGCTAATTATCATTTTTAGCTAGATCAGTCAAGACTTTTTTTTTTGTCAGATTTATAAAATATTAATATATTTTTAGTGACCCAGAATCTATTAGTTTTTAATTTGTATGACCTGGATGAAAAGGGTTGAAAATCGCGGACTTTATTATTTTCATTTGATAGTGAAAAATAATTGGTTAAATGATAAAACTCCGGGACAAGTTTTACATTTTCATCCCCCTGATAACCGTTTTAAAATATTTGCTGCCCAGATATTTATGAATCTGAAAAATCTTAATTTGTAAAGATTGCACCAAAATTATCTCAGAAAGTTTTATACCCCACCACTTTTGAAAGATAAAATGTGTTACTGGCCTTGAATGTATTTCATGAAACTAATAGTGCTACTCTAGCTTTTGGAACTGAAGAGAAAGTTAATGATAAAAATTTTGGGAAAGGCAAGAGACTTGAACATCCTTTTTGTGATGTTGAAAGCTGTTTCAAGAGTATTAAAAAATTTTAATATTAAAATATAAATATATTACATTTCATAATGCCGATAGAAATTTATAAAAATTAAATTTAAATTCAGTTTTCCTTTTTCCTACAAATATGAAAGGGAAGTTATTTTCTCTTATATGTTTCTGAAACAATTTTTTCTCGTTGTGACTGCTGAAATAACCAAGCACTAGCTAAGTCCATTGCCAAAATCAAAACAATAAATGCAAACGCAACACCTGATGGTAAGTTTCGCGCATGGCCTCGGTTATAGAAGCATTTGCGTTTGTCCCATTCATGCACTTACATTTACCTCTCCGGATGCTTGACAGTAAAGAGAATTTTGAGAATAGCAATGGCTCGGTGTCAGAGGTCAACAATGGAATCACTGATCACCAGTAGTAAAACCCTTAATATCTAACGGGGTGGTCTCCTTCACGTCGATATGGTCTTTAAGAGGCCCCCTGCGATTCAACGGTCTCCCAAAGAGACACTAGAAAGGAAGAGATTGATGGAACTCGAGCTCAGCAGAGGTGTTTTCCCATTCAGTCGACTGTCGTTTTTGAGTCGGTCCATACTTCCCTTTGGCTGACACAAATCCCTGATGAATCCAGTAAATAATGTTAATTCTTGTGTTTAAAAAAAAATATCTTGTTTGATTGTATTTTGACTGCGCAATCATTTTGACGTCGAATATGTCTTACCTTTCAAAACAGGGGTACCCCGCTTAATTTTTGAGTGTCACAAAAAACAAAAAAAAAGGAAAGGACGAACAATTTAATAACTTGAAAAACATAAATGATACATAAATAAACTGTATCGCGTTCAAAAGAGCAAAAAACAAAGAATGCTAAACATTCTCATTGATCTTGGAGTGACGTCATCAGATGATGCAATCGCAGCGCAAAATTGAGTCACGAAAGTGCGCAGTGCCACTCACATTAATTCGGTCTAGCTCCGGCCTAATTTATATGAACACGAGGTTTGAGGTGTCATTTTTTTCGTCTTTTTTGCGCTTTATAAAATACAAGCCACTTGCGTGGCAAATCCCGGCGTTGCCCGTGGTGTTGGTTTGCGAATTAGCCGTGATGTTTGGTTTATAACTCGTGTAAAATTTTTCGCTGATTACAAATCCGTTTAAATTTTCAACCTGTCTTTAACGATTCCGATTTTACGAAAAAAGAACTTAACAATCCCAGTCAAAATGTTTTTATTTCTTTGCTCTCCTTCGCTAAAATGAAAATCTGTTTTTATTTTTATTTTAACGCGAAGGGCAGAAAATGCAATCTATCTATTTTTGGAAAGTGAAAGTTGGCATGGTTCCAAAGGCTGACGCCAAGGTGACACGTGAGGGCGAAAAGTCTAAATTTTGATGTTTCTTCATTCCTCGGAATTACCACAGAGGAATGAAGAATGGTAAAAAAAAAACTATTCAATTAATTTAAAAATGTTCTAGATTAAATTTTAAAATTGAAAAAATTCGCACTTCCTGTGTGCAAAATCCCATTACTGTACTGTAAGTGCCATAGATTCGTCATGACTACGCGGGCAAAAGACAGACAGACAAACACTTCCTTTTATAATAGTAGAGATAATAGAAATAAAACCCAAACATTCCAGACTTGTTTAAATATTGGACTTTTAGCAAAATTAAGAAAATTGACTTGTCCTGAACGCCTGCTTCGGAATTGAAAAAGCAACTTATGTGGAACATGAAGGTTATAGAACTAAAAGCCATTATTTTGGAAAGCCCCGAATTAGCCGAAGTGTAAGAATGAAGTATTTTTCCTGAATATACACAGTCCAGTCACATTAATGTGACCACCACCTAAGTTCGATTTCAATGTGAAATAACCAATCACAAAAGGCAGGTGGCAGCACATTGCAGTGGAGTGTATATAAAGGATGTCCTAGGGCATCGGAAAGCATTTCAATCGTTGGCGTAATGCAGAAACATAGCGATTTATCCGACGTCCAAAAGGGCAGAATTATTGGCTTTCGGGCCACGGGTGGAAGCATTTCGGAAACGGCTAATTTTGTGAACGGTTCGCGTGCCGCCGTGGTAAAAGTATACCGTGCATGGCAAAATCGCACTATCCAAAATCAGCGGCGTGGCACATGTGGTGCATCACGGGCTATAGATGAGAGAGGCGAACGAAGGCTACGTTTTGATGATGCGTTTGGGCGAATAGACGTGCAACTGTTGAGCAACTGACCGCCCAGATGAACCAAGGGGCTACCAAGAGTGTATCCTCAACAACGGTTAAGCGAACGTTGCTGCGCATGGGCCTCCGCAGCAGACGCCTGGTTAATGCACCTATGCTGACTGCTGTTCATCGGCGACGAAGGCTGGAATTTGCACGCCAGTACCGCAACTGGACGTCCACAGAGTGGCGACAGGTGGCTTTTCCCGATGAATCACGTTTCATGTTCCATCGGACAGATGGACGTTGGCGTATACGGCGTGAAACGTCTGAAAGCAAACACCCTGTAACAATTGCCGGAACGATCCAGGCTGGAGGAGGGAGCATTATGGTTTGGGGAATGTTTTCCTGGCATGCACTGGGTGCACTCGTCATCAGAAACCTAATTGACTCTCTTCCTGCACGTCTCGCAGCGGTCCGCTCTGGCCAAAGGTGGTTATTCTGGCTTTTGACAGGTGGTCACATTAATGTGACTGGACTGTGTAATATAATATGAAGAAAAGATAGTGGTAATATATAGGGAAGAGAAGGAGAATATAATTTGGTAATTTTAAGAATTAAAGCTATGGGTAATTGTAATAGGGAATTTCCACTCCTGCACTTAGCTAACGCTAACCAAAAGCGTTCCCAAACAGGGCACACAGCATGAGAGAAACTCAGAGGGACGTGCGAGTGTAATCTGGAGGTTGTGTGCTGAAATTAAACATTAAACTGAAAACTTATTGTTTAAAACAAATTGTTCGCTTATTAAACCCCGGGTCTTTGAAATCTCTTTCAGTCTTGAGACGAGTTCAACAAAATTATGTTTGATTATCTGAGGCAAATGAAATTCAAGAATTAAAATTTCATGCATTTTCAGTATAAAAAGGTGGTAGCTCGTCAAAATATAATTATTTTTACTGTGAAAACTTTTAACGAAAGAAAATATATCTTCAAATTCTATATTTTTACTTTGTAACCAGTTTTTAAATTTTCTTTCGCAACATTAAATATCTCCTTTTGTTTATTTCCTCTACGAAGTTCGTAAATTAATATTTTAGTAAGTTCTTACGCTGAGAAATTAATATATTTATTATAGAGTACATGATTTATGAATATTAAGGAAATAAAACCATTGAACTTACATTTCGACGGCTTAGAGAAAACACGGTTGTAAAGAATAACAATTAGCTTTTAAGGAAAAAAAATATAAATCATAACTATTTTGACAGTGTGAACAAAACAACAGTGTAACATCTTGGGAACAGATTACAAATGAAAATGTATTTCTCGTCATCATGAAATATAAATATTTCTATGTTCCGAGCGCCGACCCGTTTCCCGATGGCCTCGGTGATGGATCGTACGGTGAACGCGAGTGAACCAAAAAACGCCGTCCAAGTTCAGCACGCACAAACACTCACTTTCCTTTGATGTATCGACACGAAGCGGATCATGTCGAAACTGCGCAGCGCTGAGCAGCTCACCTTCCACACTGAGCGCGTAACCACTGCTGCAAAGCACAGCGCGTCCAGTGTGGAGAGAGCTTAAGTTCTTCTCGTGAAGTCAGATATACGTTTAAAGGTAGGAATCAAGATGCCCCCCCCCCTCATAAGGTATTCAAAAGAAAGGATATTCAATGAGGATTAGGGTAGTGATTGCATAATAACAGGTATAACTGGGACTGCTACCAAAGAATATCTGTGATACTTAACTGTGATTGCGATTCTAAACTTTGACTGAATCTGATGAGGAAACTGTTTCTGTATTTAAGATTTTGTAAAAGGAAGTGTTTGTTTGTCCGTCTGTTTGGGGCCGCAAAATCCTGACAATTCTATGGCACTTACAGCAACGAGGATGAATGATTTTCCAGCCAGACGATAAATCTTTTAACTGGAGTTACAGTTCTTTTTGTCTGTCTCCTAGACCGTTAAAAATAGAATACAAATTTCAATGGATTTGAAATCTGCGGGAAATTTCACTTTAGATTGATACCTAAAAATATGATTTTCTTTAAATAAATAATTTTTAAATCGAATATATATTTTATATTTTCGCAAGAGATTGTGACGTTATGTTAAACAGATTGCATCTTCTGCCCTTCGCGTTAAAAAAAAAAGAACCAGATTTCATTTCCTGTCCTATTCCACTTCAGGGAATGAGAGCAAAAAATAAAAAACATTTTGACTGGGATTGTTAATTTTTTTTTCGTAAAATGGGAATCGCTAAAGATAGATTGAAAATTTTAACGAATTTGAAATCTGCAGAAAATTTTACACCAGATTAATAACTTACACCACGGGCACGGGCAACGCCGGGCTAGCCACGCAGTGGCTAGTTTAAGATATTTTGTAATGCACACCGGAAGTTCCCTACACCCTGGTTGATAACCCTATCCCTTTAGAGAAACACAAATTAGCTCCAACCCAAATCCCACACGTATGCATCACTCAATCGAATCACCGATTCGGGTTTGCCAAATAATCGACATTCAGTCACACACTTCTCACTGCTATATCGCAGTACCAATACCAATCGAAATCACCAATCGGAATCCCCGATGGAGGTTAAATGATATCATTAAACCCTTAATCACTGCTACCGAATCAATCGCAGTACCTTGATTAAACGATACCCGCTGATATTATTAAGCCCTCAATCACTGCTACCGAATCAGAGATATTCTCCATCACTGTTATTTTGATAATTCAGTAGCAGGTAAGAATTACGTTTCAGAAGTAAACGGTGATTGATTAGCAGTTCTGTGGTAATGGTAATTTTAATTAACATCCTACAAGAGCAACACAACGGGCAATTGACGACGGTCCGGGATCGATCCCCCAAAGGAAAGATCCGAGGACAACACCACGTCATTTTGAACCACGGTCAGATGACGAGGCAACACCTGAACTGGCACCCCATTCTCCAAACTTCCACAACCATCTAACGTGAGGACTTTCGACCACGACAGATTTAAGGAGCACCAGCCGCCTCTACACCATACTTTTACAAACATCCATGTCCCGACCCGGATTCGAACCAGGAACTTTCCGATCCAGAGGCTAACACTATAACCACTATACCTGTTGGTCGGGAGCAGTTGTGTGATTAGCTTAACATCCCTAATGAATATGTGTATTACTGAGATGGAACAGGTGGCATCTGGTGCATCCTGCGGCAAATGTTGGCGAGTACAACGACTATCTTATTCTGAAGCAAGGAAACACGATTTCTTGTTTTGGAAAAAAATGAAACTCATGATTCTAAAAGTTGTTTCACTGTTTCTGTTGGATTTTCAGAATTTTTGTGTTCATATTCAAAATTAGTCTATATTCAAATTTTCTTTGATTGACTTTCTTATTGGTCGAGCAGATCAGTCGATATCACATTTCAATTTATTTATGTGTGTGTACTTTATATTTTTGTTATTCCGAGAGTAGTTTTCTCGGTATAAGTTCTAGTCACATATGTATTTGGTTAAGCCGATCAGGTTGTCAAATTATGTTATGTTTGTTATAAATTTGCTTTCTATTATTAAATCGTATGGATTTATTCCATTTGCAATATACGAACACGAACAGTTTCATATTTCACCAGTCCAAAGATGTTTGCCAGCTCCTCATTAAAGCTGAAATTTAACAGCCATCTTCAGATCAATCAATAGAACAAGTGGACACAAATCAATTCACAGAACACGAGCGACGCGAATATTCTCGAATCAGGTTGCATTCAGAAATCTTCGCAAAAACACAATGCAGGTGGTGCGTATGCAAACAAGCGACGGCACAGAAAGGATACGGAGACGAAAAAAAGAAAATGGGAAGAAGGGGGGAGAAGAGAGAGCAGAGAATATTTTTACGCAACCACCTGTTTCCAGTCCGACGCGTGCGAGCTGTTTCCGGGTGATGAAACGTCAGCGGAAATGACGCTAGAAGAGAACTGGCAGTGCCTGGAGAGAGAGAAGGCGTTCGTTTTTATCTGTTAACCCTTTGGAGACGCGAGGGCGAGTGTATGTACAGAAATTGGGAACGTCAGCCTGGTTTATTTATAGTGTGAACTCAACGAACGGAGGGAGCTAAAATAAATGTCGAGCAGCACAACAGCGGGGAGAGAAAAAGACGAGTTCCAGCCAATTCGTTGGGAGGTTTGATAACAACAAGCAAGGAATCCCCGACCTAAGGGCGCCACGTTCTGGGGGCCGAACCCTGTTGGCCCCTAAACGGAAGGGGTAAATTGAAAAAAATTAGCAACCAATACCTTGAGTAAAACTGTTCAACCAAAGGTTGGTGCCAAGTCCGGAGTTCCTTGCCCTCCTAGGTCCTACTGCAACCCAAAAGTTGGGTTCTTTTAGGTAAGTAGTGAATTAACGTTTCCTGGAGCAAGACGACGGGCTATTGACGAAGGTCCGGGATCAATCCCCTAAAAGAAAGATTCGAGGACAACACCATGGTTTTTTTTGTACCACGGTCAGATGACGAGGCAACACTTGAACTGGCACCCCACTCTCCAAACTTCCCACAACACAACGTAAGGACATTCGGCCACAACAGATTAACGGTACACCAGCCGCCTACTACACCGCATTAACTACATCACACGCTTACAAACATCCATGCCCTGACTCGGATTCGAACCAGGAACCTTCCGATCTAGAGGCTAATACCTTAAACCACCAGACCGGATGGTCAGCGACGGTTCCGGATTAATCCCCAGTTGAAGATCCAAGGACAACATAACGTAATTCTGTGACGAAGTCAACAATGCATTCCTGAGCTGACACACCACGTCAGCGAGAGCACATTTGAGGCCAAGACAGATTTAATGTGTACCAGCTCCCATGTACCCGAAGGTCTTTGATTGGACCAGGTTTCGAACTCCTAACTCTCCAATTGCTATACACTTCCAATTTTAATGGGGGCTACCGCTGAATTGGAAATGATTTGTCGATACGAAGTTTGGGTTTTATATGGCACAACGGCCATATTTGGCGAGGCTGCGCTCAACACAAAATATACGACTCCAAGAAATACACATACACACGGAAAGTACGGACAGAAGAGAGAAATACAGCCAGAGTGGAAAATCAGTTCCAGCGACCCAAGAAAAAAAAAAAAATTCCGAAAACAGATGTCGCTTCTCAGTGGGTTTGCCTACTATCCTAAAAACCTGCGAATTGAAGGCGGAGCAGATGCGTTTCCTATAAATTAAGGTATATATACACACGAGAAATCCTGAAGATCGACCAGAAGGTCTATTTTTTTATTGCTTCAAAATATTCTTTAATTTTTTAACTTTCAAACGATGCCAAGATCTTGCAAATATTCGAAATATTTTCTAGTTACAAGGGTTTTTGTTAGGTACTATCATCATGAACAGACATCTTTTCAAAACTTTAAACGCAATTTTTGAAGAAACAAGTTTTTGCAATAGGATGTTTTGTTCAAAAACAGTGATAACTCAACAATAAATTAATCTATTATAATTATTTTTGTATCATTATAATCTTTATAATACAGTGAATGTTTCGACCCCTCATGAATTAAAAATAAATTTCTCAAAACAAATATTCAAATGTATGAAATATTGTCTCTTCCTTTACACTCTTATTGTCGACACAATGAAAATATTACTTTTCAAACTGACAGTACAAAAACATACTTAACATTAACACCCTTATGCCGACGATGACCACCCGGTGGCTCCAACAGGCTGTTGACATAGAGAATCATGTGGTCGGGATTTATGTCGGATTTTCTAAACAATTAACGGCGTAACGAAATTATTGTGAAAAAGAATTTGTCTAATAACTTCAAACCTCGTTAAGACGAAAAAGAGCTCGTAGAAAATTCGTATTTACCGTAGTTCGTGTAGTCCGAATTCAGAGAAAAAAGCATTATTGCAACAAAAAATAAAGTAATTACATTGATTACTGAACAATTCTTGGTTCATATATAAATGGCATTCTTCATCATCGACGATTCTTTTGATATATATATATATATATATATATATATATATATATATATATATATATATATATATATATATATATATATATATATATATATATATATATATATATATATATACAGATACGTATTTCCCGATTACTCAATTTTATTGATATAATTCCGTTATCGATTACAACGCTATTTAGTTGTGCTATTTGTTCGTCATAACCGGCGATCAATGTATTTCGAATTCTTAAACGAATGAGTTAATATTATTTGAATATACATTTTGATAGGAATTGGGATTTAGTTCGTTATTTCAGTAATTCGCATTAAGCGAGTTCATCTTAACGAAGTTTGACTTGTAGTACATCTAATTTTAGAACCTTTACCTGTCCTTTTCAAAATGTTGGTATTTCTCAAGAGCTTTAAGCCCTGAATTAGTAAAATGAAATTCAACTCCTTTTTAAGGATTTCCAAGCACTCCGGGAACCGTGTCTACCGACCTCTAGAAACTAGGGATGCGACATCGACAGCAAAACATCGATGTTGATAATACATCGCCCCAAAAACATCGATGTTTTTAAAATTCAGTGTGTTTAAACTTTTCCCCCCATTTCTTAAAATTGGTTTAGCACCTAGTGATGCAACATCGACAGCAAAACATCGATGTTTTGAAACATTGATGTGCAAAATTAAAACATCGATGTTGATAATGCATCGCCCCCCCCCCCCTCTCCCCAAACTATCGATGTTTTTTTTAAATTCAGTGTAATTAAACTTTTTTTCCATTTTCTTAAAACTGGTTTAGCAACTAGTGATACGACATCGGGTCAAATGCATCGATGTTTTTTTATAAAACATCGACATCGATGTCGCATACCTACTTTTCAGACCCTTTACCCTTGGTCACTTGGGTCTAAAAGTATGTTCAATTTGTTGATTATAAAAATTATGCTACTTGGTTTTTTTTTTAATTTTTGAAACGGTACTTTTTTCATTTAAAAATAAAACATCGACAAGTATGAACGTCGATGTTACAAAAACATCGACCCCAAAACATCGATATTTTAAAAAAAACATTGATATCGATGTCGCATCCCTACTAGAAACAAGTCACCAACAATGATGCAATTTCGATGCGACTTAGGCAACAAGATGTGGTAATAAAATGAACAGTAAATCAGGAACCAATATTTTAGATGACGCCACACTTTCGAAATCAATAATACATGATTATTCCCCAAGATCATGGAAATTTTTCCTAAACACAGAAAAGACAATGGAAACGTCGGATGTTTTTATCTCAGACAACATAAAAGAAAACAATAATTATATTACATGACTAACTTGATAACTGTAATGGGTGGGAGTAAAAACTGCTGATGCAATCGCAGCTTGTAATTGTCACGCACAAACAACTGAGTAAAATATCACAATTCTCAGACACAAGACAGTTCTTCATTTATTCCATTATTTCAACTTTCGGACAGGTGTTTGTATGGACCAAAATTGAAGTGGGTGTATATATATAATTGGCTAAAATACCAAAATCTTGTTTTCATTAAAATCCTGTTGCGTTGAATTTACTTTCTTTCGTCATTGACTTCACTTTGTGGTCACTTGTCCTCCCCCCATTTAAATAAAAGCAATCTAGTCTATTTCTGTCGCTGCACTCATACCCAAACTCGGTTTCATCTCAAATTAACGCTACTCTTCCATTACAGGGACACCCTCTTCAAGCAAAATACAAATGAGGGCCTTTTTAAGGTCTATTTTTAATTTTTAAGGCTACATATCATAGATTCAATCCACAAGTACATACGAAACGAGAAATTTTCATGAGCACTAGATTTGGGTCTGAGACTCCCTTTTAAAATCATAAATTTTTAGTTAACCAACAAATATTATGCCATTGATTTTTTTTCTTTAAAGATTTTTGTGTGTGTTTGCCTACTGCGTTAGCAATCTGGGGCGCCACTGCTTTCGATTATTTTCTGGGTGAATATATATCTTCTGAGTCAGTAAAACTTTCCTTGATCCATTTTCTTCGCATAGTTTGGCCAAATACGGCCCCTGTGTCACAAAATTCAACTAACCATCGATTTTTGATGATTCTTGATTTTGTACGAGTATCTTAACATTTGGTTTTTAAAAGCACACACAGGTGAAATAAAATATTAAGTTCTTGAATAAAACTAAAGCCTCTTGAATTTAAGGACATAATCAAATGTTAATGTTTTTAAAGGGGCCCTTAAAAACTAAAATGAAAAATCGGGCCTTTTGTCCGTGAAAACCGTGTATTAACATCTCGAAAACTTTTCAGATACAGTTGGTGGTTCGTTAAATAAAAGTTTTCGTAACCGATTCTCTACCACAGTAGCGTGCAGACAAAGCGTACTTAAAGCTGCCCCTTTTGTAAGTCAGGAGTGACCTCCCAAAAATTTTATTCAACTACGACTATTTTCTTCAATTTTCTTAATCTTACTGACACATTATTTTACCTTAATAAATTTTGACGTTAGCTTGAAATACAATTTCTAATATTTCGAAATGACAATCATAAACACCGCAAATCGTCTGCTTAGAACAAAAACTCATTGACTGACATTTTTCGGAGCTGCTAAATGTTTATTTTTGTGATGAGAGTTAATAAACCGACAGTAAATATAAATTCCAAAAATTTCCATGCACAACTTAATAAGCATCCTTCTATACTTGAAAAAGAACCTGTTTTTGTGTTTGTATGTTTGATAACTAAGAATAAAGCATTCTTCAAATGCAACTTGCCTATATTTAAAGAATATCAACATTAAGAAGTACTGTATTGCTTTTAAAATATTTAAAAACACTCGTTGTCGAAGAAACAGAAGACTGAAGTTGTCTATTTTGCGAGTTAAAAAACTATTCCCAAGCAACTTATTATACCTCTTACAAGTTTGTTGACTAAATGTAATAAAGAAAAGGCTGTCAAATCATCCCGTCATTTTTCCTAAAAACGGTTTTTGGTTACACTTGTTTTGTATAGAAGATATTCAATTTTTATAAAAGTTCTTTGTAAATGCACATACTACTAAATGGAACCACTCAAAATCGAGTTTTGTAACAGTTACCTAAGAAAAGATTCTTGTAGTTTTAAAACAGGGGTGCAAAGAATGGGAAATTGACTAGATGGATGGATATGGTATACGATTTTCGACCAAAAGTAGAAATTATAAAATGTCGAAACTGTTAAAAATTGTTTTCGACACTTATAATGATATTTGAATTTTTCCTGCGAAAAGGAAGTGATTTCTCTCGTCACTTTTCAATCTACACAGTTAATCAATTCAACCCGAGTAACGGCGGGTAATTTTGCAAGTGAAAAAAAAAAAAAAAAAAAAAAAAACAGGTCACAATCAAATACAAATATTGACGACCAGCTACAGGCTCAAGCCCAACAAGGCTGGTCCTTTGTTTATGAATTCCCAATTCCCACTGACTATCCAATTGTATCTTAAATTCGTACACTCCCTTTGAATTAACTATATTTTCTGGCAACGCGTTCCATTTGTCTATTACCTATTAAAGTAGTACTTTTTCCTTAACTCCCGATTAAAAAGTGTCTTATTCAATTTATGGATTATTCAATTTATGGATATTCAATTTATGGAAGTCTAAAACACTTTGTTCAATAGTTTTAACAAGTTTTTGGCAGAAGGCTGTCAGGTCGAACAATCCGTAAAAATAACAGATTGCTCAATCAAACAAAGATTGCGATCATCAATGGAGAAATGAATTTGGAACCAAAAAGGAATTAAAACAAAATAAATTAATCGAGCATGGATTTTAACGCAGTTGAAAAAAAAGGCGCACGAGATTTTTATTAGGAACATGTTTTAGTAAGCTGTTTTTCAATAACACTTATATAAATCCAAAATATCTCAAAACGACAATTTCCCACTGGAATGTCAAGCGTGCAGAGAGGAAGAATGGACGAAGAAAATAGACCACGACTGAACATGCTGAAAGAAGAACCTAATCTAAAATACAGTCAAATCATAGGTGAGCAATAGATAAGAACTGTAACTTATCGCCCAAGATAGGAAACAGGGGAGTCCCACACACAGTACAAAGATCAAACTCAACTTTATAAACATTGTTTGGCGATAGATTTCAACAGTCTTGCAGCAACGGAATAAATCCATTTCGTAATACCCACAGCTCCCCCGTTTAATTCAATTACAACTATTATGTTCACGTGCTTATTGAATATGACACCTGTTCAACGTACCGAAAGTTTGGTGTGGGGGTTGTATCTCTATACTATATCAATAATACCACAATCTATTCAGTGCATTGACCAACTTTCATTTCCTTGATCGTAGCAATCGTAGATTTCCGTGAATCGCTATTATTTACTTCACCGGTTTCGCGGGGCTACGTAAATTGAGTGTGCTGTGAAAAAAGTTTTAAGTTCGTAAATTAAAAGAGTTAAATGTAAATAATAAAAAATATTTTAATTAAATCAATGTCGTGTTGGGTTGGGGATATAGGGCGCAAGATCCAGAAGCAGACAAGTTCCAATAACCAGTATCGTGTTGACTCAACACCTTTTCGATATTGCTAGGGAAATGGTTAATGGCAAACAGTTCTCTCGTAGGACAAACCATAATAAAATCAACAGAATTTAATAACAAACTGAAGGGCCAAGATTCACTCACCGTCTGTCAATAGTGCGATTCTGGTGAAAGACAGGTGATTTGGGGCAGTCGATTTTTCTGATAGGTAGTAAGCTCGCAAGGGCTGTCATACACATCCAAATATGGTGTTTGTTGTTTCGCCAACTCTTAATTACGGCTATCGTTTCCAACACCAAAGGACAAACTCGGAAGCAGAATCGGCGCAAGAGATGTCAATTATGGGACCACAGTGTTTTCTTCAACCTACTCCCTTATTTAACGAATAGACTCGTTCAAAACCATGTGACTCGGATGCCACAGCTTTAATTTAAGCATATAAGTGGGACAGATTCCTGTAGCTTTACTCTAGTCGTATTTCTCTCTCCTGTGTCAGTGAAACTTTCCTTGTGTGTGGCCAAATTTGGCCAAAAATATGGCCTCAAAACTCACCAATCCGCCATTAAGTGTGTGGCTGTCTATCGCCTTAGAAACTGATTTTATCTCAATTGCCGATTTTCCGTGTACATCCAATTTTAGTCCAAACTTGACTGTCTGAGGTAAGGTAGTCTGTCTTCAGTCCGAGAAACAATTATGCGAGCTCTTTTTGCACTGAATGACAACTCTCTCCCATCCCAGTTCCTTGTGTCGATTCGGTACAGAAATAGAAAATGCGACGAAAAATACAATAAGCTGTTAAACATTATAAGCCAACAGACTTCGAACTTTGCCTGCACCAATACGCTGATTATTCACATCGGATTTTATCGTTTCTAAACGCCTTACAAACGGCACAGAATTATTCCAAAGGGAATATCGACGGAATAAAATCGATCACTGTTATATGTCACTGATCGCTTTCTTAAAATGCAATTCAGATCCATCAACCTTTATGCAAGCTACGAGTTCATTCTTCGTTGCCAAGGTTACTGAAAAATAGCAGATAGAAAACGGTCAAGTAAGGTGATATCGAGTAAATGACAGTCAATAAGTAAAAACAAATTATCGATAAAGCACTGTTTGGAAAGCATATAGCGAGTCTTGGGCAATGATTTATGCGAACGTTCGATGAATGTTAGAAAAAATACCTTCTCCGTTTACAACTAAAATGCAACACATTTTTACTGTGTGAGTGTCATATTTTTATTTTTTAAGTACAACATTTTGTTGGTCGGCATTTACATACAAGTTGTTTGTTAATTTTGTTGTTATGAACACAAGGAAAGTTTGACACTGAAGAGATTTAAACTCGGGAGGAATCGAACCAGCGCTGGCCAACAACTCGTAAGCCGCTAGCGCAGAGGCTAAACCTATTGAGCCAAGGTGGCCACTTTTCCAGACGAATTCAGACTGATACAAAGATACTAATATATCAAAATCCATCAATCTTTCTTTCTATTCTATCTATTATAAAAATAAAAAAATTGTCGGTCTTCTTCAGGTTTATTCGTTTTGTGATTGGTAGATAGCGAGTCACGTGATAGCCTTGCGCGTTCAAAGGGCTAATGAATTTGGAGCAAGCGCAGACGATAAACAATTATATATTTTAATTCATTCATTCATAAAATTTGAGAGCACGCGCTGGAGAGTTTGCAATGTTTTCAGAAGAACCGGCAAATTCGGTCGCCGTTTCCACAGCAACAGTCGAATATGAAAATATTAAGAAGTACTTTTTCAACAAACAACACAGATTAGCTAAAACATTTAAAATCATGATGAGATTTCCTCTGAATTTTAACACTATGTTACGCTGAAATATTTCCTTTTTTATGTGAAAATGAGATGTTTTGTTCTTGACATTTTTTAAAACAATTTGTTTTTATTTATACTATATTTCCGTGTATGAGCCGAGAATTTTTGGAACGTTTACAAAAGCTAAAGCACTGGGGTCGGCTTATATACGGATCAGCTAATCTCGCAAAAAAAAATAGGCAATTTTCCGTTACTCGGGCGCATGCAATAAATATCGCAATGGGAAGGGAATCTTCAATTAACGTCGTACTAGAGGTCAAAGATCAATCCAGCAGCGATTCATATGGGGATGGATTGTGAAGCAATCCCCTCCCCTCATTGCTGAAAAGTATGTTCGTAAAGCGAACTAAATATGATTGCGTAGCAATCATCGGGGTTTGACGAGCGACAGCAAGCAGAGCCCTCTAGTATTCTAAATATACATTCTGAATAAAATACGTACAAATTGCATTACTTTAAAAGCTGAACTTGCGATGCATAAGAATCAGTATATTTCATAATATTTGAAACGTTAGTGAGTATGTTTCTAATAGGAGTGCTTTCTAAGTTATAATAACGGCAGTCCCCTCAAACTCACTTACATTCCGGGCTCAAATGTTATGCGGCTCGAGTATAAGAATTCAGATCCCCTTGGAGAGTTCAATTCTAGAAAGGTAGCAAGCTCGCCAGAGAAAAAGGTTACCATACACAAAATCATGAGTGGAGAACAACATTGATAATTATCTGTTTCGCCAATGGCGCCTTTGGCACCAAACGAAAAACTCAGAACTAAAATCCGCGCTAAAGATGCAAAATGGTGAGAAATCATTGTTTCGGTTTCACCGGAGTTCAACTAACTACGTGAACAAGTAGACTCGCTCGTTATCACGTGACTCAGATGCCATTGTTGTAATAACCACAATTAAAATGTTTAATTTAATGGACTCTGGAAAACAGAATAAAGGAAGTGTCAATTTCCTAGTGCGAGGCCGAAATATAATTATCAAAAGTTGGACGATAAGTAGAAAGGTGAATAACGAATACAAAATCCAACAAATAAACTGATCGTGGATTTTAAGTCAGGTCCGTCTAATTAACTTTCGTCCACATAATTACCATAAAGTGAGACCAAACCGATAAACAGACTAGTTTTGTAGCGGAAAAAGTTATGCTTGTTCAATTTTATACGTGAGGTTTAGCATTTGGGGTACTCCATTATTAAATATTGCACTGATAAAATATACGTACATGAATTAGTTGCGTCACATAAATTTGTACTCGTTTCGACTCAACGTTAGATATGCTCGATTGCAATACTATGTTGTAACCTCTATGCAAGGACTTTGTTTCTCGATTTTGAGAAAAGGAAACATAGTTTCTACGCCAATGCCCGTTTCAATTTTCGTACATCTTTCATTGAAAGATGGATAGCGCTAAAGGGGGTCAAAAAAGTTAGTTTCTGCACTGAATTCTGTATGATCGCAGCCTTATAATTTACACATAACTTAAAATTTACCACTATCTGAGTTGCCTAGTTCTTGCGCTTAGGTGACGATGATTTCTTTTCTCTATTCATTTCATATTAGATCACGCGACTTGGGATGGTTTACGTCATTTTTTTAAGTTGAAGTCGCGTGTCCAGTAGCAAACTACAATATCCAATAGATGAGGTGTTAGTTACGTCGTCCGACCGTGGTTCAAATTGACGAGGTGTCGTACTCGGATTTTTACCTTCGGGATTGATCCCGAACCGTCGTCAATAGTACGTTGCGTTGGGCGTTAATGCATTACCATACATTTCCGTCCAGTCCAGTCACCTTGTGAACAAGTCGTTAAAAGTCGAATCCAGTGTTCACAAGCACACAAATCTACAGTACTGTACTATTCTACAGTAAGGACAAAACGCCTGCTTCCAGGCAGTGAGCAGCTCCTTTTCAAAGTCCACAAAATCCGACAACCTGTGAAATCGTTTCGGGCGTTACCAAGTGTGCTCCTAAGCCATGTTCAGCAAATCTATTGGCGAAAATAGTTACATAACCCGATAGAACATACATTACGAACACATGAGGTGAATCGATTCTAAAGGTCAAGAATTAAAAGTAAAAAAAAAAAGACAAAAGATTTTTGTCCCCTCAATGGATTCGACGACAGGAATAATGTGCGATATTGATGTTAACGTATAATAGTTCCCATAGAGGGCGCGACCATTCCTATGTCTAACCAAGGGCTCGCTGCAAACAAAATTAAAAGCAAATCAATACATTTACACTTTAGTGCACGGAGATATATTGGTAATTTTTAATTAACGTCGTACTACAACAACAAAACGGGCTATTGACGACGGTCCGGGATCAATCCCTTAAGAGAAAAGATCCGAGGACAGCACCATGTAACTTTGAATCACGGTCAGATAACGAGGCAACACCTGAGCTGGCACCCCCACTCTCCAAACTTCCACACCAACCCAACGTGAGAACTTTCGCCCACAGCAGATTTAAGGTGCACCAGCCGCCTCTACATCATGCGCTTACAAACTTCCATGACCCGGATTCAAGCCAGAAACCGCCCTATCTAGTTATCGCATGGAGGAATCTAGCCGAAGTCAGTGATAATGTTCTGACATCTTTTGCGGCTGTACCGAGTAGGCAGATGTCCTTTGGAAGGTCCATTTGTTGAAAGGTAGTAAGCTTATCACATGCAATGATGTAAAGACGACCACCATGTGATAATTTCTTTCGCCAACTAATAAAAGCACCGCTATTGCTTCCGGCAACCGAACGATACTTTTGGTCGGTAGTTGAGTCACACCAGAGCAACACAACTACCAATTTACGACGGTCCGGGATCAATCCCAAAGGGACAGAACCGAGGACGGCAGTTCGCAATTTTGAACCACGGTCAGGTAAAGAGGTCACACCTGAGCTGACACTCCACTCTCCAAGATTCCACAAGACGCCAACGTGAGGACTTTTGAGGCGACGGCAGATTTAACAAGCACCCACACCTATATACACGATTTTGGGTTGGATCGAGCTTTAAACTCGCAACCCTCCGGCTGCAAAAATTCTTACTTTTCCATGCAGAAGCATGAATGAAGGTTTCCGTGGATGATTTCTCCCCTCACACCATCTCGTTGTCACCTCTGTTGCTCCGAACGATTAACTTAAAACCAAAATTCGCTAAAGATTGTGATCTCGTTGGTTATGTTAAACCCTCCCCCTAATTCAACAAATACTCGTTCAAAACTCAAAACACTTGCCAACTCTCCCAGGACCGGTATATGCCCTAAGTGTATGTTCCCCGCCACCGGATGCCTTAATTTTGCCATTCTACCCTGGCCAGAGATTTAACCTTTACGCTTAGATTTTTTTAAATCGTCTCCAGGAACGGCTCTTTCGCTTGCAAGTCCGACCCCCCCCCCTTACCTAACTTTAGCGATAGAGCCTTGAGTGGCACAATTAGGACTGCCGCTTTCCTTTCATAGTATTGTGTGGCGTATCGTTTGGCGCTAGAGAGATTTCACCGGAGCAATCTTCTGCCTTTTCCCCAAAACGTTCACATCTCACGGTCGACAGAGTAGGGTACCGAAAAAAAGGAGGGATCCTCTAAAAGGTCAGTCGCTGACAGCTCTTAAATGGTGATCGAAACCGGCGGTCACTTAAAAGGAGGATAACATTCACCGTACACAGGTCTACACCATGCCTCTGATGTAAACGAAAATTTAGTGGTAACAATTCTCTACATGCCGCAGCGTAAAGCTTAATCATTGAATGTTAAGATGGTCTGAGTGCCGCGAAAAACCCTTACACAGTTGACAAGTGTGGAAATTATTTGTATCTTAGTTGGCTCTGGCATCGTTGACAACATGCGCCTTTTATGCTCTCCCACACTTGCAACTTTTGTCATTTGATTAGTTGAAGTTCGACCTTCGATTCGATTTGCATTAATATGTAATATTTTCTATATCTGTAAATAGTGTGTAAATAGCAATTACATTTTAATTTAACGGAAGGATCTCTCTAATCGTTATCTCTACTATTATAAAAGGAAGTGTTTGTTTCGCGGTCGCAAAATCCTGACAATCTATGGCACTTACAGCAATGAGATTTGGCACACAAGTAGTCCAAATTATTTGCAATTTTTGGGTCGTGGCGAAATTTTAAAATTCAATCTAGAAGATTTTAAAATTATTTTAATAGTTTTATTCTCTCACTGTGCTTCTTTCAAAGCGTTTGGTTCGGACGAAAGAAGGAACCCCCTAAAATGATTTTTTTTTCTCCCCCACGTGACCTCTTTTATATTTTCGCAAGAGATTGTAACGTCACGTAAACTTTCTTTTTCCAAAAAAAAAAAAAAAAAAAAAAAAAAAAAAAAGATTGCATATTCTGCCCATCGCGTTGCGAATGAGACAAAGAAATAAAAAACATAGTGACTGGGATTGTTAACTTTTTTTTCTTCATAAAATCGGAATTGCTAAAGATAGAATGAAAATTTCAACGGATTTGAAATCTGCGAAAAATTTCACATTAGATTGAAACCTAAAAATATGATATTCTTTAAATAAATAATTTTTAAATTGAATATATCTCCAACGGATTTGAAATCTGCGGAAAATTTTACACCAGATTAATACATTACACCACGGGCACAGGCTGGCCATGCAGTGTCTAGTTATTCTATAGATCTAAAAATACCACTGAACCAATTCGATATTAAGAATCCTGCCATTTTGCATCAACAAGTCCACAGCCACAACTGTTATATTGAATACCTCTTCCAATGTAGCAAACAAAATCCCTCTGTCATCAAGTATTCTAGTCCTGAATTAGGAATAATTAGAATTATTTTACATTCTACACAACACAGAAGAGAGTTTTAATTGATATAACAAATACCACTCTCTTTTTAATAGCCATATAAAAGTCCTCGCCGCTCTCGTATCTCCGCAACTCATCGAGAACCTTCGCGAGCTTATTTGCGAAGCCCTTAAAGTGCTTACAGTCGAACAGTTTGTGGCATTTCAATGGTAAGCAGCTGAGTTGTCCCGTATCTGGTTCAGCTCTCTATTGCATCACACGACATCGAAATTTGTCTCAGACGTCACAATGCGGAAGGCTGCTAATTCCCCCACCTGTCTCAACAAAGGATGATAAAACAATTTTAAAGGAAATAGTCGCTTCAACCTTTTCCGACATATTTACAGCGTTTTCACTTTCAACATTTTGCATCAAGGATCGACGAAATTGGAACCAGAGATGCCAACCCAATAAATTTTAAAGAGTTTAATCCAGTTTTGCAATTCGTTCACGCTAAGTAACATTTCTTTATGCAAAATAACTGTCAAATTCTATTACATATAAAAGTACCTATTTACAAATAACAGCCGACCAACAGCATAGTAGTTAAGGTGTTAGCCTTTAGATCGGAAGGTTCCTGGTTTGAATCCGGGTCCGGGCATGGATACGTGTAAGCGTATGGTGTAGAGGCGGCGTGTGCACCGGAAATCTGACGAGGCCGAAAGACCTCACGTTGGAGTGGTGTGGAAGTTTTGAGAGTGGGGTGCCAGCTCAGGTGCTGCCTCGCCATCTGACAGTGGTTCAAAATTAAGAGGTGTTGTCCTTGGATCTTTCCCTTAAGGGATTGATCCCGGACCGTCGTCAATAGCCCGTTGTGTTGCTCTAGTACGACGTTAATTAAAAATTACCAATTACCAAATAACAAATTTATGCGAGAATGCAAGACAGTTATAATTTAACTGGTCAAAAATTTCTTACATAAAATTATGTATGATATCAGCTTTATATTCAAGTATAACTCAAAAAACTCCAGTTTTGATTAAGTAAATTGGTAGTTTTTAGGTAACGTCGTACTAGAGGAACTCAACGGGCTATTGGCGACGATCCGGGATTAATCCCTTAAGAGAAAGATCCGAGGACAACACCTCGTAATTTTGAACCATGGTCAGATGACGAAGCAACTCCTGAGCTGGCACCCCCACTCTCCAAACTTCCACACCAACCCAACGTGAGGGCTTTCGGCCACGACAGATTTAAGGTGCACCAGCCGCTTCTACACCACTTAAAAACATCCATGCCCGGACCCAGATAGGAACCAGGAGCCTTTCGATCTAGAGGCTAACACCTTAACCACTATACCAGTTGGTCGGCCCAGTTTTGGTTAGGTAGTTAGGTCTTAAGGCGGAAGAGATCACGTCATACAGAAGAGAGTATTCCGGAGAGATAGACACTATATGGACAGAAGTATTTGGACACTGCATGTTTTTCAGAAAGTGCTTTATTATTCCATTTCGTGTAGGGTTGGCCCTCCTTTAGCTTGTATTGCAGCTGCAACATGTCGAGGCATACTTTTCACAAGTTCTCTGTAAGTCTGAGCAGGAATAACTCACCACGCCTCTTGCAACACTGGGAGAAGAGATTGCAGTGTAGATGGGGTCGGTACTCGTCGCTCCAGTTTGTCCTACTGGTGGTCGATCGGATTGAGATCGGGGTTCTGAACAGGCCAGTCAAGCAAATTCACCTCTTTTTCAGGAAACCAATCCAGCACACGTTTTGAAGGATGACATGGAGCTCGATCCTGTTTGAAGAAACAATCATCTCATCGCGGTAGTTTTGCCAGTGTGGGCAAGGCCGAATTATCCAGAACGTCGAGGTACACGTCAGCGTTCATGGTACCAGGTACATAAAGCAATGGCCAGTGTCCTAACTAGGAAAAACAACTTCACACTAAGATGGACCCTCTTCCGAATTTCTGCAGTGTGTCCAAATACTTTTGTCCATACAGTGTACATTCAGGAAGGAATGGAACGTCCGTTTTCGTGGCACCTACTTCTTGCATTCAGGTGACGATATGCCAACTTAAGAAAATATCACAAAACAAAATAATTATCACGTAGACAATGCTGGAAGAACTTTGTATTTGTCAGAGCATTTAGAGTTTTTTTTATATCAAATCATCATTTCTTAAACACATACATACATCCAGAATTTCAGTACGTTTCTTGATTTGAAGACTGATTTTTCCCTTTACTAAGCTGACCTCCGACTAGATAGTATTTGGCACTAGAAAGATTGAGGTGGGATTTCATGAATATGGGTAGTGCCATCATCCCAACCGTTCCAAGGCGGCGAGTCAGTTAAAAAGGATTTGCCATGTTAAGATCGAATAATCATGTGCACTTATGCACATTAAATCTAACGCACTCTTCTTTATGACATCAAGCTCGAATTTCAAACTTTGCGCACTTGGTAATGTTGCATTTTAATTCTGTGGAATCCAATAAAACGAATCTTAATATATTGAGAAAGGATTATAGAAGTACTATCCTTACGCTTCACAAGATTTCGAATGGTTAATAACTATATTCCTGTTATTTTCTTTCTTTCTTGCGAGAGATGTTGGCAAGATTCTACAAGGTCAGAATGATGGGCATTATTAGATTATTCAACCAAGCTTTACTACAACTTTAGCGACATCGAGAGAAAGACTTTAGCATGGTTCGGTGACTATCTGGGTTTAGTAACTGTAATTTCTAGACGACGGAATTGTCCTGTCTAGTTGGTAAGCGATCTCCCAATATCATGCGCCACGATCTACGGAAAGTTAACCTTTTGATTGCGGTTGTAGATATAACAAGCGCGATCCTTACAACTCTAAAGGCACAACTGATGTACTGGCTGTTGACTAAATTCTTTCTTGGCGCGATCGTGGTACAACTGCTGTATCTGGCCGTAGTCTAAAAGTTAAGTTAGGTTGTCTGGTTTTATGGCGCAAGGGACATAGTTGGCCAAACTTCGCCATCACAAGACAACAAGCGAGGAAAACAAAGAAAAGGGCAGAAGGTTAGGCGAGAGTAAAACGGAAGAGAGGACAGATTACTCGGGTATCTCGGGGTTAAGATGTGCCCCTGAAGGCCTACCCAAAAGGACAAAGATTTTGTTGAACTAAAACGGAAGGAATCTATCCAATATCCCCACAGCAGTATAACTGGACACAATAAAGATACTTCCATATCTCTTACCTTTTCACACTAAATCAACTTCAGTCCTATCTGGGAAATTTTAAAATGGCCGAATTTTAAAGAACATTTTCTCAAAATCTCATATGTGTAGTGATTTGAATTTTTTTATACAGGTTATGAATACACTTTTAAACACTTAGATTTTAAAAAACTTAAAATAAAATTTTTTTTCGTCAATTCCTATTTTTCTTTTTTGAAAAATGAAAGTTAAAATATGTTATAGGTTAATGTCACACTTGTAAACCAATTTTATTAAAAATTTGCTTGAATAGACTTTGTAAAAAAATGTTCCTTTTATGTAAAAAATACACATTTTGAGATATTGAAGTTTAAAGTATAAAATTGACCTTACGTTAGGTACGTACAGGTATTATAAAGTAGGAGTTATTTAAAATATTTCAACTCAACGTATCTCCATGAATAATGTACAATTTTAAACAGAATTGTACAAACATTTATTTAAATTTATAAAAAAGTAATCGAAATTGTGAAAGATTTTCGTATACTAGTCCTTTTAAATGTTATCCATATAATCCCTTTTAACACTCTTTGAAGGGCACTATACCACAAAATTATTTAAGAAAAATCTTTGATCCTTTCAAGGTGATACACGCATTCTTCCACCATGCAACATGTAGTTATTCTTATATCTTCTAACTAGGTTTAAACCTCTTGACCAATTGAATCCTTTTTCTGGGATTCTTTCAACTAATGCAGGCCTTGAAATAGATTGTTTAATACAGGTGCACCTTGTGCACCTAAGTTTTTAAATTAGGTGCACAGCTTATATTTCAGGTGCATACTTTAAAAAAACGTAATATAAGAGCATTAACGTAATGTAAACTACTTTATTAGTTGGGTATGTTTGGATATGTTACTAGTAGATAGTAAATAAAAATATTTAAAATATTTTTTTTTATCTGCGAAATTATTACTTACAAATATTTAGTCATCATCAGACATTGGTGGGCAATCAGAAACGTCTACGTTTTTGGCAGATCCTTACCCACAAGGTTTAGTGTCCATCCTTCTTTTTGTATTTTTCCTTCATAGCAACATAGCATTTTCTGGATTAAAGTTTTCGCATAGTGTGTATTTAGGAATTTTAATTACGTTCCTTTAGAGCGAGAGAGGTCGATACTAATATTTTGTTCGGCATCAAAATAGCATAAAATACGTTTTCCCCGCTTTTTTTAACGATTGGTGCACAGAGTGCACCTAGAGGGAAACAATTAGGAGCACAATTTTATTTTCAGGTGCACAGTGCACCCGGGTATTTCGAGCCCTGAACTAATGGATGCATTTTATTATTCACAGTGTAGCAGGATAAAAGCAATAATACAGTAAAAAATATGACGCTCATAGGGTTAAGAGTGAAGACCCATCAACATGTATAAATTCATTTTATGGATAAAATCAAGTTCTTCACACTGAATCAGAACTTTGGCAAGCGTTAAATATTGCCTAACAGAGAAGCAACAAGATAAAACAAACTCACGAAAAATTTTCTTACGCAATCTTTCCCAACGGACACATACACTTTGTCCTTAAACTTTTAAAAGCCCACTCCCCAATTAACGTGCCGCTTTCCCACCGAGCGCAGAGCCCCTGAGGCAACCGCCACCAAGAGACCCGTTCCCCAGAAATTAACATCTAATAAAGGTGCCAAACCAATTAAGCGGAGTTGGTTTTCTGTCAAGAGGCAGGGCACCGTAAAAGTTGCGCCGAAAACAGATGGTTCCCACAAATAAAGAGGGGAAGAGTTATCCAGTGGCCTCCCATTATCACCATCATCAGATGGCTCGGTAATCAGCAAGACTCCTTCCTTACCAAATGGAGAGGGCCGCACGGTGTTGAGTCCTCAATCTTTAAATCTGTCTGTGGATGCCTCGAATGGATAGGGGGGATTTTTAAAGATAATCACGTGACGGAGTTAAGTTCTCGCTTGGTGCCGTGGACTTGAGGCTTAGCACGCGAAATCCGAAAATGATGGATGCGCCCTTTGAAACGTGGACGCAAGAGGGAATGATTCATGCCTGATGATAAAATATGAAACCTGCATGTGGCGGACAGTACGGAAATTATAAGACGTAAAAGGTAAAAAGATTGATAATTTTTAATGAACGTCGTACTAGAGCAACACAATGGGCTATTAACGACGGTCGGAGATAGACATTAAAATATCAAATAAGGATATTTATATACTATAGCGGGTCTAAATATACCAAGAATATTTATACCTGTATCTAAATTTTGAAAACGACGACACATCAGATATCCCTAAAAGGATTAATGAGGATACTTTTGTTTCAATCAGTACCGTAACATTGATAACAGGGAATGCTAAGATTGAGTAGCACAGGTAATTGGTAAGTTTCCATTAACATCGTACTAGAGCAACACAACGGACTATTGACGGCGGTCAGGGATCAATCCCTTAAATGAGGCCGAGGACTACATCACTTAATTTTGAACCACGGTCAGATGACGAGGCAACAACTGAGCTGGCACCTCCACTCTCCAAACTTCCACACCAACCCAACGTGATGACTTTCAGCCACGACAGATTTAAGGTGCACCAGCCGCCTCTACACCATACGCTTACCAACATCCATGCACTGACCCGGATTCGGACCAGGAACTTTTCGATCTAAAGGCTAACATCTTAACCACCAGACCGGTTGGTCGGCGAGGTAAAAGGGAAAAGCTTCAGCTACTGGGGGGGGGGAATATGTTTATTTTCAATGCCATCAACCAATTACGAGTGCATATTGCTGCCTACTTTGTAGAGTGGTCGTAATGTTTGTCAAGTCATGCAGTTGGTACCGGGTTCGAATCGTGGTTTGTGAGCACATGGTCGTTGTCTGTCCCAGATCTAACGGCAGCTTAATCACTGGGTGCTCCCTTATAGATAGCCGTTCGTTCGTCCCATGTAGTGCCGAAGTGGTCAGTGTTCGTTGTATTAAAAGAAATCAAGATTGTATTTTCATTAGATTTAAGCACTACGGAAGGTACCATGTGATGTCCTGGATTATAAATTGGGATTACGCACCTTAGCAAAATATTAAATTGTAAAGAATGAGCACGCGATTCTTAATAACAAAAATACACATGCAATCTAAAATGTAGTGTTTCATAAGCGATTAAAGAAGTACGATAAAATTTTGAACGATGTTGGTTGATGTGAACAGGTATTTTGGTATATGCGCTATTTTTTTTAACCACAAATAGCAAATTATTGATCGTACCAAAATAGCGATTTGTGGACAATTTCCAGATCTTGAGCCCCTTTGTTAGCATCTTCAGATCCAGAATTCAGGAGGAGTTATTTTTTGGATTGTTACTGAAGAGGGTTGGTTGGGTTTTATGACGCAAGGGCCATAGTTAGCCATGCTGAGCCAAACATGACTAAGTCAAGTAATGGACAAGCACACTAAAAGAAAGTTCTCTTCCAATCGTACAAGAAAAAAAATCGAATCTGCCACCTACAACTCGCAAAGATATAAGAAGGATTTGAAAGGAGTAATTTTCAGGGTCTAACGTGTAAACGATAAGGAGCTTTTAACTGTGCAGATGGACAAAATTCCGTATAACACCAGGAAAAAAAAAAATTTAATTAAATTTCTGAACTAAAAGCAAATCAGAAATAAAAACTATGTCATTAGAAATGTTTGACGTCACATTTTACAGTGATTGTATATTTTCCGGGTTCTTTTGTACATTTCTAGTGAAATGTTTGATTTTTCCTCAAAATTACCACAAATTATTTTTCCTGGTTACTCTTCAAGTTTCCGAGGTAGCGCATGAACCCGCATAATATTACAACGTAAACACCTGGTATTTCAATTTCAGCTACATACAGCATAAGTCCAAAAGTTACAGGACTGACGTAACAGAGAGCGAAACAGTTGTGACAGGAATTTTGCCTGTGATCCCGGAAGCAGCAGTCACTGTCCAAAAAGTGAGCAGCCAGAAACCACTGACATTTATAAGAAACAGAACACGGGAATTACAAAAGCGACAGCACTCACTCGCATCCTGTTGATATGGAATAGAAGAGAGCTAATATAGTTTTGTTGGAAACTGGGTAAAACAGACACAGAAATATAAAACAGGTTCAAAGAAGATTATGGGGATGCAGTATTATCCAGAAGCCGGGTTTTTGAGTGGTATGAACGTTTCCGTGACGACCGGGAGTCCCTTCAACATGAGCACTCCGTCGATAACTCGCAGAGGGAAAATGCAGGAAGTTTGCTTTGATTTTCAGCTGGATCTGACACCCACGACAAATCCACCAGGATACTTCTTCAACTGCAGGAATTCCACGGGACAAAACGAGCGTTAGAAGGACAGCGACAAAAACATGCCAGTAATCCAAGCAGCTGCGATAAAGCAACTCGCAAACGTACCAGCCAATGCTTTCCCCAGAACTACTTCAAGAAATTTCAGAAAAGCTAGAAGCCCTGTATTGATTACCCAATGCAGTTATTTTGAAGGAAATAAGTAATTGTTTGTTGCTTTTCATTTTCAATAGAAGTCTTGGAACTTTTTGAACATGGGATAATACCGAAGGAGAAGAGAAATAGTCAAATTTTGTCTTTAGGAATAATGATTGTTAAAGTATTGATGCATCAAGGTTTTAAAAGAAGCGATGAGAATTCAACATGCGTTTGCATGATCAAATGCCTCAAGAGTTGAATATCATACTCGTATGCGAAGCATGCAACAATGGTCAATTCGCAAGGAACTTAGATACAGCCTTTTTGACAAGCACAGCAGTATATAAAACAAAATTCCAGTATAAATTTTAACAATTAACCCTTTCAGGGATGTCTGGCGTCGGACCTTCTGGAAAGGGTTAAGGATAGGAATACGAATATTCTCGATGCATTCGGGCTAAGGTATATATCCTCTCATTTCAAATTCTGATGTCTCCGAGAGCTCTAGATAGGTGGTGAGACAAACGGTTCGACAACCAGTATACCAGTAAAAAAATTGTTATGCGCCGAATTCCTTCAGGTTGTTAAAAAAAAAAAAAAAAAAAAAAACTTCAGCACAGTTTCTGTTACTGCCACCATCACCTCATAGATGACTCACCTAATTTGGTGAGTTCCCGTAGGGTCGCTTTAAAAAATAGCCAGGCAGTTTCATTTGCACTCCCGCTCAATTTGGCTCTACAACTCTTCAGCATTCATCTTTGTGAATACGGACAAGTCTAATTATTCATTTACAAGCCATGTGGCTTACTCAGTTTCTTGTAGTCGTCTACAAATCTTGTAATAAACGGAGTCATCACATTTCAATGCAGCGCTTCACAAAGAACCAATCCACTGTCATTCTACTGAAAAAATTTATAGAACTTTCGGGTCCTCAAATATATATTAGAGGCGGATAATCCAATCAAAGGGTACAATGTGCACATAACACAAAAGTGCAAATGATTCGTTTCCTTAAATGCGTAATGAAAATTTATTGCAAAACGATGTAAAAGCATCAATGAACTGATTTACGGGCTGAATACGCAAAGCTAAGTTTAGCTTACACTCCGGGTTCATCCAAGGCGATGCAGAATAAGAATCGAGACTTGCACAACAGCAAAGGCTCCCGCAAATCGAGCGTCTGTGCGGCATTAAAGAGTCGTAAACATTAGACAAGAACAAAAGAATAAATAAAGCACCTTTTCCTACTAAGGGCTGCAGTGCCAATCGCTGCGCGGCGGTTTCGAAATACAGGACGTATGAAATCCAGCCTGGGAAACTGAAGTCCAAGATGTACGTTGCAAACAAGCAACGACTTGGAATAGGTAGATAAAAAAGGATCTTCTACCGTAACCGTTGCATCATTTCGCGTAAATATCGAGGAGCGTCATCTGGAGTTGCATCAACGACTGTAAAATGTATAACTGCAAAAAATATTGTTTGATAAGTTTAAGAATGCCATCAATCCTTTGAAGCGCACTATACTACTCTCTAATATTATAAAACGAAGTGTTTGTTTGTCTGTTTGGGGCCGCAAAATCCTGACGATTCTATGGTACTTACAGCAATGAGATTTGGCACACCGAATAGGTCCGAATTATTTGCAATTTTGGGTCGCGGCGAATTTTAAAATTCAATCTAGAAGATTTTTAAAAGAATTTAAAAGTTTTATTCCCCATCGCTTTTTTAAACGCGGATAACTTTTACTACCCGTGTGACCTTGCAGTCAGGGTTTGGAAACATGCCAAGTTTTTTTCGTCCGGAGAAAATTATTTTTTCATTTCCGCTTTGATTTTGCACGGACGAATAAATTTCCAGCCAGACGATAAATCTTTTAACTGAAGTCAGTTCTTTTTTCTATCTTCTAGACCGTTAAAGATAAAGTAAAAATTTCAACGTACTTGAAATCTGCGGAAAATTTCAGTATAGTTTAATACCTAAAAATTTGATTTTCTTTAAATAAATAATTTTTCAATTAAATATATCTTCAACGGATTTGAAATCTGCGGAAAAGTTTACACCAGATTAATACCTTACACCACGGGCACGAGAAACGCCGGGCTAGCCATAAGTCTACTATAAAGTATTTGGAGGAAACAAGCTTGGATCCTCTAAGGGTGCATTCTTTGCTACCATTGAAAACCTGCAGTTTTTCTTTCTTTTGCACGACATCGACTAGTATTAAACGACTGGACCAACTGTGAATCCTTTGTAGGATTCAATTCATTCAACTGCTTCGTTTTATTTAGTCGTATCAGGATAAAATTATTCAGAAATTTCGAGACGCTCAGAGAGAGAAGACTCATCACCTGTCAAAAATGCATTTTGCAGATAAAATTTAATCTTTAATGGGTGGCCCTTTTGATTCTTTGCCCATTTAGAGTACTCCCAGACACCAAAATATCAAATGAGGATATCTATCAACTGTAACGGGTCTAAATATATTAAGAAGAATATTTATAACGGTATCTAAATTTTGAAAGCGACGACACGTAAGATGTCCCTAAAAGGATTAATGAGGTTACTTTTGTTTCAATCAGTACCGTAACAATGATATCAGCGAACGCTAAGATTGAGTAGCACAGGTAATTGGTTGTTGTTAATTAACGTCGTACTAGAGCAACACAACGGGCTATTGACGACGGTCCGGGATCAATACACTAAAGGAAAAATCCGAGGACAACACCGCGTAATTTTGAACCACGGCCAGATGGCGAGGCAACACCTGAGCTGGCACCCCACCCTCCAAACTTCCACGCCAACCCAACGTGAGGACTTTCGGCCACGACAGATTTAAGGTGCACCAGCCGCCTCTACACCATACGCTTACAAACATCCATGCACTGACGAGATACGAACCAGGAACCTTCCGATCTAGAGGTCAACACCTTAACCACCAAACCGGTAGGTCGACTGGACGGCACAGAATAGTGTGCTTGGTAACTCCATTTGATGTTGAATACAATTCAAATCATTTTTAGACTCAAGTTATTAAGACCCAATTATGTCCAATCTTGGTAACTACAGATGATCGGAAATATGTCGAATGACAGATCATGCGCGAGGAACTGTGTATTATTGCCTGAATTGGACTGGATTGTTGCTTGAATCGGAGGCACGGGGAAGAGGATGAAAGTGAAGGTATCCATCACATGGCAAACACCATAAACCAATCATAGTAAGAAACCACTGATAGCTGAAACGATGAGGCGACCGCATTCCCTGGTTGGCTTCATGCGATAAAAATCAAAGATGTTTACATAATAATTTATCTCTCAGATTTTGTTTAAAATCGTTCTTACTCCAGATTATATCAATTTTCATTTTATCAGCGAATATTCCCAAATTTTAATTATTTTAAACAGATGTACGCCACTTGTTTCAATATACAATTAATTTTCAAAATTAGTTTTCGTATCTTAGGCAATATTAATTTGCTGTCGTATTTTTTATTTTATGTCCAGGTTATTAACTACCGTTTGTAATGGAATAACGTGGAGAGGTCTCCTTAGAGATTTTAGTATACTTAAAGAATGTGAAATACAAGTGCTTCCCTAAGATTAAGACGACTTAGGCTTTTAACTCCTGAATGTTTTAGGAAAGCAGTGTTTTTAACAATGTACAACAGGGCTCGAAATACCCGGGTGCACAGGTGCACTGTGCATATGAAAATACAATTGTGCACCTAATTTTTTCCCCCTAGGCGCACCTCTGCACCTAATTTAAAAACTTAGGTGCACCTTGTGCACCTGTATCAAAAAATATATTTCGAGGCCTGATGTACAAGTCATGCAAAAATCTAAGTTTGAGATCAAAAGGGGAAATAACACTGCACGCTTCCTAAAAAAGATTATCAACTCAAGAAATAAAAATGAACATTAAGTCGAATTCCCCTTGAAGGATTTCAACTATGCATCGGGAATCGAGTTGCTTAAGGTGTAAAACACAAATAGCGTCAAACAGTTCCTAGAAAATTTAGCTTCGGGGCACAAGCACGGCCGCGTAATCGGAAACTATCGCACTCGAAATAGCATCGATGTATGCACGTGTTTAACCCCAAGGAGATTTTAAGAACTCGTGAATGAAATAAACTTTTATTGAAACTAACACAAACATTAAGATATATTCTCAGAGCAAAACAGACTAGATCTTTTGCATTTAAAGTCTAATATTATAAGAGACTGAGTAAGAGTTTGAATTTTCTGCTTTTTAAATTCGGAGATTTTCGTAAGTCATTACAAGCAGGAGGGTAATCTGTTGAGTCACCATATTAAATTAAAACAGTAAAAATTAATGATTATAATACTTTAAAGAAAGATTGATTACGGTGAAAATAACGTCTGAAATTATTTGCATACAATATTGAAATTCGTTGAATCGTCGGTGACGATTTGGAAAGTTGGACTTCCAAACCCCACCACCAAGCGCAAAATTTATTCAATAAAGTTAGTTTATTTTCCGATTTTGCATCAAGAAAATACTGCGAGTATAAGATGTGCTAGCTAACCCAATAGAGTTATAGTTCACATAGTTCCGTTTGTAATCTTTTTGCCAATAACAATAATATATGTAACTAAAAAGTTATATTTGTCCTCTTGAATCTCAAATAGGCAGAATTTCAGCTCATTTGAGGCCCTAGAAAATTTTCGACATTAATAATAGAGAGATGTTTGTGTTTAAAGCATGTCGTCACATTCGACGAGGACGCTAAGTTTCTTTACTTAAATAAGACTCATATAAGAAGTGTAAACACTCTTTAAAAAGTGCACAGTTGAATACGTTTGATCATAAGGTTCGTATCAGTTAAGACACTATTAATTCAATTATAGGCCTAACATAAATTCTCCCCAGGCAACACGTTTTGATAAGGATTTCCTTCTATATTATGCCCAATCATTTCAGAAACGACATCCTATCTTGACTAAAGAATGACTAATATTGCTAAAGCACCCTACTTTTCAGTTAATACCGGTCATATAGCCGAGTAATTAGCGCTCTGGCCCTTGAAGGTTTCAAATACCGATCAATGGCATGGTAATTGTTAATTTTAGTTAACGTCGTACTAGAGCAACACAACGGGTTATTGACGACGGTCCGGGATCATTCCCTTAAGGGACATATCCGAGGACAACACCACGTAATTTTGAACCACGGTCAGATGACGAAGCAACACCTGAGCTGGCACCCCACTCTCCAAACTTCCACACCAACCCAACGTGAGAACTTTCGGCCACGACAGATTTAAGTTGCACCAGCCGCCTCTACACCATACGCTTACAAACATCTATGCCCGGACCCGGATTCGAACCAGGAAACTTCCGATATAGAGGCTAACACCTTAACCACTATACCGGTTGGTCGGCAGGTCAATGGCAAGGATTTTAGTTGTTTGGAATCGCTTTTAAGCCGTTGGTTTCGATTTTTTGCCCTCCCGAAGCAAAAAAAATTAGCGTGGTGACCAAAGAAAATGATCTTTTATTACCTCCATGCTTTGGTAAGTTTCAGACTTTTAATTTGGTTTCTCGTTTACGCTCATTTTGTAAACTAAGCCAGGTTAGTTTAGTTGTAGGAAAGTTATGTTTAGGTTCAATTCGTTTTTTAGCAATCCATTCGTCGCGACAATTTAGGATCTTACAAACATATGAACCAAAGCAAAAGCAGTACTTGTGGTTGCCGTTTGCGATGTCATCATCCCACGTGATTAACTTCACCAATTTGAGTTTACTTTCTAAATCTCTTTCAAAAAATGACGAACCCTATGTTTCACCAGCAGACTACAATCCAACACAAGAGTAAAATTTGCCTACAAATTTGCTACTTGTGACCAAACGACGTCCGACAAAAGTGCTCAGAAAGATTTCCGAATCGTAAAGAGCGATCATAAAGAACTGGCGTTCTTCCTCCGCCTCTTCTACTCATCTCGGGCTTCACGGGGCAGGACTCGTCATGCGTCGCCACCTGGCGGTCGGAAAGCGATACACAAGCTGGATCGATTCGGGACCTCGGCCTGTTTCAGTGCACAGTTCATTCGGGCGCGTACCTTTTGAAACCGAAATGCAAACATGCGAAACGAGGAGAACCGACCGCTTCAATAGAGACACGCTGCGGCGGACTTATACTTTCCCGGAACGAATCATTTGCTCCCAAAACATCTATCGGGCAGTGGCGGATTTATACTCATGCCGCCTCGGTGTTACCCGGTAACTTTCCGTCCCCTTCCCTTAGCAATGATATAACTTATTTATTTATTTTTAGTAACTTCTGCCTTCGGAATTTTTCCAAATTTTTTTGCCACCCTGGGCTATAATCCCCTTAAATCCGTCACTGCTATCGAGAACTACCACCACCGAGATGGTAAGGTAATTTTAACAAACGTCGCAACGGGCTATTGTCGACGGGAAGAATGTGTGATATTCATATAAGTTAATGTATAATAGTTCCCATAGAGGGCGCGACCATTCCTATGTATAAACAAGGGCTTTACTGCAAACAAGATCAGAAGCAAATCAATAGATTTCCACTTTAGTGCATGGAGGTAATATGGTAATTTTTAATTAACGTCCTTTACTAGATCAACACAACGGGCCATTGACGACTGTCCGTGATCAATCCCCAAAGGGAAAACTCCGATGACAGTATCCCGTAACTTTGAACCACGGTCAGATGGCGAGGCAATACCTGAGCTGGCACCCCACTCTCCAAACTTCCACACCAACCCAACGCGAGAGGACTTTCGACCACGGCAGATTTAAGACACATCTACACCATACGCCTACAAAATCCATGCACTGGCCCGGGTTCGAACCAGGAACCTACCGATCTATAGGCTAACACCTTAACTCCAGACCGGTTTGGTTGGCACGCCACTGAGGAAGGTGAACAAAAGCTCTTGTTGGTTGTTCTCGTGGCTTTTGGCGCAAGGGCCATTTTTGGCCAAGCTAAGCAAGAAAGAACAGACAACACAATGACGGAGGAACAAAAAATAGGCGAGAGTAAAAATGAAAGGAAGAAGATCACTCGGGTACCTCCGGGTTGAAATGACCCTACACACCTGAAAAAAAAAGATCTTCCCTGAGTGCAGAACAAAAGTTCCGAGAGTCGAAAAAAACGAAGAACAGAATTATCGTAGGAAATACAGATCCGTGCTGTGTTGATTTCAGTCAACCCAAGTGTTTTGATTCATTAATTAGAGATTCATCACTTACAGTTACTTAATTGCAGGCACATATCCGTTCCACAATCTGAAATCTTCCAGTAAGGAACCGTAGGAAATCGGGTAATTCCTGAGAGGCTAGGGCTTCTAGATTGGTTGGCGTTTAATGGCCATATTTGGTCGAGACACGTCAAATCACAAGACAACGTCAAGTAAAAATTGGTCGTCATCCAGAGAGGGATAAAACCAGAAAAAGATCGATTGGGTATCAGGTAGCGCGACCCAAGTATTTTCATAAGACAGCAAACCCCACGTTAAAAGAAAAAGAACACAAATCTACACCGTTTGACCAATCCACACCAAATTTGGTACACTTATATTTTACAACACTGCGGAAAACAGGCTATTTCTTTCCCGTCTTCAGACCAATCTGTAGCCATTAAATTTGGCACACAGGTAGTTGTAAAAGTGCCACTCGAAGCCCCAATTTTAAAATCTAAAGTTTGTTTTTCTGCAATAAATGGGCATGGATAAGAAAACACGCTCTACAGGGTTTGTGTGTAATTTCACACAGGGAAATGTCGCGGTCATATTTGAAATCCGAGCAACGCCAGGTTATTCAGCAAGTAGTCGGAATAAAGATGCCCAGATAACACTACAAGTCCAGTGGCCTCAATCCAGAAAAGACCGCAGTGGTGTAAAAAATCTGTATCGTATTAGTATTGTTAGCAAAGAAAGGGTGAAATATGTCAAGCTTCAATTCCAAAAAGTAATACATCAAAAGTGTTAAAAAAAAAAAATTAAAATTCAGACTAGAGCAACACAACGGGCGATTGGCGATGAATCCCTGAGTAAAAGATCCGAGGACTAATCGACTTGGTCAGGTCGAGTTCCGCAACCTTCGGAGACGGATGCGATTGTTCACTGGATGTATTTTTTCTGCGTCAGTAAAACTTTCCTTGAGTTAAATTGACGTTGTTTGGCATACTTAGCCAAATATGGTCCATGCGGCATAAAAAACAACCAGCCTTTTAATAAATACATTTCCTCAACAGCTAAGAGACTATGACAGAGGAGGCGACGTATAACTACACAAATTCCAAACTAATGCATTTTTTTAGTAAAGATCATCGGCCTTTTTATCAGATCAGCACTGAAATTTCTATCCTAAATTCTGCAAACAGATTCAAATCAAGCAACCATTGGCCCACAATGACGATAGTCTGTAGGGTTCTATTGCTCAAGTTCCGTACTTGGCCAAGCTGAGTCAAACACAAAAGACAACGCCAAATGCCTAAATTAATGAAACGCTACTGACAGGCAGTACAATTTTCAGTTCACATAATGTGTTCCTGTCTACAGATAAATACAGTTTTACTAATTGCTCTATTTTCAAAGTGTCTTCGTATATATTCCAAATGCAATGGTAGCCAGTTTGCAGGAAAGAGGATTATCAACCGGACGGTTTGAAATTAAATCCAACCAGACCATCGTGTACGTGGGGCTGGTGCATGTTAAATCTGCCCTGGCCCCAAATGTCCTCATGTTGGTGTGGTGCGGTAAGGTAATTTCAGTTAACGTCGTCCTAGAGCAACACAACGTACTATTGGCGACAGAGCGGGATTGATCCCCATAAGGGAAAAACCCGAGAACAACACCACGTCGATTTGAACAACGGCTAGATTAGCTACCTTGTACATTTAAATTTCTCCATGTAAAGGATCATTGTTTCAGAACGGTTCTTTTGAGATTATTCGCGGAAAATGAAAAGCTGCTCAGCATCAGAGGAGGGAAACTCGATGCTTCAAATTTCTTCAAATGGATCCTAGTTTTATCTTTGGCCACCTCTTAACGCCTCGTAGATCCTTCACCACTGACACACATTAACGAGCCTGTTAATTGCGTTTAATGTTCTCTCGGCCTCAAAGTCGCTCTTGTCCAATCACGTGGCGAAAAAATACCTCCGATAGACATAAAAAAAGCAATTTGTTAATCAATTTTCAGTTTCAGTTTCCCTTAACTCTTCCCCTGATTATTTTTTCCCGGCGGTTGAGAGCAGCAGGGGGAAAAAAAGTTGCCTTCTTTTCCAAGCGAGCAGTTTTGATTCGATTACACGATCATAACGGAGGATCGGTAACCATGACTACACGGCGTATCCTGTAAAGTCCAGCCTTCGAACCGACAAGCAAAATGTCAAACCTTGAGGACACTTGGGATATCCCCCCCCCCCTCCTACCCACCCCGTCACCAAATGGACAGCATCGATTTCGCGGGGAAAGTGAAGAGACGGGGGTGTAGGACAGGGGGAAGGTGCTCAAAAACCAAAAAATATCACGAGCGAGCGGAAGGATGATACGTTATACGTACTACCTTTTTTTAGAAAAATAGGCACTTTAGAAACTGCATAAATCTTTTATCTGATACATTATTTTATTCAGAATTTTTCTTTCTGCATGCATTTTTCTTTATTCTATTTATAATAATAAGGATTAGGTGCAATGCTGAAAACAAAACAAAAAAAAAACAAAAAACGTTTGAATTTAGGCTTCGTTCGCAGTTATTCTTGTTACTCCGTCGTTGGTTAGCTAGTACTAAAGGTTGTGCGAGTTTATGAAATTAACCTTTTCCCGTTGTTTGGAAGCCGACCAACCATGGTGGTTAAGATGTTAGCCTCTAGATCGGAAGGTTCCTGGTTCGAATCCGGTACAGTGAATGGATATTTGTAAGCGTATGGTATAGAGGCGGCTGGGGCACTATAACTTTGCGTACCCTAAAAGTCCTCACGTTGGGTTGGTGTGGAAGTTTGAAGAGTGGGGTGCCAGCTCAGGTGTAGCCTCGTCATCTGACCGTGGTTCAAAATTACGTGGAGTCGTCCAGGGATCATTCCCTTAGGGCAGGGGTTCCCAAACTTATCGAAGTCGTGGCACCCTTAAGAGAATTATAATTTTCTCGCGGCACACACACTCGTCAACTCGAAAAACATAATCAATACAATTCGTATTTAAAATTCACACAAATATTTTAATTGTACTTAATAGGAAAACATAGGTAAGTGAAAATATAAAAATAAAACAAATAACATTACCTTCAACATGCTCTTGGTTGGGGATTGAACCTGGGCGATTCGCGGCACCCCTCATCTCTCTACGTGACACCCCAGGGTACCGCGGCACACACTTTGGTAACCCCTGCCTTAGTGGATTGATCCCGGACCGTCGTCAATACACCGCTGTGTTGCACTAGTACGGCGTTAATTAAAAAATTACCCGTTGTTTTTAACTTCTTCAAGGTAGATTGTTGAATTAACGTCGCATTAAAGCAACACAACGGGCTATTGGTGATGGTTCAGAATCCATTCCTAATGGGAATAACCTAGGACAGCATCTCGTTGTCTTGCATCACGGTCAGTTGACGAGGTCAACATCTGAAAAATTCCAAAGGTTGGAGAACATTCGGTTTTTTTCCCCCAAGGTCTGCAAGAAGCTCCTGGTGTCCAACACAGAGCTTACACACTTTTACACCGGCCACGACCCGTTCCTGCAGTATTTATTTCGGATGATTATCCATTGTAGTGACCTCTGCATCTGTGGCATGGAAGCAAACCTGAACCACTGTTACCACCTGCCCTATCACATCTCATCTGCACATCAAGGAACTAGCAGCTGAGTGCTATGACGCCTGGCTGTGTTCACCCCTTGCTACGAAGAAACAGGATACAGATCATGCGATCTGTGGCTTCCAGGGAGTTTAAACAAAAGCTAGCGATTTAAATTCACTTTTTGATAACGACACTTTAATTCCATCTTTAACATCATAGAAAAAAATTTATAGAGCAATACCTGCTTGTGCATTTTATAGCTAAATATTCTGCTTCGCATCACACAAATATTTTTCTTCTTTTCTTATTTGGTAATCTTTCAATGTTATGGGAAATTTTGTTTACCTAAACCCTTCGTAAATTCGGTGTCCCATGATGGAGTTAAGTCAACATCTGAGGTGGAACACGACGGTCTTTGGATTGATTACATTTCGAATTCGCAACCCTCAGCTAATCCGCTACATTTGGCACTTATACTTTGAAACACTGCGGAAAACAGGCTATTTCTTTCCCGTCTTCAGACCAATCTGTAGCCATTAAATTTGGCACGCAGGTAGTCGTAAAAGTGCCCCTCGAAGCCCCAATTTTAAAATCTAAAGTTTGTTTTTCTGCAATAAATGGACATGGATAAGGAAAAACGTTCTACAGGGTTTGTGTATGAGTTAACACAGGGAAATGTCGGTCGTATTTGAAACCGAGAACACCGGGTTATTCAGAAAGTTACGCTTTTAAAGCACATGGCTAAGACCTATTATCTCATGAAAGGGATATTCAGCGTGGACCAGATGGAACGTGACTTTACTTCCACTACCCAAATAATCTTGTGCCACATATGGGGCGATTAAAATCTTAATAAATCGACATTCGTTTATTCTAATTGGTGTTGGTATAACTTATATGGTTCGGTTATTTTCCTAATGGAACGTGACTTTACTTCCACTACCCAAATAATCTTGTGCCACATATGGGGCGATTAAAATCTTAATAAATCGACATTCGTTTATTCTAATTGGTGTTGGTATAACTTATATGAATTCGGTTAGTTGGTTTTCCGGGTTATATGGCGCAAGGGGCATACTTGGCCATGCTGCGCTAGACACAAGACATACGACACCAAGTAATACATACACACAATGAAAGTTTACTGACATAGAAGTTAGAAAGAAGACCCAGTGAGAAATGCACCCGACAGTAATTGTGTGTGAACGGGCTGCGCCTATAACTCACAACTTCCTAACGACGTCACGTTCAGAAGTACAGGAAGCACGTTCGGCCGTAGAAACACTATCATCGCCACCTACCTATAGCTTGACAGAAAATGAGAACATGAGAGATTTTTAAACAAACCAGGATATATACAGTTGAATTCAGAATGTCGGACTGGAGCAACACAATAAGATATTCGCGACTGTCGGGAATCAAGTATGGAACAACACCTCGTAATTTTGAAACACAGTCAGATGACGAGGTCAACCCCTGAGCTGACATCCCATTCTCCAAACTTCCACACCTCGGCAACGTCAGGACATTTGAGGCCACGGCAGATTTTACATGCACCAACCCCTGTGCACACGACGGTCTTTGGTTCGACCTAGTTTAAAACTCGCAACCCTCCGGTTGTTAATCTGTTCATCTTCCAACTGGGCTACTGCAGAGTGACCACTCCATGAGAACTGTTGATAGCACGACTAATGACGGGGCACGACTACACGAAGACAAATTCGACCAAATATGTCTCAAACGGGTAATTTTAAAGCTACTGTTTTGCATGTTCTTCAGCCCAAGCTGATGGTTGAACTGTTCTACTTTAAATCTACTCCAATATATAGCATCTGGTTTTTTTAAATGGAAATGGCAAAGTAGTTACGCGCTTACCTAAAACTACAGTATGGTCCTAACCAAATTCTATCATGCTAGTTTGGATGTGCAAATTGGAGTCGACAGTTGTTAACATACTGAATATGAGTATTCCATGGCTGAGCTCTGGAAAACAATTGAAGCACTCAGCAGTCGAATAATCATACTGTTATCTAGTGTTCAGGAAGAATTGGATATGTATTATGTACAAAACACATGTAATAATCGTCACCTTCGAAGGACCAACTGGGAGATATTTGCTTTTTTGACTAGTACGGCAAAAGAGAGTTCGAATTTCTTCTCCAATCATTGGACAAATAACAATGGCCATCGTGCTCCTCTGATCTTACCCCAAACTATTTATTTTGATCCTGAGTAAATGAATTTCTGGGTTCTTCGAAACAATAGTAGCTGTTTTTGTAGTCATTAAATTTGATGTGAATAAAAGCAATGCTACACTACCTCGTAAATTCTATATGTTTGTCGCTCATTCGGTTTGTAGAATGCAGTGCTTCTCGTTTCTACGATTTCGGAGAACTCATTAACCAAAATCAGAGATACAAATAAGGATAAGACTTTGTTTCAGGAGAGTGAAAAACTATTTTAATTATTTCATTTTATTATTTATTCTATCAACATGGATTCCATACATGGATGACCGATGGCCATTTTTATTTTTACAGATAATATTTTTAGCCTTGCCTCTTGCGTGATGACGACAAAGCTCGTGGTACAGCAGCAATGAATTTAAAATAAGTGGCCAAAAAATAACGCGAGAACACGTTGTACCGAAAATAGAGGGGTTTAAAGACAAAAAGTAGCAAATCCCGGTAACTAAAATAAACACTTCAAAAAGAACAGAAACCTGAAATTATATCATCAATACGAATGATACCAGAATTTTAAGTAAACGCAATTTGATTCATTCATTATGATTGGGAAAAGTTGGTTCATAAGATATTTTCTACTCGCCTCACAACTAAGGTCTGGTGCACACATCCGGTTTTACAACGTGCGGCGTCGCTGCGGCAACGCAAGTGCAGTATGAGATACATTAGAACCAATGGAATAGTGCACACATGTTTCTTGCGCCGCTGCGGGGACGCACGTCCAACTTGCGTGAAATTTGTACCGCAGTTCCCCACGGCTCACCGCACATGCTTCTCCGTTCTGAAGTACCTTGTTTTCATTAAAAAAAATGGAATATAAATAATAATTAATAAATGGTTGTATACAGTAACGTTTTTTTTTTGTTTCAAAATATACTTTTTTTACATTAAGTAAGCAAGATAAACACGTTTTCTTCGATAGGATATTGAGGCAAATGGTGCGAAAATAGTTCTTACGTCATTTCACGGTTATGTGTGCATAGTTGGGCTTCGGTGCCGCAGCGGCGCCGTACGTTGAAAAACCGTATGTATGCACCGGGCCTAACGGTCCTAATTAGCTTTCTACTTTCAGGAAAAATAATACTTTCCTTCGGAGTTCATAGATAGCTGTCATTTTATGTTCTCACTTTAATCATATATAGCAGGATAAGTAGATTTGAAACTTTTATTGAGCTTGTTGGTGTCCATTAAATCATACTTTCCATTAATCCTATTAAACATCACTTTGTGACACCATCAAGGGAGGAAATTTAGAATTAGTTTCTTGTTTCGATCATTCCTTTTTGTTTCGTTTTGTTCGTTTTTTTTTCTTTTCGAAAAATGTTTCAAACTCAATTTTGAAATTTAAGAACATTAAAAGTGAAATAAAAATTCTAGGGTTACACACGGTTCCCGGTCTATTTCAGAAATAAATTACCCGATTTTTACAAATTCCAGTCTATACTTAAGCAATTCACGCCATCTCTAAGATGAAAGACCAATAATTTAGCATTCAATAGCCAATAATAAAAACCAATTTACGAATTATACATTGAAATATTAATACGTAAGGCATAAGTATTTTTTCATTAAAATAACTTATTTAAACAATCTAACATATTTTACTTAAATTAATGCTATTTAAGGTTGAATAAGCATGAAAATCTTCAATTTAAGCCAGTGGACTAAACAAAATGCTTTACCTGTTAAATATAAGCTGTTTCTTTCAAAATCGGTTGAAAAATTCTATTCATAAAATGAAGTGATACGAAACTATACAATTATTATTGGCTATTTTTATCCAAAGCGTCTTAGAAGCTATGATCAATCATTTCCCAGGTCATTGAGGCGATTTTCCAGGATTTAGACGAAAATGCGTAATTTTCCCTGACTATTTTGGACAAATTTAAATTCCCTGACGATTCCAGGTTTTACCTGACCCATGAGAACCAGTAGTACACTTCAGTTTTACAGAAATTTTAAGCACTTTTCCAGGATTCGCGTAAAAAATACATTTCCAGGAGTTTAAAAAAATATTCAAGAGACGTAAGAACCTTACAAGAAAACGAGCAACATCTGAATAATGGATTAAATAATAACTCGCAATGAAAGAGTTACTACAATGTGAAGGTGAAGGTTCGATCGTGATATGAATGTCACCAGACTCTAAATTTTGAAGCTCGGATGACATTTCATCGGAGATTTGAATGTCATTCATCCGACGTATCACTTTTACGATTCCTGACAAAAAGTTGAAAAGAAAATTGAACTCTTCTTTATAAAAACAAATTTTAGAGAAAGTGCCTTTGCAATCCATCACCATGTCATCAGTTCAAATTTAAATTAGGATAAGTATTAATAGTGTTAGCATTTTTAATTTACACAATAAGATATTTTAAAAATGAAATGCTTACAGTAGTTGTTTTACAAATTCTCGATTCGTATCAAGAATTAATTCACGTCAAAATTAACATTAATAAACCAAATATGATTAACTATATCACTTGGTTTGGTTTGCACTCTACGGTCATTTTTTCCCTTCGTGAGGGCTAACAGATCGATAAGTACATAGATTAATTAGAGGATAATATTTACAGCGGTAATTAAAATCTTGCAATAGATGAAAATGCAAACGTATCGAGATAAAGGGGTAATTATCGTTTTAGAATATGCGGTAAGGTCACTTAAAAGGAAAAATATGTATTTATTCCAGGGCACGACAAATCCCGGCGCCAGGACGTCTAAAAAATTTGGTCTGGCGCCTAGATTTTCTGTTTCTGTAAAAGACGTTTATTTTTCATGAAAAAAGAATCGATTTTTTAGGCCATAAAAGGTTAAAAATGGAGCAAAATGTCTAATGTAGATAATAAAAATGTTATTTTTCATTGCCTCAGTTACACTACAAATAGCATATTATTTACTGTGCGTGTGTGTGTGTAATGAGTTCTGCTATATACTCAGCGTTCGAAAAAATACTAGCATGATATGTATTGCAAGGGTCCTGGCTCCTAAATATTTTTATTTTTGTCAACCCACAATTTATTTCCATCATTACAAAAATATTAATTTTCTCGAGAATCCTTGAGTACAGAAAATTGTTCTAATTACGACACAAATCTAGATGAAGTGTTCAAATGCTTATTTTTGCGTATTCTTAGCTCTGTATTTACGCAAATAAAATATCACTCATTGTTAATTAAATCAAAATTTCTATATTAACGCAATGTTGGTTTAATATTTCTTAAAATGAAAATACATGAATATGTATTTTGTTGGAGAGGTCATTTTATTGCATGATGAGTATCTTATAAGGTTAGAAAACAGTAAAAGCCCTCAGTCAAAGACATATTTAGTGGTTAGTTATTTAGTGCTTCTTACTATCGGATATTTGCAATGCAGGATGATAAAGCAATCAACTCAAATTGATCAGATACTGACGCTTTGACTGACATGGCAGTATTAAAATGTATAGAAACAAATAAACACAGCAATAAGTTATAACCATATATAGAACTATCTCTCTCTATTAAATAGTTGATTAAATCTGCATTAAAATAATAAGCAATACATTTAGCTTAATGAAGCCATTCGACGTCAGCCGCAAACAGAATCAATTATGCAAGTTTCTATAGTTTTACTTTCAACTTTAGATTCGATTTTTAGAATGTTCTACCACCTCTAAAAGCCTCTAGAATGTTCTATCTCCATCCAAAGCCTCTTGAGCAGAAGGCTGTTTGCTATTCGAGAGCTTAGTTAGATAAAATAAATAATTTAAAAGATGACGTTCTTTGCTGCTTATTTAAAATAGCTCCACTCTAAATCCTGCTTGACAATATAAATATATGTTATGAATTTAACGATTGTTTGGGTATTATGGCACAAGTGCCGTACTTGGCCAAACAGAACCAAACACAAGACAAAAAGAATTTAAAGCAAAATCAAGACTGATATAAGATAATCAAATTTACCATCTCAAATTGAAATTGGCCGAGGGATAGTCTATATGAAGTTTATAAAATGGATGCGAGAAATGAATAAAAATAAATTTTTCCTGCGATGAGAGATATCTCAAAATGTTTAGAAGTTTGGATTTGAAACTTCAAATCTAAATTTATAGATTTCCAACACTCGAACCACGAGACAACAAAATACACAGCTCCAACACGTGATAGAAATCACAGCAGCGATTTACGATTTCAAGTCTCATTTCACAACAAAAAAAAATCAAACCTCGGGAAAAGGATGAAGAGAGACAATACCTGCTCATCGAAGATTCGGAGGGGTCCGCCAACGACATTTGGATCTCGCGGATCTCGCCATGCGCCACATCCTTCAAAACCCCCCACCAGGTACCACGCAAATCCCTTCAGATGGCAAGCGACGCTGCTTCAGTGGGCTCTCTTGCGGCGCGTTCCGGAAACGAAACAAAACTCCCAAAAAACGAAACAAAGGCTGTCAGTCGGCGGAAGATCACATTTTCAGACTGGCAGCAGCGGAGCCGCGGAGTCGTTCGCAGTAGGCGGGAAAACGAAGAGGACCGAGGATCGCCGAGAGTTCGCGGTTCTCGTTTTCGGCGCTTCCATTTTTCGGAAGCAGGCCGAGCGACAGCGGGAACGCGCTCCTGGATTGATCGCGAGGCGGTCAGCGCCCTCTGTCGGGGGAAAAGGGAACGACGCGGCCCGAACCCCCACCCACCGTAATGAGCTTGGAACAAGATCGAATTCAAAGAGCAGTGTCTTTCGAGACATGCCGAGATCAAACACAAGGACATCGAACATAATTTCCGCACAAATACGAGAGAATAACGAAATTCGGTAGGTAAAATCCAGATACCCTTGATTCGACCTGATTGTGGTACACTTTGTCGATTTATGGTTTAAATTTGCACAAGAGTGTGAACTTCAAACCACTACGAACATCCATATATAGACTGGATTTTAAACCAGTCAGTAGAACCAATGCAAGAGCGGCATCGACTGGGCTACGAGGACAGCTGACCTAATATTGAAATCGTAGCTGAAAAAATCTCAATATGTATCAGAAGAGTACAACTCTTAGGCAAAATAGATCATAAAATGAAAGATCTATAAACATAAAAAAGGATGCATGTGTTTATTTTCTATAGAAATCTGCACCGTTTGAACAAACCACACCAAATGTGGTACACTTATACTTCAGAACACTGCGGAAAACAGAGGCTATTACTTTCTTGTCTTCAGATCAATCTGTAGCACTTAAAGCCATGAAAATTGGCAAACATGTAGTCCTAAAAGTGCTTTTCGAAGCTCCAATTTTAAAATTTAAAGTTTGTTTTCCAGCAAAAAATGGATATGGACAAGGAAACGCGTTCTACAGGAAACTGAAAGGATACAATGGCTCTTATTTTGGAACTTTACTTTACAATCAACATTTAACCATTTCAACTCGAGGAACGCCGGGTGATTCGATTCGGCTAGTTATAAATAAAGTGGGAAAGTCTAAGTCCAGTTATTAATAGCTTCCCCTTGTTGAGATCTATTCACGTTGTGTAACTACATAATATTGCACATTGCTGTCGAGGAATGAGTAGATGTAAACAATTCGGAGGAATTATCGAATTACTTTTAACGTTTCTTATTTTGTGAAACACAGAACCGATTGTAGTCTCGAAAGCGCAAGAATATCAAAAACGAATCGCTCAAAAATCGAATTAATAACTTATCGCAGTACAAATTCTCAGTCATGAAAACTTCCCCTCTCAAAACCTGTAAAACGGAATCCTAACAAGGACACTATATGCGTCAGAAAAACAACATTCAGGATGAGTCAAACCGCATCTTGCAGCCCGCTGAATAACGCGCAGTAAACTAAACGAAGGGAAACGAAAACTCGAAAAACACGGCCTTGTTTGTTTTATTACTTTAAAGACACGTGTTATTGATCAACCAGAGTTGATTTACTTCAGCGTTTTCAAACTTATGAGTGAGTTTAAACCTCCTACTCACGGTCTATAAATAAAAAGCTTGGACACTCTGCTGCCATCTGGTGAATGGAATTGAAACAGATCTATCGACAGATGAATGGGATGCGTACTCGACATTTCTGGTGCGCACCAATGGAAATGTCAGGAGAAATAAGCGGTAATCGTATTTTTCAAACAACTATAAAACTGTCCGTCCTGCCTATAAAGCTGTTCCCTTTTAATTCAGGTGGAATTATACATTCATTATTTTCGCTTTACACTTCCTCTACATCTCACACTCAGATTCAACTCTTTAATTCGAATGGTATGGTTCCAATGATTAATTATCACTTATTAATTACAGAATAAGAACAGATTGCTATATAAATTCTAAACTATGCTTTTATAGCTATATTGGTTAACGTAGACATGAGCCAAAGTATCTTTCTCGCCATGACCACCATCATGTAAGGGAGCTCTGAGCTGGACAGCCCGCAATTACAATTCCCGACTCACGGTTGTAAAAACAATTTCTTAAATTAAAGGAAAATTGAAAACTTGGTTGTCTTTTATTCTTCAAACATGAGACGCTGGATTAAAATTTAGGTAGGCAAGTTTAATTTTATTAAAAAGTTCTTCGAAACTCGAATAATCGGAAATAAATGAGGTTATGAATCACACTAGATTGCTTCGTATTTAGCCGCTTTAGTGACCATTGAAGTACAAACATTTAAAAATCACAAATATAAGATACCCATCGGGACAAAGGTGTCAAACTATAGCGTGTTTTGGCCCATTCTCGACAAACTTTTGCTCGATATGCAATCAGAAAATACAAAGCACTGTGGTAAAAGTTTACGAATTTAAGAAATTGTATCCTACACGGTTAGCCATAAGAACAATATTATATCAAGTGTAAAATCTCATCGCAAATGTGAACACTTTAGAACAATATCACATAGTTTTTTTGTTACATTTCCCCAAGTTGTTCCTCGCGGAGCATATAACGGAGAAAATTATTTACTATGGTTGGGCTTTATATCGCAAAAGCTATATTTGTCCGTGTTGGCCAAACATAAGATAAACATAAGTAAATGGACATATTACGTCATCAAAATTTTCATTATGTATGCAAGACAAATATATCCAGCATAAAAAACAGGAATCGAACCTGATCCGCCAACTCACAAATGAAACGGGTACGTTACGGGAGTATGTCAATATTCCCTCATTTAGGTTTGAAGTCAAGTTCTCTAGATAGGCGATGAGACATAAAAGATCCTACCACCACTTTTTCTTTAAAAAAACACCTAAATTTTGTCACGCGAACACCTTTCCTCATAAGGCTTCTTTTTTACCATGTTGCCCTTATTTCAACACCGATCAACAACCCACAGAAGATCCAGGCGTTAGAAACCACGGATTTCCAACAGTATGCCCCTGTATCCATCACAACCGTACGGACAGGAGATAAAAATAGAGGCGCGTAAATCCACCAGAGCAAGCTTGAAGAAGAAGAAAAAAAATCCGCGCGCGCACTGCCCCCCCCTTCCTCCCGCTAATTTCAAACTCATCAACTTCGTGGAAAGGATTCTAATGGCAGACTGTTGACACAGCCAAGGAGATTCTTCCAGGGCACACGGCACATCTCCGTATGGTTTCGGGTGAGATTTAGGCAAAACCCTCAGAAGAAGAATGTGCCCGGGCTGAGCTAAAAATCGATTCTTTCCGGTGTCCCTCCCCCTTGCGGTAACTAGAGACTAAAGGCTATAGGTGGTGGGAACGCTTTCGTCACCGAAGGACCAAGAGGCACAACTATTGATTTTATTTGGCCACGCTTCACTTTGGCTCGCTGGGAGACCTTGAGGAGGCGGATGCTCTTGGCCCCAGGGATTGCTCTGCCACTGGCCACAATGGCAACCACATGGCTCTGCCACACTTCCTCTAGCTGTGGAAAACATTTCATTCGTGTAGGTGAGTTTCTTCGAGGAGTTTTCTTCTTGAAACTGGCACACCCGCGAATAGTATCTGCGCTAAGGTTTCTCAACAGCTAATATCTATGGACGACAGCGTCGTGGATCCCATTTAACATCAATTCAAATTATTTATAATGAATGAAGGCAACTATAGCTTAGAGCACAGAAACTCATCAACCAACAGTTTATAGGAGGCACTAAATGCTTATTTTCAAGAGAAATACAATGCCAAATTCGTTTATTATTGTTTAAAAAATATGGCACTATCAAAGCGAATACAAAATTTATATATATTTTTTTACCTAAAAATTAATAGTTAATCTTAAAAGAGCAGTAGTGTGATTTTTTTTTTCAGTTACTGGAAGTCAAGTCAATATGGTCTCATACATCCAAATGCAATAAAAAAATAATCATAAATCTAAGACATTTTGGTTAGGTTTTATTAGCGGAAGGACTCCATTTGGCCAAGCTGCGTCAACACACAAGACAAACAACGCCAAATAAATGGACATACACATAAAAGAAGTTTTCAATGTTACAGAAGACAAACACCCATGGTAAGTTACAGGAACTGAAGCTGCATTTTGAGAACTTGGGTGTCAATTCTGGTCATACATCCAAATGCAATAAAAAAAAATTATCATAAATCTAAGACATTTTGGTTAGGTTTTATTAGCGGAAGGACTATATTTGGCCAAGCTGCGCCAAACACAAGACAAACAACGTCAAATATATGGACATACACATGAGAAGTTTTCAATGATACAGAAGACAAACACCCATGTTAAGTTACAGGAATTGAAAATGCATTTTGAGCACTTAGGGGTCAATTCTTATTTCTAGTACAGTTCGTGGTAAAAAGTTCCTACATCAGTTGTATTACCGCAATTGTCCTGAACGTTCACTTGCACACTCCATTTACTTGTTCAAAGGTGATTTGGTATTTTTTGACGACTAAACCTATTTTCGCGATCGGTCACTTTTTTTTCATCCTACAGGAATTTTCATCGCATTCTGTAATCAGACCGCTGAAGAATTTAATTAGAAGGAGCTCTTTCGGGTAATTTTAGTGATATTGCGCAGCTCCCATAGTTCAGTCAAGCATATTTTAACGAAAAAATCGGAAAACGAACCCCGGAGGTTGATTTGATCAGTTTGTTATCATTCGCGCCAATAAACGATGTTGATTTTTGCGTCACGCTTGTTAGTGAAATGTATTAATTGATTTCTCGTCTATGAAACGAAACAGCACTAGGAAAATCTGATCAAGACGACGGAAAACAAAAACAACAACAACAAAATAGGTTATAAATGCCTTTACACTTTATAAAGTTTGGAGGGCTTTAAATATTACTCTGAAGCCAAAAGTACTATTTTTTAATGCAACAGTAAAATATGCATTTCTGTATGGTGCTAAATTCTGAAAGACAGTAAAATCCAGGGAAATGTGTAAGGTGCTTTTCCGAAATAAAGGTCTTCGAAAACTTCTAAAAATCTTTAGGCCACAGGTTATTTTCAACGCCAAACTGTAGGAAGAGACACAACATATTTCTTTTAAACTTAAATTTAGACGACGGATTTGGATGGGACATGAACTAGAATGTACTCTATGGAACATCCAGGAACAGCACTAACTTCTGGCCAGAGGGAGAGATCGAAAGGCAGACCAAAACTAAGATGGAGGAGAAAGGTCGAGAATGAGAGGAACATGGATGGATATCGGGGTTGGGGACAAGTATAAGATGCGGCTCTAGAGAAGAAGAAATGCGAGGACAAGACTAAAAGCATCACGAGCCTACTTGAAGGAGAAAAAAATGACGATTCAATAAATTTGTTTCATTACTAGACATAAAAATGTGAAATCGACACTTTCAGGGACATAGCCCACCCCCCACTATGACGCAATTGGAGCTCTTTGAATTCTGAGTAATCCGAAGGAAAGACGAAAATAAAAATTTCTACCTAGATGAAAAGGTTTCATGATTTTTCTTCATTTTTACATGTTCTGAATTAATCTATTAACAAAGTTACAAAAATAAGTGTATAAATATTCGCATTTAAGTGGTACAAATTTTAGATACAAAAAGAGAATATAAATTGCGGTCTGTCTACATTACACACAGGTCTATTTTTTGTTCAATTTCACTGCATTACATCTTAGACGAGATTACATGCTTTTTTATTAAATTCTTTACCATTTTATGATTAAAAATCTAGTAAACTATAAAGAAAGTTTTACCATCCAAATCCTGTGGAAAAAATAATAGTTTAATGTTTCTCTAGGAAAGCAATGATTATATTTTATCATTCTCTCCGGTTCAACTGATATTAGCAAAGAGGAAGATAATTGAATTTCTTGATTGAACATTCATCATATTTAGTGGAAAATTGATGGATTAAATGCATCCAACTACTTAATGTAACTTTACTCTAAATTCTCGAATAATTAAACACAGAATCAATAAGTACCAAGTACTTATTCTGGTAAAAAAAGAGCAACCATAATTTTATTTTTAATAGTCCAAAATATTAAAAAAAAAAAATTATTGCAAAATTAAGATTTTATTATATATTTTTGAAAAGATCCAAGTATGTCAAAATTTCTTATCAGACTATGAACTATAAAAATGATTTTGGTAAGCCTCAAAAAAGGGATACATCTTGTTTGATCAAAGTACAAGAATTAATGTACAATGGTAGCACCGAAAATGGTTGCAAAATAAATTAAACACCATTAAGCAAGCATTCAAATATCGTTTTCGAATTACAAGAAACAATGTCTGGAAAAGTAAGGTAATTTTAATTAACGTAGTACTAGAGCAACACATCGGGCTATGAAACAATATTTGGATGTTCTCTAATTATTTTTTATAATTTTGCATCACTCTTAAGTGTGTCGCATCCCTAATATCACGACACGTAGATATTAGTGATGTGACATCGATAGCAAAACATCGATGTTCAAAATTAAAACATCGATGTTGATAATACATCGACACAAAAACATCGATGTTTTTAAAATTCAGTGTATTTAAACTTTTTCCCCCATTTCTTAAAACTGGTTTAGCAACTAGTGATCCGACATCGTCTCCAATACATTTTTTTTCTAAAACATCAATGTTTAGAAAACATCGACATCGACGTCGCATCCCTACTTTTCAAACCCTTCATCCTTGGTCACTTTGGTCTAAAAGTATGTTCAATTTGCTAATTCTGAAAATTACGCTACTTGGTTATTTTTAAAATTTTTATAACGAATGTTTTTTTTTTTCGAATTTTTAATCGATGTTAAAAACATCGATGTTTTGAAAACATCGACATCGATGTCGCATCCCTAGTAGATATGCGAATATGCGAGAGGATATTTGAGATAGCGCGTGTGTGTGAACAAAAGAAATTAATAATAATAACGTTAATACTTCGTAACGAATATAATTCGTTACGACGAAATTATAACATTTTTTAAGAAGTTACTATTATTCTTTAAGATAACGTAATTGGCGCCTTTCAATTTTATTTTGAGACCAAACGAATTCGAAACCAAAACTTGCGGAGAACTAGACACCAAAGCGCGAGGCCAGAGTGCTCCATCCGACCTCAAATGCGTGCATGAGCTGGTAGAGTAAATCTAAGATTGCGTGGAGGGCGTCAAAGTGGAAAGGTACCTAAAGGTCATACGACCCCCCTCAAAATGCGCAGAGCAGATATCCAGATCAATAACCGATGAGAGTAGGAAATGGGAGTTTTACGCTTGGTCCGTTTGTGAATACACACCAGAGAATCGCCTAAATAATCGATCCAAGTTGCAATAGTATTGAAAATAATAACACCATATCGCGCTTAAAAGTTGCAACCATCTGCAACGACAGCGGTAAGCCGTACCCAGAAATAAAATATCCGATATTAGTCACGCGTGTCATGGAATTTTCATGTCTCAGTTGACCTGAATGTGTTTATTGCGTTCAACCCAGGCTTAACCCTTAAAAAATAGTTATCGATGAATACTTCCAAGTAAAAAAATTATAGTTTTTGAAGGAACTGGGATTTTAAAGCTTATGGCGCGGCATATTAAGGCTACTCTAAGGAAAGTATATATTCTCATTTGATATTCTGATGTCAAGGACTGCTGTATATGGAAGAACAATTCAGACAATCAAAAATGTAATACCATGAAGGAAGCATCTAATAGCCTTGAAATTTGCACAATCCGTGCGCAGATCATGGTAGAATATGCAAATGATCATCACTGCAGCGCATAAGCATACCTTGGCCGCCAGTAACGCCCCCTGTAAGCAATACATAAAGGGAAAACAGAACCTAATTTTCAAGTAACTGGAATTGCAATTTCTCCCTGTACCTGTGTAGGAAGCTCAATTATGCTTAGTCGGAATATACGGCAGTCATACGTAGAGTGTCTATATAATAAGAGTAGCGACAAGGAACTAAATTTGGCCCAATGCGCATGCGCGGCAGCCATTTTTCTACCAGAATCGTCTCAAAGGAGGTTGCTGGGCGAATTACTATATAATTTCAGGAAGAACAAAAAGCATATGATTGTTATAATATGGATACATTCGGTATAAATGAATCATATAAACGCTCAATTACATGCGTAATTGATGAGATGGATTGCACAACGCGCTAACTTAGATTGCAGGAAACACCATGTTGTTCAAAAAAAGCTATTTACTTGAAAAGTTTTCAAATTTATACTGACAAAACACTAAAATAATAATAAATAAACATTCTAGAACACGAAATAGAACATGAAAAAGCTATATTTTCTTTAAAATTTAATATACACACGTTTTTCTGGAACACACGAAAACTTCCCATGTTAAGTCTACGGGAACTAGGAAAACACCGCCTCGGGCCGTAGAAAAGGTCTCTAAGCCAATCAGAAAGTGTTTCCCGTATGTCGCCACTCTTATTATATAGGCACTCTAGTCATACGAGCACGTTTCTGAGTGCGAAAAATTGTGGATTTGCAGCTAGTGATGCGAATATGGAATCGATGGGTGCAGGAGGGACAAACGGACGTCGTGAACGATTGCACCAGTTTCGTCGCACAACCGAACAAGAGGATAAGAATCGTGCTGTAACATCAAGAATCATGCCTCAATAATTAGGGTGTGTTGCACAACAGCCTGTGTCGACGTCGCCTGCAGCCGTGGGGAATTTATATAAGGTTGACAACGGAGTCCAACCACTAGCACACCAGACCTCCCGCGACTACACCAGATGAATTTTGGACAACGTGTGGAAAGAGCGGACTGACATACCCGAAACACCTCCAAAGACTTCCTTTCAAAGCCGAGATGTGCAGCAGCAGATATAGCCGCCCATGTCGGCTACACAAAGTACCGATTTATTCGCGTTCAGCTGGTCCAACGGAGCTTGTATAGAAAATATGTACCATTTCTATGCAAGCTATATTTCTATACCATTTGTAAAGAAAAGGTAGCTTTGATATATCCTATCAATGGCCAGAAGTATTTTGAATTAAAATAATTTTTAAGAGTAAACATTAATGTTCAGCATGAAAACTTTAACAAATTAAATTAGTTGAAAAACACTAAGATATATTTCGAAATATCTACTAGAATAAAATGAGGTCTATGTCTGTGTGCGGTGTCCAGATGAATCTGTGGGAATTACAGTAGTGAAATCTAGCACGTAGGTAGTTCTAAAGGTGACTAAATAGTCCTCAAAGACCAAATTTTAAAATTTAATCTACAACATTTTAAAATTTATTCATTAGCCTTCCCCCCCCCTATTGGATGTACAATTGCGGAGCGGTTTTTCCTTGTTCTTCCTCATTTCTTTAGACGCGTACCAGGTTTCCAATGACTGCTAAAAAATATTCCGTTTGATTTGAGTCACATTGCCAAATATTTTCCCTTTTCATTCTCGAAATCTATACATGTTTCTTGTTTTTTCTTTTTTTATTCCTTGGTCTAAGTTTCTATCTTTGCGATCATTAAAGATATCGTAAAAATTTCAACGGATTTCAAATCTTCAGAAAATTGTACACCTCATCGATACCTTATAAATGGGGATTTTCTTTAAATAAATAACTTTTTCAATTGTAACTTTTATATTTTCGCAATATGAATTTGGCCGCATCTGAGGAAGATATTCATTACGAGCACAAAAAGGACTATTTGAGGTTTGCTATCTTCGTGATCATTAAAGATAAGAGTAAAAATTTCAACGGATTTGAACTCTGCGGAAAATTTTACACCAGATCTTGATTATCCAGGTAGTCCGAATTTTATGCGACGCTCGAATTCCGTCACGGGGAAAGCCGTGCTTGCCTGCTAGCAATTAATAAAGGCAGATATACATGCGTCAAATCGAAAGTGCCATCCTGGTGATGGGTGGGATACAGATATAAATAACCAGGCAATTTTAGGGACAGAATCTAGTGCAATTCTCGAACGGAGGAAACTTACCGCATCTCGTGTTAAGCAATTTCAGAAGCGTTTTAAACTTATAATCCGCGTCAATTACTACGATAAACCCGACAGGTCAATAAATCAATGATTTCACCAAATAGCGGATGATTTATATCCATGTACTAGAACGGGTTACACGGGCAAATCTATTCTGCGATCCATCCATCATCCCGTTAAGCCGATCTGGGGATTTGACCATATAGTAATCGTCGCTCTAATAGAGCGATAAATCTGCAATGGAAAACAAAAACCGATGTACGGCAAAAGTAAACAGCTACTTAAACAGAGTTGAGGAAAGGAGCATTCTTTTCATGACAGGATGAAACCGAAAAGGAATTATGATATGATCGAGTATAATTAAATGGATGGAGCCAAATAGTTTGACCAATAAATTGATACCTTGTTGTTTTGTGACAGCATTTCGGGTACCTTTTGATCACTGTGGTAAAATCTTATAACTATTCGAATAAAATCTCTATTTTCCGAAATACTTGGAGACATTCGACCGAACGCTTCCATTACAGTAAATTCTAGCTAAGGCGACCCCATTTTTTTATACTGTTAAGTATGCTTTTTACATCAAAGGCCGGTGTACACATACGATTTTTCAACGCACGACATCGCTGCGGTACAGTAATCGCGGTCTGAGGTACAGGAGATCAAATACTGTTTGCACACATACCTCCGGCGACGTACGTCCACCTTACGTGTAATTTGTGTCGCAGTTTTCCACGTCGCCGCGCACACTCCTACGGTCTCTCAGTACCTTGTTCTATATTAAGCGATGCAAAAAAAAAAAAAAACGGTTTTTTTATACTATATGCGGCTTTTTTATGAATTATTAATATATCTATAACAATGGCGGTAAATTGTGATGATTTGGATACAGAATTGTATAGGAGGTATGGAGTCTCATTCAAGTATTTTGATTGTACACTCATTCAGAATTAAGGCCCGGTGCACACAACCGATTTTTCAACGTACGGCGTCGCAACGGCACCGAAGCCCAACTATGCACTCATAACCGTGAAATGACGCAAGTACTCATTTCGCGCCATTTGCGATAAATATTCTATCGAAGAAAACGTGTTTATTTCTACTAAAACGTGTTCAAAATATATATAAAATATACCTCTTGGTTAGTCTCAAATCAGTAATAGGATGTATCCAGTAACTTCAATTTTTCAAAATATAGTTTTGGTACACCAAGTGATATACATTTCTTTCGATAGATATGCATCGTAAATGGCGGCCAAATGCGAATACTGGCGTCATTTCATGGTTGCGTATACATAATTGGCTGCGGAGACGTAACGGCGCCGGTCCTTAAAGTATAAAACCTTTTTCTCCTCTTCACAATATAATTATTCAATACAGGTTTAAACACGTACAAGTTAAACATTTGAGTACTCGGAATACATATTTACATTTGATGCGGGACTCGTCCGCGTAACCTGGTCTCAGATCCGTCACTTAGTCGAATATGCATAACATTTGAGCAATAACAACAGGCTATTGGCGACGGTCTGGGAATAATCCCTAAGGGAAAGAACTGAAGGCAACATTTGGAATTTTGGAGCAAGGTCAGATGACGAGATCAATACCTAATCTGACGCTTAGCTTAGTAGTAAGGCTCTAAAGACAGACTTAATTTTTAATTAACGTCGTACTAGAGCATCACAACAATGACGACGATCCGGGATCGATCCCCTAAGGGAAGGACTCTCCAAACTTCCACACCCACCGAGGACTTTCGGGCACGACAGATTAGAGGTGCGTCTGCCGCCTTCACCATACGCTTACAAACATCTATACACTGACCCGAAATCCAATCAGGAACCTTCCTATTTCGAGGCTAACACCTTAACCACCATACCGGTTCGTGGGCCATAAAGACAGACGCGAGGATTATGGACACATTTTGGTCAATACATGTGTTAATATTTTCACCGTGCCGTTCTTAAAACCCACGCCACAAACCCCGTCATCTGACCGTGGTTCAAAATTACGAGTTGTAGTCCATGGACCTTCCCCGTCGGAAATCGGACTGTCGCTGCTCCCGTGAGACGTTAATTCAACTACCTACATCCAGACCACTTCGTCGCAAAGTAGCAGCTGGAACTTAATTGTTCCTAAATTTTGCACACACGAGTGTATTTCCATCGATAACTCATAATTAGCCAACGGGATAATTGGGCGCGTCTACCAAGAGACGCTTCCACTGCCTCTCGTCTCATGCTACAAGTGAGCTCTGATATCCTTACATAGAGTCAACAGGGCTGTCTCCGCAGAATAACGGACAGGGCCTTCAAACAGTGGCAGCGGACGTCAATGTCTCCCAGCGATGATCGATGAGAAGCCTTCAAATCCCTTGTCTAATATTCCCTCCGGATGACAGACTAGTGCTTCAGGCATGTCACTCTTAATGCGTGTTTCGGGACAGCTATAATTTGGAACCAACAAATGGGTTAAATTCGCTTCTTGATGTAAAAAGAGCATTCATCTTTACAAGAATGCATGCGTGTTTGAAGCTGTAAACTTAAAAGTGCAGGGAAAAGTGTCACATACATTTGTCATACGATCGAATAAGTATCAACATCATACATGCAAACCTAAGAGAAAAAAACTGGGATATTTTTAGAACATACAAACTAACACTATCAGAAAAAAATTCATAAAAATAATTCCTAAAGATAAAAAATAATTAAACTTTAGACAATGGCCGGTACAAAGCAGTTGCACCGTGATCGCGCTAAGAAAGAATTTTGAACATGACCAGTACAGCAGTTGCAGCTATAAGAATCGCGCCAAGAAAGAATTTAGACTGCGGCCGGTACAGCAAATGCACCTATAAGAATCGCGCCAAGAAAGAATTTTGACCACGGTCAGTACAGCAGTTGCACCCATAAGAATCTCGCCAAGAAAAAATTTAGACCACGGCCGGTACAGCAGTTGCACCCATAAGAATCTCGCCAAGAAAGAATTTAGACTACGGCCGGTACAGCAGTTGCATCTATAAGAATCGCGCCAAGAAAGTATTTAGACTACGGCCGGTAGCAGTTGCACCTATAAGAATCGCGCCAAGAAAGAATTTAGACTGCGGCCGGTACAGCAGTTGCACCTATAAGAATCGCGCCAAGAAAGAATTTTGAACATGACCAGTACAGCAGTTGCATCTATAAGAATAGCGCCAAGAAAGTATTTAGACTACGGCCGGTACAGCAGTTGCACCTATAAGAATCGCGCCAAGAAAGAATTTAGACTACGGCCGGTACAGCATTTGCATCTATAAGAATCGCGCCAAGAAAGAATTTAGACTGCGGCCGGTACAGCAGTTGCACCTATAAGAATCTCGCCAAGAAAAAATTTAGACCACGGCCGGTACAGCAGTTGCACCCATAAGAATCGAGCCAAGAAAGAATTTAGACTACGGCCGGTACAGCAGTTGCACCCATAAGAATCGAGCCAAGAAAGAATTTAGACTACGGCCGGTACAGCATTTGCACCTATAAGAATCGCGCCAAGAAAGAATTTAGACCACGGCCGGTACAGCAGTTGTACCTTGGAGGTTGTAAGAATCGCGCCAAGAAAGAATCGTCTATAGCCGTAGTGAAAAGGGTTAAAAGCGTCCTATTGGCGACAATTCTGGCAAATTAGGCTTTATAAAAGCAATTCCAAACATGAAAAAAGCACTGCTCTCTACAACATCGACCAACGAATGGAATAGACAGAGTATGTGGTCGGAGATCTCAGAAGGTTAAATCACATGGGCTTGCGAATCAACTTACCTGATTTGCTATCGAAGCGCAGACTAGTCATTTTGATCAAGGCGGTTACAACTGATATTCTGGCCTTAGTCAAAATTCTTTCCTGGCGCAATCATGGAACAACTGCTGTACCGGACGTAGTCTAAAGGTTAACCAATTAATGATTTAGGATTCTTGCTTTTCCCAAAACCATGTGACAGATCTTTAAGCCAAGTGACCGGAAGAAATAACATGAAACTACTTGCACATGCTGTCTATTTCATTAGAAGGTCGATGTTTAGCAATAGTCCCCGCTCCCACGAGAAGGCAGTCGAATCCCGTGCTTTTGAACGAGTCCATTCTTTTAATAAGGTGATGGGTTGGAGCGAAAGCACGGATTCTGGTTTTAAGTTTGTCTGTGTTGTAAGCAACAGCAGTGATGAATTGGCAGGGGGGGGGGGACAACGCACGACGATCACCATTCTTTTGCGCCATCTTCCTGATGACCTTTCACACCTTTTCAAAAATCGACTGACTTAATGTCAACTGCCTTCTCGTCGGAGAAGCCTAATACAAATTATAAGCGACAATTATAACTCAACAAAACCTATTTAGAGACTTTTACACCAAAATGGCGTCAAATAAGCGCGGTATAATGAGCAACTAAAACTTTATTGGAAGCTTAACGTTTTGACTACGTCTATAGGTATAACAAGCGCGATTCTTATAATTTTCAGGGGTACAACTCATGTACTTGCCGTTGCCTAAATTCTTTCTTGGCGCGATTATGGTACATCTGCTGTACCGGCTTACTAAAGTTAATACGTATATTTTCACGTTTTTCATAAAAATTAGCGACGAAGGTTTTTACGACTACCTAGTATGCACCGATTCCAACGTTTTCTTTTATGTTTGGCACGGCCAAATTGGCGTCATTTGAAAATTTTCTCCCCAATGAAAAATCCGGTATATTGTTGTCTGGAAGACTTCCGAAAAACCCGGAAAAGTTGGCAGATATACAATACTCACTTGATTTGAACTTGGAAATAGTCATTTAAAGTTAGGCATGCCAGCTCCCTCTACATTCGATGGCACTGCACCAACTAATATCACAGGCCCCTCATGAAAATATGTCCCAGGTAGCAATGCAAACAAACGCATAAATATTTATTTTTCCCTCTTCACCAGGCGTTTTCAAACCGTGTCGCAGATTCCAAGGTACCCGTGGCCATACGGGTATTCAATGCTCTCGTAACCTGTGTACCACGAGATTTGTTACCATAACGCGGTATATATAAAACAAATAATCAATTATTTGATGATGATTATATTTACTACAATCTGCAATTAGTTATGAGATTAATGTCGCTCGTTGTTGAGATCATTGTCAGTGCAAAACGAGGTGGACCGAAACATTGGTATTATAAATAGCAACAGCACTTAAGCTGACAGTGATGATTAGGGCAATTTTTTCGTTGCAGTAAAAATGGGAAAAGTTGCATTTATCATTCCCTAAAGTTGCATTTAATTTTGATACACTAAATTCTAAAATAAATTATTCGTAAAGAATGAAAAAATTCAAAATATATTGACAATTTTAGTCGTGTACAACATCGTTATAAGACATACTGAAATACAGAAGGACGTTTGAATGGCCGATCTTTGGCCCGTAATTTATTTAACATTGAAAAACTGCACCCACCGCAGTCATATAATATGCTGTATCGGATAGCAGAAGCGCAAAATTCTTTCGCTCAACATTCAGAGATTTTAAAACGTCATCTACAAGGCGAACATTGATGATTGACACTCACCTGGCAAACTCTGCAGTCGATTACGCAAGTTTCCTTTGGATTATCAAGAGTGCCAACCAATGTGTTAAAAATACTTGTTATTTATTTCACTTTCGTCTGTTAGGACAAACACCTTCTTTCCATGAACTTCTTGTTTGATCCGCAATACTTCGGCGTTCGAAAGATCAGACACACGTGATCGAAGGGTTGGTTCAGAGGGCCAAAAATGAAATAGTAATTTCATATTAATTAATTTTTAACTAAATTTTAAAAAGTTGCAGGTATATAGTTGCATTTGTGCAAAAAGTTGCATTTGTGCAAAAAGTTGCATTTGTGCAAAAAGTTGCATTTGTACAGAAAGTTGCATTTATACAGAAAGTTGCATTTATGTTGCAGTTATAAATCACTTACAATACCCCCCCCCATGTAGGAGGAATTTTAGTTTTAGTACTTTTCATGCAGTGTAGAACGTGTGAAAAAAAGTTGCATTGGTTGCAAAAAGTTGCCCTAGGGATGACACATTGACTTTTGAAAGAAAAGGGACGAATCTATATAGTATTTATGAAAGGATGTGTGTATATTCTCTCTATATACAAGTCTACATCGTTTGACCCATCCACACCAAATTTGGTACACTTATACTTTAGAATACTGCGGAAAACATAGGCTATTTCTTTTCCGTCTTCAGACCAATCTATAGTCGTGAAAATTGGCACACAGGTAGTCCTAAAAGTGCCTCTCGAAGCCCCGATTTTAGATCTAAAGTTTGTTTTTCTGCATCAAATGGACATGGAAACACGTTCTGCAGGGTTTGTGTGTTGAGGTAACACAAGGAAATTAAGCGGTCATATTTTAGCTGTCGCGGTAGGAAACACGTTCTACAGGTTTGTGTTTTTCAGTTAACACGGGAAAATGTCGCGGTCATATTTGAAACCCGAGCAACGCCAGGTTATTCAGCTAGTTTTATGTATAAAAAAGAGCCGACCAACCGGTCTAGTGGTCAAGGTGTTGGCCTCTGGATCGGAAGGTTCCTGGTTCGAATCCGGGTCAGGGCATGGATTTAAATTGTGATGTCCTTTGTTAGGGACAATGATGGTCCACCCACTGGGTGCCCCTTCACAAGTGACCATCACTTCTGGCCTTGTATAAGGCTACAATGACTTCGGTCAATTCTGTACTGTATTGTATTTCTGTATTGTATTATGTATTGTGATTGTCTTTGCAATCTGTACCCAGCCTTGCCATTGGAAATAAAAAAATGTATAAAAAAGAACTTCCATTCCAAGAAAAACAGTCGCATCTCGTCGGTTTTCGTACATCTCGAGCAAGTAAGGTTCTTCGGAAGACATTAAGTTTGCGAACGTTAGTTACTGTTTTAACAATTCGTAATTAAACTGATACAGTTAATTACAATGCAGTTTATTCAAATACAAAGAGGCAGCTAAGATTTAAGTTTAGATAAAAGGACACGTGAACTAAAGAAGTTATTTTAAATTACGTTTGTTATTACAAAAACGTTGATTATTATTTCTTCATCATTCCACTTTCTGTTGTGCTTTGCTAATTTCCTGTTTTTCCCAAATACCATTCCTAATTTCGCTCTTCGAATTTTCAATTAATTCTTCGCGACAATGATAACAGAGACATTTTTAACCCAGAAAATAGACATCGCATAAGAACGTTTTACATTTTAAGGGTTCTCCTCAAACATCACAGAGATACATTATAGCAGAGATAAATATAGAGAGCGCATATAGGGATTGCCAGAGGGATAAAACTAGTGATGCGACCATCGACAGCAAAACATCGATGTTCAAAATTAAAACATCGATGTTGATAATGAATCGCCCCCAAACCATCGATATTTTTAAAATTCAGTGTATTTAAACTTTTTTTTCCATTTCTTAAAACTGGTTTAGCAACTAGTGATGCGACATCGACAGCAAAACATCGATGTTTTGAAACACCGATGTTCAAAATTAAAACATCGATGTTGATAATACATTGCCCTCAAATCATCGATGTTTTTAAGTGCAGTGTATTTAAACTTCTTTTCACATTTCTTAAAACTGGTTTAGCAACAAGCGATCCGACATCGGCTCCAAATACATCGATGTTTTTTTTATAAAACATCAATGTTTTGAAAACATCGACATCAATGTCGCATCCCTACTTTCAGACCATTGGCCTCTTTGGTCTAAAACTATGTTCAATTTGCTAATTATAAAAATTATGCTACTTGGTTATTTTTAAAATTTTTATAACGGTACTTTTTTCATTTAACAGGGGTGAAAACAGTCAAAATGTAAAAAAGAGGAAAATATATGCAGCGTTATTTTGAAGTACAAAAATAGCTGAATAAGATTACTATATTTGTGTACTAATGTGTGTACAGAACAGTGGTGCAGCCAGAAATTTTTTTCTGAGGGGGTAGTCAAATTTTTTGTCTGATAAAAACCCTATAAAGTCCACTATAAACAATGAAATTTGTCTTTGGAAAAGTAGGAGCGGGCACCTTACGTGCAAACTCAAGTTTTGTAAAAGAGAAAAAATATCTAGGCAACTATAAACAGTATAAATAAGTTGGATGAAGTTGAAAATGTTATTTTTATGAATATTTTTGAACACCTCACCAATGGTAAGATTTTCTTAAGAGTTGCAAATTTTCATAAACCTTGATACCAAAAATGAAATTAACAGGAAATCAAAATGCTGTTACAAAAGAATAAATCAAATATATACTATTTTTATTAAATAGCATAAATTTTATATTAAAAAAAATAATTAGACACCAAAAATAAAAATGGTACAGCTTCAGTCTTGGTTTATAGAAATGGCAACGGACTTGCCGCTTTTTGGCGCACTTCTAGTAGCGAGTAATTACAGGTTAAGGTAACCCATATGTATAACGGTTATTGCGGATTTTAATACAACCAGGTCAAGTGGAAAATTTTTAAATTTTCATTTCGAATATTCCAGAAAAATCTTTTAAATTCCGCTAAACTGTCGTTTGATTTCATTGGTTCATTCGAAATAATTCTTTCTTTGGCGACTTAAGGCCCGGTACACATCCGGTTTTTCAACGTGCGGCACCACTGCGGCACCGAAGCCCAACTATGCACACATAACCGTGAAATGACACACGGAACTCATTTCGCGCCATTTGCGATAAATATTCTATCGAAGAAAACGCGTTTATTTCGCTTACTTGGCGTAAAAAAAAAGTATATTTTGAAACAAAGTAGACGTTACTGGATACAGCCATTTATTAATTATTATTTATAATCTATTTGTTTATGAAAACAAGGTACTTCCGAAACAGGCGCCTCAATCCTATGATAGGACTTTACGCAAGTCCAACTTGATTGGCTAATCGGATCACATGACCTAGATACGTAGTCATGAGAATTCTTCTGTTGGCGATTTATCTCTTCCTTTGTGCTTTCTTCTTTTCTTTTCAGATCCATGGCTATGGGTGGGTAGAGGTGGGAGCCGAAAATTGTATCCTTTTATAAAAAAGTTAATAATTATATAAGTTAGTGTTTTATGTATGCTTTTTGTTACATCAGAATGGTCCTAAGCCAGCGGTGGATACGACACAATCATCCTAAAGCAAAGGGGACGGCAGAGGGGCGGAAAAATATCAGTTGGTAGTGAGTTCAGGAGTGGTTCTTAGATTATTTATGTAAAATCAACGGAAGCTTGGAAAAATATAAAAAGGGTATTAAAAATTGGGAAAAGTAAATTAGAATGAAAAGGAATTAAATTTGAATTTTTTTTAAATAATTTGGAGGATCTAAAAAGTTTTCCGCCAGCTGGGTTCGAACTGGGATAGTCATCCTCCGCTGCCGACGCTAATCTGAATGTGGGTGTCTTTAGCCGTTAGGCCATCGTTGCTTCACGAAAAGAAGCTCTTTAAAGTATAAGTACCCTTTAATATAAGTTTGCAAGAAATACTACTAACAACAATCATACAACATATATATGAAAATGAGGAGCAAATCAGACTCAACTTGTCGGACACTTACGCTGTACGCTGAGGCGCTAGTGTATGTATTGTATTTCTACGAAACAACGCGCGTATTCAAAATCAAATGGTTACTGCAACAATCAGATTGGCGAGATATCCAAGTGAAGCCAAGCCCGTGAAACTAGCCAATCAAATTGGACTTGCGTAAAGTACTATCATGGGATTGAGCCGCTTCTCTTCCGAACGGCGCCGCGGGGAACTGCGGTACAAATTGCACGCAAGTTGTTGGACGTGCGTCGCCCCAGCGGCGCTGGAGGCATGTACGCACTGCTGCATTGGATTTAATGTATCTCAGACCGCACTTGCGTTGCGGCGCCGCACGTTGAAAAACCGGATGTGTGCACCGGGCCTAAGTGCGCCAAGGGCAGGTCGTTGGCACAGCTATAAACGCAGACTGAAGCTGAAACCACGTGGTAGGAAAAATATTTCTTAGTTCAGTTTAAATTTACAACCTATTTTCGAATATAAAATAACTTTTTTTTCAAAATCTCTATATTTTTCCGTAAATATTCTTATTTTCTATTTGAATCAAATAAACTTAAAATTAATAACTGTTATTACCCAAGAAACAGTTTAACTTATTAAAACAATCATAAATATTGCCCTTAAAAGAAGCATCATTTTGAAAATAGTTGCAGTCTATGTTTAAAACGATGGCCACCGCCTTGGCGTACTTCTAAAGTCGCCAAAGAAAGAAGTTTTAACGGATTTTGAAAGTAATTTCTAGAATATTCAAAATGAAAATTTAAACTTTCCGCTTGCCGAGGTTGCCATGAAAGTCGAATTAACAAAGCATCTTATTTTCTAGTTGAAAGAAAAATCACATTAAAAGCTGATCAACTTAAAATATTTCATTTATACCTTTTCCGCCGCATCATGACGTTTCACGGCCTTTAGATAACAGCTCCGCTTTTTTAGGAAACCGTAGCTTTACCTACGAAATATGCAACGACGTACGCTAACTAGTTCAAAATCCAAGTTCTCCAGGTTTGCCATTAAACTAATAAGCTTATCACAAAGGATTCTTTTCAAAAAGGAATTAGCAAGACTTATTTGTCTTCTATAAACGTAAAAAAACTGATAAGGGCAAAAATAAGAATTTTTTTGAAAAAAATGATAAAAATCGGTCATTTTTTCAAAATTTACGAAAAGTCGGAAGAATCTACTACTTGAAGTAAGGACACACTCTTTCCTTATTGTTATTTTTTTTTTTTACATTTATTCTTTGGCTGTAATTCCATGACATAATTTAATTCAAAGAAAAAAGCGGAAATTTTCGGAAGAAAAAAAAAAACGGAAATTCTCAAAAGGGGGAAAAAAAGCGGAAATTCTCGAAAGAAAAAAAAAAGCGGAAATCCGCGTAAACGCGGAAGATTTTCACCCCTGATTTAAAAATAAAACATGGACAACGTAAAAACATCGACAAGTATGCACATCGATATTACAAAAACATCGGCTCCAATACATCGATGTTAAATACATCGATGTTTTATAAAAGAACATCGATGTCGCATCCTTAGATAAAACCGCGTCGCGTGACCCAAGGACGCTTTCTCGATTCTGACAACGTTCTCCATGGGATGGGCATTGGGATGGTAAATTGACGCGTTGAAAGTAGAAAGTTTAATTTAAAAAAATGGTTGCATATTGTTCTGCATACACAATTGCAAGGAGAGAAACTAAAAGATCACCTTACTCATTACACGTGTATGCGATTTTTTATTTGTCTGTTTTTTTTTTTTTTGTATTTAAAGGCATTTTAAAAAGAGTAACGTTGCATCACATAATAGCTGTGCTCAGATGGCAAAATACTATACGTCACTTTTTTTAATTTTTCATGACAGCAATTTTAAGATTCAAGATTCAACATGTAGTTCTGTGGTTTTTTATTTATTACAATTTTACCACCTTTGTTTTCTCATAAACTGAAGGAAAAGGACTTGCGACATTTTTCTACCTCCTAAACATGAACAAATTACTCAATCAAAAACTCAATTTGTAGGGAAAAGTGACAACATTTTGCCATCTAAGCACCAATAGCATAATCAATGTTTCTTCGTTATTAAGTACATTTTTGCAATAATTAACTTCGTGAGAACAATTTGAATACCTGTAAATTGATCAAAAAGGTTTTGAAATCATTACAATTTTTAATTTTGCGGAACAATCGAATGTTTTACGGTTATACAGGCATGAGAATGCCAAATTTCAAAAAAGAGGAAAACCAAAATGTGAAATTAAATACACGCGAGTCAGGTCTGTGTGCACAGGATTTCGCAACAGTAAAAATTAACATTAGCTCGGATATATAATAATTGATTCATCATTATAAATAATTAATGGTAGACCATAAATCGTCAAAAGCGATGAATTACGAGCATGTGCTAAATATCGGCCATACGAAATAACAACATCTGACGATAGATGTCTCTATATTAAAAAAGTTACAGCCGCTGCAGGATTGACAATTCACTTTTTTCGCTCGATTCCTAGACTGTTTCCCGAGAAAGTACAGATAAGAAAATTACGAAACTTAACATGGTTTGTTCAAAATTGTACAGGGAACAAGATGAAAAAGATTTTTTTCCGATGCGGCTATCAGTTTAGGGTGCATTAAGTGGAAAAAGCGAAATTTTTAACGTGAGTGAACAAAAGACGTAGAAATTTTCAGTCTGCAGACGTGATTTTTTTAGAGTACCTCTAATATGTGAATTTTTGTACAACGCCGAGTTTTTTTAGAAATTTCAATTAGGTTTGATATTTTGTTTTAATACGGAAAAAATCGGGACATTTTTGTGACTTTGAAAAAAAAACTGTCATATCTATATTTTATTACTATTAGTTTTTAAATTTTAAAACATCACAGGAAACCACAGAATGTACTTTCTGATAGTACAATTATTTTTGAAATTGGTTCATACACAAATTTGATGCGATGAAAAGTATAATTTTTCAATAGTGTACAAATTGTTCCTCGCGCACGCTCGAGGAACAATTTGTACACTATGGAGTTGGTGAGCAGTGGGCGGACCCCCTAGTAGACTTGGGCGATGTTCAAACTTTTACATCGCGATACATCGGCATTCTAACATCACAATATCGTGAGGTTAACCATGCATTTTATCTATAGTAAAAGCAAAACCTTGTTCCTACACATCACCATATATATAATTATTATTAAGTTATTTTTTTCTCTAGGCTATTAAAAATTGTGGTAGGAAAAAAATAACAAGTAAAGACCTGCGTTGTACATTTAAGAAGCATGCGTAATTTTAGACAAGATTTTGTGTGTGTGTATATATATATATATATATATATATATATATATATATATATATCTGTTAAGGTGCATCAAACGCCCCATCTATTTAAAAATTTCACGGAAATGCTCTATTTCTGTGTTATTTTTGTTCGAAATGCAAAAAAAATATATTATACGTTAAAAAATAGTATGTTTTGAAAAATTGAATAACATCTATGTGGTTGAACTCATTTCTCTATTCAATTTTCCCCTTCTGATTTGTTGTAGCTGTATACGTTGTTCTTTTCATTTTAGTTTTTCTGTAAGACATTTGTCATGTGATATATTCAAATGTTGCCAAACGGTCACTTTGCATTGACTGAAGGACGACAAGGTCATCTTTGTTCTGTATTTCCTTTTATACATTCACAGGCCATTAAGAAAATGTTAATGCTAGTTTATATTTCATCTGTTTTACCTTGTCTATAGTATTTGGTACATATCTTCGATTAAGGGGTATCGCTCTTAATTTTGCGCTGTCATCAAGAAGTTTTATAAGATTTTCACAAGCCTTTCGTTCACTGATTATTGGGATATTTGCTTTTTCATGAAACAGCTTTGCTTGGGACCAGTTCGCAGACTCCCATTTAGTCCTATTTTCTTGGACGCCTTTTTCAATGTGATACATCATACGCCTCAAAACTTGCAAATTAGTTGGAAGTTTGGAGCCATTTATTTTTGAATCATAGTAAGTTATCTTGCTTCCAAGACCAAAAATATTTGAAATCAGTCTGGTTTCCATAGGGCAATCAGAACAAAAAGTTCAGTTAAAGTTAAGCCAGTGTACACTGTCCAAATCAGAATCAAACTAGCAAAAAAACAAAAGTCGAAAATCAGTCCATAATGAAAACCACAAGTTGAAATAAATAGGAAATGTATTGCAAACAAAGTTAAAGCTGCAGCCACTAATGTAGTCAGTGTTACCACATGGTTTTGGCAACAACTTTTTCTTAGTTGTAATTGATGCTGATACAGAAAATCTAAAATTTCAAAGTTGTCGTGGACCCCCTAAAACTGTTTGAAAAACAAAAAGAATTGGTATGGTTACTTTATACGGGTGATGGAATATTTTGAGATTGGGGACAAACTGATTTGTTTCTAGAGGGGCGTTTGATGCACCCTAATATCTATGTGCGTGTGCATTTGTGTCCCCCACACACCATATATGCTCAAATAGAGATTCAAAATTTGCTTTTTAGAAAAACTTCAGCATAAATAGAAATAAAGGGGCATTTGATTTCTTTAAGTAATGATGACGGCATATATGACCTAGATTGCCACAGAAGTTCGCAACAAAAAAAGATGCAAACGGATTGATTGTAACATCAAGAAACAAGAATGGGTTTTTGGAATTCAACTTAAAATGTGCAAAATCATTTTTGTTTAAATTATACTGAATTTCAAAAATAATTTGGAATCGAAAGTCATCTTCAGGACACAAATGGCTTTGAGAAATTCCTCAATAATTAGGCGCTGAGCGACAACATCGTGACACAGGAAAACCGTGAAATCGGGGGAAACAGCGATGTCACGATGACCGCGAGATCTGCGCTAGTTAAGGGATGGCTGAGTAAGATCGGAAAAAACCGCGATGTCACAATGACCGCGAGATCTGCGCTAGCTAAGGGATGCCTGAGTAAGATCGGAAAAAATCGCGATGTCACGATGACCGCGAAGCTAAAGGATGGCTGAGTAAAATCGGAAACAAATCGCGATGTCACGATGCATCGCCATCGTGAAACCGATGTGGTTGTCCTCATACCGGTTTTTCACGATGTATCGATACATCGCCCAGGCCTACCCACTAGTACATAAAAACGTTACTAGGACATCCGGTTCTTCAAAGCTTGAAATATACTCTCATTGGCTAGAAACACTAATGACGTCATATTCTTAAAAACAGCCAAAATCACGTTAGAAAAACGCGAAAAATTACTAAAAAGCGGAAAAACATGAAAAAAACTTAAAAAAGCGGAAATCCGGAAGATTCGCATGCCTGGGTTATACGCAATAATGTAGGTTGGCCTATCTTAACGCTTTCCGAAAGAGGAAACAAATATCCCGTGTTTATTAAGTTGTTGGTAGTTTTGTGTATGCAGATTGAGCAGTGTTCGCATATTTAATATAAATAGTGCTAATATACTATAAAAATATATAGTAAATTAAATATAAGTTCGCATATTTAATATACTATAGTGATCGCTCCTGATATCTGTTTATTTGATTTTGATTTGCAGAGATTGTTTTATTCTATTTGTGTTCAAACAATATAAAATTATGTACTACTGCCTTAAAAATAAAAACATACAAATTATTTTTTAAGGAATCCATTATTTTTGAAGTAAAGCAGATGGTTTTATTGAAGTGCGTCACCTTTTAAGAATAAAAATAGGAGCTGATGGATAACTTTTAGAAATTTTTATTAGTAGTGCTTATATTGTTGTTTGAATAAAATACGAGTATTTGTTTCATTTAAATTAGCCGCCTAATCGAATTCAAATGTACTACGTTTTTAGCGTCATTTTATTGGGGTTTTTTTCGTATTAAGACTGTGCTTTTCTGTTTATTTCAGTCATAATTTTCTTTTTTAATAGGTATCTGTGCGTTCATTGTTTCTCTGTTCTTTAAACCGTTTGGGAAAAAAATTTAGAAAAGGCCGAGGGAAAATTTTTTGAAAACCTTTTCTCTTGAATTTACTGTTTTATGAAATTGCCCTTGTGTAATCCATGTAAATAAAAATTAAGTGCTTCTGTTAGTGTATAGAATATTTTTTGTTCATTTAAACTTATTTATCCGAGTGAGTTTTAAATATCAATGATCTCCTTGTATAATGTATCGACAAAACGCCTGTACAAAAGCCGTAAAATTCATTCATAGTGAAAATATTATATTTGAAAAAGAAAATCCGTTTCGAAATCTAATTATGTATTCTTTCTGGTGGCTAGAAATTACTTTTAAAATCAAAACATTTTCAATGTTCACCAAACAAAGATCTAAAATCCTTAATATCGCACTGAATTTTCTACTTTGCATCACTGTTTTGAAGATCTTTCGTTATTTTGGAAACCTTTTTAAGTCAACAAAGTAGCAAAAATTTATATGCTTTGCTTTTATGAAATAAAAATTCGAAATACGCAAAATCGTACAGCAAATACTTTAAATTGATATTGTCGATTAAATCACGATAGCCGTATGTTACAAAATAAGTACAATTCGTTTCTTGTGCTTATTCGGTTCAAAAAGGCGAAAGCCCGATAATGTTTATATTACGCAAGCGAATATATCGGCAAGATTGTTTACGTTACATGGTGATAATGAAGCCAAATCTGGTTTAAGCGTGGGCTAAAACGTAAAGTTACTCGTACAACTTTTTCGACCATTTAAAGGGAAATGCGCTCTCTATCCTTATCTCTCTTTTCTATACTTATCTTACGAAGGGAGGGGGAGTTAGAGAACACATTCCAAGACTTACAATTACTTTAAATTGTTCCCATGCACCTCTACGACACTTTGGAATCTACTGTTATACCACAATATGTATATTTGGTTTGATTTATGTGGTGCTAACGGCCAAAATCCATGAAGGCTAATGCCGAAACGTAACGTGTGAATTTCCAGAGCTAGTGGACTCCCGTTTCCAATAGGCATTCAGGGGTGATTTATAAGTCTCCAACACTTCCCTTGGGTTCCCCAATAACCGAGGGTGGAGATATCGGAACCTACCGATTCCGTGTAGCCGCAGTTTAAGACGACAATCTGTTTCCAGAGCATCTCGAAACAAGCCTAGAATTATCCCATACCTTATCTGATGCTTTGTCATCAGACCCGAAACCAGTGCGTATTCAAAGCTACTTAATATGCACACGTTAAAAACAGAAACAAATAGTTTCCAGATAATAATTCGATGGTTCATAGAGTCATGAATTTGAATTGCAGATTGCATCGATTCATGAATTTGAATTGCAGATTGCATCGATTCATGCGAATTTAAATTATAGATTGCATCGATTCATTCCAATTTGAACTATCGATTGCATCGATTCATGCGAAATTGAATTATAAATGCATCGATTCATTCCAATTTCAATTATCGATTGCATCGATTCATGCGAATTTGAATTATCTATCGCATCGATTCATGTGAATTTGAATTATCGATTGCATCGATTCATGCGAATTTGAATTATCGATTGCATCGATTCATGCGAATTTGAATTATCGATTGCATCGATTCATGCGAATTTGAAATATCGATTGCATCGATTCATGCGAATTTGAATTATGGATTGCATCGATACAAACAAATTTAAATTATATCTCGATTGTATCAATACATAGGAATTTAAATTATCTCTCGATTGTATCAATACATACAAATTAAATACAACTGCATCTATTCATACAAATTTGAATTGTCGATTCACAGATTGAAAAATGAAAGACTTTTTATTTTACTAATTAACTAAGAGAGGTGTGTTAGTACTTATAGTTACACATACTTACGCATAGTACTTACAAGTCGTACAGTGTGTCATTTTTGATTCTAGTTGGACAAAATAAAATTTTCTTAGTGTCGCAGATTGTCAAAGAAATGATATCTTAAAAGTAGTATGTAGAAAGCAAACACAAAAAGAACGAGAAAGTAAGGGCGTCCGTCAAAGAGAGCAAAAACTTTGTTGTATGTAATAGACCATCTTCCTGTTCAACGAGCTCAGAGGAAACGAAGTAGCGCTACTGTTTATCAAGAACTAGCCACTGCGTAACTAGCCCGGCGTTGCCCGTGTCCATGATGGAAGTTATTAAAAAGGTGTAAAATTTTCCGCAGATTTCAAATCCGTTGAAATTTTTAATCTATCTTGAGCGATTCCGATTTTACGAAAGAGAATTAACAATCCCAGTCAAAATGTTTTTCATTTTTTTTGCTCTCATTCCCTGAAATGGAAAAGGACAGGAAATGTAATACATTTCTTTTTTTTTTTAACGCGAAGGGCAGAAGATGCAATCGCTTTTAAGTGACGTCACAATCTCTTGAGAAAATATAAAAGATATATTCAATTTAAAAATTATTTATTTAAAGAAAATCATATTTGTAGGTATCGATCTAAAGTGAAATTTTCCGCAGATTTCAAATCCGTTGAAATTTTTAATCTATCTTGAGCGATTCCGATTTTACGAAAGAGAATTAACAATCCCAGTCAAAATGTTTTTCATTTTTTTTGCTCTCATTCCCTGAAATGGAAAAGGACAGGAAATGTAATATATTTCTTTTTTTTTTTTAACGCGAAGGGCAGAAGATGCAATCGCTTTTAAGTGACGTCACAATCTCTTGAGAAAATATAAAAGATATATTCAATTTAAAAATTATTTATTTAAAGAAAATCATATTTGTAGGTATCGATCTAAAGTGAAATTTTCCGCAGATTTCAAATCCGTTGAAATTTTTAATCTATCTTGAGCGATTCCGATTTTACGAAAGAGAATTAACAATCCCAGTCAAAATGTTTTTCATTTTTTTTGCTCTCATTCCCTGAAATGGAAAAGGACAGGAAATGTAATATATTTCTTTTTTTTTTAACGCGAAGGGCAGAAGATGCAATCGCTTTTAAGTGACGTCACAATCTCTTGAGAAAATATAAAAGATATATTCAATTTAAAAATTATTTATTTAAAGAAAATCATATTTGTAGGTATCGATCTAAAGTGAAAATTTCCGCAGATTTCAAATCCGTTGAAATTTTTACTCTTATCTTTGACGGTCTAGGAGATAGAAAAAAGAACTAAGTGAGTCCAGTTAAAAGATTTATCGTTTGGTTGAAAAATCATTCCTCCGCGCAGAATCAAAGCGGAAACGAAAACAATAATTTTCTGAGCGTTCTCCGCGATGAAAAAACTTAGCATGGTTCCAAGGCTGACGGCAAGGTCATGTGGGTAGAAAAGGTCCAGATTCGGGTTTCTTCTTTCGGAAGAAACGCGTTAAAAAAAACAATAGATAATAAAAATATTAAATTCATTTTAAAATCTTCTAGATTGAATTTTAAAATTCGCCGACCCAGAAATTGCAAAACATTCGGACTACCTGTGTGCCAAATCTCATTGCTGTAAGTGCCATAGAATCGTCAGGATTTTGCGGCAAAAAACAAACAAACAGAGACAAACAAACACTTCCTTTTGTAATAGTAGAGAAGATAGAAACAAGAACATTTACTATTTGTCAAATGTGTCAGGTTGCACTTTGTAAAGACTGCTTTACGTCATATCATACTTAATTTGTGCTGTAAGAATACAATGTTCGGTTTAATTTAATTTTATTATTTATCCACATGCAGTGTAAGCTTATTGTCACAATATCCTAGACGACTGGGACAAATAGTCCCAGTTGACAATACGATTGGACATAATGTCCCAGGAGATTTACAGGAAAAGTTTAAAACTTTAAACTCATAGTAGACTTCTTTTAGCATGTCAACATTAAATTAAACTACTTTTCATAGTTAAATTTTAACTATGCAAAAGTCGGGGCGAAAGGGTCTTGTTCGTAAACACGTGACTTTAATGCCAAATCGTCCGAGCCAGGCTATAAGTGATTTTCCAGCAGTTCGGGTAGACGGGGCTTTGTCAGTTCATTTTCAAACACCTGTTTCCCCCAAGGCAGAGAGGCGACGCCAAAAAGGTCATGCATCACTCTTCCTTCGTTTCGCGCAACAATTCGCAACACTGACCATCGCTGTAGTACGCAGTCACTCGGATCACAAAGTGACCACAAGTCACACGTCACGCGAAGCGAGGTGAAACCCGCCGGTCACTATAGCGACAAACCGTACACAAGCCCCTTTAGGATCAAACCGTCACGAGAGCCCAAAAGCGCAAATATATAAAGTTACCACCCTTATACCTTCCTCTGGCAAATTATTTTTTTTTTCCTTTTCCGTCCATGCGTTTAAAAAACATCGTGTCGTGTGCCCGTTTCGTTTGTAATGGCGGCATCCAAATCCCTTAGAGGACGGTGCAAAGGAGTGTACAAGGTGTTTGCGAATGAAGGCTCAGTGCGATGACAATGCACTTGCTTAAACATGCAAAATGTCACGCAATTCAGAGGCAAGGCAAAGTGTGATTGATGACTTTATTCAATTTGGGACAGTGACGACTGAGAGAAATAGAATCGATCGGTGTTCTTGCGTTTCTGTATACCGTTCCATTTTGACTGCATTAATCGAACATGTGAGGTTAATCTGTAGGTTAACATTAATATAATTCATCGTCTCAATTTTGCATACTTAAGGGTATATTAAAAAGTGGATAATTCATATACTTTCAAAATTACTTGGGAAATAACACAAATGAAAACAATTTAGGAAAGATATCGCTCAGTGGTTATGTCTTGGAACATGAGGGCTATTTAGAACTCTTGTAGTTAGGACAAAGGTTCACGTATCATTTAGAGTAAAAGATAAGATCTCTCGTCAAACCAGTAGTTAATCACATCCAATAAATAAAGATGGATGATAAAACTGGTATTTTACTATTTTGGTAGAAGAAAACGTCCACCACAATCAGGGCCAAAAATGCAAACGCCACAGTAAAATGTTATGAATGAATGTTTAAATATATTACGGATGTTACACTATTCACTTAATTAAAAGAAATTAGTTGACCAGGACTGTTCCAAAATAACAGACATAAACTTCAGTTTTTCCTCTAATTTATTTTAGTCTTGAGAGCCTCATCGTTTCACCGAAATAGCTACAGAAAATATTTTCTATCCAGTTTTATATTTCTAATGGTCTTTCTTTAGCTTTTACTTCTATTAAGTACCTTCCCTCATACATGAGAATCCATTAAACCGATAGCTTCAGCACAAAGGATAGGTATGGGTTCTCCTGTTTACCAGTCACATAGGCAAGTTTGGTTTATGGCTCTTTATAAAATACAGCGATTTGGAAACGAGTGGTTCCATTGATACTCTCCAGGAAAACTGATTTTGATTTAGCAAAAAGGATTAAGGCGAAAAAAATTAAATTAAAATCCGATACTTAAGCATATGAAACGTAGTCCCGACCCTTAAACACTTAATACATCTCTCCAAGAGGAATAATGTCAAAGACCCAAAAATTAGTTACAGGAGAGAAAAACCTCCCAACTTAAACAGAGACTAGATTTTGAAATATACGCATTTCTAACTACCTGAAGCCCATATCGAGATTCAAACCAGGAACTTCCACCAAGAGTCAAAACGTTAACACACACACACACAACTCGGCCACCAAGTCAGCAACTATACCATCGCAGAAGACATGATTCATCAGGCGCTGTTTTAATTGCAATTTAAATAAAAACTCACTGTCCAAGACAATTTATGTGCCCTGATGTTTGATTCGAAACAATTTGTATTTTATGGGAACATTTCAAGTTCCACAGTATTTGATAAATTTCTAACATACGAAAAGGCAACAATACTTCTAAAATTTGATCGCCATGGTAATTTCCAAACAACAGAGGCAATTATGTACCGTCTTTCTCACTAGCAATTGGAGGTTGCGAATTCGTTTCACTTTATCCCAGCACAATTGCATCCAAACGTGAAATATTAAAAGGAAAAATAAAGTCTTGCGGCATTTTCGACACAAAAATGCACCCTCGCAGAAGACAAGCTTGTTTTAATTGCAATTTAAACAAAAACTCACAGTCCACGATAATTTATGTGCCTTGATGATTAATTCGAAACTAATTTGCACTTTATGGGAACATTTCAAGTTCCATAGCATTTGATAAATTTCCAACAAACGAAAAGGCAACAATACTTCTAAAATTTGATCGCACTGGTAATTTTCAAACAGCAGAGGCAATTATGTACCGTCTTTCTCCCTAGCAATTGGCCGTTCCGAATTCGTTTCACTTTATCCCAGCACAATTGCATCTAAAATTGAAATATTAACAGGAAAAATAAAGTCTTGCGGCATTTTCGACATAAAAATGCACCCTCGAGCTCATAATGGGCCCAAGGTGCGGGAATCGCATCGGTTTTAAGAAAATTACTTCCTGTGTCGTCGGGAAACCGTTTAGGCAAAACAGCAGTCCCTTTGTCGCGAGCAGACATTAACAATTAATCTGAACCGACAGAGAGAGAGAGCAAACACAAACGGCACAAACGAAAACTAAGGGAATACAAAACTCATTTAGCCTCGCGTCCCTATTAATATTGGCGTGGTCACAAGTCACCTATTAGAGAATCGCAACAAGAGGGCGGAGCGGCATTATTTTGCTCTGCAGGATTCTAATTAGATTAACGTGTTTGTGCCAGCACACCCATCACCAGTGTCCGTAATTAGAGCGAAGGTCCGTTACCATGGCGATGCGCGTGACGACCGGAGGGCCCCGTTACTCTCCCGGAGTCGATTACGAATTGCGACTGAACTAGGATTCGGTGTCGGCTACCGTAACGAGCTTTAATGGGGCCATTAATGCTACGGACTGAAAGATGGCGGCGGGGAAGAGGTTGCTCGAGGTATCTGAGGTGCACAAATCCTCTGGTTGTGCAGGTCGCCGACTGCAGTTCACCTCTTGATAGCAGTGATGCATTTGAGACCTGGTCCCAGAGGTACCCCAACTCTTGCGTTTGCGGGGGCACCTTCAAAAATGGAATAAGACACATTCTCGAAGGAATTTTTTAATGGATTTTTTTTCTCCCAAAACCAATTTATAAACAAAGATTTATAACAGAGTCCCTGTGTTTTTTTTTATTATTATTATTATTATTATTTATTTTCTCCAACACTGTTTCAAAATTTCTTTAGAAACAAGAACCTTGCACAATCAATGATCAGGAGATTGGTAGTAGAAATTTCAACAAATAAATAAGTCATAACTTTTATGAAGGCAAAAATCATACGTTTCAATGAAAGATTAACTCAATTCCATGACATTTTGGTAGATTCAATTTTCTTCCTTACAAGTTTAATTTTAAAGCGTTTTTTTATATTTTGTTAGAAAATAATTCTTAACATTACCTCTAATTACAAACTATGGAGATCACTTCTAATACGAATTTTACCCTTTGAAACCTAAATTTCCATAAGAAAAATAGGTGTAGGCTCAATTTTGTGACTGACCTATCAGCGAAGTAAACAAGTAATAAGAATAAAAACTAAAATGAAATTAAGTCCTGGTAAGGTAGGTAATTTTTAGTCAACGCCGAACTAGAGCAACACAACGGGCTATTGACGACGGTCCGGGATCAATCACCTAAAGGAAAAATCCGAGGACAACACCGCGTAATTTTGAACCACGGTCAGATGACGAGGCAACACCTGAGCTGACACCAAACTCTCCAAACTTCCACACCAACACAACGTGAGGACTTCCGGCCACGACAGATTTAAGGTGCACCAACTGCCTCTACACCATACGCTTACAAACATCCATGCACCGACCCAGATTCGAACCAGGGACCTTCCGATCTAGAGGTTAACACCTTAACCACCAGACCGGTTGATCGGCAATTAAGTCCTGGTTTTCAGCGTCATGGCGTACCAAACACGTCATTAGCTGGAAAAGATAAACTGGAACATTGAGGTTGACACTGCGGAGGATGAAGGTAGGGAGTTGAATAAACCGCACTGGAGCAACACAACGGGCTATTGGAAACGGCCTCGTAATTTTGAACCACGGTCGGATGACGAGGTCAACACCCGAGGTGACACCGCACTTTTCCAACTTTCTCACCACGCTAAGGTGAAGACATTTGAGGCCATGACATACTCAACACATCCCCCATGTACACGACGGTCTTAGGTTGTATCGAGTTTCGAACTCGCAACCCTCCGGTTGCTAATCCCTACTCTCCCAAACGGACTACCCCGACCCTAGCGTGAACCTCGGCAAATCACAATACAGTATTTCTGCCCGTGATATTGAAGAGTTCCTCCAAGTTTGATCTTCGCGATTTGGGGATACAATCTGTCGTATAAATTTCTAATACTTGTTTGATAATTCAATCAACCGTTGATTGAATTTGGTAATTTTAGGTAATGGTTAGGTAATCGTACTAGAGCAACCCAACGGGCTTTTAACGACGGTCCGGGATCAGTCCCTTAAGGGAAAGATCCGAGGACAACACCTCGTAATTTTAAGCCACGGTTAGATGACGAAGCAACACCTGAGCTGGCACCCCCACTCTCCCAACTTCCACACCAACCCAATGTGGGGACTTTCGGCCACGTCAGATTTAAGGTGCACCAGCCGCCTCTACACCATACGCTTACAAACATCCATGCCCGGACCCGGATTCGAACCAGGAACCTCCCGATCTAGAGACTAACACCTTTGTTCAGAATAGGAATGTACCACGTGGGTGTTGTTGAGAGTGGAGCTTCTTGCTGACACTCTCGGCGAGACCAAGTGATCGTTCGAAAAGTAATGTGATTCAAAACAATTTCAGACTTCCTGAATGGCACGGCTTCGGGTGTGAGCTTTCTTGATGAGCTCCCTCCTTGTTCTTGAAACTTGAATTTATGTATCTCAGCGTAATATTATTATGTGTTGTGTTGTTGTACCGTTTGTACTGTTTGTTTGATGACCGAAAATAAATCACAAAAAGACATTTTTGGACTCGATGAATCTTTACACCTTAACCACTATACCGGTTGGTCGGCAGGTCAATATCTGAAGATTCGAATAAAATTCGCTGCCATAAGAAATAGCTAATCCGTCTTAAAACCTTTCAATCGCCTGAATTCGAAGCGTTGGGCTTCAATTCACCAAAAACTGTAGGACAGTTTCTACTTACTGGATTCAGATTGACCCACACTTCGTAGGTGTGAAGCAGCCCTAACTGTTTTCAAGCACTGACGCATGGGATACTTTTATAACAGCACTTGAAGAGTTAACCCTAAAGACCAGAACTGAAAAGCGTTCTAGAAGATCGATCGTCACCCCTATTCAAGAAGAGGGGCCAATAATTCGCAAAGCTTGAAAGAAAAATGACAGCACGTCAAGAGAAGCATTTTTTAACGGTCATGCTAGAACTGTCAAACGAAATCTTTAGTCGACTTCGTATCTTTGTTTGAGATAAGGCGAAGAAAACCGCTTCTGACAAATCATCAAGCAAACAGAAAAGAACCGAATGAATCAATCCAAATATCGGACAATAGAAACATTAAATTGGCAACAAAAAAAAGAACGTAGTGTTGTCAAAAAAAATAGAGCGTTGTACTAGTAAAAAATAGAATTGCAACAAAACTGCGGGTAAAAGGTAGATAGAAACAGTACAAGTCAGTCGTGTTTTCTAGAAACAAAATAATCAACTCTGAGTGAAGCGACGAACGACTCCGATCCATGCAGAAATCTAAAACAAGCTTCAGTAGGTGAATTCGAATTCTTCCTTCGATTCAGGGCTGGAAACAAACCCCCTTCAATCTCAGAACACCGGCGAGAGAAAGAATTCCGACTGCCACCGCCCCCTCTGCCACCAACCCCGCCAGTCCCATTAAGGCACTCAGATGCCGCCACTTTCCCCAGTCCCCCGCAAACTACCCCAGAATCTATCCCGACCCCCAGAAACGGTTCAAGTGAACAGCACAGCCTGTACTGTGCACTTCTCCCTTCTGATATACAGTCGTCATGGAAACGGAGACGGGAAGATAGCGGCCAACTTGGCGATTACCCATCTGCTGGGAAAGAGCGAAACCCTTACCAAAAAGAGAAGTTCTCTTTTCCCTTTTTCCATCGCGAGCCAGTACGGAGAGAACACAGGTGGAAATCGGAAAAAGAGAAAACGAGAAAAAACGAATTCCTTCCGAAGATATTTCGATACATTTTCGAATCTTTCATTTAGTTGATTTGTAGCGCCACTGATATAGATACACACGTGAGGGAAGAGAGAAAAACCGAAAAGGGGAAAAATAAGGAATAAAATCGATTCCGCGCTTTTTATTTCATTTTTATCGTTTATTATGACGTTTTTTTTTTTTTTATGATTTTCACCCCTTGGGCGGCTTGACGCGACGATATGAAAGCAGCTATCACTCACTAAAAAGAGAAAAACGACCGCTCAATATTTTATTTCGCGTTTTTTAGTGCTTGTTTTTCTTCCCCGCGGTTTCGGCTGTGATTTGCCGTAAATTTATTGTTCGGTTTCGGGATTAAATGGGAAGTCGGTTTGAGCTATTGATCCTCCCAGGGCATCGGTGTCAAGAGCGTATCGTGTTGCACTGCAGGGCCCGTGAGATACATACAAATGCGCCCCATTTTAACTGCGTAAATATACCAGTAAACAAGCGTGGTAATTTATTTAAAAGCATTTTTTGACGCCGCGGCATCTATTTACATTCGTGTTTTCTGTCGATGAGGTGCATTAGTGACAAAGTAGGATTTACCGAGGCCTTTACTCAGATGCGGTTTTATTCGTGAAATGGCTTTAAATGGAAGGCATTTTCAATTGCCTTTTCGTCATAGAAAAAAAATGACCTTTCGACTTACTTAAAAACAACAGTAGAACCTCACTATAACGGACTAATAGGGCTGAAGGTTGTCCGGTTTAATGAAAGTCCGGTTCATAACAAACTAGCTAAATGGCCAGGCGTTGTTCGGGTTGAAATGGTTAAATGTTGATTGAGAAATGAAATAGAATAATTACTCTACTGAGAAAAATGCAATCATTTAAGGTTGTACGGAAAATACTTTTTAACTTCTCCATAGCTTCTACAATTTACTTCCGGATGCAAATATATACTTTTAATTCCTGAATAATATATTGCAATATGCAAAAGACTATAAAACATTTAAAAAATAATAATAATAAATAAATAAATTTGCGATGAAAAAATGCAGAATTCTGAAAAACGAAAGGTGCAAACTGTCGAATTTCGACTTCCTGAGCTGGAAGAGAGCAATACGAAAAAGACATCAGAAAAATATTGATAAAAACGACAATGATTTATGAAAATTAGTAATGCTCAAATATGACCGCGACATTTCCCTGTAGAACGTGTTTCCTTGTCAATATTCATTTATTGCATGAAAACAAACTTTACATTTTAAAATTGAGGCTTCGGAGAACCCAATGATTTATAGTAAAACTACGTATAAGTGAGCAGTTAAATCGCACTGGAGCAACACAAAGGGCTATTGGCGACGGTCCGGGATCAAAATGAAAACGGAAAGATCCGAGGACAACGCCTAGAAACTTTTAACCACGGTCAGATGACGAGAACGACAGAGCTGGCACCCCACTCTTCAAACTTCACCACAGGCCACGACAGATTAGTACACGGCCGTATTTGGCTAGACCTAGTACCTAACTCGCAACCCTTCGGTTACTATTCGCTGTTCTACTACCGTCGGCCCCATAGTAAAGTTTGGGGGGAAAAATAATTTTTTACTTGATTTTTCGTTTTACGGTTATTGTTAAACCTGCTCCAGGACTACCGATTTAAAGCGGATTCCGAAACATTACAAACATCGATGACTGAAGCCGACATTAAATCCGGAACCTAGCAACTTGCTACCGAGCCACTATAAGGGAAGTTTTAACATTACAGAGTTTTTCTTTTCAAGTATATAAAGAAATATCGCGATTTTAAAGTTACTTTCTTCCAGAGTATCTTCAAAGCTCTCAAGAGTTAAAAATATTGAAGAAATAAACTACTCCAATTAGATTTGATAAAAATTAATTGCAGTAACACATGCGTGTTCTAACAACGACATCACACGCAAATATAACGTATATTTCATAACAGTCATGCGAACGAGTATTAACTTCATTTTTGATACAATCATCGACTTGAAGGTCTTTCAAGATCCTGTTCTTCACAGTTATGAGATATTTTACGGGTAAAAAAATGGTAATTTTAATCAACAAGAGCAACACAACGGGCTATTGGCAACAGCCCGGAGTCAATACCCCGAGGAAAGATCCAAGGACAATACCACGTAATTTTGAACAACGATCAGATGACGAGGCAACACCTGAGCTGGAACCCCACTTTCCAAACTTCCACACCAACCCAACGTGAACATTTCCGACCACGAGATTTAAAGTTGACCGGCCCCCTCTACACCGTACGCTTACAAATATTCATGTACTGACCCGGATTCGAACCAGGAACCTCCCGATATAGAGGTTAACACTTTAACCACCAGACAGGTTGATCAGCTAAAGTTGCAATAAGAGTTATCACGGTCGAATTATTAGTTTAAATCAAACAAAGCAAGCCCTCATGATTTTAAAGTTGCCTTTAAAAAAACAAAAATCCTTTTAGTATAAACGATTTCACTTACAGTTCGTAAATATAAAAGTGATAACTTTTTTATGCATTCAAACAAGTTTACAGAATATTATTTTGAAATATGCAAGGTGAATCTGCCTATATTTCCTCGCAATAAACAATTTCTCTTTAATGACACGTTTTCCTAAACATGAATTAGTTATAAATTCAATCAACTACCATATTTAGTATTAAAAATACTATTTTAAAAATTTAAAATTTAAGTAGATCGATCTTGATAAACCACTTCATACCTATTGTTAACGGCAGAATCATGCAAAATTGGCAAAGTGCCATCTACAAAAAATACAAGTGATTTTGTTTTTAGAGATCGAAGTTAATAAGGAAATAGTTTTGAAATTACAATGTAAATGTGCTTTTACCACCATTTCTATTTCAATACGTAAAAATATTCAAATTTCTCCGAATCACAGAAATATGACATTAATAAGATTCTAAATTTGTGTTATCAGAAATATAGCAATTCCGAAAATTAATTAGCACCACACTAAACGAAACATGTATTTTGAAGTGCTCAAAGAATAAAAGTTTATTCCATTACTTTTTGCATGACGTAACATAAGTAATAACACCAGTAAAACGAAATGTGTTCACAAGTTGTGTCAACCTTCTTAATTTTGGCAAGGACTTAATCAATTAAACAAACATTATCATTTGAGAGACTACTTCAAATTACAACTTTAGGATCTAATATTAGCATTTCCATTATTTCTATTCATGTCTAATAAATTTCATAAATTCGCGTTTAAGAATTTCTATTTTCCAAGGAAACATAAAAGAAATAAACCCTTAGTGAAGGCACATGAAAAAGAAAATTTATTTATTCTAGAAACATTCGAACGAAAATAGAATTGAACATATATGGCCCAATTTAAGTTTAACGATGAAAGAAAGCTATAACAAATTTGTGCTATTAACTCTACTTACTTCTCTAAGATGGCGCCACGATGCGATCAAAAACAAATTTCAAACGCGCAGTTGCCATAGAGACCAGGTGAGTGGTTCTTGGGATTTGACTTGGGGAAAGTGTGGTTGCTTAGCAATAAGTTTCTTTCCGTGCCTTGAAATCAACAACCAAAAGAAACCGCACATCTGTTCCGGCGTACATCATAATTACCAACATGATATCATTAAGCTAATGGCTTAGAATTTTCAGATGTTAAAACATATTTATCACGCTAAGTTTCTACCCATTTTAGAGAAGTGCTAGGATACTTACAGGAAACATATTCAAGCAATTGCATTTAAGTGTTAAAATATTTCAAGATGGCATGCGTGCTTTAAAAAAAATTAATATTTCTTTTCAGGTGCGTATATGGACTAAATCATTAAGATACGAAAAGTAAAACTTCTCCATTTTAAAATTTCGGTTTTTATTGAGATATATTTTAGAATCTGGATCTTTTTTTGGTGGATATTTATTTATTAAAACTGAGGTTTCTTGATTTTTTTGGGGGGTGGGGGTATTACAGGTGTAATGGTAAAATGTGGCCATGCTACGTCAAACGCAAGACAGACTACATCAAGTTATGGACATACATGCACGAAGAAAGATTTTTATTTAATACAGGCCTGCTCATGTTGATAACGTAGTGGTTAAACCCCCTGATAAAATGACGGCATCTTAACTTGAGGTGCATGCATTTTGGTAATTTCTTAATTACCGTCATACTAGGGCAACTAAACGGGCTATTGATGACGGTCCGGGATCAATCCCCTAAGGGAAAGATCCGAGGACAGCACCACGTAATTTTGAACCACGAGACAACACCTGAGCAGGCACCCCACTCTCCAAACTTCCACACCAACCCAACGTGAAGACTTTCGGCCACGACAGATTTAATGTGCACCAGCCGCTTCTACACCATACGCTTACAAACATCCATGCACTGACCCGGATTCGAACCAGGAACCTTCCGTTCTGGAGGCTAACACCTTAAACCACCAGACCACACCGAAGCAGTCATGGGCCTTGTGATCTAAATAAAAACAGCGTTTAAAGCTGGTTTAATTAAGACATGCAGAATAACTCGGCGTTAAACAGGTAATTGGTTAAATGCAGATAGGTAATGATAATTTTAGTTAACTTCGTACTAGAGCAACACAACGGGCTATTGACGACGGTCCTTGATCAGTCCCTTAAGGGAAAGATCTGAGGACAACACCTCGTAATTCTGAACCACGGTCAGATGACGAAGCAACACCTGAGCTGGCACCCCACTATCCAAACTTCCACACCAACCCAACGTGAGGACTTTCGGCCACGACAGATTTAATGTGCACCAGCCGCCTCTACACCATACGCTTACAAACATCCATGCCCGGACCCGGATTCGAACCAGGAACCTTTCTATCTAGAGGCTAACACCTTAACCACTATACCGGTTAAATGCAGATAGGAGGTGATCAGGTAAGTAGTTCAATTTACGTCACACTGGAGCAAAACAACGTGTATTGGCGACGATCCGGGACCAATCATGAAGGGAAAGATTTGAGTACAATACCACGAAATTTTGAATTACGATTAGATGACGAGATCAACACCGGAGCTGGCACCCCACTCTCCAAACTTCCATACCAAGCTAACGTAAGGACATTTTTGATCCTAACATATTTAATGTACACAAGCCCCCACAAACACAGTATTTGATTAGATCATAATAACCACTTTTCTTTTATAGAAAAAAGTAATGTCCGGGATCAATCCCGAAAGGAAAGATCTGCGAAACACCTCGTAATTTTGATCCACACGATCAGATGACGCGAGTCAGACGGGGAACATGAACAAGAATGAACAGCGAATAAATAAATAAAAAAAAAACATTAAAAGTCTCTCGAATTTCGTATACACAGGCGAAGTAAAAAACATGCAAACTCAAAAGAAGAAAGGTTAAGGACATAAAATAGTTTTTATGTTGTTTGTTTCTGAATAAGAAATTTGAAGAAAATCGTAAATCTTTATTAAAGTTTAGTAAAGCATTCCGTAATTTAATGTCCACGGTTTGTTCGCGTTTAACAGAATAGTTGGTTTATTGAAACACTAAAATCGTTTTCAGACGACTCAACTTTCCGACAATCCGAGATCATTCCCAAAGGAAAAGATCCTAGGACAACACCACGTAATTTTGAACTACGATCAGATGACTATGACGGTTCAGGGAATTAACCCAAAATGTTCCTCAGTTATGAAATTCAAAGAAAAAACTCGTAAAATGTCTAGGCATATTTCAGTTTAAAAGGTTCGAAAAGACTAGAATAATTTAGTTTTAAGTCTTGTAAATACTACTAGAATATTTTAGTTTTAAATGTTTTGAAAATGCTAGAATATTTTAGTTTTAAAAGTCTTGAAAATACTAGAATATTTCTTCGGGCAGACTAGTTCTAGATTGAGTTTGTAGTTGGTTAAAAAATAGAATCTTGGACAATAAACACTCCCCGATACAGATATATTCAGATTTTTAAACATATTTTGTTTATTTCTTCCGGTTAGTACATATGTACTTGAAAAATTAATCCAAAGTCAAGATTTATTTTTCATAATCAATGATCGATTCTACAAATGCAAAGTGTGCAACCAATGCGGTAAATTCTCGATACATCGCGCATTCGGCAGGATCGTACTATTTACGTTGGTCCCCGAATGCGTTTTCGTCCAGGAATAGATCAAAAGAAATTTCAATTTGTCCAAATTTCAAAAATTGTGCTCCGAGTTATCTTTTTGTGGAAAGAGAGCTTCTTAAGAAGGAAAAGCGAAACCAGGTTGCGCTTCGCAGGTCGCCCCGTTTAACACCGTCCTAAGAAACAGCAGATTGACGCGATGGCACTTTTCAATCGCGGTAGAGTAGCGACTGGTGGACAGTCGATCGCAATTTGGTGAGTATCGCTACCCCGTGTGACAGGTAGGAAATTAAATTCACGTCAAAATGTATGGATCAGAACCGGTTATTCCTCTTACGACAGGAGTAGGTGCCACCGGGTCGCGTTTCCCTGGTCGTTATCCCACTAAAGACAGACGAGGCGACCTGGAAAACGCGTAGGTCTTGTTTCACTCAAACCAATTCAACCGGCTGCTTTTCGTTACGAACACTAACGGCCGTATTCACAAGTCCGAGTTAACTCGAGGATCAACGATAATCCCCGAGTTATCGAAAAAACCGTATTCACAATGCCTGATCCGTGGTTTAAACTGCCGTTTCGGTGTTACATTTCGATCTTCCGAAATCGGCGAGTTAGAGTTAACGCATGCGCAGTACTATCTTTTTGCGAAGGAAACGAGCGAACAAAATGGATGACACATTTCATTCTATTCTCAATTACAGTATTCTTGCGACGACTGGACTGGACCTATCATTACGACACACCTGCTACATTAGCAGCTCATTTCATCATAATATGGCTTAAATTGAAAATTTTAAAACATAATTTTATTGAAATTCAAAAGAAAAATGAAAATAAAGGTAACTGCGAAAACGTAAACAAGCAGCTTGGCTAAAAGATAGATGGCGGCACCTCTGTCCGATAAGAGCGAAAGGTACAATATGACCATGACAGATACAAATTCGTCGTCGAATAAAAATTATTCTGTTGATTTATTACGAATGAAAGAAAATTAACAATGTAAGTTACTTTTCACACCACCAACACCCACCCACTGACAAGTACAAAGATAATCGGATTACATTCATTTGTCAAGACATAGTGTACAATTCTTGCAAAATTTAGGTTTCCATAAAAATCCAATTTGAAATTAAATACCTTTGCATTTCTTTTCCCAAAACCAAATTAAACTGCGCATGCGTTCTATTTAATCATAATTTGGAATGAATTCTACGGCGAAGTACGTGTGCTGGATCAGTATGAATTCAGATTCGGGCATCGGTCGTAACCAATATAAACAATATCACATGATCGTGAGGAGACGGTAGTAGCCAATCAACAGCGAGCGTCTCATTTTAATCCACGGATCACTTAACACGCCGTTTGAGAATATCGTTCTTGATAATCCTCGAATTACCTCTTACCCGAGGATCCACTGATTCTCGAGTTAATTAGAGAATTGTGAATATGACCAAAGTCTAGCAGTAAAATGGTGGGCGTTGACAGAAGCTGATCGATTGGGTATATTAGAATCTTATTCAAAACAGACTCGAACCGGGAAATTTTTCATTTCTACGCACCACAGCACTAGGAATTCGTCTGCATCACTGGATTCGACTGCGTGTAATGCAAGTTTACCGTCCACGTCGTCTGGGGAGAAAAAGACGATTTCAACACACCTGGATCATCGTGGGTCTTCCAAAAGAGGGGAGCAGACGGTTAACCAGAATGAACATGTGATTGCAGTTCTGTAATATCTCAGACCAGAAAATCATTGAATCTGTCGTAAAGTCGGCATTAGTCCGACTTCTTGCACCTGCCTGTCACACACATCATTTTCTGACGTTTCAGAGATCCAAAGAGTGTGCTCACATCTGGGAGTTGACACCCCTTAATGTTGCAGGTGTCATTGAAAAACTTCAGAATCGGCATTCCAAGAGGGAGACGCATTCCCACTAAAGACAGATGAGGCGACCTGGTCTCTAATCAGACAGGTAGGAACTGCTCGGATCGTAAACCAAGTCGTAACGAAAAGAAATAGCTCAACTTGAGTCACCCCATCTGTCACCGGTCTTGAGTCCGTGAAAACTAAAATCTAAAAAATTAAACTTCTTAAGGCCTATGTGAACCCTGTGTAAGGGGTTTAGAAGTGTTCATGACTATGTGAAACAGTAGTGAACATCCATGTTTCGCTCAAGCCTATCCAACCGGTTGTTTTGGGTTAGGAAGTCTCGCAAGCAAGATCGTGGGCGCTGACAGTTGATTGATTGTGTGTATTAGAATCATAGTCAAAACAGAACCGGACATTTGTTTTCATTTCTATGCACCACAGAACTAGGAATTCGTCTGCATCACTGGATCCTACTCCTTGAAGCGTGATGCAAGGATACCGTCCACATCTGAAAGCTGATTGGTATATGTTACGATAGTGAGTTGACGCCTCTAGAAATTGCAAACAATGTACTTACATGCAGATTTCGGTGAAAACTTCTCCCTTTGAGCAGCACAGACAGCAAGAATTCGGTACCCAAGATCAAGATCAAAACCTTGCTTTTGTGAAACTTGGCTGATCACCTACACCAAAAACAAAACAACAGTTTATTCCAAGAACAGGGAAGCGTTTATTTCAACTGACGAACCATTTACTAGCAGAAATGTTTACAAAATTCAGCAAGAGTTATACAAAATAAAATTAAAGCTCCCAATAATCCAGCAATGGCATAGTATTTAAATAACTTCTAATCATTAAGATTTGTTTCAAATATTTCAGCTTTGAACACTATAATGCTTGTCCATTTAAAATAAATTGATCGTTAACAAAGCTTTTAAACGTTCCTCTGGTAAGTTTTATTCAAATCGTTAGTTCAATGTAAAATGCTTGGAAATTTTTTTTACGATCTTTTGGCTACATAAAGACAAATATTTGATGGTATTTATCAGAAAATGCAGCAGTGTTTCTTTTGACGATAGGGTTACTTGCATCTCATCAAAAAAAGCAATTTAAAATTGTTTTATATAAAAATAACGTTTGAATTTTGAGCCGAATTAACATTTGTTGCACTTTAATCAAATTTTGGGGGTGAGACAATACAAAAGTATACATACCGTAAGGCATCCAATAAGATTTTGTTCAAACACTTTTTGGAAGGCCCTAGGGTCACCACACCACTCTAAAAGTTCCCTAGCTGCACCTTGGAATGCATTTGCAGTTGCCAATGCCTGAAAGAAAGAGCCGATTAATTAAGATCGTACACAATATACTGTGTTCAGCACAACAGATATGAAGAAAGAATGCTGAAAACAAAGCGGTACCATTGCTAATTGGCAAAAACTATAATCGCCAATTGGCAATAATTACTGTCGCCGATTGGAGACAGTTTGGGTAATGGTAATGGTAATTTTAGTTAACGTCGTACTAGAGCAACACAACGGGCTATAGGAGACAGTTTGGGAATATGGTAATATCATAAGGCGTTTATCCAAATATCTGTTTGACGACGATAATTTTCGTCGAAAAATTGGCGAGGGGTTTTAGAGTTTAACCACGAAAGAGAAGGAATATTTACTCGTTAGGAAATTATATTTGGCCCAAGCACTTGTTTAAGAACAGCGATGTTTCACAAGCCACAATAAAAGCATTTTTTTGGAAATGAACGAAATTTTCAAAGATCAAAAAGTATAAACATTGTTTGCAACGTAACATTTTATTATTATGACCCAAATTTATAAGGTTTCGTACGTATTTAATATAAGTATGTAGTATACATTAAAGTATGTAGGCTTAGTGTGTTTTATAGGAGGAACGGTTCGTAAAAGAATAAATACAAAGAAAATAACGGTTAGAAGAGTATTACGTGATACATAGTGGTGTAAGAAACGATCTACATACAGAATAAAATTTTCTCCTGACTCCACAAAACAATTACGTGACGATCCCATCACCCTCTTAACATTCGCCAGGTAGAGTGTTTTAGACCTTAGAAATGACATAACTACGAAACTGTGATCCAGAGGAATATGAAACAAGTGGTAAATTTAAAATTTAGTGGTCTGGAATTTTAAATCGACTTTTAAAAATTAGTTACAACTTCTTCGGCTAATAGATGGCAATGTATTATCCAGTAAAGGGATCATGGGTCGTTTTTAGATAAGAAACTGTTACCTCATGGTACATTGCGATTTCGCAACAGTTTGTCGCCACACTTCAAGGATTGGAGGATGCATCAGACAATTTGTGGTTTGTGTAAGATGCTACCCGACCACACGTAACTTCTGCAGTGTTCCACTTTCCTTGATGAATCTTCAGTGACAAAGTAATTGCTCTGAACTATTTAAAAGAGACCGGCACCAGAATAGATTGGCCTCCAAACTCCCCGGATCTCAATCCATGCGACACCTTTGGGACTATTTGAAGGACATTTTTTACAGTAAGAATCTTCGAATGCTTGAACAGTTAATCTGTGAAGCACATGTATCCATTTCTGTGCACACATTGCGGCAGTTGGCTTCAAACTTCTCCTTTCACTTGCGTCAAGTGATTGCTGTTCAAGGTAGAGCCATTTGAAATCAATTGAATGTGATTTTGCGCTTGTAAACGAATGACAGTTTACACACTATTTAAGGGGGGAGGGGGGAAGAACCAACACAACAGCGCCATCTATTATCCAAAGTTGTAACCAATTTTAGAAACCCGTCTATTTAAAATTCCAGTCCTACTCATAAAACAAACCACTTGTTTCTGCTGTATATATCTCACTGTTTCGTTAAAGTTAGATTTCAAAGTTAGGGAGTACTTTCTGAAACCCCCTGTACTTTGCTTACACAAGCAGAGCACAGAATAAATTTCTCATCCATATACAGTGTTCAGTATTAACAAACCACTAGAAGACGAGAACTCAATAAGAATACACACAGAAAGCAAGTTCTACAGCAAAAACAGCATCACCATTGCAATGACGGACGTTGTACAAGCTTTGGCAGGAGGAAGTTTTAAAAGCTCAGTATACTGTAAAAATAACAAATATTTTTTTATTCTCTCCTGGCTAATTATTTTACAGTGATGCTCTATTAATTACAGCACAATTACATAACATTTCAAAAAAATAGCAGAGTCTCCACTGGAGACTTAACCACAAAAGTCGGGGCCGTCTCTAGCTGACGCCCTATCAACCACCTGCCTCTTCTCGAGTCTCTGCCAGAATGTGTCGATCCGCCGACCCAGCCCTCTGTATGCTCCAAGCATTGAAACCATGGAGGAGTTTTCCAACGTTCGAAATTCCAAAGAGGAGCTTCCCAGACTATAGTCCAACAGAGGGGCTAGCCATTGTCCGACCAAGGACGATGCAGACTACCAGGCACCTGGTGGATCAAACTCTCCCTTTGAAACTTCGCCACACCGTCAAAATACCTTCCTAGCAGATTGGTAATTCTTTAATCAGCGTCGTACTAGAGGAACACAACGAACTACATTTCTAAGAGAAAGTAGGTAAGAATTTTATTTAACGTCGCACTGAAGCATCATAGTTGGCGATTGGCGACGATTCAGGTTCAATCCCGAAAGAAAAGATCCGAGGCAACAACTGAGCTGGCATCCCACTCTCCAAACTTCCACGCCAACGTGAGGACATTTCAGCCAACGACAGATTAAACGTGCATCAGCCAATGGTGTTTGTTGGATTCGACCTCGCATCACTCCGTTTGCCAATCCGTTTCTCTTCCAACCCGGCTACCCTAGAGTGCCTATATAAAAAGAGTGGCGACAAGGGACCAAATTTGGCTCAATGCGCATGCGCGGCAGCCATTTTTCTGCCAGAATCGTCTCAAAGAAGATTGCTGGGCGAATTAATATATCATTTCAGGAAGAACAAAAAGCATACGATTGTTATAATATGGATACATTCAGTATAAATGAATCATATAAACACTCAATTACATGCGTAATTGATGAGATGGATTACACAACGCTCTAACTTAGATTGTGGGAAACACCATGTCGTTCAAAAAAAGCCATTTATTTAAAAAGTCTTCAAATTTATACTGACAAAACACTAAAATAATAATAAATAAACATTCTAGAACACAAAATGGAACATGAATAAGCTATGTTTTCTTTTTAATTTAATATACACGCGTTTTTCTCGAACACACAAAAAGCTCCCATGTTAAGTTTACGGGAGCTAGGAAAAGACCGCCTCGGCCGGTAGAAAAGGTCTCTAAGCCAATCAGAAAGTGTTTCCCGTATGTCGCCACTCTAGGCTACCCAAAGAAAGTCGTCGTTATGCTACACGAGACTTTTTAGGTAGGTAGGTATTAACGTCAAACTGGAAAAACACAACGGGGTATTGGTGACGGTCCGGGACCAACTCCGAACGAAAGACAACCGGAGGAGTGTAAGTTCCGGTTGTCCTTCTTTCGTGGACTTTCAGCCGCCTCTACACCATACGCTTACAAATACCCATGCACTGACCCGGATCAGAACCAGGAACCTTCCGTATTCACTAAACTCCTATACACTAAAAGATTCGGTATACGCTAAAATATTATTTTTTTAAATTTTGACTTCAAAAATCCAGTTTTCTTACCCACTGGTAATTGGTGTCTTCTTAAAATCATTTCAGGGAGAAAAAATAAGATTGTGCACATAATTATTTGTCTAATTAAGACATAATTAGCTAATTAGCATGTTTTTTTGGAACGTGATATCTCAAATTCTAATTTGTTCAGAAAGACGATTCCTGTTGGAAATTATTCCTAGTATTATTTCTTCATGTTTTGAGCCTCCATCAAATTGCTAGAAGAAAATTTGTTTTTTTTATACAATTTCTTTAACTAAGGACGAGTAAAACATTTTTTTCAGCAATTTCAACAGTTAAAAATCAATTTAAATTCATTTCTTTACTAAATACTCTGACGCTCAAAACATCCACGGTATTATATAGATCATAGTGATGCAAAAATAATTATAACGGGTGATTTCATTGTGAAGTTATCACATTTTGAACAAAGCATCATTTTGCAAAAACTCAGTTCTTCAGAAATTGAGTTTAAAGTTTTGGAAACATGTTTTCAAAATTATATAGTAATAAAATTGATCAAAAATATTAACTAACCATAACCAAAACCCTCCAGAAACATACAGGGGTTGGATAAAATTATGGAAACACCTCGTGAAATGCATGCTTGAAAAAAAATGTTTAATCTAGTGAAATGTGTAGGCGGTGCTGGTGTTTTCGCCTACTGACGCCACCTATACAACGTCGTAAATACGCTCCGCAGGTCAGTCGTTGTCGGGGCACTGTTCTGTGAAGTTGTGACTGCATCATGTCAGAGTTAAAACATCGAACGTGGGCAAATTGTTGGAGCTCGTCTGGTGGGTGCTTCCGTAAGCAAGGTAGCCGAAGTGTTTAGTGTTTCAAGAGTACTGTATCTAAGATTTATTCCGCATATTTAAAAATCGGAAAAACATCATCCGCTAAATAACAGCGCGGACGAAAGCGTGTGTTGAGTGATCGTGACAGACGGATCATTAAGGAGGATTGTGACTAAAAATAAGAATACCACAGCTGCAAAAGTTACTGCCGAAATGAATGTCGTGCTCACAAACCGTGTGAGTACCAAAACAATAAGAAGGTAGCTCCATAAGCAGGGTATTTCTGGCCGAACTGCAATTCAGAAACCATTCATCAGATGCTAATTTCTGTAACCGGAAAGTGGTGTTTAAGTCATAAAGCCTGGACTACGGAGTAATGGAAGACAGTACAAACTTTGTTCCCCAAAGGTGTGTTCCAAGACGACAAAGCCCCTGTTCACACAGCTCACATCGTCCAGGACTGGTTTTCTGAGCATGAGGATGATTTGTCACATCTCCCCTGGCCACCACAGTCATCAGACCTCAATAGTATTGACTCTTTGTGGTCTACGTTGCAGACGAAAGTGTTTGGTCGCTATCGACCGCCATCATCGTTATCTGAACTTGCCACCGTTTTGCAGGAAGAATGAATGGTACAAGATTCCCTTGGCAAGCATACAGAAACTGTATTTATCCATTCCGAGAAGACTGCAAGCTGTTTTGAATGCCAGCGGTTTATCTAAACCATATTAGGCAAGGTTAAGTGTTTTTTTTTAGGCTTCGCCATATTTTTGTCCAATTCCTGTATGTTGGTCCTTCTTTTCCAATTTTTTTTTGTCTTCTTTTCTTTTTTTGGCCCCTAGGAAGTACTTCCTTCGATGTGTCTGCAGCGGTGTAGATTGTCGTACGCTTTCACTAATTCTTAGTTTATCCTTTTTTTTTGTATACCATTCATAATGAAATGTCTAGGACTGATGCCCATGCACCATATGAATACCAATTCTGGCTTAAATCCACAGTTAAAATGGACAACGGCATAAAAAACAGGAAGTTTTACAGAATCTGCACCTGAAAATTTTATCTCTGGTGATCGCTTCCACACAGATCAGTGAATGTGAACATTCATTGCTGTTTTGTGTTTTTCCATGAAGGCACTTTTCCAACATTTCAGGAGTTGTCAGTCGTGAGTAAATAGGCTTAATATGTTTAAATTTAATACGTTGAGCGGCAATTCTCCTTTATGTTTGTTAAACACTTTCTTTCCCCCGAGATGCTGCACGATGGTAGGATCACCAACTACTGTCAATACCCTTTGGGGTGTAGAGGGTGATCGTCTCTTGCACTCAGGTGGTAAAAAGTGCTCCGAATTGCAGTTTTTCTACGGATTGGGTGTTATTCCAAAGAGCAAGTCCAAAATAATTTTGCATGGTTTTAATCTTTGCGTGTCTGCTAGCCTTTTCCTCCTAGCCCTCTGTTTTCTTTAATTTCCTTAAGGCAGTTTCTAGTCTTTTTTTATATTGCCCAATACACTCCTTTTTTTTAAATTTAGTTTCCAGGATATGGTTTAAGATCGCACACTGCAGAATAGCTTTTATATCTACTATAGCCCTCTGGTTTGCAAATCCGTCATCCTCCGATGGGCTCCATGCTGGTGGACGATCCACTGTAGTTTGAGCACTTGTGCTCAGATTTCCATGACTGCAACTGCACCGAAGACTTATCTTTATTGTTCCACTTGCGACATCCGACGTAGTCCTTCGACAAAACTTCAACGTCGACCACTTCTCCAGAGTCACTGGAAATGGCTGAAACTACATTTAGCGAGAGGAGTACCCATCGCTTCTGCCAAGTTCCATCGGCACATGCTCCGCATTCTGGGTTTCTTTGGTGAAGACAATGAGCAGTCAGTCGCATTGTTTCACCTGGAAGTGGTTGCATGACTTTCAGCAATGCTTTCGTGTGTCTGATGCAGGCAACGGGGTTCGGTGGAGAAGGCATATTCAACAGTTATGAAATGGCTAGCTTATCTGTGGCCACAACTAATCTGCTTCATGGGATATACTAAACGCCTGATAACTTCAAAAAACTGACCATGTTTCTTGGAAGTTGTACATTGATCAGCTATACAGTCACAGTTGTGGTATGCAAGATTTAATTCTACGCAACATCCCATTTTTTTGGAAATGTTGCTCTGGCGAAACAACGTCTTTTCTGTACAGTTTGGACATCTTAACAAGTAAACAAGGCATTCAGTTCCACGACAAAGCATTGTCCCTGGTAATCAGTAGTAGCTCCATTATAAGCAAAGTTGCTCTGCTTTGACTTTGAAGCAGACGATTTATTATGATTAATTTCTGGGGAGGGAGGAGGGGGGGGGGGTCAGCAGGAATTTCTTTCGAATATTGGTTAATGCCAAACTTTCTCTTCGAACGTTTGTCGAGTTTTAGATCCCCTTTTAATTCAAAAATGTCAAAAAAAGTAGAATATTTTTAAATAATGAAAAAAAAAATCGATATTCTGGTATTTTCGCTATTTCTAGTGAAAACATACACCTTAACCATCAGACCGGTTTGTCGGTGTATATATAATCGAGAGTTTCTGCACAGTAAACTCTCCATTATCCGCGGAATTGAGTGGCGCGGCAACCGTAAGTAAGCGAATTCTGCGGAAAATCCGCAAAATGGCTAAAAAGGGCACAAATCAACAGGAAAATGTTTACGAATAAATTTTTATCTATAAGGGTAGTGTGCCTATGCATACAATTATGAACTAATAAGCATTAGTATTCTTAACTTATAAATTGGGGGGGGGATTTTAATTTTGTTATTAAAAGAGTTATTGTGTTTGTTTTTTGTTATTAAAACACTTCTAAATAATTTGAGAGTTGAAGTTTCTCCAACAACATTTTGTCACAAAGTGACCACAGATAAACCGCAAAATGGATATCTCGCCCGCGAATAATCGGGAGTACTGTACTAGGGATGCGCACTCGATAGCAAAACATCGATGTTTTGAAACATCGATGTTCAAAATTAAAACATCGATGTTGATAATACATCGATACATCGACCCAACAACTTCGATGTTTTTAAGATTCAGTGTATTTAAACTTTTTTTCCCCATTTCTTAAAACTGATTTAGCAGCTATTGATGCGACATGGACAGCAAAACATCGATGTTCAAAATTAAAACATCGATGTTGATAATACATCGCCCCCAAACCATCGATGTTTATAAAATTCAGGGTATTTAAACTTGTTTCCCCATTTCTTAAAACTGGTTTAACAACTAGTGATGCGACATCGGCACCAATACATCGATGTTTTTTTCTAAAACATCAATGTTTAGAAAACATCGACATCGATGTCGCATCCCTTACTTTTCAGACCCTTCATCCTTGGTCACTTTGGTCTAAAGGTATGTTCATTTTGCTAATTATAAAAATTATGCTACTCGGTTATTTTTTAAATTTTTATAACGGTACTTTTTTCATTTAAAAATAAAATATCGACAACGTAAAAACATCGACAAGTATAAACATCGATGTTACAAAAACATCAACTCCAATACATCGATGTTTTGAAAACATCCGACATCGATGTCGCATCCATATACTGTACCACCACCATCGATCGTTTACTAATTATACAATGTAGTAGATGATATCCTATAGTTATGCCCAATGTTGATCTTAATCCCTGTTCCATCAGATGAGATGTTGTTCCTGTACTTTGGCTAGATGCCGGAGCTACTGGAAGAGATCCAGCTGAATTACAGTAGCCCAAGACTGCAAATGTTGCTAAGTAGCTAACAGCTAAGTTCGAAGAAAAAAAGAAAGATTCCCGACACCACATAATAAAGAAGTTGCAGAAGCATTGGGTACGTTCTGATGAGGAATAGACGGGAGGAAACATTAATTTTGCACGGAGCGCTAAGATATTTATTCATTTTCATCATTGTTTCTCCTGCTTAACATTGAAGACGTATTTTTCGCCACGGACGTTTCCATTTAACTAACGTAGCACTGGAGCGATGCAACGGGTTATTGGCGACGGTCCGCAATCAATCCCGAGGGGAAGATCCGAGGACAACACCACGTAGTTTTGAACCACGATCAGATGATGAGAACACCGGAGCTGGCACCCCACTCCTAAATTTCCACGCCAACCCAACGTGAGAACTTTCGGCCAAGACAGATTAAAGGTGCATCAGCCGCCTCTACACCACACGCTTACAAATATCCATGTACTGTCCCGGATGCCGGATTCGAACCAGGAACCTTCCGATTTAGAGGCTAACACCTTAAAGCGTACGTATACACTAAAAGATTTTTTTTTTAATTGACTTTAAAAATCCACTTTTATACTTACTGGAAATTGGTGTATTCTTAAAATCATTTCAGGGAGAAAAAAAATCAGATTGTGCAAATAATTATTTGTGTAAGTGGAATTTGTGAATTAACATCACACTAGAGCAGGTAAAGTAAGGCAATTGTAATTAACGTCGTACTAGAGCAACACAACGAGGTAGTGAGTACGATCCGGGATCAATACCCTAGGGCAGGGATTCCCAACCGGTGGTACGCGGCAATGTTTTAGGTGGTACGCAAGGATGATACGAACGACCCAAATATTCTACGAATTGTTCGATTTTTTAGTATGTACAACCACGTTATAGGAAAAACGGGATTATATGAAATCAATTTGGGATTAACGTTTTTATTACATTGTAATAATAACGCTAACAGTAGCACATTATTTCAAGAGAAATTTTGTTACTGATTATCTATTTCTATTCAATGGCTATCTCGGCGAAATTAAGTTGATATCTCTCCCTGTCTTATGCCATTTGTTACTAGTTACTTGTGTCAGAGTAGTTTTTCTGAACTTTTGTCTATAAAAAATAAATATAGAAACAGAGTAAGTGTTGAAGAGGACTTCAGAGTGAAGATAAGCTCCATTGCTCCTGATATTGATATTTTAATAAAAGACAAACAACAAGTTTCTAAAAATTGATTTTTGATTATGTTAAGCTTTGCTTAGTTTGTACTAACTATTTAAAATTATTTGTTTTTAGACCTGTGATTAAAAAATAAAACTGTAATTTTCAATAATCGTTTTATTTTTTTCCATAATTAAAACATCATTAATACGAAACATAAGTGCATTAATCATAAAATATGAAGCTTCCTTTGTATTTTAATTAAAATAGAACAAGCCACTGGGCACTTTTCTGACATTAGATATAAGTTCCATAAAAAATACAGAAATGGTGGTACGCCAAAAATTTCTAAAAATTTCGAGTGGTATGCAGTTAGTAAAAGGTTGGGAACCCCTGCCCTAGGGGAAGGATATGAGGACAACACCACGTAATTTTGAACCACGGTCAGATGAGGAGGAGCTGGCACGCCACTCCAAACTTCCACGCCAACCCAACGTGAGGACTTTCGGCCACGACAGTCCTTATGGGATTAATCTCGATACACGGGTATGTGTGCATGTTATTTACGCGGTAATGTTATTTACACATGTTATTTACATGTAACTCGTTATTTACGCGGATGTTATCTCGAATAGATACTGTTAACGCCTCATTACTAAATTAAATATAATTGTATTTAATTCATGTTCTTTTGTGTAATCGCATCCAATATTTCATGTTCTTAATTGTATAATAATTTATCCATTGTCATCCATCGATGTTCATTTAACTAGAATAAGTAGCAACTACAATACAAGAGCAACTGTTCTTGTAACCTATCGCACACTTAGAATGGGCGTTTTCAGTGTAGTATCTTGCAGATCTCTTTTCTAAAAAGTGCTACATCATAATAAATTCAAAATATGATCGCATCGCATTCATCACAATGAAAGATACCGTTGCTTCAATTAAAAATTATCACTCTTTACAGGGTGTGTGCGTATAATTTTACACAACAGTCTATAGGGAATGGTTTTCGAGTACACAATGTTGTAAAAGCACACAGTATTAAACCGATCAAATGACCCGTCACGGTAAAAATAGTTATACATGCGTATGTCCGATGCAAGCAGAGGTGAAGAGAATTACTACAAAATATTTCTGTAAACATATCAGGAAAAGTAGTCTTGTGAGGGAGCCAGTTGAGTTGGCAACGGTCCGGGATTAAACCCTAAGGGAAAGATCCGAGGACAATATTACGTAATTTTGAACCACAGTCCTATGACGAGGTCACGCCTGAGCTGGCACCCCACTCTCCAAACCTCCACACCGCGCAACGTGAAGACATTAGAGACCACGATAGATTTAACGTGCAGTCTTTTTGCACGACGGTCTTGGGTTGGATTCGAACTCGTAACCATACGGTTGCTAATACGTTACACTTCCAACCGCGGCCCTCGATCAAACTGGTAAAAAAAATACGTCAACTTTGAGCAAAGTCCTAGATATGGGGTTTGGAGAGTGGGGTGCAAACTCGGGTGTTACCTCGTCATCTGACAGTGGTTCAAAATTACGTGTTGTTCTCCTTGGGCCTTTCCATTAGGGAGGATTGATTCCAAACCGTCGTCAATAGCCCGTTGCTTTGCTCTAGTACGACGTTAATGAAAAATACCAATACATAGATATGGGTTGGGCTAAATGGCGCTAGTGCCATATTTGGCAATGCTGCGCCAAACACAAAACAGACAACACCAATAATGGTAAGGTATTTTAATTAACGTCGGACTAGAGTAACACAACGGGCTATTGACAACGGGGTGGGATCAATCCCCCAAAGAGAAAGATCCGAGGACAACACCTCGTAATTTTGAACCACGGTCAGATGACGAGGCAACACCTGAGCTGAGCACCCCTTTCCAAACTTCCACACTAACCCAATGTAAGGACTTTCGGCCACGACAAATTTAAGATGCGCCAGCCGCCTCTACACCATACGCTTACAAACATCCATGGCCGGACCGGATTCGAACCAGGAACCTTCCTATCTAGAGGCTAACACTTTAACCACCCGAAAGGTTGGTCGGCACACCAAGTAATGGACAAATCACACAAAGCAAGTTTTACAAATACAGAAGATAAACATATCAGGAAGGAATGGAACCTACACCGCCTAGAACTCATAGGTTGCTAGTGCAGTGAGCATACCCACTAAGCCACGCCCTTAAACATATGGGACTTAAGTCATCTAAATATGGGAACTTCATCTCATCAGGAAACCATTAGTATGAAATATTTCCTTGTGTTTTTTTTTCAGTAAGGCAAATGATGCTTACGTGTTAGTATATTAAGAGTTAGTGAAAATTAAAAATTACCACTAAACATCGCCAAAACGACACAATGGATTAATTCTTAACGGAAGATTTTTTTCTATCCCGGTAGTTTGTTTCCCAATAAATAATGAAACGCGTGCAGCCAGCTGGACATCTTCCCAAAGAATGGCATGTAAAGGAACCTACCTCCTTGATGCAGTGTAATCTCTCATTGGTCTGCTGTACGTGCCTCTCCATTGCAGTGGCCATATTCCCGGCACCTCCGACCGTGACATCAGAACTACTTCGGATGCCTCTGCCCTCCTCGACAGTGTCTTCATCCACGGGTTCCCGCTTCACCACCGGCAACTGCAAAAGAACATCCACATATAAATAAGCATTCAAAAATATCAGAAAATTGTAAAGCAGACACCATTTTTATACAACCCTATACCGGGTAGGTACGTAGGTATTTTAATTAACGTCGTACTGGAGCAACACAAAGGGCTACTGACGACGATCCGGGATGAATCCCCCAAGGGAAAGTTCCGAGGACCAAACATAATTTTGAACCACGGTCAGACAAAGGTGAAAATTAACGGTGGCCACATACCACTAGGGATGCAACATCGATGTATTGGAGTCGATGTTTTTGTAACATCGATGTTTATACTTGTCGGTGTTTTTACGTTGTCGATGTTTTATTTTTAAATGAAAAAAGTATCGTTATAAAATTTTAGAAAATAACCAAGTAGAATATTTTTTATAATCAGCTAATTGAACATTCTTTTAGACCAAAGTGGCCAAGGGTGAAGGGTCTGAAAAGTAGGGATGCGACATCGATGTCGATGATTTCAAAACATTGATGTTTTACAAGAAAAACATCGATGTATTGGAGCAGATGTCGCATTACTAGTTGCTAAACCAGTTTTTAAAAAATGGGGGAAGAAGTTTAAATACTCTGAATTTTAAAAACATCGATGGTTTAGGGGCGATGTATTATCAACATCGATGTTATAATCTTGAACTTCGAAGTTTCAAAACATCGATGGTTTAGGGGCGATGTATTATCAACATCGATGTTATAGTCTTGAACTTCGAAGTTTCAAAACATCGATGCTTTGCTGTCGCTGTGGCATCACTAGTTGCTAAACCAGTTTCAAGAAATTAGGGAAAAAAGTTTAAATACACTGACTTTTAAAAACATCGATGTTTTTGGGGCGATGTATTATGAACATCGATGTTTTGCTGTCGATGTCGCATCACTGGCACCTTCTTAAAAACATTAGTTTTTTGGTGGAACCTCCAAATTTACGTTTTTTTCCCCCGAGGACCGTTTTAAAGTCTGGACAGTCATACACAACGTGTGTACGTATTCAAAATACGGGCGAACGTTTGTAAATGGCCACTGAATGAAATAAGGCCTATGGCCACTAACAAAATTTCTTAATTTTCACCTTTACGGAGCAACACCTGAGCAGGCACGCCACTCTCCAAATTTCCCCATCGCACCAACGTGATATTTGATGCCGCGACATATTTAACGTGCACCAGCCCCTTTTTAAACGACGGTGTTTGTTGGATTCGAACTCACAACCCTGCGGTTGCTAATCCGTAACTCTTACAACCGGAGCCACCGCGGCCCATCCTTTTCCGGGTTAGTTTGTTTGATGATAATGAAATTTCGTTCTATGATTGGTTAAAATTTCGATTTAATGCGTTCACTTCCATATATGCTCAAATACAGAATCAGAAAATTTGCTTCCAATTATTCTTTGCTTTTATTTGTGCATTCCATATTTTCACTTCGATTGTAACAAATCGTATTGCCAAACTAGCCGCCATCATTTGGCGATAAGAGGTACGTGGCGACAAATACGCCTTGGATACTACATATTTACCCAGTTAGACTCAAGAACACGGTATCATTGCCAATTAACAATAATTACCACCGCCAAAAAGATACTTTTGGAATATGGTAACCCATCGTAGGTTTTCTACATGCACTTCCACCCTTAAAATCGAAGACATCCAATATGGCGGCCAATCCAATCAACGTTAGTCGACGAAAATTTCAGTCACCAATTAACGAGGGCTAGTACCGTTTTCTTGAGTTTTACCAAAGCTTAGCGTCCTAGAGTAAGTTAAAGACAGGAAATCTTTACCACGGGCATTTCACAAACGATCAAACGCAGTTGAGAGAAAATCCAAAACAAGGTTCGATTAGTGAAAATCAGCTCTACAATCGTGGGAGTCAAGAAAGTAGGATCTCCAAGTTTGGTAATCAGGATTGAGGTTAGAATGTTTCGTATAAAAGTATTTGCCTTTTCAAATAATTGAAGACTTCAATCAATTGGCTAAGACTACCAACCTCCAAGAAAGATTCCTGATTCTTACGATATCAAAAGCAACGCGTTAATGTCAGAAAAGCAAACGCCCTAAAATAATTTACAAAAAAAAAGTATTTAAAAACACCAAATTGGGTTTTACGGGAGCAATTCAAAACAAAAAGTTACCCTGCTTTTTTTGTTATATCGTAGGTATAAGTGTGAAACCACGAGGGTCCAAAAAATTTGATTTCGGGTTGTTCTGTAACTAACAGTCCTCCGGTCTGGGCCGATCACGCAAGTGAACGCTGAGAGTAGTGGGAGGAAGTGGTGGGGTGCCTACTTTTTTTTCTTACTTGGTGGCAACGCTCCTCCTCACCACCCGAGGAACGGACACAACGGATTAGCCACTGGTTCAAACCATTAGTAAAATAGGATCCTCTTCTATTCACTCTCACACGCATTTTTAATAACGCTTTAGTACTAATACTGCGGGTTTACATGTCCCGATATTAGTGCGAGTGGGTAGTAAAATAGGATCCGCTTCTATTCACTCTCACAATCATCTCAAATATTATAAAAGGAAGTGTTTGTTTCTCGCACGCAAAGTGCTGACTAATCTATGTCACTTACAGTAATGGGATTTGGCAGAGGTAGTACACATTTATGCAATTTTAGGGTCGCGGCGAATTTTAAAATTCAATCTAGAACATTTTAAAATCAATTTAATGAAATTTATTTGTTATTGTTTTCTTTGGAATGGCAACAGCATAAAAGATCAGATTCTAAATTTATTTTTTCCGTTTTCATTTTGCGCGGAGGAATTATTTTCCAGCTGACGATAAAAAACAAAGTTTTAACTTTAGTTATGTAGTTCTTTTTTTCTATCTCCTAGTTTTTAATAACGCTTGGTACAAATATTTCGGGTTTACATGTCTCGATATCAGTGCGAGTGGTTAGTAAAATAGGATCCACTTCTATTCACTCTCAAACATTTATACTAATGTTTAGTAGTAATACTTCGGGTTTTAGATGTCCCGATATTAGTGAGTGGTTAGTACTAATGTTAAGCACTAAGCTCGTGTAAACAGGGCTTAATGCTTCGTAGGCAGTTTAAACTCAATAACCGCTTTGGGAAATTTTACAAGAAATGTCGCCAATTATGCAAAAGTGAAAAACAGTATACTTTATATTTAGTATGTGAGGTATCTTTATAAGGTTTTTTTTTTTTTTCAAATTTTTTGCCAGAGCACCTTTACACAACAATCTAGCAAACATCGATTCCTGCGTTTATCTTTCAGGGTAGCCACGGCTTGGCACAAAACTTCAAGAAATTGGCGTCCCTTCAAAATTTACTCCCTAAAAGAAAATTTGGGAAAATATTCTTTTCCGTACGGAAGACCTGACAAGTGGGCAGGTATTCCGAACTAGCCATAATAAAGTTTTCCGATACTAACGGCAGTAGGTAATAATCGCCAACTCGAGAAGACCCATCTTAATGTACTGCTTTTTTACTAGCAGGTTTAGTACAAGACCAGAGCTGGTTGAAGGAAGTGGGGGCCCAATTCATTCAATGCTCGAGGGGTCCCACAAAATATATATATATTTTTTTTATCAAACGATATATTTTAAAATGCAGTGAAGTAAGTAGCTGACAGAAGAAAACATTTTTAAAGTAAAATAATCGTTTAAGTATGTCGCTATTAATAAGTCGGAGAAAAAATATTTGATAATACAGGCATCTTTTCACGATCCCATTCATGTGATGGGTCCCCTTAAAGTATGGGGGTCCCCATTTTGAAGACATGGTCCTAGCTAAGGCCAGGTCTAAGGTCAGAGGTCAGAGACTGGCATGATTCTATATCGGGAGTGAGAACTTGTGGCCTTCTAGATTCTAAATTGCGGCCTTTAACTGAATCCAAAGTAAAACGTTGAATACCCATGTCTTCGGTAATATGGTCAGACATGCTTTCTTGATTTCCAACCACTTATTGTCATGCCTAAACCCAATCTAGAAACCCTTAACATTAAGACTACGGCCAATACAGCAGTTGTACCTTGAAAGTTACAAAAATCGAACCAAGAAAGAATTATTATATTGCTAGCCGTAGTCAAAAGGTTGTCACAAATGACGAATACTCAGCAGTTCAACTGAAACTGTGGACCTCCATGCTGCAACCAAATATTCAAATGCTTTTCAACAAAAAGCAGATTAATATTTCACAAATAAAATGGAACGAAATGAAAACAGAATGATGCTAGCACAACATTAAAAATTGAGTGAATGATACTTGTATTTTGTCAAATTAGTTTGTGATGTTTACATAATTATCCAGCTTTTATCAAACATTTTATGTACAGTTAACCTCTTACAAAATTTTAAGATTGATGGTTAAAAACACAGGAATGGAATCTCAGGAATGGCATGCCAATCTGTTCCTCCAAAATATTTTTTACTGATGGTGAATCATGAAGGTACGTTCTTAGAACACAAATAAACACAGTGTATGAAGATCCTCCCTTCACTCAGGCAGAAGTGGACGATGTTATTAATAGCTTGAAGTTCAGCAAAACCCCAGATCTTCATAGCAATGTTTGCCCACTGATTTCAAATCTAATTTAAACATTTGTGGAACAGAATATTTCTGAATGAATAAAGCTAGATTTGTTCCGATTCGGAAAAATACCAGTACTAACAGCTTATGCATCGACAGTATTAATATTTCTGCATAGGTCTTGAAACTTTTCGCAAATACGGTGACAAACTAAAAGCATATTGATACGAAATAGACACAGCTAGTCATCATGAATTCTTGAATAACAATGCGGGTTTATGCCATACACATCTCTGGATAAAATGCAGCATAAAATGGACAGAAATAGGTAATGGTAATTTTAGTTAACGTCATACTAGAGGAACACAACGGGCTATTGACGACGGTCCGGGATCAGTCCCTTAAGGGAAAGATTTCCACACCCACCTTCCAAACTTCCACACCCACCCAACGTGAGGACTTTCGGCCACGAGATTTAAGGTGCACCAGCCGCCTCTACACCATACGCTTACAAACATCCATCCATGCCCGGACCCGGATTCGAACTAGGAAACTACGGACAGAAATAGGAAGTTCCAAGAAAACAACTTTCGAAATTCAATAAAGATATATGCAGATGGTATCGAACACGGACGTGATACACATACATTAAGATCATAGATACAAAGAATTACGTACAAAACAAGAATATAATTTTGACAGACGTCTATAAATGGAACAAAAACATCCAAAGTTGAACTTTCAAACACTCAGATCAATGAAGTTTGTCGCTATAGAGAGAGAGAGAGAGAGAGAGAGAGTCACTTCTGTAAAAAAAGCCGGCAAATAAAAACCTTTCACCCAGATGAAAGTCAACAATATGCGATAACACGAGTTCGACGAAAGTAGGTAGTTACTTAACGTCGCACTGGAACCACACAACGGGCCATCGACGTCGGTCCGAGATGAAGACTGAGGGAAAAGATTCGAGGACAACACCTAGTAAATTGAACCACGGTCAGATGTAGATATCAACCCAAGACTGCATGGATGAAAAAGTTCGGGTAATGGTATTTTAATCAACGTCGTACTAGAGTAACACAACGGGCTATTGACGACGGTCCGGGGTGAATCCCCTATGAGAAAGATCCGAGGACACCACCAAGTGATTTTGAACCACGCTTAAATAACGAGTAAAGGGGGGGGCGTCAAACGCTGCATTAGAACAAGTGGAAGGTGTTTGGAATGGATCTGAGCTCGTGAAAGTATGGATCTTTAAAAATTTGTCCGTATATATAACATTAGGGGAACCTATTAAGAAAGATTATGAGCACAGGAGTGGATCAACCAAGTCGCACGTGCACCCTAAGTGTAGTGGTAGAATGCATTTGAGATCAGATAGGTTAGTTGGTTTGCTTGGTTGGTTACGTATCTTGAGCGGACAGGGGTTTCTATCAAGGCTCCTTAAGGGGTAGTACTTACCGAGTGTGATTCTTCCGGTTTCTTTACAAATTGCAAGATGCAGATCCTTAGTTTTTGATTCCCAACTTGCAGTTCTTTGATTCTTTCCTGGCTTTCAACTTCAGTATCAGAAATTTCTTGAAGTTTTTCATCCGTAATTTCTTGATTATTTAATGTTTTCAGTTTTTTTAGAGATAGTTCAATGTTATTTTCAACGGCTCGTTCGGGAATATTTCTGTTCTTCGAAGCTTTCTGTTTGGAACCAGCTCCAAACGGAAGATTTTTAGAAGGTATAGCAGTTTTACCCAATATCTCTCTTCCTGCTTGGAAATCCCAAAAGTTCGTTCCTCAGATCACGTTCATAGTCGTTTTCCGCAAAATGGACAGAACAAATTCTCGCGCACCTAGTCTTGAAAGAATTTTTCCTTTTGCACTTTACAATCCGTGCATTTTTACAATACTCATCGGCGGGAAAACTATGAAACACTACATCCGGTGTTTTCTTCTTGTAATTTTTACAGGTTGCAACTGCACAGCTCGGCATATTTACTTCAGAAGACCTGTAATATAGAGCTCAAATTGATGTAGAACTATCCTGTTTTCCGTTGAAATAGATGTAGAACTATCAACGGCTCTTAAAACAAAGATCACCAGAAAGGGAGTGACAAACGTCTATTTACATCGAAACATAACTCTGAAGACATCTGCTTACTTGCTGGAAAACGCATTCCTTGGGACTAGCGCGTCTTTTTAGTAATGGCTCTTCGTTACGTGGACGATTCTATTTAGGACCGTAGGGAGGTCGGTAGATATTAAACTCGTGATAAGTGAATCGATTCTTCAGTTTGATTCTTTCGAAACTTGTTTTGATCATTTGATCTACAGTGAGCTATGATTATTTACTTGTCTGGTAGTCTTTTTTTGTGTGTCTTCTATGATTTTTTGAAGCAGATTGATGGAATGTATGATTGATGGAAGGGTACTTATACTTTAAAGAGCTTCTTTTCGTGAAGCAACGATCGCCTAATGGCTAAAGTCACCCACCTTCAGATTAGCGTCGGCAGCGGAGGATGACTTCCCGAGTTCGAACCCAGCTGGCGGAAAAATTTTTAGATCCTCCAAATTATTTTTAAAAAATTCCAATTTAATTCCTTTTTATTCAAATTTACTTTTCCTAATTTTTAATACCCTTTTCATATTTTTCCAAGCTTCCGTTGATTTTACATAAATAATCTAAGAACCACTCCTGAACTCACTACCAGCTGATATTTTTCCGCCCCTCTGCCGTCCCCTTTGCTTTAGGATGATGGTGTCGTATCCACCGCTGGCTTAGGACCATTCTGATGTAACAAAAAGCATACATAAAACACTAACTTATATAATTATTAACTTATATAATAAAAGGATACAATTTTCGGCTCCTACCTCTACCCACCCATAGCCATGGATCTGAAAAGGAAAGAAGAAAGCAGAAAGGAAGAGATAAATCGCCAACAACTATAAACCTTGATGACATACGTATCTAGGTCATGTGATCCGATTAACCGATCAAGTTGGACTTGGGTAAAGTACTATCATGGGATTGAGGCGCCTGTCCTCCCCACGGTCCTAAATAGAATCGTCCACGTAACGAAGAGCCATTACTAGAAAGACGCGCTAGTATTCCTTGGGGGCCTTGAGGCCACGTGGTTCCGTCATCTCCAACGACCTTTGAAGGTCGATGGTCACCCCTCTTTCGCCGTAAAGGGACAAAGGCTGATGTCTCTACTAGCCTCGGATTTCTACCACTATTCCGGAACACGTTTTCACACACTTTACGAGGGGAATACTACAAATAAGGGAATAGGGAGGTTAGGTAAGAAAGGGAACGTAGTAAACCATTTCGTACACTTGCAGGTCAAAACTGAGAGCTTTTTCTAACTGCAAAATTAAACGTTGATTGAAAAGGGATGACTAATCACACTTCCCTATCGTAAAACTATGCTATCAGTTAAGTATACGGAAAAAAAATTTTAATATGGTTTCAACTTTTTCATCGTTTCTATTTACTTCGGACATATGTTTATATGATACATCCATCCATATACTCCATTTCACATATCCTCTTTTTCATCTCATTTCTGCTGTATGATAAACTATAAAAGTTTTTTTTTCTAATGTGACCAGTTAATCGGTAAGCGGCCGCGTAGGCGCTAAGGCCCCGGAAAACCGAAGAAACCGAGAAGAGTTGTGACAGCGTCTTTACAATGTGCGTCTTTAAGTGCAGTGAAAAGAGTTACTATTATAAGATTTTCAGCAAGAGCAGATGCTGTATTAGCTATAAAACTTGGTTTCACTCATACAAATTCGGCTTTAAATGAAATTTGTAATTCTGAAGAAAAAGTTACCATATTGGAGGCGACTTCACTTCTGAAGAAAATGAGCAAAAAAGGAAACAGTCCTAATGACAGTTATTTGGAATACTATGTTACAAAGAATAAATGCAAGGCAGTCAGTGGAATGCGAACTATATTGAAAGGATCTATCCTACTGAAGTCATTAGAAAATTTTATCAATAATTTCATAGAAGTTGAAAAAGAGACAACTGATTTATCGGGGCTATCATTTAATGTGGAAGATGGACAAACTCGCAGACAACAAATGAGAAAAAATGTATTTTTTAATGAAAACAAAGGAGTAGGACATGAATTAACAATAAGAGAAAATTTCACTGTCAATTTATTTTATGTCATGTGTGATAACACCAAGGCAGAATTATTTCAAAGAACTAACTCAGACGTATGAAATTGTTGTGGTGCCTTTGCGAATATTTTTTTTATTGGGATTTATCAATAGAAAAAAAAAAGAACACGATAAAAAAGTTGAAGGATATTTACAAAAATGACATTGATGTTCGTACTTTCGAAGACGAATTTTACCATTTTTTAATAATTTTTAAAGAAAACGAGGACTCTATAAAAACCACACGATACATCTATCGAGCCGCCAAAGAAATGTCTTGCACATTTCCGAATGTTGAAACATTATTGAATTTTTTTTTAACAATTCCCTTATCTAATGCGTCAGAAGAAAGGTCGTTTCCTGATTTAAAGCGTGTAAAAAATTATTTAATGAGTTCTATAGGAGAAGACAGACTAATTAATATGGCTATTCTCTATATAGAGTAAGAAATCGTAAACCGAATTGACGCTTCCAGAATAATTGACGAATTTGGAAGAAATAAAGCAAGAATATAGAAAAGTTTTTTTAATAAATTTATTTAATGTGCTATGGTATTAAATTTTTTTTTCTTTTCTTTTTTGTTAATAATTTAATGAATTTTCTTGAAGAACTTTTTTTTTTCCCTAACTTGAGTTTGAAGGCCCCGAAAATTTTACCGCTTGGGGGCCCCACTTGACTTGATCTGCCACTGAATACGACAACTACAAAAGTTGATTTTGAGTTTTGGAGTGATTGCGAATATCTAGTACGTTTCATTGTGAGTAAAAATGGCTAATTTTCAGCGGATAGTCTTGCACTTAGTTTTACCATGAATATGTTTTACTTCTTACACCTGGTATGCGATGTTTTCGAATCATCATCAATATAGTCGGAGTTTGAATTTTGAGAAAAATTTATATATATTTTTTCCTTTAGAGACAGAAGGTCGAGGTTGCTCACTCTACAAATTGAAGCTGTTCATACGCAACTTAGATATATGTGAATCATTCGCTGAAAGGAGTGATTTTCTTTTTCAAAAAAGCTGTAAAACAAGGCCTGTTTTTTTTTTTTTTTGTAATAATTGTAATTGATTTAGTTTGATTTATCGACGCTGATGACATATGACATTTATTTCAAACACAAGATGCGTTTTTCCTAATTTGACCATACCTCCCGTTTTTAGGTAGGCTGTCCCGTTGTCCCCAAACACAGCTTCGGGACGCCGAAAAGTCCCGTTTTCAGAAAGTGATGAGCCCACGGTAACAATTTCAAAAACGGCAAACCATGACGGCATGCGCAATACGTCTCACAAGTCGGTCAGAAGGAATGTTGTTCTTTGAAAACAGTTTTTTTCCGTTCCTGTTCTTTCCAAAAGAACTGTTCTTTAAACTGTTCTTCCCCACTACTGTTCTCACATTCAACTTAAGACATACGAGCCTTGTTCCTATAACAACCACCCCCTTAATGGCGGAAGTTTTCGTGGTAGACACACATTGCCCAGATTCTGTTGACACCTCATCTTTTTGTAAGTACTTATTGGAGATAATTCTGGAAGCAAAAAGAATTAAGCAAACAATTGAATTAAGTGAAACAAACAAAATTTATTTCCATCGTTTACGCGATCAATGATTTTTTATAGGGAACGATCTAGTTTTGACAGAAGAAAACGAGATGATATTGCTTACTCTCTCAATGTTATACGCTTTCTTTCAAAAGGCGAACATAAATTATTTATTTTCACGTGTTCATATTCCTTTTCTTTTCATTAATAAATAAAAATTATAAAGAAATATGTGTTTTCTTGAACACTCATACAATTACCTAAAATTAGAATGTCCCGTTTTGAGCGAAAAAATAAATGGTCACGTTAGTTATTTCACGTGCCGCTGAACGGAATTTACAAGAAAACAAATGCGTTTGCTTCAAATTGAAACTTAGTCACGAATGCTAAAACAATTTAATTTACCATCCTCTCATATTATTCGGTGGAGTTAGCGTAAAAATATTTCACTTCTGACCACCAAGTAAACAAAAAACCGCCGGGGTTCACTTGATCAGAGGCCATGCTCTCCCTGTGGTGACCTCGTCAAAATGGCCGACGTGAGTAGGTAAAAAGACTCGCTTAGTTGTAAAAAACTGCATTACCGACCATAATATTGTGAAAATGGAATACACTATTTGACAGCTCTTAAAAATAACTACAAAAAAGGTATGTGGCATTTTTTCTAAGACAAACGGTTTAGAAGTTACCGCAAAACGAGAACGCGGAAGGGAGTGAAAAACAAGTCTCATTTGAGCTTTTCATTGCAGTGATTCGTTGGTAGTGACTTTCATGTCCTAATCGGAGCAATGATATTGTCTCATACCGTAAACTTCTTCTGAAAGTGCAAGCTTCTGCCACCTAGCGGGCAGTTAGAAAAACGATAACCCGACAACACACTGGTGATCGTGTTGATGTTGGATTGCTATTAGGGATTGATATTAGGAAACACCAAAACATTGATGTTTTGAAACATCGATGTTCAAAATTAAAACATCGATGTTGATAATACATCGACCCAAAAACATCGATGTTTTAAAATTCAGTGTATTTAAACTTTTTCCCCACATTTCTTAAAACTGGTTCAGCACCTAGTGATGCAACATCGATGTTGATAATGCATCACCACCAAACCATCGATGTTTTTGAAATTCAGTGTATTTGAGACTTTTTCCCCCATTTCTTAAAACTGCCTTAGCAACTAGTGATGCGACATCGGCTCCAATACGTCGATGTTTTTTATAAAACATCAAAGTTTTGAAAACATCGACATCGATGTCGCATCCCTACTTTTCAGACCCTTCACCCTTGGCCACTTTGGTCTAACAGTATGTTCAATTTGCTGATTATGAAAATTATGCTACTTGGTTATTTTTTAAATTTTTATAACGGTACTTTTTTCATTTAAAAATAAAACATCGACAAGTATAAACATCGATGCTACAAAAACATCGACTCTAATACATCGATGTTAAATACATCGATGTTTTTTTTAAAAACATCGATGTCGCATCCCTAATTGCTATCGATATTGTTCGTTTCGTTTCATTTGGGTTAATTCTAATCAATAATGACCGTTCCTAACAGTTGAGTTATTAGTGATGCCTGTTTATTAAGTGATAGTTGTCAGAAACTGTATTAGTGCCTGTTTTTGTTAATACTGTCGCCTCATACTAATTGAAGATAAGTTATGCAAGTCTATTAATGAGGTTATGTATTCTGTTTATTTGTACTGTACGGCCTCAGATGGAGTATGGAAAAATTATTGTTAAAGAGTTTCTTTTCCATGAAAAAAGCTCTTGCCCACCTTCCATATATGACCTTGGTAAATTTCGAAACCCAGTGCTGGGGGGGTTGCTTTTGTTTTTGCTATTTAACTGGTACTTGATTGTTTAGTTTAAGTTGTTACTTTAAGGTTTGAACTTCCTTGTAAACAAAGGTTAGAAGACCGAAACTAAGGTCGCAAGTGGTTAGTACCAATGTGGTTAGCGTCATGGTAATAATAAAACCCAAAAGTTCACTAACTATTAAAATCTCAATTAACTTCAATAAACCCAGGGCTTAGGAACTATTTGGGTACATGACACATTGAAAAGGCGAAGTCATTAACAACAACAACATTAATTTATTTAACATAATATATATAACGGATACATATAGTTATGAGCACTGTTAAATTACTACATTTAAACTAAAGCACGCGAGCACAGTTAAATTATAACTTTTAAACTAAAGCACGCGAACACAGTTAAATTACAATCTTTTAAACTAAAGCACGCGAACACAGTTAAATACAACTTTTAACGAGAGCGATATACGTGAGGGTGTATTCACACGCTCTAAGATCGACTTACTTGTCAAGGCGAGCATTGTAAAAAAACTTCTACTCCAAAAATTGTTAATTTCTATCTTTCAAAATCACGCAAAATCTACCCATTTCTCGTGTGTCCTATTGTCAAAACATGTCTGCAATCCTGGGAGATGACCGCCTACCTGAAAAAACCCTCGGCCAATCCGTTCTTATTTTTCATTGACTTAACTTTTTATTTGATTTTTTTCTGGCTTCTCTCAGTGGCTAGTCAGTCCCCTCTTAATATAGTCTCATTGGTTCTGAATTCCCTTTCAAGATTTCCCCTTTTAGATTTCGCTCAACGCCCCCTCATAATTTTGAAGCCCTATTATTATTTAACGTCAAGTTCCCCTAAACTTCATTATCGGCATCCTGTGCATGTGGCTTCCACAAGCACCTAAACTCTTCAAACTTGACAACCCCTTTTAGTTTCACTATTGTATTTCTAAACCTTTCTGAAAGTATCCTTTTGGGTTCGAATGTTGCGCATTTCTCCCTTTTCGGCCCTTCAAAGGGTAGCCACTCCTTTATTCGGTACAAACGGTGGATCTGTTTACGACATTCTTGCTTCTTTACCCCCTCTCTTGCGAGAAAGGTGAACGACTTTGTAGTTACTTTGTGATTCTTTAAAATTCCTGTTTAGGAATATGATGAGATTACATTCCCTCATCATCTTTTCGATGGAAGTATATGGATCTCTTGGTCCATGGTCCATATGCTTATCCCTCAATCCAGCCGAACTGTTCCAACAGTACTTCGACCAGATTGTTAGACCATACATTTTGACGAGTCTCAAAAATCCTTGAATAGAGTCGATTTACTTTTTGACTGCTATCTTGAAGGAAGTCTGAAAATCGACACAAGACAGTCAAGAAGCTCTGGAACAAGGGTAAATGTGAAATCCAATGCCGTAATACCTAAATCCTTCAGTAAGTTCCTTGCTCACAGAAAAAACAAAGAGCTCAACGGGTTTTTAGCAGCAAATCTCGTCAAGATGGATCTGCCCGCTGGGAAACAAGTACACCTACATAGACACGGTAATAAGAAGACAATTTTGAAACCATCTTCTCGTGCATTCTATGAAGCCGATGCCTGTCTTCTCCTTCGTGTGCGGCATGCCATTGAATACTAGGGTCATTCAAAAGTCAGTGAAAACTGTTGACAGTGATGTTGTAGTGGTTGCAGTGTATGCTTTCTCTAGACTGCCGAAAATAAAAGAATTGTGGGTGGAGTATGGAAATACCTCTAGTACCTTCCCATCCACAAGTCGCACAGCAAAGTTTTACAAAGAGTTCCAGATCTTTTGCCTTTCTTCACGCCTTTACAGGAGCTGACACGGTTTCTAATTTTGCTGGTATTAGTAAAGTTACTTCATGGAGAACATAGATGGCATTACGAGACGTAGACAAAGCTTTATTGGCCTATTCTGAAGTTAATGAGAACTTCTCTGAAGCTGACGAGTCTTTCTCACTCATTCAGTGCTTCGTCGTCTTTATGTACCATTCATCAAGTTCGGCGGAAACCTTAAATGAGGACAGGCAAATTCTCTTCACCCAGCAGAACAGATCCATTGAAAATATTCCACCAACCATCAAGGTTGTGATGCATACTTGAAGAGGCCCATACTGCAATGTTCTTTGAGGACAAACTTTCTTCAACTGAATCTATGTCAGTGGAGATGGAAGAAGTTCGGAGATCACTACGAGCTCCCCTAGTTGGCAAACCCCGAAAAAACCACGGAGAAGCTACAAGAACTGATAGCATGCATGTGCTAAGAGATGTGTACGCGTTGTCGAAGCGTAAAATCAGGCTTAAGTTTTACTCTATTTCGTAGATTTAAACAATTTTCTTTTGAAAATATGTGAAGTTTTGCGTTATAACAATTACTTTGTTCATGTAAAAGTATGCACATAGTTATCATATTACGTTTTTAAAAGATCTGAATATTCTAACCCGTGTTACAAAAATAAACAGATTGCATTTCATGTACTCTTACAATTTCAGCGAAAGAAAGCAAAGAAAATATTTAAAAAAATTGGCTGTACTATTTAGTTCTTTTTTGTAAAATCGGGATCGTTAAAAAAATATTGAAAATTTCAACGTATTTGAAATCTACGGAAAATTGGACTCATCTCTATATTGGTAGTGATATAAACGTGATGAGTTTTTGAAACTACTCGATTGAGTTTGGAAAGTCGTCCTTCAACCAAATTATTAGCCTGTTGTCTCTGGCCATGCAAATTCCAAACTGCCACTGGTATAGTAGGATTTTCAACCTGGTTCGTTTCGAAATACTCCCGCTTGCCTAACTTTTTAGCCATCGGCAAAGGATCTCATGTCTCTTCGGTTTTCGATGGCAGAAGAGCAAATAAAATAGGAAACACTGTTGTTTCCTCTGCGTACTTCCGTAATCAATCTGGTTTGATAAAACTGTTTCCGGCAGACTTTGAAAGTGACATCAACGAAGATCTTCCATTTTGTAATACTTGATTAGCACTGTCGGCAGAAGATCAAAATTCTTTTTTTTCCTCCACGTGCATCAAGTAACGAACAGATAGAGCCGCATGGTCGCTTCAAAATGGTCTATGGTAAAACAATTTCCAGGGCTGTGCAGTTCCTATTAGTTTCGGGTTTTGTGCAGTCCGTATTTTATGATATCGTATGTAGGTATTTCTATGACGGGCTCATATCCGACGTACATATATTGAATCATTTTTGAAAATCTCCCATACCGGAATAAGTGCTCTTCTCGCCCTCTTGCGAATATTGCCGACCTCTTCTGTAACTTCATTCTTTGTTAAATCGAGACCAGAATGAGGTTTCTCATTCAGAATCTGGTTCTCGGCACCAGTTTTGAAGCTCCTTTTTTTTTTTATCTTGCACACAAATCCAACTGGTGCAAGAGTCATTACTTCTGTGCACTCTGTCTATGCCCCTTTCTGAGACGACAAGCTCCGTTTTGGGCAGTCTCCGCTATTTTGAAATGGCTGTACATGTTCAGCACCAAGAAATTCCCATTCATCACGCCATTTTAATCCTATAGATCATTCAAGATGAAGAGTTAACTAGTCAACAGCAGTAGGATTTGTCCTCACGTGAGGAAGTGCAAGGTCTGCTATGTCATTTATCACGCCAGTGTCATTAATCGTACAGGTCACTCAATGACATTTTGGTGGGAGATGTGGTTAAGGCAAACGATGAGCCCAAATGTCACAATGAGCGAACAAAAGACGGCGTGAGCGACCACGGGGTGCCGAAGGGCAGAGGGGAGCGCTGACTCTCAATCAATACCGAAAGTGGGCGAAATAGGGGAGCATTTACATCCCAAATTTCGTCTCGAAGAAATGTCCCCGAAAAGTTGCAATCATTTTATCTTTACGGACTCCTGGTGGAAAACAAAACTTTAGTTGCAAACTCGCCAACCCTATACGGGATCTTGTGGATAAAATTAGATCCGTTTCTCGAAATAGCTTCGATGTTTAGAGAAGTTTGCAAAGGGAGAAAAAGTTTGCAACTCCGGTGTAAACGTGGCTGAAAACCCTTCACATCCTCAGGCTGAGTCTAGTAACCTTGAGAAGAGACAACGATTCGGGAAATTTCTTGACAAAGCCTTCCATGAAGCAAAATTGTTAGCTTAAGTTGCCTATTGTCTGATGACATCGTGTTACAATACAAGACTTCTTGAGTTCCAACTATGCAAGACACGAAAAGTCCCAAGTCCAGCGAGGTACCTCCAACCCCTTTGTTAGAAAATCCTTGAGAACTCTCATTCTAAAAGACCGAGTCTATACAAGGTTTTTAGGTTTGGAGAATATAAAAGTCAGCTACTAATGTAAATCGTGAAAAGAGAGCTTTGAAAATAAGAAACACAGAATTATTTTGTGTGCCTTTAATTTGGGACAGGAACAACACTATAGAGAACCTCATGCAAAAAAAAATTATTCGATACATGAGAAGGCGCAGAAATGCTTTTCTTGAAACCAATAGAACCAAAACATAAATCCTATGCCGACTCAATCGAACGACAATTACCTGTCATTCTATAATCTCGGACAATGAAATCTGCAACTCTAGGCTATAAGAACCATTAGCGACCCACCTGAGCTTCCGAAAGATAGAAAATAAAGGGTGCTCCGGAGAACTTAGGCGGAAGCCTTCCATCTCCTTCTGAAGATTGTCTATCACTGAACAGAAATTGAGTTCAACGTAGATTTATAAACGGTGGTTGGGATTGGCGAACCAATGCGATCAGTGGGTTAACGATCCGTGGGCTAATTCTCAACAAAAGATCTCGGCTAGTTATCTTCTTCCTCAGCAAAATTGGCCAAACCTTGTTTGACGAGATATCTCATATTAACTATTTGGAGAGATAAGCAAATATAAAAAATCCCCTTGTTTCCTGGAAATTCACTATTACACTGTGCCAATGCTGGAGATAGGTGCTTTAAGTACATATAGTGAGAAGATGGTCGAGAGAGAAAAAAAATGTCCAAAAGCATTGCTTCCACATTTCGAAATTAAATTCGTTCAATAAATTAGTAAATCGTCTAACGAATATTAGTTTATAAAGAATATCGATTCATGTAACAGAACCATTATTTTTCTTGAAGATTAATAAAAAAAGTCATTCGCACGTGCATCTAAAGTATTTTATGTGAAGAAATATTTAAAATATTTTCATAAACAATACTTCTGGGGTGAGTTTTCGAGCTCCCATGGCCTTCCACTGGCTTACACATAACTCTTCCAAAAACGAAACGTTTCAATTTCAGGTTTCAAGCTCTCAGATTCTACAATACGAATGCATAGTTAAATATATCTAGCTCAAAAAATTCCACATGACATTGCCTCGAGCGATTTAGGTCAAATAGGAACAAAGTTTTTGAAGGATGTGCTTTGTATACACAGAATTAAAAAATTAAAAGTTGTATAATTTATTGACTTCTAGCTTTTCGATTAAGTCAAAAACAACTTCCAAGGGTGTATATACCAAGGTGGACTGGGGGGGGGTGTTAAGATTTTTTTTCAATCGTCTCGCAGAACGGCTCTTTCGCCTGCATGTCCCCCCCCCTACCTAATTTGAGCGCTGACGCTTCCCTTTCATAGTATTGTGTGGCGTATCGTTTGGCGCGAGATAGATATCACCGGAGCGACCTTCTGCCTTTCACACCTCTCGATCTGTAAGGTTGGGTACTGAACAAAAGGAGGAACCCTCTAGAAGGTCAATCGATGACAGCTCGTAAATGGTGATCGATGCCAGAGGTCATTAAAAAGAGGGATAACATTCACAGTACACAGATCTATACCATGCCGCTGGAGTAAACGAAATTTTAGTAGTAACAACAGTCTACCTGCCACAGCGTAAAGGTTGATTTAGAAATTAGCTGCATAATAGGAACAGTGAATGATTTTCCAGAAGAATAATTCAGATATATCGATTACATAATACCGTTAAGTAAATATACACAGGACTTCTCTCTTAATATTTTGAAGACACGCAAATTTTAATGACTAGCTTGGCCAAAATTGATTTGATGAGCTATTTTTGAAGTTGTATGAAGATAGATTCCTGTTTTAACAAGCGAAATTTATTATTTGTACTTTGAAATTATATTAATTATGTCTGTTTTTATGTATAACCAACAATAGTTAGTGCTGTGTGCCGGAGTGCCCCAATTGGAGACAACCAACATTAAGTATGTAGCATTCACAAAAGTTTTACTCTGACAAAATCTAGCTGACATATACAAATTTAGTTCTATTTTTCTTACCACATGACTACTCAAAATGTCAATTCCGATGAACAAGAAACAATATTTTCAGCTGCTTACCTTCAAAAATTAACGTAACATATAGTCAGTATGCTTGGATGAAGGAATTTCTGTCTAACAAAAATGTATGGGTCTTTTTTGCATCCCTAAAAGTTTTTCATGAAGGTTTAACTTTGCAGAAATGTGAGTCTCATTTTTAAGTTGGGCGGCTAAGGTATCTGAAATTTTTTGTCTTCTGTTCCTAGATCAATTTGATTTTGAAAATACTTACTCTTGTCTGTCGAATTCTTTCTACAGATGTAATTTACAAAGTGAAGGCAAAGAAAATTTTGAGAAGTGGTAAGTATTACTTTCATCAAAATAAAAGCTAAGCAATAAAACATTTATTTCCAATTGAACATTTCAAGACCATTTCTGTTTAATCCATATCTAATCTCTTATTTTAAGTACAAAGTCCGAATTCTACTGATAAAAGGAACTTGAAATATTGGAATACCTATTACTTAAAGGTTTATTACAGGGCAAGCACCGTTAAACATCGTTATCGCGCGTCATTGTATGGTTTTATATCGCAATCGAATGAATATCGGAGAGACAAACACCTAAGAAAAAAAGCTCAATTTTTAAGTTATCCCTCACCAGACATTCACTGCCCAGAAAGCTTGTTCTCCACTTCCCATTTCTGAGAACATCGCCACTAGCACCCACGACAAGTCTACCCTCGTAATTCCACTTTGTAGGTTTGTCAACCGATGTCCGCTCAAGACACGATACCGTTGGTTTGGGGGTTTTCGCAGAAGGCCAACGACAAACCAAACAAGTCAGTCAATGTTAAGTAATTGTGTAGCGCCCGTGTCTAATGGTAATGACTGTGTCTCCCTCTGGCAGTTAGCAATACGAAATAGGCAGTCGAGAGGCAAGTTTCCCATGCGCGGACGCATGATCTTCAGTATCCCTAACTCTTAACTAAATTTAATATGTGTGTTGTGTGTAACTTAGATCTCATTAAAGATGTTACACTAAATTTTGACTCACTAGCATTCCATTTTCTTACCCCAACAGAACCCAATGGCTTTCCCCGGCCACAATTGTAGAAAAGGAAGAACGGAGAGAAGTGGAGAAATACATCTTATCCCGGCAATCCTGGGGTCGCATGGGGAAAAAATGGATCACCAGGGTACCTCATGTCACCAGGGTACCCATAACACTAAAGAAAATGTGTTCCCGAGGGGCGATCAGAAGAAGAAAAAAAAGATACAAACTTGAGTGATCTGGTTTGTTTGAAGCTATGGTCAGTGGCGGATTTATATTTCTGCCACCTAGGGGCTACAGAAAACTAGCCGCCCCATTGCCACTACCTGCCCTCACTAGTCAGCAATGATATTCCCTCTACACCCTTAAAGAGCCAACTCCCTAATCGTTCGCTCCCTTTTACGCTTTCTCCTCATAGCTTTAGCACAAAATTATTTGTACTACACTAATTCATTTTGTTCAACGGTGGTTATGGATAAATTAAAAACCAGAACCAGATCCCCCAGACATATAACATTCTTTATTTTAACTTATAAAAATAAAACTTAGAATACAATTTTAAATAAACTTTGGTGTGCATCTAAATGTCAATCATTTAGGCATAGGCCTATCAGCAAAATAACTTTTACTAATCCAAGTTTAATAACAGATATTGAGAACCTACTGCATCGTTGACTATAATAAGGAACTATAGTTAAAATAAAAAACACGTTCCCTCAAATAAATTTTAAAATGTTTTGATAGTAAAACATACTAAAATGGTAAATGTTTAAAAGAACTTCTTTCGAGAATTAGAGTTTGAAAACGAATGTACAGAGGCTGTTCACACATTTTTGAGACAATGTATATTGTATTCACAAAACTAAATTACATAAAATTCTTGTGTTTTAAATGTTCTATTTGATAGCCCTTATTCTGAACTATCTTTCGACACCGTAATTTCCAGGATAATAATGCATTTTTAAGTGTCAGAAGAAGTATTCTATCCCATCTATTCTGAACAGCTTTCCAGAATCCTGTAAGGGTTGTGGGACGACGTTTGGATAAAGCAGATTTTAAAAGTCCGAAAGCACAAAAATCCATAGGTGATACATCGGGAGATTTAGTAGGGATATCAGTGAAGGGTATGGCCTTGATACCGGTTTTTTGTTCCATTTCTTTTAGGAAATTTACAGTGGATTTTGATGTGTGACTGCTAGCTTTGTCTTGATGGAGTTCCACAGATTGATGGCACTGTGGGTAAAGCGATGGTATTTTATTCAGAAAAATTGGCGATAAAATATGTTCCTGATAGTATTTAGAGTTAATCTTGACATTTTTTTCCACTTTCTTTATTTTTAACTTGCCCTTATATGAAAAACCAGCAACAATCATGAATTCCTTAGAAAAACTTTCTTTCGATTCTGTGAACCATGTACTTAAATTTTTTTTTCTCCCCCTTTTATGATAATAAATGTTTTTTTTTTTTTTTTTTTTTTTGCTGCAATCATTTAAATACACCCAGGATTCGTCTATTGTTTTCCATTTTTCTTTGGATAAGTGTTTCTCATATAGAATTCGGCAGCGTGTCTTGCGTTCAGCGATATGTTTTGGAGAAAGACTATGTACATTACGTTTTTTCGCTTTCTTAATTATTTAAATCAACGTTTATCATTTTGTTTATTGTGGACACTGAGCAAAATGATTTTGCAACTGTCCTTTGACTAGGGGGATTTTCTTTTAACATTAAACAACGTACCTTTGCAACAGTCGAAGATGTCCGTTTCTTCCTTGGATACTTGTTTGGAATTTTTGTCCCACTTGAGGCTCCAATTTGACGTTTTTTTTCCTTTCTTGTTGACGATATTAACTATCGACGCTTTAGATATCACAAAACCATGACTCTCACATCGTTTTTGGATAACGGAATATGAATATTTATTTTCGGAAAGAGCATAAATATAGCTTTCGAACCACTGCTTCGTTAAAAACGCCATTTTGAAATAAAACAAACCTCTCAAGCCGCAGACAATAATTTTGACTTTTAAAAACATAGTACAACTGCAATTATTTCTTTTGCAGCAAACGATTTTGTATTACCGCTAACCAAAACTGTCTAAAAAATGTGCGAACAGCCTCTGTATAATATCATTAAAGTCTAATCCTTTGGTTAGCTCCAATTCGTCAGTCAGAATCGACATCACCAATTCAGACATTGTATTTTTATTTTTAAATTGGTACCATTTTTATTTTTGTTTGTATTGTTGACTTGTACCTTTGGTATTTTTCAGGCTATAGGCCTTCCCTAAATCCGCCACTGGCTATAGTTAAGTTCAAAAGATGAAAGTGGTAAACTGATATATCAGGAACATGAATCCAGATGGTCATAGCAAGAGCGGGTGAAAAAGAGTAGAAAAAAAAAAGTCGGTGAGGGGTCTATTTGGGAACATTGAGGAACCGATATATGCGGTGAAAATAGATTTTCAGGGGATAGTTTTAGTTTTGTTTCATATATAATGGTATGCAGTGTAATTTTATCTTTCAAAGCAGTTGTTTTTATGATCCAGAAATTATATTTAAAAAAGGAAAATCGAAGTATGGATCAGTTTCCTGGAGCGATGCACGCAATTTTAAATTCTTTCCCAGAAATTCGATACAAAAAATCCTGCATTCTACATTTAAAACCTGCAGGGAAGTAACAAAGGAAAGGGATTCGATCAAAGAAAACACGAAACACGAACCCACACTGTATCACATAGTACGCGAAATCCTCAACAAGTCCTCCACTTCTGTAATAACTGATCCCCTCTCTGAGGATCGCTGCTATTTTTCTCATTAAACTTCGGCGGCGATTGCTTAACAATAAGAGAAAAACGTCTCCCACGCAATCACCCAAGAAAGATAAATACACTTTTAAAATCACTTTTCCAAAGACAGGAATTTTTTCGCGATTGACAATGAGTTTTTTAAAGCACTTTCCGGTACAGATTCAAGTAGTCGTGTCGCATTACGGAGATTACGATTTGAAGAGTGCTCATGTTTCTACGAAGTATAGTAACGCCCTTACAGTAATCTGGAGATAGGGTTACAGGGGTGAACAGGTCTCGGGAGAAGTAAATGTGAAAGAGAATCCATGAGGACCAAGGATTTCTCATTTTCTTTCAATTCTATAGGCGTAGAATGTTTCCTACCCGGAACCGTTTCTAATCGTTCACATTTTTCTTTGTTTAGATTTCTCGAAGTTTGACAGACGAAGCAAAGTTCGAAAACTGTGGTAAGAAGCACAATTTCTTCGGAATAGCTAGATATTTCAGCCTGTTACTATAGTGCGGCTACGACGAAAAAGCAGTCGACCTTGGGTCAGTAGATTTTTGAAAAGTTGTGAAAGCTCGATAGAAGGCCACTACAAGCAAAAAACATGAATGGCGATAGCCTTGGATGCCCCCCCACCCCATGCCAACTCGTTTTCATTGCTATAACTTTGGGGCCGAATGATGAACTTAGAACCAAAATCCGTGCTCAAGACGCCAGTTGGTGAAGCATTTTGTTTACGCTACCACCAGTTCCCTAATTTAAATATAGTGAGGCTTCGTCAAGAAGGCAGTTGACCTTGGGTCCATAGATTTTTGAAAAGGTGTGGAAGCTTGTTAGGAGAAGGATGAAACAAGCAAAAGCGTAAATGGCGATCGTCATATATGGAATGGTTACTTCTCGTCAACGCGTTATCACTGTTAACGCCGGCACCGAAGGATACATTAACCAGAATCGGCACACCTATACTCATCCAAAAAAAAACATTCCTTGGATAGTAACTAACTACTCGACCATCAAGACGGCGAGAAAAGGGTTTGAGACCAAATCTCCCGACATAGCGGTCATATGACCAATAGTCAGACGGGACTGCAATCGAAAAAAGATAGGGAGAGACAAGAAATGTATGCATCCCGTCTCCCGATATTGTAGTCATATAAACATTAAGTCAGACCGAACTACAAACAAATAAATATAGGGGAAGACAAGGAGTTTGTGTATATATTTCCTGGTGTAGAGGCCATATCGTTGGCTTAGAAAGCAGAAAGTCATTAATTATCGAGAAAAAAAATATTTTTCACAGTACAGCTGTTAAAAGACAAACTGTTAGTTTAAGGGTCAAAAAATAAAAATTATAAGCATTTTGATCGTATCTCTACTATTATAAAAGAAAGTGTTTGTTTGTCTGTTTCGCGGCCGCAAAATCTATGGCGATCTATGGCACTTACAGCCATGAGATTTGGCACAGTTAGTCCGAATGTTTTGCAATTTTTGGGTCGCGGCGAATATTAAAATTCAATCTAGATTTTTAAATGAATTTCATAGTTTTTGATTGGTTTTTCCATTGGTTCTCCATTGGTTTTTCAAAAGCGGAGAACTTTTTCTACTCATGCGACCTTGCAGTCAGGGTTTGGAATCATGGCAAGTTTTAATGATTCGATATGGGTTAAGGATTTGGTGGAAGATTATTGGATTAGGCTACTAAGCCCCTCCCCAAGTAGTTTTGACGAGATATCTCGTCCATCCAGATTTGACCAATTTAACTATGACAATATACATCTTCATCAAGATGTTGTCGATTTTTTTTTACGATGGTAAGATCGAAGATATCGTCAGTTTTCTTACAATGACGAGATATCTCGCCCATCAAGATATACTAATGACTTTCTTAACGCACCAGGTGCGTTATGAATTTTGTTTGAAGTCATGGTTAGCTAGGTGAAAGTGGTGAAAATATATATTGGTGAGACAAAAACTAGAGGGTGGGACAGTAAAGAAAAGGGGGTAGATTCTGGGGAACATCAAGGAACTTTTCTGTAGTAAACACCATACTTTAAGGCAGGGATGGATACTTGTTAAGACAAGGGCCACATAGATTCACTGTGACTCATAGGAAGCCGGCAAAAAAAAAAAAACACGAGTTTTCCCTACTCGTATCATATATTATTGATTTTATTTATGTTTATCATACATTGTTACAAAGAAGGAAAATAAAAAGTAGTTCAAGAATTCAATTTGACGCAAGACATTGCATTAATTTAACAATTATTGGATTCGATTTTTGTATTAGTAGCCAAGAGCAAAAACGATTCTAAATTTTCATTAGTCAATCGGTTCCTATTTGTCGATTTGTTAATATTCATGACGGAAAAGGTTTATGCAGATATATGTCGACTCAAATAGGCTTATGCATTTTAATGCATTATACAGCAACGATTTACAATGGCTTTTATCCCAACACGATAGGAGTTTAATAAATTGCACTCATTAAATTTATTTCGCATGTTCTTATCGTTTTGCATGTGGATGAGTTCAAGCAGTACTGATTCGAGTGCATTTCCAGGGAAAATAGCCAAAGGGTTGCTAATTATGAAACTAACGGTTTCATTTTTTCGAAAATCAGAAAAATCTGTCTTGAAAGCCCGACATCCACTATCAATATTTTCAACGGTCTCGAATTCTTCGCATTGAGTTTAAAAATTACACATCGGGTGACTCGTTAATATTAAAATAACACAGGATGAAGCGGGCCGCCAGCAAATCAACGAAGGTCCGCAAGTGGCCAGCGGGCCAAGGTTTGTGCGCGCGCACCTCCGCATTCGGGGGTTTATTTTGGTATGGTTTCGTATGTATTCCACATTCATTCATCGAGGCTGGCGCTAATCACAGAATTGGGAGCTAGAAATTAGCGACTCTGAACTATTCTTAAAAGCTACTTATTCCAGTGTCCCAAACTGCATTGTTGTACCGAGTCATTTTCACAAAGACCGTCAGGCGTAATTGACTCTCTCTGCATGTTGAGGAGGAGGTGGTAGAGGCCTCGCCCATTAGGAGACGTCTGGTCTCGGGATTATAAGTGAGGGAATGTGATAAGTTCGTTTCGGGGATGGATATGTACCCGAGAGGGTTGAAAAGGCCAGTGACCACTTGTTCCCTATCAAGCCGCGGATCCCGTCCTCTCACCTCCTCGGTTTCCGTGGCAACGGAGTGGGGATCGATAGTTATCCCAGAGCGGTAGGAAAAATTGCATGGCACCCCATCTTCATGTATTTCTTAACCTGTGGGCCGCGGACCGAAGAAGGGTCCCGGGATCCGCTACACCTTATGTGCAGATAATAAGGAGAATTCGATATTCAATGGTATTTGGATTCAAATCTGGAGATCAAGGATGTTAACGTGTCGGATGTCAGTCTGTAAATTCATGGACCCCTTTGACGCCTCAAACCTACTCGCCTCGCCTCCCGATTGCATCAAGTGTCTGGTTGTTAATCGGGGGTTTCTAACACAGGGCCATATTTTGGCCAAGCAGTGTCAAACAACGTCAAGTAAATGGATAGTAAATTTCCTTTTTTTCATTAGTTTTAGTACATAAAGGCAACATTGCTTCTGGTCTTTTCTTACTCGTACATCATAAGTTATCCTCACAAGGAAAGCTTTTAATGACACAGAAGATGGAAATATATGCAAGCTTATATTAACACAGAAGAGAGAAATATATGCATGGACGAATCCAACCCTCACCAAATGGTCAGATGTGAGGGGTACGTGGCGAACGTTAATTTTCAACTTCATGGGGAACCCCAGATTATTGAGAATCACTAGTATTCTGGTCTTATTTTTGTGAAATCGCAGGTAGTGTGAAGAGAAACTTATTGTTTCTTCATGAACATTCGTTCAATGATTGCTCACTGTAAATAGTCGTGTAGATAGTTTCCATTTGTTAATTGAAACCTTTTAAGCGTAATAAATAACTTGTAAGGGTAACTAGCTGAGTCAGACTCCATTGTATTATTGTGGTGCCAAAAACGCCACAGTACTTTTGTTTCTAATTCAGAATTTGTTACGACCTATGACAAGCATGAACATTTGAGATACATAAAAACAAGGAGAAATAATACTGTGTAACACATAAGAATATTGGAAGAGGAGAAAAGAAACAATTTTAACTAAGATTACATTTATTTATTTTTTTAAATAATTCACTCGGGAAGCATATTATGCTCGGGTTTCAAATATGACCGTGACAGCTAAAATATGACAGCGACATTTCCCTGTGTTAACTGATACACAAACCCTGTAGAACGTGTTTCCTTGTCCATGTAAATTTATTGCAGAAAAACAAACTTTAGATTTTAAAATTGGGGATTCGAGAGGCACTTTTAGGACTACCTGTGTGCTAATTTTCATGGCTACAGACAGAGTTTGAAGACAAGAAAGCAATAGCCGATGTTTTCCGCAGTGTTCTGTACCAAAATTGGTGTGGATCGGTCAAACGGTAAGATTTGTAGAGAATATACACACATACATCCTTTTTATATATATCTAGAAAGAGCTGTTGATTCCAATTCATGTGTCCGCAACTTCGATAAGTGGTACGATTTAAAATGTGGATGAAGCTTTTGAGAACAGATAACGCATCTGAGTAGATTTTTTGATAAAACCATACAGTTTACATTTCAGCCACATATAACACACACACACATCTCTGATATAAATTTCAATTCAGAAATTGAAGTTACTAAAAACTGATGCAACACACAAAACAAAAGTACGGACAAATAGAACATAAAGTACATCAATTTACATACCATTTTCACACGCCCACTTCATAGCCCGACTCTTAATAGGTAATGAAAAAATTCATTCCCTAAAAACAAAAATAATTCGTTAAAAGTTCATAGATCTTATAATCCCACAAAACGACATTTAATTAATACAAATCAATACACAAAACATAAATGAGTTCATACAAAATGACTAAAATACAGTTTCTAACTTTAAAATTTTGGGTTTCGGTTGGGTAACCCAATTTTTATTGGCAATGTAAAACTATGAAGTACTAAATTTTTTTAATATTTTAGTCTAGTTTGGTTGCATTCTGAAGGCGTACTACCTAAGATTATTTGGGACAGAAAAATTAACTTTTAAAGAAAATTCAAAATTGTAATTTATTTTGTAAAAATTCCTTTTTTTTTTCTTTTTTTTTTTAAAGGTAAGGTGCGATTATGATGAAAAATAAAATTCGTAATTTTCCAATAGAAACTGATCTACAACAAAGAAACTAGTCTCCAACTAACGCTAACTTTTATAAAACATTCACAGAACTTGAAACTCCTAAATTTAGAAAATGATTATTTTACATGGAGGTTTTTTTTTTTAAATAAAAACATACCACACATAAGTTGAAAAAGTGATCGTAAAATTACGATTCCTTAGGGTGACAAAAGGAATCTCCCAATTTTACACACCAAAATAAAATTTGATCCTCCTTTTACGCCATGGTTTTTTTTTTGCATATTATCCATTTTAACAATCTCGAATCTCATGAGGCGAACAAGTATCGAAACGAAACGAAAAAGGAATAGATAGCTTAAAAGACCGATCGATGAAATACTTTGGATATTAAAAATATTCTATTTTTACATTACTGGAGGATATGTCATTTGCAACTACAATTATGCAAATAAGTTTAACTCAAACAACCACGAAAACATAATATAATATTTACCGAGTTTAAGTTCTACCTCGTCAGATTATAGGCTATCACACACACACACACACACACACACACACAAGTAGTACAAATTAAAAAATAACAACATCGCTGTTGTAGGCCATTTGGTATGCGCTTCTAAGGGTATTTACCGCATCCACTAATGATGCCTTTTAAGAGCTATACCGCTCAAAGCTGGTTTTAATTAAACTTCGAAGACTTATTCTTCTCTACTTCACATTAGTGATGCGACATCGACAACAAAACTTTGATGTTCAAAATTAAAACAACGATGTTGATCTCATAAGGCGACCAAACTTTTGTATTTAAAACTTCCCCCCCCCCCCCTTCCCATTTCTAAAAACTGGTTTAGCAACCTCAAACATTAATGTTCGCCCGATGGGGGGGGAGAGGATTTGTCATTTGCCGTGTTTATTTATTTATAGCTAAAACTTTTTTTTTAACTCAAAATAAAGTACAAAAATTAATAAGAACAATTAACATATATCTTACTTTCAAATTGAATAGTATAAAAAAATAATAATAATTACAACAATTTGACATACTACTAACTATAATTAGGAAGGTACATAGCAATTATTATTGTTAGTTGTTAGTAATTATTTATCATAGTAGGGGGCTCTGCTCGCTATTCTGAGGAAAACTGAGATATTTTCAAAATTAAAAACTAATAGTAATAAAATATAGATATGACAGTTTTTTTAAAAAAACAACGAAAATGTCCCGATTTTTCCCGAATTTCAAAAAATATTATCAAGAACCAAATTGAAATTTCTAAAAAAAACTCGACAAGCTGCAAAAATTTATGTTGAGAGGTACTCTTTAAAAAAAAACTCACGGCTTAAGACTGAAAATTTGTATGTGTTTTGCTCACTCGCGGAAGAAATTTCGCTTTTTCAACTTTGACACGTAATAAACCCTAAACTAATAACCGCATCGGAAAAATATCTTTACAGTTGTCCAGGGAACACGATGAAGAATAAAATATGTTAATTTCATATTTTTCTGATCCGAACTTTTTGGGAAACCGTCTAAGAATCGAGCTAAACAACAGTTTTCAATCCTACGACGGCGGTAACTTTTTTTTTTAATATAGAGAGATTATGGGGGGAAACACAACAAACGTATTTTTTATTTACTGTAAATGAAAAATATTGGGGCCTATAATTATTATATGCCCCACTATTTGTTACTTACAGTTTGTAAAAAAAGAAGTTTAATTTTCTCCACATTAAGCCGACTTTTTTTTCAGTAACTATCCCACCAGTTAGAGAAAAACCTCTTTCTGATGGGAAGGATTATCACTGACAAATATTTAGTTGCACGGATATTTTTCTTAATTTTTACTAGGCTGCTTTTTTTTCATTCAAAAATTAAACATCGACAAGTAAAATCATCGACAATGTTAAAACATCGATGTTAAAACAAACATCGGCTCTAATACATCATGTTTTTTTTAAAAACATCGATGTTTTGAAAACAACGACATCGATGTCGCATCCCTACTTCACATGGCCCTTCTAGAATATTCAAGTTCTTCTGTTTTCATCGATTGATAAAAATCAAATATGCTCGGGCAGAAGGAATTTTATCGAATGGCTGATTCTTGAATTAGACTTTCTATAACACCATAGGTCAAATCAAAGGTAGTCAACAAAGTAAACTTCATGATAAAGAATGTTTAATTTTCAAATGGATTACATATAATTTTATAAGACAACTACAAAGCTAATCTATATAAATAAGAATGGAGTGTTTGTTTGTACATTCAATATTTTCGACCCATTTCAAGTTTTCTATCCGTTTTGGACCCTTCTGATGCCGAATCCGCCTTTTTCTCGTTTGGTTGTCTGTCTGTCTGTATGTTGTGCCCTATACACGTCCACGCGGTTTAAGATATTTTCATGAAAATTTGCATACAGTGAGTACTTATCTTCATTTAGTGAGTGGCATTGGTTGCGAAAGTCTGTCTGTCCGTCTTTCTGTTCTATGCTCGATTTTGTGTTTGTGTGTTTGTGTAGACATCACATGAATTGTATTACAGATATTTGATTGCATTGTATTTTATTTTGTACATTATCTATTAGTTTAGTGAATGCAATATTAAACATTTTTTTATTGTTATATTTAGTTGAGTTTCATGCTAACACGCCTGAGTAAGTATACTTAAATCAACCATAATTTGGTAGTTTTGGAAAAATTGGAATGTCTATTGAATATTACGATTACTTCGATTGCTTTACCAGTACTGCTGAAAAAGTAATTATTCTTCAAAAAATTATTATTATTTTTTTTTGTTATGGAATTTCATCTCTGATATTTTATTTATTTCGAGTCTTATTTTTATTCTTTGCGCAATGAAAACGCTTTCCGAATATTTGGGACAGACGATATTTTTCAATGAAACGAGAATTAACAAGATCGCGCGAGCAGTGATATTTTTTCTGGTTCTTTCGCTCTGAATTAATTTCACATTTCTAAATTTTGTGCACTTTTAGTTGTAAGTTATGGCAACTGTGCGAGATCAAGAGATAAAATTGAATCACAAATTAATATCTTTAGAACAATTTTTTGCGACATCTTTTATTTTGTTTTACTTCGCTGTTTCCTGTTTTAAACATTTATTATTTTAATAAATGTGTTTTCCTTCTCATCACACGCAACAGCACCACAAAGTATTAGACTTAAAAATGTTAGGTAAGTCAGTATAAATTTTCAGTAAATTTTAAGTGTAGTTATGCCATTATTGAAAGAATAATGCCGTTATTTAAAGAATAATGCCGTTATTGAAAGAATAATAATGTTTATTAATCCAAACTGGAACTTTTTCCAACATTAAAAAATTCGTTGTAATAATGACAGGAGAAGATTGCAAAATTTCACAATGTCGCATACCGGAGGCAAGAGTGCCACAAATATTGTTTTGTTGACTATGAGTGCGAGAGCACTAGGCGTAAATCGTAATTTTAATTATTTGAGTTGAACATGACAAGAACTTAAGATGGTAATTTTAGTTAACGTCGTACTAGAGCAACACAACGGGCTATTGACGACGGTCCGGGATCAGTCCCTACAAGAACTTAAGAAAGGGAATTCCAAATCTTCCTATAAATCGTCTTTTATAGTAGTAACCTTAGTATCACCTTTCGTCATTTTGTAGCTTTGTCATACAGCAATTGTGCGATGTATGTGAAATGTATTACATGAATGGATATGCATGTGTAGGATTTGTATCCAAAGTAAGTTGTAGAAAATATAAAGATGTCGAAAGGTGTTAAAATAAATTTTTATTCTATAAAAAACGTAAGTCATTATATATTTTGATTATCTCTTCAATCTAGAGTAAACCAATTCAAACCGAGTAGGGTCGGGTATTTTGCTAGTTATTATATAAAGATGTGTTCAGTCTTGATTACGTTTCTCGCCCTAGTTAAGGTAATTAGATTAAGGACACCCATTATGTCAAACAGTTCCTGAACGTCTCCAAATAAAAACCACTTCAAGCTGAATAGTAACGGACTAGAAATGAACTTTTCGATGCAATGGAAGAAATGCACCATTTCATTTGACCCTTTTAGTTCGTAGTTTTGTTGGTAGTACAAAGTTTGGCAAAATGTGGTTTGATTTGGCCGCTTGTAAAAAAAATTGTTTACAAGTGGCTTGTGTAGGTGTTATTAATCTACTTTTGTACAATATTTCATTGACGCTGAATCCATTCCCTCTCAATCATTTTAAAGGTTCGGGATCGACAGGATTTTTAAGATTCTAAACTATTATGAATATTTTACTTGCATTTTGCCTTGGGCGGATTTTACATCTCACAGAAAAACCACCAGTGCACAAGCTTGATTTAAGTACAATTAATGACGACAGGGGTGACTATTTTCCCAAGGCAAAAAGACAGGTCCAGAAGATTATCGTAATTATAATCCCTCCCTTCATCTGATAATTTAAAAGTACAATTTGAATAAGTGTTAAAATTAATAGAATTGAAGCACTTAGAAAACTTCACAAACAGAATAATTAGGACGGGTGCTATTTACCGAAGAATGAGATGTGCTAATTTCGGCAACAACCAGTATTCCATTTCACAAAGGGACTTCGCGATATGAAATCTCCAATGCTTTATTTATTCAAATTACATATAAAAGTTGTCTGAAGTCAAGAAATGCAGTTTTGCATTTAGACAAACTTTGCAAATCAGCTTCAGTACTTGTACCAGTGAAGTTAACATTTGAGAACTTATAATTAAGTGTAAAAATTAATTTAACGGAAATGGTTATCCATAACTTTTGGTAGTTGGCGCCATAAGTGTCAACACGTTTTGAAGTTGTTACGTCAATCAGTCAATGGACTGGACAAATAACTTACGGAGAGCCTGCTGCAAGCAGCTTATCTCTGAAACAGTGCAAAGTTCTGATGAAATAAGGAATAGGGGCCCAAATTTCTTTCTGCATGTAATCAACCGGCAGATGTCTCTTTTTCAACATTTCCTTAATTAGTTTCACTATTTCCTTAATTATTTTCTCTTTTTCACTATTTCCTTAATTATTTTTTATCTTTATAGTAGAGGTGCACAACCTGCGGCCCGCAAACTAATTCTGACTAAACTTCCAAGGGGATTTAAGGGGACCGGGAAGACTATCTCCTCCATGTTAAATTCACGAAATTCAAGACCCTTTTTCTCAATAACTATAATAGTAATCAACACAAAATTTTTATGGTGGTTAGACTGATATGTTATACAAACTTTAACAGCTCACTTTTTTTTTTATTTAAAAATTTTAATTTTATAGAAATTTTTAACTGAATATCACTTTTTAGATAGCATTTTTTAACACATTTAAATTTCTAAAAAATTCAATTTTCAAAAAATCAAAAAATGCCCGTGTTAAAATCTTTAGAGATATAACACAGATATGTCATAAAAATATTAAGTCATTATGTTCAGTAGACTCTGAGAAAATGGGGCATGAAACTTAAAAATCTAAGTTTTGAGAAAAATGGATTTAAACATTTCAAATGAATTTTTATAAATAATTTTACGTCTAACCTTAATGAAATCCTGATTTATATAAAGGGTGATCTCTTTCATTTTTAATACATGTATCTTCAATTTTTTTTATGCTTTTCTTTCTATGGCGGGCCTTTTTACTGTATTCGGAGAGTTTTCGCTCTCCATCGATAACACGGTCTTAGTCCAGTTTTCTCAAAAATTTGTATAAAATGGCAGCCTGGATTGATTTTAACTCTAGATAATGTATAGCACTTTATAATATTTCCACTGTTGCAGCAGGAAACAGCATCAAACACTCCCAGTTTTAAAGTTTGGATGGTTACAAACACATTTTTTGGAACGCGAGTCCAAATCACATTGTTCACCGATTCATTTGCGTTTTGAGTCTTTCCGTGAACACATTTTTTCAACAATTCTGAATTCGCCAAGTCTCTGAAATTTGATTTAATTGTCTTATAAAATGTAGGCAGTATAAGGCAAGGAAATATGTGTGTGTTTATCATGGTAATATACATCACTTTTAGCTACAGCACGTTGAAATTTCCACCAGCTTTCATTCCCAACTGGACAAAGACCGTGATTTGGATTTAAGTTACTTGACAGTAAATAAAAATATTCTGCCCAGACAGATTGTTGCATATTGTGCAGAAAACCAACATTTATCCTTATGGCTAGTCCATAATAGATCAAATGTCATGTCTCAGAAAGTGCTAACTTATATCGCATGGTAAAATTAATAAAAATAGTTAGAAAAAAACTAAATGATTACAGTTAACTCTACTGTTACCAGATTATCGAAAATAATTTGAGTAAAGTAAAGTAAAAAATATAATATACATTGTTGAGCAACAAAGATTAGAAATGTCCACAAACGGTTTGTTTACATTTGAAAGGCCGTGTCAGATGTGAAGTGCTTATTGGAAACGTGCATAATTTTCAAACTTCCTCTTATTCTATTACCTAGTGTGATATATCATTGGAAAGAGGAGATTTTGAACTATATAAAGGAGCAATAAAATAGAAATTGATTTTTTAGTCGAATTTTGCTTTCCCGGTCCCCTTAAGTTAAGAAGCAAATTGACTGACAAACATTTAGAATCAGTCTTAAAGAGTTTCTACTAGCAGTATTGAACCTAAAATACCTAAATTAGTTAGTAAAACTCAGTATCAGCCATCACATTAGCAAGCTGTAATATAATTATTGTTTATAGCTTAGAAATTTGAATATTAAATATATTTGATGCTGCAATTTTTATTTCTAATTTTACTGATATCATTAAAATTTTTGATACTCATCTTTATTGCTCATTGTACTTATTACTGTTATTAAATTTATAACCTAAAATAATTTGCTGAAGTACACATGATGTTCTTGAGACACATTTTTAAAAGTAATTCTAAATGATTGATCATTGCAAATGGTTGGTAACTTCTTTTTTTTAAACTATTCACAATATTATTCATTTAGCTCTGTAACAAGCTCCTAGATTTTTTGAGAACATTTGTAAGTTTAATCTTAAAAAATAAGTGACTATTTTTTACTATACATATTAAGTGTAATAACAGCTGTACATAATTGGGTAGTAAGACTTTCAATGTGACTGTGCTGTAACTTCATTTGTGCCCCCCCCCATGTCTCAATCAATGGTGCGATTGGCCCTTCTCCCAAAAAGGCTGTGCACCCCTACTTTATAGTTACACATTTTCAACTATTGGTTTGGAAAAGTTTTCTGATTTGTTAACCGTAACTGTTTTACGATTGAAAGTACAAGGTGGTCATAAAAAAACTTGGCCGACATATGGACCTCTAGTAGCCGTTCCGTTCAACCGATCGAGATGAGATTTCAGATATAGTTATTCAGAGGTATGAGCTCGGGATTCTGCGAACGACAACAAAGTGGCACTCACAGTTACGGTTATAGGTAGGGAAACTCGAAATTTTCGAATGGCAACACCCACTTTTTTCTGTCTCAAAATGCTCAGCGCATGCGAAAACCCTAAACAGCGTTGGAACGGTACGTGTATCACAAAAAACGGAAGCGTTATGCACTCACAAAAAACAGCTCTGCGAACGTGCAACAAAACCAAGATCGGGGCACACGAAAGCAATTTGCATATGTTGGAGGCAAGACACCAACCACAGAACGCCTTTCGCCAAATATTCAGCCAGATCTTCAGTCGGGAGCTCGTACATGCCAACGAAATGACTGTCAGCGAAAGTTAATGGAAAATTGATAAAATTCTATTATTAAAATGGGATGAATGCCGTGGAAGGGACCTTGTGTGTTTACCGTCGAAACCATCGCCACATACGAGGCCCATGTATCTGGCGAAAAGCGTTCTGTGGTTGGTGTCTTGCCTCTTATACGCAAATTTTCTCCGTGCGCCCAGAACGTGGTTTTGTTGGCCGTTCGCAGAACTGTTCTTTGTGCGTGCATAACGCGTCCGTGTTTTGTGATACACGTACCGTTTCAACGCTCTTTAGGGTTTTCGCATGCGCTGAGCATTTTGAGACTGGAAAAAGTGGGCGTTGCCATTCGAAAATTTCGAGTTTCTCTACCTATAACTGTAATCGTGAGTGCCACTTTGTTGTCGTTCACAGAAACCCGAGCTCATACCTCTGAATAACTATATCTGAAATCTCATCTCGATCGATTGAACGGAACGGCCGCTAGAGGTCCATATATCGGCCAAGTTTTTTTATGACCACCCTGTACATTAAAGCTGCTATAGACGTAAACCTGCAGCTCTTTTATTTTAAGTCCCAAGTTCATTATTTAAACTAGTTACACGGAGTAGTTTTGGACAATGTTTCGCCAATTTATGTTCTCTTCTCGCCTGCATAATGTAAATTTAAATGTTCTTACTCCTTTACTCGACACTGGAGTACATACAAATGTTGGAATTGGGATTATAGATGCTATGTTTGTCTTTTCCCGTCTTGATACTTCACTAGCATTCCAGTAAAGAATGAAGCTTGAAGTGTCCATGATCAAAAGAAGATGAAACAAAGTTTCCATATATTCAGTAACACTGGCGAGAAACTTTGTCAAACTTTGTGACGACACCGTTTCGCTTTGTCTTCGGCGATTCTTACGATGTCATCACTTTATGGCCTATTTTCATTCACCTTCTTTGCATAATTAATTTACACATCGAGTAATAATTATTCTGCTCACTATTTATTGAAGATTAAACATATTATTTACAAATATACAGAGATGTGAGGTTTTACAACGACACAAAGATCTTAGTCAACAACATCTGCAACTATTGTCTAAATCTAAGAGACATTCCCGCCAGTCCAGGAGAGCGTCGTAAAGTGGCAGCGCCACCTAGCTCGGCTCTAATTGGCCGATCTACATATGAATTTTCCACATCTTCCCCACCTAGACTCCTTTAAGAGTATATTACAATAAAAAATGAACAGTAACAAGTAATATAAATTAATTACTATTATACAACAATATTAAAATGTAATTATTCAAACTTTCAAATAAAAATTATTATTGAAAAACTATTTTAAATCTTATTTAAAAAACTTAAAGGCTCGTTTATAATTGTATGTTTATCACAATACGCTCTCTGTATTCGGATCCGTCCAACTAATGAACAACTTGAACGGGATTGATAAAACCTGTCAATCATCCCCATTCTAGTAGCTCATTGGTTCGACGGATACGAATACGGAGTGCGGATTCGTATAGAAGTACAAGTATAGGGTCTTAAGTTACCTATAAGCCAGAATGTCCCGCAACAAAAGGTTGAGTGTATACGTCGAAAGAGAAACGAAATATCTGCTATATAGTTGATATGCACCGGATTTGAAGTATTTTAAAGAGAAAACGAAAAATTGCAGTTTGCTTCAGAAACTTAAGATGTAGTTTGCTTTTGTTTCCATCTTAACTATAGTTAAGGTGAAAACAAAACAACGTCTTTTCGTTGAAGCTTTTCAAAAGTAAGCGGATTGAACTACAGTAGACTCTGCATTCAACTTAATGACAATGCCATTCGATAATATGTAATGGTAATGTCTACCGTGATGTACCACAATTATAGCGAAAACCACTGCACTCGATACCTTGCCGATATAGAACCATTTTAAGGTATTTTTAAGCCTGTTAAGTATTTAAAGGCTACATAGAATAAAGGAGATTAATCCGTGAATACACGACAAATAAACTTACACGAGTGTTAAGATTGGATTTCATAGCACCAGAAATGATACTTGTCCAAAGTCATTAAGAATGCTTTTAGCGGATGCAAGGAAAGATCTATATTGGATTGAACGTCTTGAAATTCTTCTCTACCCTTTTCGCCCCTCTGAGTAGCTTTTTTAAAAGATCTTTTGGAAACAATTTATTTAGGATACTTAATAATAATAAAAAAATATTAAATATTACTTGTACGGGTATTACTTGAAACTACATGTGAACATAGAAATCTGTCAAATTTAAATCTCTCTAACATCCCCGTAAGGAAAACGAAACTTTAGAAACACTTAACTGAAGAATCACGATAAATTGATAATAGATTCGACAAAAACCCAATCTTAAATCGATAACTTCTGAAGCATAATCAAGTGGTTGAAAACCAAAAGATGTCCACGTCGCTAAGTCACATATTTTATAATAAAAAACTTGATATTATGAGTATCATAGCGACACTAGTTCTTTAAGACATCGCATTAACTAATCCCTTAATTGTCCTAAAATAGTAGGATGAATGTCAGAAAAACCACTTTAGTTCTTACTCATTGATAAAAGACGTCTCTCCTATTTTGTTCATCCTCTTTCATTTTTCGTAATTCAAACTCATCATAAAACGGAACGATGATAATAAGAATACTTAACTTCTTGCTTTCTAAATTAGATCGTTCATTCTTTGGTTTACCTTTCAGAATTATAACTATAGTACCCATACGTTTCACAATGAAGGTCAAATTTAGGACTCTTGCGAGAAGAAAGTATAACTTTTATTTTACAAAATCTATAACACGAGGAAGCCAAGCTGGCAGAATTCAAATACAGGTAACCCTCGTTTAGCACGGTGGATTGGTGCCGTGCTATAGAGAATAAGTGTTATATAAAACTTACCAAGTCCCAAAAATTTTGATATTGCGTACTGTGCTATATGGCAATCGTGTTATAGAATACTCTTGCTATATAGAAACAGTGTTAACCAAAACTCAGAGGTCATATATATATTTGATAAAGCGTTCCGTGTTATATGTCTTACATGGAAACCACAATTTAGAAATACGAAATTAATTCAAAGCGAAAGAAACAGAAAATATCACTGCACGCGATCAACCAACACGAGTTTCCGTTTCAATCCCGTTCGTTAAAAAATATCGTCTCACCCAAATATTCTGAAATTGTTAACATTGAGCAACAAACAAAAATAAGACCCGAAATAAATGAAGTATCAGAGTTAAAAATCCATACAAAAATTTAATTTTTGAAAAGATAATTGAATTTTCAGCAGTACCGGTGGAGCAATCCAAGTAATCGTAATTCTCAATATAGACTCTATGACAAAAAAATCGACGCACCAAGAAGGAATCATCCGATTGCTTTGAAATTTCGTATGCAAAAATGTTTTGACCAAATACGCAAATGATTAAAATTTGGTGTCCAATGAATGAATAGTGCGATCTCTAGCGCATCGGAACTGCTCCTCCAGCAGATGTATATAAGGAGTTGTTCTTGAACTGTTGTTAAACATTTCTGCTGCATTGAGATTTAGAATACCTTTCAACGACTGAAAAAATGCCTCGCCGCAGGATTCGAGCTCATCACGAGCAACTTTCAGAGTTTGAAAGAGGCCGTATCATTGGATTGAAAGAGGCAGGTTGGCCAAATCAGAGAATCGCTCGTCATGTGAGTCGAAGCGTTGCGGCGATTAGAAGATGCTGGCAAGAGTGGGTGGACAATGGCAGATTTCAGCGTCATGATGGTAGCGGTCGACGTAGGGCCACAACAGATCGCGAGGACAGAGTGATTGTCAGATCAGCTGTCACAGCGCCTGATTCATCGCTAGCAACCATCAGTCGTGCAACCCACACACGAGTGTCCATCATGACCATTCACAGACGGCTGGGAGAGCGAAATCTACGCTCGTACCGACCGTTACGCCACCTGCCACTCGCGCCTGCACACTGTCGAGCCAGATTACAGTGGTGCTTGGCTCGATCAGGCTGGAATGATGTTGACTGGGGACTAATAGTCTTTAGCGACGAATCCCGCTTCCAACTGTGTCCTAATGATCATCGAAGACGTTTCTGGAGACGCCCAGGGCAGCGTGCCGATCCTGCTTTCACTATTGCACGCCTCACTAGCCCTCAACAAGGAGTTATGGCCTGGGGTGCCATTTCCTTTGATAGCCGGACCCCTTTGGTCGTCATTAGAGGTACACTTACTGCACAGCTGTACGTGGATGACATTCTGAGACCTGTTTTGCTACCGTTCCTTTCGCAGTACCCTGGGCTTATTTTTCAGCAAGACAATGCCATACCACATACGGCACGTGTTGCTATGAACTGTCTTCAAGCTTGTGAAACACTTCCTTGGCCTGCCAGATCACCAATTCTCTCTCCCATCGAACATGTCTGGGATATGATGGGAAGGCGACTGCATCCGGTAGGGAATGTTGATGACGTAGTCCGACAATTGGAGCAAATTTGGCAAGAAATACCGCAGTAGACCATCAGGGAGCTTTATCGGTCTATGCCACGCCGTGTGTCAGCTTGCATCCAGGCTAGAGGCGGGTCAACACCTTATGGAGCTCGTTACTGTAACTCTAAAAGAAATCATTCAATTGTTCTGAAATTTTAATCGTTTTCTATTCTGTACATAATTTTCCTATCCACCAATTTTTGTCTCCATCGGACAACTCCTTCTTGGTGCGTCAATTTTTTTTTGTTGTAGAGTGTACATTCCAGTTTTTTAAAAACTACCAAATTAAGGTTGATTTAAGTATACTTACTCAGGTGTTTTAGAATAAAACGTATCTAAATATGAAAATATAAAAATTTAACATTGCATTCACTAAACTAATATATGGTGTATAAAATAAAGCATATTGCAATCCAATATAAGGAGTCAAATTCATGTGATGCACATGTACAAACATACAAAAACAAAATCGAACAAAGAACAGAAAGACCGACAGACTTACGCAACCAAGATCAGTCACTAAATGAAGATAAGTACTCAACCAACCGTGTGGACGCGTATAGGGCACCCACAAATACAGACACCAAACGAACAAGAGAAGGATATGGAATCAAAAGGGTCCAAAACGGATAGAAAACTTGAAATGGGTCGAAAATATTCAACAAACACTATTCTTATTTTATAGATTATCAGTGTTATTGTAAACCGTGTAATATGGAGAATCTAGGCGTGTTGTATGAAGGATGCCGCAATTTTGGTACACCGTGTTAGAGAGAATCCGTGTAATAGAAGTACCGTGCCTCTATCTGAAGGTTACCTGTACATAAAAATAATTTAAACTGTTATCGGAACAACTGTCGCGCACTACAGGAGCATCAACTAACCATAATACTAGGGGTTGGATGGTTGTTTAGGAGTTTTATGGCGGCAAACGCAGATTTTTTTTCACTTCTCATAGACACAACAAAAAACACAGGGGTAGACTTCCAGGCAAAAGAAGAGTAGAGGTATGTACTTAGGAGTTCGAAACTGGTAGTTAGTTACCCATTATTTGATCGGCGGCATCCCTTCAAGACTTCCAAGAAAATAGTGACAAAGCTACCACTGACATTAACCACAGATCCAGACCTCGACCATCAAAACATTTCGCTTTTTTTAGGAATGTCTAGACCCTTTCTTTTCTCGAAGAAAAGTCGAGTTTACACCGGATTTCCACAACTTCTCTCCCTCCAAACAAAACACCTCCATTCCGAGAAACGGCATTCATTTTATCGTCAACATCTCGAGTTGGGGTGGCGATTTGGAGAGTATGCAGAGCCAAATTTGTTTTCCAATATAAGTAGGTAAAGATCAAAGGGTTGCAAATTGTGGGAAAGATTTCTCCGAGACGATTGCTTGACAATAACAGCTTTCCTCTGCCCCCCCCCCCATGGTCGCTCACGCCGTCTCCTGTTCGCTCTCTGTGATATTTTGCAATCATTGCTTGCCTTGACCACATCTCCCTCCAAACTGCAAGTGGTAATGGTAATTTTAGTTAACGTCGTACTAGAGCAACACAACGGACTATTGTCGACGAAACTGCAAGTGAGTGGACGGAAGAGCTGGTAATAACATTAATAGAGCTTTTTAGAGAGAGGCCTGTCCTCTGGGACCAAACTACACCCGAATTCGAAGACAAAAACAAAAAGAACAATGCCTGAAGTGAAATGGGTGAGGAACTAGACACCTTGATGAAAAGTGATCACTCTTCTCTACAAAAGGGGTGAATTCGAAGACAAAAACAAAAAGAACAATGCCTGAAGTGAAATGGGTGAGGAACTAGACACCTTGATGAAAAGTGATCACTCTTCTCTACAAAGGGGTGAATTCGAAGACAAAAACAAAAAGAACAATGCCTGAAGTGAAATGGGTGAGGAACTAGACACCTTGATGAAAAGTGATCACTCTTCTCTACTAAGGGGTGAATTCGAAGACAAAAACAAAAAGAACAATGCCTGAAGTGAAATGGGTGAGGAACTAGACACCTTGATGAAAAGTGATCACTCTTCTCTACAAAGGGGTGAATTCGAAGACAAAAACAAAAAGAACAATGCCTGAAGTGAAATGGGTGAGGAACTAGACACCTTGATGAAAAGTGATCACTCTTCTCTACAAAGGGGTGAATTCGAAGACAAAAACAAAAAGAACAATGCCTGAAGTGAAATGGGTGAGGAACTAGACACCTTGATGAAAAGTGATCACTCTTCTCTACAAAGGGGTGAATTCGAAGACAAAAACAAAAAGAACAATGCCTGAAGTGAAATGGGTGAGGAACTAGACACCTTGATGAAAAGTGATCACTCTTCTCTACAAAGGGGTGAATTCGAAGACAAAAACAAAAAGAACAATGCCTGAAGTGAAATGGGTGAGGAACTAGACACCTTGATGAAAAGTGATCACTCTTCTCTACAAAGGGGTGAATTCGAAGACAAAAACAAAAAGAACAATGCCTGAAGTGAAATGGGTGAGGAACTAGACACCTTGATGAAAAGTGATCACTCTTCTCTACAAAGGGGTGAATTCGAAGACAAAAACAAAAAGAACAATGCCTGAAGTGAAATGGGTGAGGAACTAGACACCTTGATGAAAAGTGATCACTCTTCTCTACAAAGGGGTGAATTCGAAGACAAAAACAAAAAGAACAATGCCTGAAGTGAAATGGGTGAGGAACTAGACACCTTGATGAAAAGTGATCACTCTTCTCTACAAAAGGGTGAGAAGAGTGAGCTCGGACGGTTGCCGATAAAGTCCACAAAACGTTTACACCGGAGTCGGTTTAAAAAAGGGACGAAAAGGGGTCAGCATAGGGGAACGTAAAACGTCCTCGCCACAAAAAGGGAGAGAAATGTATATGCAATTCTAGTGTAAACGCGGCTTTAGTACCTCCAATGGCATCCCTTCAAGACTTCCAAAGAAATAGAGTGACAAAACTACCACTAACATTAACCACAGCGCCAGACCTCGATCGGCAAAACCTTTCGCCTTTTATAGTGATGTCCAGCTAGACCATTTCATTTCTCGGAGTAGCACTTGACCCGATAGAGTTTAGACGCATTAAAACCGCATTCTCTTTATATTTTAATAAAGCAGTATACTTTCTAGAGCGATGGTTTAAGATTGAGCGAAGCCAGATATCATTCCGATAACTGGCATCACATTTCTGAAACGTGTCTGGAAGTTCAGTGACTAAAAATGTTGTTGTTGTTGCTTCTTATGCAGGCCTCCCATTGGTTCTTACCTTTGAAAATAGTCGCTTTAGTTGCCTCATATGTGAAAAATAGTAGCCAAAATAGTCTCCTCAATTTTGTAAAATTTAGCACTATATGTTTGGGAAGGAATTCGTAGCAATTACCGGGGGTTAGCGAGCAGAGGTCACATCTGACCCCACAAAAAGAACTGTTACAAAATATCGCAGAAAATAATACTAAAAATTGATTGTCCGTATTATATCGATTTGCTCTAATATTCATGCACGGCTATAATCGATTATTATGCCTCGATGATACTGAACGATCATAAATCGATAAATGTAGCGCAAATATCGAGTTTCTAAGAAAAAGTCGCCTTGCGATGAAAATAGTTGCCTTTTTTCGCCCAAAATAGTTGCTTTTGACGTTTTTCAATGTTAATTTTCTGAAAAAAGTCGTCATAGTCGCCTTGCCTCGAAAATAGTCGCTTTTTTAGTCGCCTCTGGGAGGCCTGCTTATGCCTACACTGGCAGAGCGGAGGAGTGCCAGGCCCGTCGAAGACGGCAATAGGCGAGGGGGGTGCGACTTCCATGTTATTGAGCCCCATTGGGAGGAAGTCCGTCTTAGCTCGACATACATGACCCATCCGTTTTACAGGATGGTCCCTTTCATACATTCATTCACTCACACATATCGTAATTTAGATTCCAATCAGAGGCCGATAATCCCCTGATCAAGTACCCCCAGTGGTATTGATTTGGTATGGGAACATGGGGGACTTTGTGACCACGACCTATTAAACGTGCCCCTGTCACCATTAGTGAACACGAAGGTCTTTAGCCAGGTCGAAGCGCCGATCTCGCAATCATCAGAATTGCAGGCTTCGCCGAGGACAGAACCCACAACCCTTCGGATGCGAGCCCGACGCTCTACTGACTGGGCTACCGCGGCTCCGACTAAAAATGTTAATACATTATGTATTAAATTTCTTAAAACCTCATTTGGTTGGAATTCGTTGTTCTTGCATCCCCAGACACATTTCATTTTTGCAATTAAAACGTTTAACATTTTGAGATCTGAAATCAAAAAAACTTGTGCCATCGATCACTCTGAGAAAATACCTCACGATAGACAAAATGGTTGATAAAAAGAATATTAACATTTCGATGGATAGTTGTGATGAATTGAGAGAATAAAACGGTAGATGCAAATTAAGAAGAAACTTTAAACAACAAATATGCATTGCTTCACTTATTTACAAGGTATTTAAAATCAATATCAAAGATACATTCCCACACGGTGCAGACGAGCCTTGTTACCTGTTGTCTTCACCCTCAAGATTGTCTCTTTCTACGACGATAAGTCACAGGGATGGAGATCGATCGTCTCAGCAATCGAGATCTCCTTTGTTGGCAATAATTTTGAGATGTTTTCGCAATTTTAGAAGGCTGTGAAAGTGAATCGACTCATCACAAGCAGATATGAGAGCTTTATTGGTATGACGCTAAAAAAGTTTGGTACATAGTCAGATGAAATAAATAAGAGTTGAGATTCCCCCCACACACCGATTGCTCCGAAAACAAGCCGCTATTGCGAAACGGTACAATGCAAATGTAAAGGTGAAAATTGCTATTCAAACCACATCCGCCTGTCTGAAACTACGTGATCACAGAATCTATGCAGCTATTGATATTACGGTTTAATCCCAGCTGCAAATCAACCTTCATTGAACACTAAACGGGCTCTAAAGGCAAGTCAGTCAATCTGGTCGCTTTGCACGACCATGCATTCGGAAGTACAAATTGCAGCTGGCGATCAGTTAACTAATCGATGCATGCATCGAATTCCTCTTCTGCTGAATTCTAGATAAGTACCCTCCCCCCCCCCCTATGAGTAACTTACTACAATAGTTCACTTACAATACACACAGTACAAACTTAGAAAAACGAATCTCAACCATGGTGTAACCAACTATTTCGGTGGACTGAAATGTTTGCTGTTTTACACGTTCTATTGTAAACAACCAAATATTTTCATGTTAGTTAATTGGCCTTTAAAACAGTACGAAAACAGACCTGCAACGAATCTGATCATTTTGCATGACCATGCATTCGGAAGTAAAAATTGCAGATGACAATTAGTTACCTAATGGTTGCATAGATCGAATTCATCTTCTGCTGAATTCTGGATGGTAAGTACCCTATGAGCAACTTACTACAGTAGTTCATATACAATACAGTACAAGCTTAGAAAAATGAATCTCAACCATGGACAACTGAAATTTGCGGTTTTACGCATTCGATTGTAAAAAATCAATATACACTCTATAACAAAAAAAAAATAGACTCACCAAGAAGGTGCAGAATTAAAGTGGTGCCGGGCTCGATCAACTTGAAACGGCCCTGACTGGGGACGTATAGTCTTTAGTGATGAGTCCCGTTTCTAACTGTGTCCTGACGACAACCGTAGACTGGTACGGAGACGTCCAGGGCAGCGTAGAGATAATGTCCTTACTATAGCATGCCATAAATGCCCACAACAGGACGTTATGGTCTGGGGTGCCATCTCCTTTGATAGCCGGACCCCTTTAAACATTTCTGGAACACTTACAGCACAGTGGCACGTAAACGACATTCTACGACCGATTGTGTTCCGTTCGTTCTGCGACACCCGAACTTACTTTTCAACACGATAATGAACGGCCGCACACGGCACGCGTTGCTATGAATTGTCTTCAAGTTTTCCCAACGCTTCCTTGACCAGCTAGGTCTCCTGATCTCTCTCCCATAGAGCACATTTGATACGCTATGGGAAGGCGATTGCAATCATCGCGGAATGTTGACCATTTAGCCCGACAGTTGGAGACTATTTGGCAAGGAATTCCTCAGGACACCATCCGGGAACTTTTTCAGTCGATGCCACGCTGGGTAACAACTTTCATCCAGGCCAGAGGTGGACCAACGCCTTATTGACTTCCTCCCTTTGTAACGGTCAAACTCTGAAATAAATCATTCAATTGTTCTGAAATTTTAATCGTTTGTTTTTTGATGTATGTTCTTCACATCCACCAATTTGTATCGCAATCGGAACAACTTCTTGGTGCGTCGATTTTTTTATTTTTTTTTGTTCAGGGTGGTAACAAAATCCTTGAAAAAAAAGTTCCCTGATATTTCCATGATTTCCCTGATAGTCTCACAAAAATTTCCCTGATTTTCCAATTCCCTTAAGAAATGTTGTGATCCGTGATTGGTATCGCCATACAGTATCCACACACTATTTTAAATATTTAGGGTCAGAGGGTGTAAAAGGATCATTCTCCACAAATATTTTGTATTTTTTCTCTACTGATATTTTAATTGTTATTGTAAGGGTTGGAAACCTTAATGGAACTCTAAAATTGCAATTGAAAAAACTGAAGAAAAAATGCAAAATACTATGATTGTGAACTTTTTACACACGACCCTACATTGTCACACTATTCATCGAAAACAAATGCAAACATACAAAAATGTAAATGTAAACAAAAATAATTAATTTAATACACAAAAAACATCATTTGTTACACAAATTTCAAATTGTATCCCACAAGTTGTATCGCTAGCCTCACTGCGACCAAGATGCTGCAGCCGCGAAAAAAATGGCGGCGGCGGTTTTCGCGGTGTTAAAAAATCACGACGTTAAGGTTCTTTATTCGAATTACAATTTAGGCGAATACAATTTATTCCATTCTCAAAAGTACTCGTAATCGCACATCTCTAAATAGGACAAACAACAATGGTAGCAGTTTAAATTGTCAAAAATTCCCTGATTTTTTGTAAAATTTGGAAATTTTCCCTGAGATTTCCCTGATTTTTCCATAAATAAAAAATTCCCTGAGAATTCCCTGATTTCCCGGTTTTCCAGGTTCTGTTACCACCCTGTTGTTATAGAGCAGGGGTTTCCAAAGTGTGTGCCGCGGCACCTTGGGGTGCCACGTAGAGATATTAGGGGTGCCGCGAAGAGCCCATGAAGCAATTGGTATTATAAGGAGAAAATATTCGAAAATTAATGTCGTAAAAGAAATGCGAGTAGTTGTATCTTAATTCCACGATTCGAACAATTGTGCAGTTGAGCAGCAGGTACACCCGTCGCACTAAACACACACATATACTTCCAAGAATATGTTGAAGGTAATTTTATTTGTTTTATTTAAATTTTCACTTACACCTATGTTTTCCTTATTAAGTACAAATAAAGTATTTGTGTGAATTTTAAATACGAGTTGTATTAACTATGTTCATGTTCTTACCACTTACTTCCCTAATTTCTTCTTCAAAGTTGTACAAATATGAAATATATAAATATTAATTAGATACATAATAATATACCACAGATAGATATTACATGACGAGTGTGCCGCGACAAAATTATAATTCTCTAAAGGGTGCCACGATTTGGATAAGTTTGAGAACCCCTGTTATAGAGTATATTTTCATGTAATTTAATTGGCCCTTGAAACGATGAGAAAACAGACCTGCAACGAAATTTTTCCACCCAGCTGGCACGTTGTTGATACATTCGTTTACTCAGTATGAAAATCCAAACAGCTGTTCTGGAAATAAATTTTTTTATTTTTGCACAAGACTATTTGCGTTTAAAAATAAAAGCGCGCAAAACCAAACAAAATTCGGAAATTTCATAAAAATCTTCGAATTGACACGGAGTTGTCTCACAACTAGTGATGCGACATCGACAATAAAACATCGATGTTGATAATACATCCCCCAAAAACCACCTATGTTTTTAAACATCACTATATTTAACCTTTTTTCTCCCATGTCTTAAAACTGGTTTAGTAACCTTAAACATCAATGTTTGCCGGGAGAGGAGATTTAATTTGTCATTTGCCGTGTTTATTAATTGATAACTAAAACTTTGTTTTATCTGTCAAATAAAGTCAAAAAAATTAAGAAGAACAATTATCAAATCTTTTATTTTTAAATTGAATAGCATAACAGAAAATATTTAAAATTTGACATAGGTACTACTAACTATAAGTATAATTAGATTAACTAAAAGTATAATTAGATAGGTACAACAATAATTATTGTTAATTATTTTTATCATTTATCGACTTATGGGGGGGGGGGAGAGAGAGATACAACAAACTTATTTTTTATTTTCTGTAAATAAAAAATATTGGGGCCTGCCTCAATATTTGTTATTTGCAGCTTGCAAAAAAAGAAGTTTGTTAATATTCTCCACCTTAAGCCGACTTCTTTTTTCATTAACTATCCCACCAGTTGGGGAAAACACTCTTTCTGATGGGGCAGATGTTGCCATCACCGACAAATATTTAGTTGCTTGGTTTCCCCCCCCCCTTTCCTCCTTAATTTTTACTATGGTGCTTTTTTTATTCAAAAATAAAACCGACAATGTTAAAATATTGATGTTAAACAAACAACGGCTCCAATAAATCGATGGTAACTACATCATTGTTTTTATAAAACATTGACGTTTTGAAACCATCGACATCGATGTCGCATCCCTAGTCTCAAATTTGGAGAGTTTGCAGAGCCCAATTTGTTTTCCACCAAGTGTCGGTAAATATCAAAGGGTCACAACTTTTTGGGTAGATTTCTTCCGAGACGATGCCCACTCGTGGACGCTCAAACCGTCTTTTGTTCGCTCTGTAACATTTTGCCCTCATCACTTCCCTTGACCACATCTCCCGCCAACCTGCTATTGAGTGACCCATTCGATTAAAATGTTTGCCGATGAAGTCTAGAAAGCATTTACACCGGAGTCGGTCGAAAAAAAAGAGACAAAAAGGGGTCAGCACAAGGGAACGTAAAACGTCCTCGCCACAAAAAGGGGAGAGAAATGTATATGCAATTCCAGTGTAAACGCGGTTTAAAGCTGATTTTTAGATCTCTTCGTTGCAATCGAGCCGATGACATCAACAGACAGGCAGACGCATGTTCAAGGATACGCAGCATATTAAAAGGCGTTTGCATTTGCGACCGCTCGCAAAGCGTTCTTTGAAATTATTTTCACAACGGAATTTCAGCGATCCATGGGAAAGGAACCAACCTCGAACCACCAGGCAGTCATTTATCACTCACCAGTGGTGACGATGGAGCCTGGAAGCTCGCGAACAGAGAGAAAAGCAACGAACTACTCACGATTAAGGATTGCAATCCGGCACGATTTTCAATCCGGATTGATCCGACAGGACTGGTACTTTGTTAATAAGTCAATCCAATCATTGTGTATTGTTTCCAAAATCGGCTGAGTGAAAGTAGGTAAAAAGGATATTGTTCCAAATTGACTAACTAAACGTTTATTTTAGCATTAGAAAATCTATTTTATTAATAATTATCCATTACATAGCTGCCAACTGGATAAGGTAAAAAAACAGAAGATTTTGGGTAAAAAACAGAAGAATTTATAATTTATCGACATTTTATTAAAAATATGAACCAAAGGGCAGAAATTTATGATTTGAATTAAAAATTTTAGTAATATCAGTAGTACAATGTATTAAAACAACCTTTAGAAAACTTAAACTAACCTCAATTTAAACTAATTTTAGAAAATAACTATAAATCTTAACATAACCTTGTATACATAACAGTTTAACATACATCAGGTTTATGTATGTATCTTAATAATAGCATTTAATAGAATAATTTAAATGCACAATTCTTGATTATAATATTTCTACTGGTGGAGTGGTAGCAAACGGGACAGTAGCGCCAAGGCGTTTTTTTTTGTCGCCAAACCAAGATGGTGGCGATATAGTCTTCAATTCTAAACTCTTAATAAATAGGGTTGCCTTAACAACAGTATAAATTAAAGGTAGCCACTTTGGCGAGAAATCGTCCACTGTCCCGTTTGCTACCACTCCACCTTTCTATTCTTGGCTAGAATATTTATTTACACATTACTTGGGTAACACGCAAGTTGGGAATGCTCGGTAATCTATTATCTAGCGATAATCTTTAAAAAATGCAAAAAGCGGAAAAAACTTGTTTCCGGCCGGAAAACCGGAAAAATTATGAAAAATCGGAAAGTTTCCGGGTAATCCGGAAGGATTGGCAGCTATGTATAGATAGGAAATCCATCACCAGCAATAAATTTTGTTAGTATTAAACGATTGATGATGATCAGTAGTCTATCTCTAATATCGTTGAGCAAAGGACAAATAAATTGTACCTAACCTTGTAACATAAAAAATATAATCTTTGGAAGTTTTGGTCAACATAACAAAAAAGGGAACTCTTAATAACTCTTAACCCTTCTTTGCATGATTTTTTCTTTATTGGTGAAATAAATCAAGGTGATATCATTCATGTTCAAAATTAAAGGAAAAATGGTTAAAAAAATCTTAGTATATATTTATAGTATAAATTTAGCAAAAAACAATATAATGGTACCATGTGGTATTTTTTAAATTAAACGCAAACTTTTTCAGAAATTGCTCTAAAAATAACAGAAACACATGTTACAAACCTTTCTTCCACTCATTTTCACTTTTTTAGCACAATAGAAACTCAAATATAATAAAACAAAATTAAAAACGAAATCATTCGTTTATTGCAACTACAACAAACAGCGGAATGACAACTTCAAGCTCGTTTTACTGATAGTGACACTTGCTTATTTTTGACAGCTATGTTTTTTTTTATGCAATGGACATTAAAAAGGTATCCAGACACGATCAACTTAAAGTGAACTTGTTCTTTTATATAATTTTTGGGCATTCAATGTTATGATGGAAATTTCCACCATTATGCAAAGAAGGGTTAATAATCGAAGTTAAATAGTAATGAAAATCACTTTTGAGTTTGAAAGAACGATCTGAGGAAACAAATCGTGTTAATTGTGTCGTCCCACAACCTACTTCTCAATGAACTGCAAATATAACCAGCGGTTTAACCGTCATTAAGTAGTCGTACATTAGAGACAAATATTTTCCTTTGACTCCCTCTAGTTCATATGAAGTCATTTCTTTCTTCCGTCTTTTAGCAGAAGGCTTCATTTTCTTGCAGAATTTGATTTTCTAATTCCTCTTTTAATGTTAAATTAGTTTACAATGAAAGTGAGTTGGAATTTAAGATTTCTTCTGGCGCAGGTTCCACATTTACGTTGTCATCTGTAATGACTTGATTTAATATTTTTTTCGTTTCCTGTCGCATAAGACTTTTTTGGCATAAGAAAGTATTGTCAGCTTGCCTCATGTTTTGATCATATTTCTTTTGGATTCTTTAAATAAAGTAATATTCCTGTTATTATCGTGCAACGACGTTCTTTTACCCTCACACGAAGTGCCTCAGATAATTCAGCGCTTAAGACAGTGTCTTGCTTTTCTAAAATGAATTTTAATGTTGTTTCAGCAGTAAGAAGGGTCGCAACTCTTTTGCATAATGCCTCCACTGCCAAATTAAATGTGTTGTCAATTAATTAATAGTGCCAATTTAATAGTGTTTTGTTTCTAAATGTACTTTTAAACCTTTGTACGTTTCCTTCCTTTCAGTAAATTCTCTTCCGTAGTAAAAAATATTACTGATCATTTAATTTATTATTTTTGCTAAAATTCTTCAAAGTGATAGAAAAATATAAAATCGATTAATTCACAATCGATTGCTCAATAAACGATTTTGGGTATTTAATGTTGGGTTTGAGAAATCGATTATTTAATTTTTTTTAAATCCGGGTTTATCGGATCCGATAGATATTGCATGATCCGCCGGATCGGAGTGTAATCCCTACTCACGACTAGGGATGCGACATCGACAGCAAAACATCGATGTTCAAAATTAAAACATCGATGTCGATAAAACATCGTTTCAAAAACATCGATGTTTTTTAAAATTCAGTGTATTTTAAAAATTTTCCCCATTTCTTAAAAATGGTTTAGCCACTAAGGATGAACATCGATGTTGATATTGCTCCGATCCCAAACTATCGATGTTTTTAAAATTCAGTGGATTCAAACTTTTTTCCCCATTTCTTAAAACTGCTTTAGCACCTAGTGATGCTACATCGACAGCAAAACATCGATGTGCAAAATTGAAACATCGATGTTGATAATGCATCGCCGCCAAACTTTCAATGTTTTTAAAATGTAGTGCATGTAACGTTACCGTGGGGGTCCCTCTGACCACAGCTTTCATGGTGGTCCATGAGTTTATGACCGGAGGGGGGTATCCCCTTCTCTTTGAACTGGAGCGGCTTCGGAAGAACGTGTGGGGTCTTCTCTCGAGAAAAGGAGAATCGTGGAAAACCGAAACGTGAGCGGACGCAGGACGACTCTGCTCCGTTTTTGAAGCAGCGGGACTGAAACCCTAATTTGTACAATATCTATTAGCCTCGAAATAGTTTTAACATGTATGTATTCTTCTTTAATTAATTAAATGTGCTGTAATTCTAAATGTCGTTTTAATTATCTTCAAGCCACTCGCCACGCAAACTATACCCACGACGTTACAGTGCATTTAAACATTTAACCCCATTTCTTATAGCTGGTTTTGCAACTAGTGATGGGACATCAGCTCCAATACATCGATGTTTTTTATAAAACATCAATGTTTTGAAAACATCGACATCGATGTCGTATCCCTACTTTTCAGATCCTTCATCTTTGGTCACTTTGGTCTAAAAGTATGTTCAATTTGCTGAATATAAAAATTATGCTACTTGGTTATTTTTAAATTTTTTATAACCATACTTTTTTCATTTAAAAATAAAACATCGACAAGTATAAACATCGATGTTACAAAAACCTCGACCCCAATACATCAATGTTAAATACATCGATGTTTTTTAAAAAACATCGATGTTTTGAAAACATCGACATCGATGTCGTATCCCTACTTTTCAGATCCCTCATCTTTGGTCACTTTGGTCTAAAAGTATGTTCAATTTGCTGAATATAAAAATTATGCTACTTGGTTATTTTTAAATTTTTTATAACCATACTTTTTTCATTTAAAAATAAAACATCGACAAGTATAAACATCGATGTTACAAAAACCTCGACCCCAATACATCAATGTTAAATACATCGATGTTTTTTAAAAAACATCGATGTTTTGAAAACATTGACATCGATGTCGTATCCCTACTCACGACGCCGACGTCGTCCAAATCTGAACCGAGAACGCCTTTGTGTCCGTCGAAAAACCGACAGGAAGCGGATAGCCACGTGCGGTTCACGAGCCCGCTCGTTTGGCGCCCAAAACTCCGTACAAATCGCGAACGGTCCGGCTCTCAAATGTAAACGCGTCAACAAACCAGAAGCTTCGAAGACACTAACCCGTGAGATCGAACACTCGTTCTCTAGGACGTTACCACTCTGTTCCAAAGGATGACAATCTCTGAAGTTTCCCAGAACAGGTTATGAAAAATTGAGAATTACCTTCTCGTCTTTCAGCTGATATACAACGATAATAATCAAGTGAAAAGAAGCAATATCCTAAAATAAAGCAGCAGAGAAAGTATGCTAAGTGAATTAATGAAGATTAGAAATGGCGTTCAGAAAACAGAAACAAGTCTCAAAACAAAACGCAGATGTCCAGCCTATCAAACCCACCTCTAATGAAGTGAAAAATAAAGCTCTAAAGATAAATCGGAATGATTAGTTGATACAATTGCGATTCATGAATATCCATCTTGTAAGTACAATGCGTACAATGAAAAAATGTGCAATTTTTTAGAACTTATAAGATATAGAATGTTACAGGACATTTCTGATGCCCCGATTTTATGGAGCAAAGCTTACTGAATTGGCTTACAATTCAATAAGCTTTGCTCTATAAGATCGGGGCATCGGAAATCTCCTATAACATCCTATATCTTATAAGTTCTAAAAAATTGCACGTTTTTTCATTGTACGCATTTCATACTCTTCGAGTCTAAGGGTATTTATTCCCCATAAACAATTTCAAAACAAGATTAGGTTGTTAATTAACGTCACATAGTAGCAACACAAAGAGCGGTAAAGTTTCTGTCTCGATTTAGACTTAACACTGGTTACAGGACAAAATTTGAAGTACTTCAGATTATTTTTACAAGTTGTGAAGAATCATTTCAAAGAACAAAGGCACGGCAATTAACAACCGAATCTGCCGCACGGGAGGCTCGAAAAAAGTTCAGTCTCATTCTTGCGTGATTTCAGTCTACTCTTCTGCATCCGATCTTTGGTGGGAGACGTCTCAGTATTGGAATGTTCATCACTGTGGTCTCAACGCGACGAAAGGTGATGGGAATCTCCACACATGCGAGACCATTTCTTTGTATTTCGGAAACGTTAAGAAAAACGTGTATGACAGTTACCAATTCCTTTCTGGAGGATAACGGAAAGGGAGGGAAAGTAGTCGGATTACAGAATGCCTTTCTGGCCCGGATTTCCACAGAATTGTAAACACAAGTATTTGTCTTGGGGGGGGGGACGTCTACATTTTTCTCATGGAGGAACCCAAATAATTTAGAAGTGTTGACAACTTGTTTGGTAATAGAGGGAGGTATGAATCCCAGAAGTGGGACACAGTACCCGACCAGTGAGGGTTATTGGCGACGGACCGGGACCAATCCTTAAAGGAAAGATCCAAGGAAACCGCCTCGTGATTTCGGACCACGGTCATAAGGCGAGGTCAAGACCTGAACTGGCACCTCCAGTCACCATACTTCCACACCACGCCAACATTTGAGGCCACGACAGATTTACTATGCACCATCCACCCCGCGTACTTTGGTTGCACTGGGTTTCGAACTCGCAACCGTCTGGCGGATGAAATGGTGGGTTGAGTTTCATTGCGAAAGTGATCTGTTTGACAAAACAAGGTTAAGTAGGTTGGTATACGCACACAAGGACAGTTTTACCAAAACATGAGAGAAATACATCCAGGGAAGAAACGGACCGGAGACAGGAATCTTAACAGCGTACAGCTCGCAGATTCCTAGAGCAGTTGGTAACCTTCATCGAACTATGCTACCCCGATCGAGAATTGGAAACCGATTAAAGTAAATAAATAATTGAGTCTCGGGATTTTTACATATATACTATGTAGCAAGTGGCGTCTTCTTGGCCTCCTCCAATAATTTCTCTAAATTGACGCCATTGCAAGGGATGGAGCAAATTCATCTGATCTTTGTAATACCATGTACTACCTCCGCTAATTCACATTTTTCGGAACAATCTCGATACCGTAGAAACACGAGTCAGAAGTGCGTGTAATAAATCCGACAGTTACTTAATTCAAAGGTAAGACCATCAAATGTCATCAGGAGTGAAAGACGAATCTCCTGTACTACACAGGTTGGCTGGGTTTAATGGCGTATGTTCCATGTTTGGCCAAGAAGGTTAATGCGCCAAACAGAAGACAGAAAAATTGTACCTCTTTGAAAAAAACGGCAATTTTGATAATGTGAGAGGAATCTGTCTCCTCTTCCAATCTGAAATTAACCTCACCGAGAACAGAGGAGAGATTGTCTTAAACAAAGATTATAATAAGTGTCGAGTTTAAACACAAGGTTTTGTTCGCATTCAAAGAAAAGGAAAATATTTCCACTTGTTCTGAGTGAAGTGAAACAGAATTGAAAGTTTCACGTAAGTTAGACTATTCTTAAAAGCCGCACTTCATCACTTCATATAGCTTTTGCCATCTTTTCAAAACACGAAATATATGCAAACTTTAACAGTACGCTATCGTTTGCTCTCGGCTCTTACAAGTGATACTCGAATGGCAAAAAAATTACTATGGCCACAAACCAATCCTAAACCAGCACACGTAAGTGAAACGTTTTCCCTTCCCTGTATCCGAAAAACCTATGATCATACTCCAACTTCAGTTACGCAAGGACTCGTGCTTCAAAAATTTTACTTCGTAAGCACGTCGTTCAGTTCAGAAATAAACTAATACTAAACATACGACTATAGGGAACCAGTGCAGTCCTATCTCCGTAATGTTTAAAAGGTAAAATTTTAGGGAACACTTTCTCAGAATCTTTTATCTGTATTCATTTGAATTTTTTTATGCAGGTTATGAAGGCACTTTTAAAAACTTTAACACAAGGATTTTTAAAAAACTTAAAATTTGGAATTTTGATATTTTTTTGTCTTTAACTCATATTTTTCTTTTTGAAAAAAAGAACCTATTTTCAAGCTTTGAACAATCAAAATGAACTTTTCTGAGCAGATACCAAATAATGAATGAATTAAAAAATGTTATAAGGTATATTACACTTGTAAAACGTTTTTTTTTTATAAATGCTTGAATAGACTTTGAAAAAATGTTCGTTTTATTTAACAAATACACATTTTGAGATAATAAAAGCATGAAATTAACCTACTTCAAACCGTACAGGTATTTTTTTTTAAATATTATTTAAAAATCTAAATATATTATAAAATCTAAATTATCTCTAAATATATTATTTAGAGATACTCAGCGTATCTCTATAAATAATGTATCATTTTAAACAGAATTGTTTAAATATTTATTTAAATTTTTTTTTTTTTAATAATCGAAATTTCGAAAGATTTTTTGTGCACGGTTACTACTTACCTAAAGTTACATAAAAAATCAAACAAGATTATTTCATATTTAATTTCATATTAAAGTAATTAACATATTTAATGTAACAAAATATCAACCAACTCACCATCTTCATTGCACAGTTCACAACAATAGCACCTACAAATATAATCCAAAATGGTACTATTGAAATCCGATAGCAATATTTGCAATGAAAATCTTACAGTGCAAATTGAGGGGAACGGTCCCAAAATATTGAAATTTGTTTAAGTATGCATCAATACCAATGGTTTTGTAGAAAGGGAATCGCCAATACCAATGGGCGAAGAACATGACAACTCTCACATGCAAGTCTACCATCTACCATTCCATCTTCGTCTGACCGTGGCATCACGATGGATGGCAACTGACCACCTCCACCAATGAGCTGCGTTCACAAAGAAGGAAAGCACGAAAGCACCACTGTGACGATTCTCAAACGAATCATTGCCTCAGGGAAGCGCTAATGGCAGGGGGAGACAGATTTTACTCTGGGGATAAAAAAAGTAAACAAGAAGGGAAAAAAAGAAAGTGAAGGATGACTTTTTGACCGACAAAAGATAGGGCGTACCGAGTCCCAGAACTATGACAACAATCCTTCCAGCCTTCTAGGAATCTGCCGCAAGGCAATACAGGAGCAAAAGATTTGCTAAAAAAAATAGTACTGCTCCGTGGGAGTTTGAAATCTTCTGGTACGCCTTGTAGTGGCGGCCGGCAAAAGGCAGTCGAACTTGATTGAATTTCTGATAAGTGTGAAAGTGCATTAGAGAAGACTGCCATCGATCCCAGCGTTGATTACCCTTTAAATTCGCCATTAATGCTATCGCTTTCGATAAATTTAACCGAACGACAAATTTAGAAGCAGAATCCGCTCTAAAGACACCAATGGCGGAAGGGGTTAAAGTTAAGTTTGAAGTTAAAGGTAAAGAGTTAAGCGTTAAAAGTAACAACCAGTTCCCTAATTTTACTAAAAGACTCGTTCAAAAACAAGTGGCTCAACTGCCTTCACGCGTGTGCCACACTAAATTATTCGGCACTGAAAAGGAACCCAAATAGAAAGGATGATCTTTTATAGATAGCCATAGTCCTGGTCCTATACCGACACGTTATATATGTCTATCTCAGCTATAAAAAGAAATAATGATACCCTATAAAAGTAACAATCACTAATTTTACCATTTTGTGAAGCTCTAGAACAGGGGTTCCCAACCTTTTAATAACTGCGTACCACTTGAAATTTTTGGTGTACCACCACTCCTATACTTTTTTAAAACATATATTAATGTCAGAAAAGTGCCCAATGGCTTGTTTTATTTTAATTAATATAATAAGGAAAGCTTCATATTTTATGATTAATACACTTGTATTTCGTATTAATGATGTTTTAATAAAGGAAAAAATAAAACGATTATTGAAAATTAGTTTTATTTTTTACTCACAGGTCTAAAAACAAATAATTTTAAATAATTGGTACAAACTAAGCAAACAAATATTAACAAAATCAAAAATCAATTTTTAGTGCGAAACTTGTTGTTTGTCTTTTATTAAAATATCAGAAGCAATGGAGCTTAACTTCACTCTTAAGTCCTCTTCAACACTTTGTTTCTATAGTTATTTTTTATATACAAAAAAGTTCAGAAAAATCAAAAGAGATATCAACTTAATTTCGCCGAGATAGACATTGAATAGAAATAGATAATCAGCACCAAAGTTAATCTTTAAATAATGTGCTACTGTTAGCGTCATTTATTACAGTGTAATAAAAACGTTAATCACAAAATTGATTTCATATAAACCCATTTTTCCTATATATAACGTGGTTGTACATACTAAAAAATCGAATAAACTTCGTAGAATATTTGGGTCGCTCGTATCATCCTTGCGTACCACCTGAAACGTTGCCACGTAGCACCAGTGGTACGCGTACCACCGGTTGGGAATCCCTGCTCTAGAAGAGAAGATAAAAAATATATTTTGGGGGATACTATATTCCAAGAAACATAACAAGACTTGAATGAATATTTCTGAAATGCAGTCCCTCCTAGCAACGCCTCTGTGAATAACACTAGGGTAATACTAATGATTATTGGTGGTTGCTTTCGGGTTTTAGGACGAAGGGGCATATTTGGTCAAGCTGCGCTAAACACAAGTCAGACAACATTATGAGGGAGGAAGAAAAGGAAAAGGGAACTTTTCTCTGGTGCATATTGGTTTTTTGTGTCCATTACATGGTTTTGAAGTCATGTCTTGATTCAGAACATAATCAAACATTATGACGTTAAGCGAAAATATTGCCTTATAATTTTTCATCATTGCAGTGCAGATGGCGAAGCACTAAAATTTGAAATGCACCTCTAGCACGATTTCAAACACCTCACTCTCCTACAGACGATAGTTTTCGTCTTCCGATGATTCATCTTCCAAATATACTAATAATGCTATGACGATCCATTCTCCGCCGTGCTCGGTCGTGACCTCCGTGAAGTAGAAGGCCATGACAGAGAGGGCGCTGAGAGCGATGACTCATTCCTTTCCGTCCGAGATAGAGAATACAAGAACGACCAGTGCCATCTTGGAACGATCGACTGTTTTGTAAACATTGTGTTCAATACTTCGCTTTCAACTTAGCGTATTATTATTTCAACTTATTTAAACGAGTGGAATTATACAAAATGCCTGACCATTGTTGCGTTCCGGAGTGCCGCTCCAACTACAAAGGAACGATTGGATATGTTAGCGTCTTTCAATTTCCGAAAGACGAAGAAAAAAAGAAGCTATGGCGTCGAAAGATACCTCGATCGGATTTCGAGCCCGTCAAACGTGCGGTGGTATGTGAAAAACATTTTCGTGACGAAATGATTATTCGTGAAGAGGAATTTCCCGACAAAGAGGGTAATATTCTCAAATTTGCTCGCAAGAAACCGATTTTAACGGAAGATGCTTATCCCTGCATATTCGATGGGTGCCCAAGCTATTTAACTGAGAATAAATCTCAGTATCGAATAAGCAGGGAAGAAAAACTTGCTAGGAAGGAAAAATAACTTTTCGACAAGTTTGAAGAACGTGATAAAATTCCTGACTTTGCCATTTTAAAAACAAATATTCACAGAGAACTTGGGTGCTTGACTTCTGATATCATCATTCATGTTACAGAAAGTGTTGTATATATATATTTTATGGAATTATCAACTGTCCCCAAAACTCTAAAAACAATTAAGTTTGACGAAAATATGGGTGTATATATTTATGCTAACGAAGCCTTTATATGCAAAAGAAGTTCAGCACATACTAAAAACTGACAAATTGTGTTTGTGGAGTGAACTTGTGAATCTAGTCAGCTATGTCAAACATATTAATTGTGACAAGCTGGAAGAAGACACAAAGAAGCTGTCAATTGTTGGACATTTTTTTCAAAAGGCAAAGGTGAAGAATATTGTTCTGAACAGTTTATATTGGAACAGATGCTCCTGTGCATTAAATGTCCACAAGGTAAACGGTACAGCTCAGACTTGACAGCTTTTGCATATTCACTATATATGAAATCTGCCTCATGCTATCAAGAATTGTGTAATAGCAAACTTCTCAGCATACCGTCTATCCGCCATTTAAAAAGACTAACAAACTGCCTATCTCTTAGCTGTTCCACCATTGACCCAAAGAACATAGCATATACGAAAGCCAAATGTGACAGACTACAAGATCATGAAAAGGTTGTCAATTTATTACTTGACGAAATTCATGTGAAACAAACAGTGCTATATAAAGCAAAACATTTGTCAGGCTTTGCTGAAAATAATAACACTACAGCTACTACTGTTCAAGCTTTCATAAGCTCTATATTTTCAAAATATAAAGAGATTGTATGCCTTATTCCGGTAAAAAATCTAACAGCTGATGATTTGCTAAAATTAACTCTCCAAGCTTTAGAGCTATTAAATAGTGCAGGTTTTCAAGTATTATGCATAATTTCTGACAACAATAGGATAAACCGCAACATGTTTCAGAGACTGGCAAAAGATTCAGATTCAAATATCCATGTTCCCAATCCCAGTGATCAATCAAAAATGCTATTTCTTATGTTTGATACCGTTCATTTGATGAAATCGATAAGAAATAACTGGTTAAATTCAAAGGATGCAGACAAAACTTTCATTTGTCCTGATTTTGAAAATTTACACCAGACTGTTAAAATAAGTTTTTCTCTCGTCAGAAACTTATTTAACATGGAACGTGAATCGATTGTGAAATTGGCACAAAAACTATGTTTTAAGGCTGTGTACCCAAGTAACTTGGAACGCCAAAATGTAAATTTGGCTCTAGGAATATTCGATGAAAGTACCAGCATTGCCTTAAGAAAATATGGTGAAGAAAAATGTAATGTGTTGCGTTGGAAACCCACTTCTGATTTTATAATTTTAATTAAAAAATGGTGGGATATTATGAATATCGACAACCCAAAAAAAGGTATTTTACCCGCAATGAAAACAGTTTGGTGTTTCGTTCTCCAAATGATGAACGCATTGATTTCCTATTAAAATTTCATGATTGGCTAAATGCATGGAAAAATTTGAAATTGAAGCCTCGTTGTGGTTGTCTGAGCGAGGAAACTTTCTATGCATTGCAGCAGACAGCAAACTGTATGATTTCAGTCATACACCATCTGTTAAGAAATGACACAAAATATGTGTTAACTGCGAAATTTCAAACAGATGGTTTAGAATCACGGTTTGGTTTATATCGGCAGATGTCTGGCAGTAATTATCATGTTACTGTTCAGGATATTTCAGAAAGTGAAAGAAAATGAAGAGTGAAAAGTATGTTAACTGTTCATTCTGGAAAAATTGGTGCAGTTCCTATTAAAACACTATTTTCTGAAGTCGTTGAAGCACCTGTAAACATAGACATTTTTTAAACAGAATTTGATGATGTTTTATGTGATATTGATGCCAATATTCCTGCAAACGATATTGAAGTCCTAATGTACATCGGAGGTTATTGTGTATACAAACTGAAATTGACATGTTTCTGAGACCATTCTTCATATGTAAACAAAAAGTTGCCAGATAATTTCATGTTTAAGTATTAATATATATAGAAATAGGTATTTTTTTATGATGTGCAGTTAGTATTTTGGACAATTTTCAATGAATCTATGTGTACTGAAATGTAAAACACATTGAACATTATCTCTACTGTACAGGAATTGTGTAAATATTATATACAACATGTCATTGTTTGATATTGTGTTGTGTTTGAAGTAGTGGGTAAATATTCTGCAAACATGACATTGCAATCAGAGGACTTATACCGATGGTCAAAGTTATGGAACATGTACCGTGTATGTTTCAGTGTAAAAAGTAATGTAAATAGCATAAATATTGTTTAGTATTAGTATTTTAGTAGAAATACTGTAAAGAAACTTTGGTGTCAATGTTTTCAGAAGAAATATTGCAAATAGACTACTAATATTAATGTTTTAGTAGAAATTATGTAAAACTGCTTAGTATTGCTGTTTTTGATAGAAATAATGTAAATATTAATGTTTACTAGTAATGTAACATTTAATGTTATCCTGAATTCCATAAAATTTTAGAATATGGATAGAATACATGATTACTCATGTGTCAATTTTAAAAGTTTATTTCTGAGACCATACTTTATATGTAAACAAAAAGTTGCCACATAATTTCATGTTTAAGTATTAATATATATAGAAATAAGTAGTTTTTATGATGTGCAGTTAGTATTTTAGACAATTTTGAATGAATCTGTGTCTACTAAAATGTAAAACACATTGAACATTATCTCTACTGTACAGGAATTTTGTAAATATTATATACAATATGGCATTGTTTGATAGTGTGTTGTTTATGAAGTTGTGGGTAAATATTCTGCAAACATGAATTCTTAAAGTATTTTTATTTAAGCTCTATTTGGTGAAAAATAAGCAGGAAAAAAATTAGCAATTCATATTGCAATCAGAGTACTACTGTGTTTCAGTGTCTAAAAAGTAATGTGAATAGTATAAATATTGTTTGGTATTAGTATTTTAGTAGAAATACTGTAAAGAAACTTTGGTGTCAATGTTTTCAGAAGAAATATTGTAAATATACTACTAATATTAATGTTTTAGTAGAAATGGTGTACAACTGCTTGGTGTTGCTGTTTTTAATAGATATAATGTAAATATTAATAATTAATGTTTACTAGTAATGTAATATTTAATATCCTGAATTCTTTTAATTTTAGAATATGGATAAAATACATGATTACTCATGTGTCAATTTTGAAGTTTATTTCTGAGATCATACCTCATATGTAAATACAATGTTTACTTTTCTTTACAGTAATTTTTCTCATTAGTTCTTTTCCTTTAAAAAAGGCAAGTTTGGTAGATATTTGGCACAGAAATTTTCCTTTTTTATTATAAGAAATTATGTTTCTATTAAACACACTGAAAAGTCAAAATGTCTGATTGAAGTTTCAAAACAAATACTAGTGGTTCAAATATTCACGAATGATTACTTAAAATTGAATTAAATGGTTCAGGGGAAAAGAAGAAAGAAAGTTTAATTTGTTGGCTATGAATTATTAGAAATCAACCGTTGAATTAAAAAAAAAAAGTACCAAAAAAAAAGAGAAACAATTCATATAGTCGGTATTAAAGCGATCCCGATAGCGGACGGAAAGGATGACGTCATCTACAAGTGTCATGGCCTTCTACTTCACGGAGGTCACGGCTCGGTCCGTCTAAGTTGACATCTCTGGACACCGCTAAGACGACCGTTTTGTTACACCCGTCGCATAATGACGTATCCCGACCGCGATATAACAGCACCTATTTCTTAGAAAACTGTAGCTTAACTCGTCTTTCGTTATCCCAGCGTCTTCCAGGTAGGGATACGACATCGATGTCGATGTTTTCAGAACATCCATGTTTTTAAAAAAAAACATCGATGTATTGGAGTCGATGTTTTTACGTTGTCGATGTTTTATTCTTAAATGAAAAAAGTATCGTTACAAAAATTTTTAAATTAACAAAGTAGCATAATTTTTATAATCAGCAAATTGAACATACTTATAGACCAAAGTGGCCAAGAGTGAAGGACCTGAAAAGTAAAGATGCGACATCGATGTCGATGTTTTCAACACATTGATGTTTTATAAAAATATCGATGCATTGGAGCCGATGTCGCATCACAAGTTGCTAAACCAGTTTTAAAAAATGGGGAAAAAAGTTTAAATACACTGAATTTTAAAAAAATCGATGGTTTTGGTGCGATATATTATCAACATCGATGTTTTAATTTTGAACATCGAAGTTTCAAAAAATCGATGTTTTGCTGGCGATGTAGTATCACTAGTTGCTAAACTAGTTTTAAGAAATGTGGTGAAAAGTTTAATTTCACTGAATTTTAAAAACATTGATGTTTTGCAATCAATGTTGCATGACTAGTTGCTAAACCAGTTTTAAGAAATGGAGGAAAAAAGTTTAAATACACTAAATTTTTAAAACATCGATATTTTTGGGTCGATGTTTTAATTTTGAACATTGAAGTTTTGCTGTCGATGTCGCATCCCTACTTCCAGGAAGCCTTTCAGCAGAAATCCAACTGTCGATGGAATTTTGAGAGTTCTCAAGGGGCTTGAGATTTAGCAGATCGTAATGTCAGTGTAACGTCAGATGAAGAGTGTTTATGTTAAGTGTTGAGAACTTTATGATCGATGTAATGTCAAATGGAGTGCTGTAACAGTACTTCCAGGAATATTTATGGCAGTTGAACACTTGAAAAGAGTTTTATGATCTCCAATTAGTGAATTTTTGAATACGTCGGCTTGATCAGAGAAGCCGCCTTTCGAGTGTCCCAATACCGTAACACCTCAGAAAGTCAGTGTGAGGGTTTTACATGAAACCGAGTGGTTTCTGCTTGCTACTCTACAATTAGAGTGGGAAGCAAGGTTCAAAGGTGGAGATTGAGGATATTGTTTTAATCTTAGATGGCGCTGGCTTCGCTGACGTCATGCTTGCTCACCCACACCTTGGTGCTTTTGTCAGTTGAAGGTAGACTCTTGATTCGATTTCGAAAGAACCTAAGTGTTCTTAATTTGATTGATTTGATTAATCTCAACTTGAATTAATAGGTAATCTTTATCTATATCTGTATAAAATGGAAAATAGTAATTAAACTTTAATTTAACTGAAAGAATCTCTCTAATCGTCATTTTTGTACGGACCAAAAAATACCACTGAACCATTTGATAGAAATCCCGCCATTCTGCGTCATATGCCTAAGCGATACAGATGAGCATCGAGACAGTCATGTCATGAGGGGGAAAGTTGCCTTTTTTGCTTATCGATGTAAGCAATTTATGAATACAAAATTTGATGCGTATATATGAGACTATCAGAGCAAAAGTGGCCTAACCCACAAAAAATCTCGAACATTTTGTTATTAACTTTTATTACGACCTTTCACTTTTCATGAAATGCGCAGGTTAGTCTTCTCAAATTACGCAATAACTTATTATTGATCACTGATAAATAAATTTTCAGTCAGATCTCAAATCAGATTGTAGAAGATAAACTAGAGGGCTCCGCTCGTCAACCCCCGATGAAGTGGCCATTTAACTTGTTTCATTCAGTTGCCATTTACGAACGTTCACATATTTTGTAGAATACACACTTGTGTCCAAACCTTTTTCCTCGATTTTTTTTTACAATTTTCGGGGGGGGGGAACGAAAAATCGGGGGTTTTACCATATAAACTAATGTTTTTTAAGAAAGTGTGGCGACTGTAGCAAAAATTTTCAGTTGCCGCGAGGCGACCGTTAATTTTCACCTTTATTACCGAACAGAAGAGAATGAGGAGTTTTCGACCAGATGGTATTTAGAGGCGTCCAGTAACCCCCTTTTTATGGCAACTGTCCCCGTTCGTTAGAGCGATGACCTTCAATCCTGATCCCTCAACAGGAGATCTGGGTTGACCCAGGGGGGGGGGTGACCTCAGAACATCAAGTTGCGGAATGAATTTTCCAGCGAGCAGTGTCACTCAGTGGAAACCACATAGCTGAGTGAACTAGTCGTTTTCGACTCCCTTATTGTTTTGCACTATTTAACGACCTTTTCATAGTTCTTGATCTATTAAAATAGATCTAAACACAGGTATCCCGAGTTAAGTATGTTGTGAGGGAAATAAACTTTTTGACTCCCTGTATTGACGTAGAATACGTCTAATCTTAAGAAACCGGGGTACCACGCTTAATTTTTGAGTGTCACAAAAAAGCATAAGTGCGAAAAATTTAACAACCGGAAATATGTAAATAATACACAAATGAACGATATCGCGTTCAAAAGAGCATTAAACAGAATGTTAAAAATGCTAATTGATCTTGCGCTGACATCATAGGCTGATGCAATCGCAGAGCAAAGTTGAATCACGAAAATGCACACTGACGCTCACATTAATTTAGTCTTGCACCGGCCTACTTTGTGTGAACATGACTTTTGAGGTGTCATTTGTTTCGTCTCTGCGCTTTATAAATAATAATAGAAATAAAATACTTGTATAATAATATAATACCTGAATAAAATGTCAACAGGAAGAAAGGTTGAAAGATGGGTAGTCCAAGATGATCCGGAATTCCGATGCTGATTGTCAACGGGCCAGACGAGAGCGCCTCAAAGTTGGTGTCGCGCCGCTCACATAATTTAGTCTAGCTCCGAACTCCTTAGTGCGAGCACGACGTTTAAGGTATCATTTGTCTCTTTGCGCTTTATAATAATAATAAAAAATACCTAAATATTTAATACTTGTTTAGATATCGGACTTCAATGTGTGGAAAATCGTAAAAATTTGAAAATGTCCAAATAAATGCATAATAAACACCAAAAGAATAATAGAAAACGTCAACAAGAAGAAAAGATCGACAGATGTGGAATCCAGGAAGATCCCGACATAAGATGCTGAGTGTCAACGGGCTCGGAGGGCGTTCTTGAAAGTATACGTGTCGCACTTTCAAGGTGAACAAATGGTATGAGTGTGCAAAGTACCTCCACCGCGACGCAAATAGCATATCTGATGACATTAACGTTTTACAATCGAACGATGTAGTTCAACCCATAGAAGTCGGTAATGAGCCACAACCTTCAAAATCAACAGCGAGTGCATCAATTGTGACACGTGTAGAACGATGAACATTTGATGTGTGAAATTAAAACAGTGTAGTAATAATTTCTTTTAACTCATTCACAATATGGCCTCACTGCGGTAGTCTACACCTTAAACCAAGCGACCGTGTACCGGCACAGCCCAGTACGTATTTCCTTTGTTGTAAGAGTCTTTGATAGTTCTATATCTACTCGGAAGGTGCTTTAGCTCCAATTTCTAAGCTTCATGCAGACTAAAGGCGGCGACATTGTTGGTTTAATTTTTTAAAAATTGTGTATATCTTTAATATTTATTTGTGTATTGTATATTGTGCTGTGTACTGCTTTTGCGCCAACATTGAACGCTTGGTAATTTTTATCGCAGGTTAGCCACGAGAAAAAAAATATATTCAAAGTAATTAGTCGATCTCGTGGATGAGGAATATGAACTGAACAACCCCATTTACGTTGAGGGGAAAGCCATAGAGCAGTGTTTCCCAAAATTTTGACATATGTGTACCCCTTCTATAATTTTCGTAACGCTGAGTACCCTTCGTCAAAAAAATGGATGTATTATAATAACAATCGAAATGTTTTATTTTTGTGACATACACAAACTAATAAGAAAAAGAGAAATAAAATTATTCATAATAAAATATAAATAAAAGTTTATTATAAATAACGTATATATTTGGATCAATGATAAGGATGAAATTGTTTGTGTTGAGATAACAGATCGTCATAATTTGCCTCCCTGGTTGTTAATTTTAATCCGAGATGTGGTTCCACTTCCAATAGTCTGGTTTTTTTTTTTCGACTTAATGTCTACAAATGCTGAAAAAGCAACTTCACATAAATATGAAGTTGGAAAAGGCAAGATGTATTTTAGAACTTTTTCTGTTAAAACCGGATACATTCACAAGTTGCATTTGTAACCAGAATGATGTTAAAGTACTCTCCTTATGTTTATTTTTCAAGAATCCATCTGAACACGACAAATCGTCTGGCATGGATGTTGTGTTAATGTTAAACGGATATCTTATCCATTCAATATATTTGGTTAAATGAGGGAAATAGTTTTTCAAGCCCACTTGCAACTCTCCAAATGCTGTGTTATGCATTTCAGAGTATCGGCATCAATTTTAGTAGTCGAACGTGTTATAAACTCATGAAGAGAGGGAAACGAGTCTACTTCTCCATTACCAACTCTGTTTTGCCATAACTTTAGTTTTGCGTGAGGAGTGCGAGAGGAGTGGTAAATGGTTCACCCCACGGAGGGTTAACAATGTAAGTTGTTCCTGTAACGAAGTGTGGTATATTTCCGCCGTGTCACTTCGGAATATCTCACGCCTCACAAGACTGTCTTGACTTGACTCATGAGAACGTAGAATTAGGCGCAGCTAAGCACAATGCAGTGCATATCCTCACCAAACTCCGGTGCAACGTGTACCCCCACCAAACTCTTCCCGTACCCCAGGGGGTACGCGTACCGCACTTTGGGAAACACTGCCATAGAGGCATCTTATCTCTCCTCTATGGGCGATCATTAGTATTGGCATATTTGGCAGTATTGGGTAGATTTCTGACCCAGGGGTGGTTCTGCGCCCGGGTTTATTGTCCACCCACCCGCGATAGGGGAATTCTGATGGCTGACCACTTAGAATAGATTGACTTCTCCCAAAAGGGGTGTTATGTCCAAACAACACGCGCCTCAGCCAACCCAAAACGGCGCAAAATCCTCACTTCTTTTTCCGTGTCCACTCGTGACCTCTAACCACCAATGAGCGTGCAGCAAACCGAAGTGAGTCTGAAATCGGTCTTCTTAAAGTACGCATGATCATCGGTAAGTATGATCTTATAATTTTTCAAGTTTATTTAATTACCCGCCCTCCCTTTCATAATGTTGTCAGTCAAACATAATGTTAGTCAATCTCGTCCGTTGGGCCAATCTATCTTCATGGCCTTTTATCAAATTTACCATGTTTCGAATGTCTTTTATATTGTATGATTATTACTTTTGTTATATGATTATTTAATCTGGAGAAATAATAGTGCTGGAAGATTATTGATTTTTTTTAAATCAAAGTTACGAATAAATAATTTGTTGTTTTATACAAAATCACTTGGACTGTTCTTTGTTCAACACCTAAGCACAAAGCGTCGAATATGCATGTTTTACATTTAGTGTATAAAACCTCATGACAATCCGTTAGCCACAATGTTCTGAGATATGTTCTATCCGACCCCTTAAACGTGCTCAGTGTTCAGTGATTTATTCTCATATCATATACTAACTACTATTCACGACGTTTCAGGCCTAGTAGTGTTCCTTATTTGAACCTTTTCTTTATTATTAAAAAATAAAAGTGGCACAACAGGGGGGAGGGTATACCCCTTAGAGAAGAGATAAAGTTGGAGAGCGCACAGGGGTTGCCAGGTGGCTGCCCTCGTAAAAACACGTGACGAACGGACGCATCTTCGCCTCTGAGATTAGGACGGCAAATTGACGCGTTGAGGAGAGAAAGTTTTTTGGAAAAAATGGTAGCCTACTGTTGTGCATACAATTGCAAGGAGAGAGGAACTTAAGGATCATCCGACTTATTTCACAGGTATGTTATTATTTACTTACCTAATTTTTTTTTTAACCAGTAACGTTGCATGACATTGTTGTATAGTCAATGTTTATTCATTATTGTGTGACAACTATTTTGCATTATTTGACTTCCTGAGAACAATTTGAATATCTGTAAGCTGATCGAAAATGTTTTGGAGCCATTAAAGTAATAAATTTTGCGAAAAAAATCGAATGTTTAACGGTTATACGAAAAAATGCAGGTTGGCGAATCTTGGCGCCTCGTATTTATAAAGTTGTAGGTAGTTTCTTGTATGCGGATTGGGCAGTTCGCTTATTATAGATTAATATTTTTACTACAGTATGTGACCTTTCCTTATATATGGTTATTTGAATTTTGATTTGCAGATATGCATTGTTTCAACACAGATAGAAGAAAATAATAAGTACTTTTGTACTAAATTAAAAACGTAAAAACAATTATTTCTTAAGGAGTTAATAATTTTTTTTTAAATAAAGCAGATGGTTTAATTTGAGTTTATCCTTTTTTGGAGTAAAAATAGAAACTGACGGATAACGGTTTAAATAATTGTTTAAATTTCGAGTATTTATTTAATTTAAATTTGCTGTCTAATCTAATTAAAATTTGTCTTATATTACTGCAAAACATGCTTAGAATGATGTACGTATTACTTTCGCAAGGCCCACATCTTGTAAAAATGTTTCCTAGAGCATAGAAATCAAAAATTAATTTTACTATACCTACACTATTACATGTTATGTAGTAAATATAGGAATATCAAAACCTAAGTTAATTACATTTCCTAGACATGTACTTTAAATAGTGTATTTACATTTTAAATGAGTTTTAATAACAATATAAAATGAAGAAATGAGTAGTAGATGATATAGTATACATCTCTTACGATCCATTTTGGCAAATGCAATTTTTTTTTAATTGAGTTGTTAAACTTCAAAACATAAACATTACTTTATATTTTTCTTCCAAACTTCTACGGGCTGTTCCAAGGGACGAAAAACGGAGAAAAGAGTGGGAAAATTCCTTGCGCCGAGAAAATTTTAAAGCAACGAATTAAAGCAAGATTTGTTCAAAACATTTCGAAGAGGATTGCTTTCACAAAGAAAAATTTTGAGGCCCTTGGTTGAAGTCAGATACCATACTCACAAAATTCAATTGTTAAGTAAAATTGAGATGCGATAACCAGCAAAACGTTTGACTGATCCAAATGAACCTACCTCAAGTCTTGTTGCAAGTAAGTTTTACTTAAATATAATTCATTCAAATAAAATGCGTGTGGACTAAATTTTAAGCTTAACCACTAAAATTGAGAAGTATATGCATGAAATTTATATGTATAATTCATAAATTTAATTTTCTTTGGTTGAATGACCAAAAAAACATGCGTTACTTGAGCAAGTAATTTCATAGTAATGTGTTTTTTATTTACTATAGTTATTTTATTAGAACCTAAAGCTGTTTCTCCGACCGCGTAATGTAAAAATATTTTTTTTAAATAATTCTTTGCTCTATTTTTAAATACAAAAAATAAGTATTTATTGCCGTGTAAGTAAAAATATACTTTTATCGCTTTCATATTAATTCCTCAAAATAAAAAAATCTTGGAGAATTAAGTTCATTAGATACATTTTTCAAACGATATTTTTACAAAATCCCAAAGTAGCGTTTAACGCTTGGTTAACGATTATGTCTACAATAACATGCATTGTCAGACCAAAACCCTGTGGGCATATCACCTGCAGATTTAAACAAACCCTGAAGGAAAATATGTTTCCGAGAGGAGAACTTTGGTGCAATTGTAATCTATTCAATGGTAAAACCTTTCTTCGTTACCAACTCTGCCAGTAGGCAAATGCAACGTTGGAATAAATAGTTCTACTCTTTGAAAGTTCGAAAAGTGTCAATCTACGCCTCTTCTCAAAAGCAATTCTTTGAAACATGTAGAATGGGAACAGTGGACGACTTTATTTTCTGTGTTGCATTGTCCTAAATATTTACTCATGGGAAAGCGATCTTCAAGTATACCGTTGGATGAAGGTTGATTGATTCGGCGCTCTTTCAAAAATTGAATTACAGTACAAATGGTGCTACACGCCATAAATCAGCGTCTTTTTTCCTTTCGATAAAACGATCGTGAGAACAAGAGGACTTGGCCTAAAAGAATTTCCCGGTGACCTCACGGACTACTTGGAAGAATCATCTTGATGAATCCGGGAAGCACGTTCTTCCATGGAATGTTCCGGCTACCGGACGTGAGATGTCCAAAAGGGTGAAAACGCCCTCCTCTCCTAACAAAATTCGATTCCAAGCCTGACTTCTGACATGGCGAAACCTCATCGTATTTACCACAGATCTTGTGCTGACAGCCGAAGGTGAGTCTATCTTTTCTAAGGGTCTTTATCTCTTGGACTTAATAATCTTTTGTTTTCAATCATCATTTCTGAAAATTAGTTTTTCTGTGTCTTGTAGAGGGGGTCCCTTTCATTTAATTAATGTGCATTCATTCACACTTTAATTCTTATGTAATAAATTTTCTTTTACATTTTAAAATAACCGTGTTCAGTTGTTTTGTTGGTCATATGGAGGCAAATCACTGTTTAAGCTAAAGGTTTTCCACTATACGATCCAAATTCATATTATTAACGTAACATGATTGAAGACGAAAAATTTGTACGTATTTGTTTCGATGAAATGAATATTGATTGTCGTGTTAGCTATGATTACGCAAAAGATAAAGTGTAAGGGCCTTACAAGAATGTCTCATTAAGTATTGGAAGCAGCCAATGTATGATAACTTTGACGGCAAATGACGAAACTATTACTGTTTCTTTTCACAGAAACATTAGAAAAAATTGGATTCAAGGTGATAAGTATCGTGTCGGATTTAGGTGGGGGAAAACATCCGCATTTTGAACAAATCGTCAAAAATACCGACAGAAGGTTAATTTTCAAATCTAATGGATAACTCAAGAAACATCCGAGTATTTTGCTGATTTCCTTCATCTTTTAAAGTTATGAAGAAACCATATTTTAGAGGAATAAAAACTACTCTCTGATAAAATGATACAAAAATCCGTAAATTAAATGTTACTGGAAGCCGATTCGAGCGAATTGAAAGTATGCCCCAAATTATCTTGGGGGCATATTTAAGTTAAAAACAATCAAAGGCAAAATATAACAATGAATCAAGTTTTATCGGATCACGTCGCAAAGGCCATCACACTAATATTTTTCGAGTGAGAAAGAAACAACTAATTTCATATCTATTACCAGTAGTACCCGCACGGCGTAGCCCGTGGCAAAGTTATGCTTTTAAAAAGAGTATTTTTGTGTGTGAAATTAATCCCTCGACCGCAAAAAGGAAAAGCTTTGTTTCAAATCTTGGGGAAAATGGATAAATGGATTTGCTTACATCGATATTTTTTTTTCTATCCATTTCCGACTCTTCGCCTGCTGATTCTTATCTCCAATCCTACCCATTTCGTGACGTCACACAAGCTGCAGTCAGCCCCGATCCTTCACGGTGGCTCAGGCCGCACAATATGACGTCACCACGGAACGACAGACACCTCATCCGCATGGCGGTGACGGACAGTACAGCGTCCTCTCGAGTGTTGGCGGCACAACATTGGAGTACGTCTACAGGTGTATCATTGTGTGCCTCTACGGTTCGTCGACGTTTGCAGCGCCATGGGCTACGTGCAAGGATTCTCTGCATACGATTCACTTGACGCTGATCTTTTGACGCCACCGGCAACAATGGGCTCACCAACACAATCAATGACGTGCTGTTTGGCAATAAGTCGTCTTCTCAGATGAGTCCCAAGAAACGGGATGGACGCGTACTCGTCAAACACAACAGAGGTGAACGCCTTTGCCCGGGATGTCCTATTCAGCGTCACACTGAACGAACGCCTGGCGTTATGGTCTGGGGCGCTATAAGATATCATGGGCGATCCCGCCTACTCCAAACTGTGGGAACCCTGAACAGCGGGCGCTACATTAGAGACGTTGTGGAGCACGAGGTCCTACCCCTCCTACAATGCATTCCCGGAGCTGTATTTCAGCAAAACAATGCCAGTCAGACTGTTACTCGGAATGTACAAGCCTTCTTCATTTCACAGGTTCTGCTTCTTACATGGTCTGCACATTCCCTGGATATGTCACCCGTTGAGCATGTCTGGAATTACATCGGACGGTGACTCCCCCGTCGGGCAGAGTACAGTTGAACTTAGATAGAGGCCACCTGGAATGCCATTCCTCAGCATGACATTCAGAATCTGTAGGATTCGATGCCACGACATACATGTACGGGTTCTCAAAGCTACGCGTGACGGCTGCACGGGATATTAATTTACGGCATTATTTTTGTTTTATTGCTCAGTAAATTTGATCGTTTATATAAACTACTATTAATACTTGGAATAAAATTCATTTATTTCTGATTATTCTTTTACAGTGTTGTAATTTTCACAAACAATAGTGCATTACATTGAAGAGAAGGTAGTTTTTTTTATCGGTTTCTTATCTTCAAACACAACAAGTACATGATTTGCTCATTTACAAAAAAGAAATATGATGCATGTGTTTGTTATGGTTTATGAGGTATGACCTGTTAAACCAACCGACTGCAAAAATGGAAAAAAATTTAGCCTGATGAGTGCCAACACTCTATTGCCTTTAGTATCACTTATATAGCTGATTTTGAAAGAGAAGAGCATTAGCTTTAATCTGATACCAAGATTAGCCCGATTGGTTGGAAAATAAGCAAAACACGGTTTTTTCTAAACTGATAACCAAAAATGAAAATTTTCAAAAAATTCCTCCGAGTTAATCCGAATTTTTGATAAAAAAATCGGAAAAAATTAATTTGAGATTGTGTTATATGTATCTATTCATCAAAAACTTTTGAAAAAATTTCCAAGAAATAAAAGTGCCCTTTGAACAGTTGTTCCCAGTCCTTAAAAGGTTTTTCATGCGTCCTTCACGACAGAAAAAACTCGTACCAGAAATAATCGCTACATCGATCGCGATACTTTATTCTGCAGGGGGCGTTAAAAGGATGCGGCCGACATTGATAATATTGAACAGTAGGAACACATGTTACATGCAATTGATTGAGGGGCAAGTCGTCTGAGATAATGGTATCTGGATCGCAGTCCAAGTGCAAATACGAAGGCGTGATTCTGTTCCGTATATTTTCACTTCACACTATCGAGTCGGATTCTGTTTAAATTCCTGCTATTTCTTCCTTGTTGCATTTGGTAGCGTTTACATCAGAGTTGAAAACACTTCCCTCTCCAAAAATCGAAGACATTCCGAGAAACGACACCAATTTTATCGCCAAGATCTCGTGTCGGTGTGGCGATTTTACCACCCTGTGGAATTAAGGTGGATTCTAAATCATTACGTACATCCATGTCAAAACTGGAATTCGAACCCAAAGTTTGGAGCCCAGGAACATGACTCTCGACTACCCTTATCGATTTCTCTCAACTCGAATATAACTTGACTACCACCTAACTTTAGAACTATACTACACCTGGATAAACTTGAAATAAATTAACTTTTAAAACTATTTTATTTTTATAAGTGGAGGGAACGATATTACATGCAATCCACCGCCATTCAGCTGTCGCTCGGGGGCAAAAGTAAGACGACGAAAGCGTATCGATTTTATACTTTGTATCGCAATCTGTGTCATCGATTGACAAGCACCTGCCTTTTAGCAAATGAAGCTGCCAGAATAACTTTTCCTTTACCCGGTCTCTTTCCTGCCTCAGGAGACCTCCAAGAGATTTCTCACTTCACTCACAATAATAAAAGATTGAGCACGTTTCTTCATTCACAGTAAAGTTTTCTTTTGGACGTCACAGTTGTTCCATCTAATTGATAACGTAAATGATAACTAAATATATAAAAAAATTACAACGCTACATATCGATATCTTAATTGTAGAACATTTTGGTCCTGGATTCTCGAATATCTATTTGAGCAGGGATATACTTTGTAGTTAGGAATCCACTTAAAGCCGAATATCCCAATGTACTAAACTCTGGTTTAGCAAAAACTGACGATAGATCCTCAAATCAAACTCACATGGGTATACTGGACCTAGAACATTGTGTTGAATATGTAGAGAATATTTTTAAGATTTGGCCAAGAATAAGAGGTTTAGCTTCGTTAGTAAAAAACTTATTGCAATTGAAATAACTACAGGCTGGTAAATGATAAAGCATCACCATTAAGGAGATCTATCACTAGGGTTAAATAATTGGAATTACAGCTACGTTCGACTACTGGAAGGCGAAGAAATCAGTATTTTGTTTAGCCTCTACACGTTCGGCATTGAAAGAGGCTTTGGATGTGTGTTTGGGGAATGCCAGTTTATGCTGCAATCATGAAAGGTACGTTGGCAATGTTGAACACGGTGCTCAAGTTCATTTGGTGTAGCCAGGGGTAGTCCGATGTGCCAGTAGCTGGTCGATCATAGACCAGACGCGTTCGATGGCGAAAGATCTGGTAAACGAGTGGGCTATAGAAAAAATAAAATGTCGTATTAAATGTCTAGAAGCGCTGTAAACGTACCATGGGTCATACGAAAGCACTGAAGAAACTTGACTAAATCAGACATTTAAGTATGGTACGCTCCATACTCCGGCCCCTTTTATTCCTCTTCTGCTATAAAGCAACTGACAACTACTTCCTCGCTGTCCATAACAGCGTTTGACATAGGAAAGTTACACGATGAACTGAGACGCCACCTGTGGGTGGAAAACTTTCGGAACTGCAGATGTTTCGAATGCAATGAGCGCACACATTAAATTAATCCGATCCGTGCGATGTGGACGAGTGTGTGTTTACCAAGCGCATACTGCGGATTTTAGAATTTACGGCATAGCACGCAGGGTTTTAGAATTATTTACATTTAAATGAGACTATGCTTACCCATCCGCATCGGAAGTAGGTAATGCCGATAATTCGGAAGGAAGGATAAAATCCATTCGGTCCTTACAATGAAGGTGACTCATCCGTTCACAGTGCAAATCTTTCTTGAGATCCCGACTCCCTTAATGATATTTTCTCTCTAATTAAATGTAGTCTCAGGGTATTTAGGTGGGCTGTAACGTTAGCTTGGATCACATGAAAGAACTGAAAACTTGACATCAACTAAATCAGGGAATAACGTATTATACTCTCCATCTCCGACCTTACTTATATTGTATACACACACAAGCTCCGTTTTTATTCCTGCTATGCTATCAAGCAACTTACAACTAATTCTTTCTCGCTGTCTTTAACAGCGTTTGAGCACAATAAAATGTGTTGGCACAGTCTATGTTCATACGAGAAAGTTACAGAATGAACCGAGAAGCCTCCGGTGGCCCACCTTTGGAAATGTCGATGCTCGGAATGCCGTGTGCACAGTGCACTAATTTAATCCGAGGCGGATTAAAGTGCGCTTATCTTAAAGCTCTGGCTGATCCTTTCAAAATGCAAGTATCAACTTCGAAACAAATTTTTACTTATGATAAATTGAAAGAACAATTACCTTTGGAAATTAGTTTCCACGTATCACTGATTGACAGTCATAAAATTTTTTAAGTTCGCGTCAACTTAAATTTACGGAATACTATCTCATGAATCTAATCTACACGAATACGTAATTGCAATGTGACAAATTACTAGACGTTCAAATATCGATGAAGCCTCTCTAATTGCCGGTTTTTTCCCTTTCGTTTTTTCTTTAGTAATTTCAGCATGTGATGATACTCCCTGCCAATTTCTTGTCCTGTAGGAGGGCCTTGCAGTATCAGGATGCCCGAATGTGAGTACCTGGGAATAAAGCAACTGCAGAACACCTGCCATTTCTTGTGATTCAGGAAGTGATCAAGCGTTACGGGGTGACGCGAGAGAGATCAAGACAGACCATGGAACAAGTCATCTCAGAGACGTTGGAGAACTCTGAAGAGTGAGACGCTGAGAAGGTGGTATAAGGCCATCAACGACGTGCATGTGATGTAACGATGATCCCCTGTAAATAGTTTTTCCAATCCACTTTAACAGCATAACGAACGTCTCCTCCCAACATACACTACCCTACAATAATGGACCAAACGCCAGCGGATTTGCATAAAATCCGTCGTTGTTTTTTTTCGTGGTATGACCTGGGACCTTTGCGTGTTTTTCCTGGTAAATTGAACACCGACGCCTACATGAACATTTTGGACAGTCAGATTCTTCTTACGCTCTGGCAATTCTATGGAATGGAAGAATGTAACTTCCAGGACGACAAAGCTCCATGCTATGTTGCAGCTTTGTCAAGCAGTGGTATCGGGATATGGATGTAAAACGTCTTCCCTGGCCTGCTCAGACTCCCGACCTAAACCCCGTACAACACTTGTGGGACGACGAGTTAGAGCGTTACGGACCAGTGAACCACGTCCGAAATCTACAGGTGAGCTGGCGACCTTCTAGTAGCAGGAATGAACACAAATACCCATAGGTGTGTATCAAAACCTTGTTGAAAATATGCCCAGAAGGGTTGCTAGTGTAATTGCAGCACGTGGGGGGGGGGAACCATCCCCTATTAAAGCATGGTTTCCTTCCCTTATACCATCACATCTTGCTGTCCGGTCCGTTATTGTAGGATAGTGTATATATTTGGTAAGTTTCTTGAGCATAACTTTTCATTTAAAATTTTAAATCATTCTTTTTTTGGTGCCATCGACCTCCTAATGCAATAAACGGAGCAATTTCGCGCAGCTTCATGGTTATTTCTACCCATCGTTCAGATTGAAGATGGGTCACGCGTTTGTGGGAAAAAGCGCGAATTCTAAAGAGAAACAAATTTTTGAATGGATAATGACTGAAAACGCCAGTCTGCGCACTTCGATAGCCCATCGACCCACGTAATTTAGCCTTCCGAGATCTTACGACAGCGACTTCGCCAGCATGCTCCGTCCATTTCAACCTCCAAAAACTAGAAGCTATTCAAAATTCTACACTTTGTATCATCAGCGATTATCCCTGGTACTACAGAAACAATAAAATCCACGAAGATCTTGAAATTAATGATCTTATCAATGATCTCTTCAATAAGCTCGCTATAAAATTCTACACTAAAATTCAAATCATTGATAAGCCTGCCATCCAGTGTATCCTCAGATACGACTTTCGCCAACCAAAGGGCATCCTTAATACATAATTGTTTTCATTTTATTTTTCGTCCTTCCTTTTTGTTTTCTTTTGTACTCTTAGCTTTAATTCAATCATCTTAGCATCTGCTGTATAGCACTAACTGGACTCGCTTTATGACTCCGCTCAAGTACATACTAGGGATACGACATAGACAGCAAAACATCGATGTTCAAAATTAAAACATCGATGTTGATAATGCATCGCCCCCAAACTATCGATGTTTTTAAAATTCAGTGTATTTAAACTTTTTTTCCCATTTCTTACAACCGGTTCAGCAACTATTGATGCGACATCGACAGCAAAGCATCGATGTTCAAAATTAAAATATCGATGTCAATACATCGCCCCAAAACCATCCGATGTTTTTAAAATTCAGTGTACTTAAAACTTTTTCCCCCATTTCTAAAACTGGTTTAGCAACTAGTGATGCTACATCGGCTCCAATACATCGATGTCTTTTATAAAACATCGATATCGATGTCGCATCCCTTCTTTTCAAACCCTTCACCCTTGGCCACTTTGGTCAAAAAGTATGTTCAATTTACTGATTATGAAAATTAAGCTACTTGGTTATTTTTTTTATTTTTAAAATGGTATTTTTTTTTATTTAAAGATAAAACATCTACAACGGAAAAACCATCGACAAGTGATGATCAGTGAAACATGACATCGATGTTAAAAAAAACATCGGCTCCATTTATATATCGATGAATACATCGACATTGATCTCGCATCCCTACACTGACCCACTACCTCCCTACTTGCTACTGTATAAAAGCTATTTCTAACCCATTTTAGCTCAACTACCACCTTTTATTAACTTTCTTGTTAAGATTTTCTTCTATTTCGATGAGGAGATAAGCTGCGACGCAGCGGGTGCTCCGTAAGTGGTATGTACAGTCCAGTTATTTTAGCTCTGTTCCAGTCCAACTACAGATGGAGATAGGCCTTCGGTCTAGGCTCTCCGGCCCACGTATTATATTGATTAACCCCGGCGACAGGTTTGATTGATTGTTCGTGATACTTTTATTAAGTAGTCTATTTGTAAGCATCGTTTTACCATACATCGTTGATGATAAAACTTAGTTGTAAAAATGTAATATGCCAAGATATTAATGTTAAAATTGATGTGTCCATTCATGTGTATTTAGATTAATAGTGGTATTGGGGAACTTTGCACTTCTAAATTTAAGATAAAGAGATATCTATTTAAAATGTATTTCGACTTTTTTGCCTAATTCAAGCAAATTTAAAATTGTCGCACTGCAATATTAATACGAATTGAAAGAAACATTCAATATTATGTAACATAAAGAATGGGACATTTAAACAATTTGTTTTAAACAATAAGTTTGCAGCTTAATTTCAACACACAACCAACTAGATTGATCACGAGCACATGGAACAATTTGCGCCCGAGTTGTCAAACCTGAAAAACCAGAGAGATTGATAAACCAAACCTGTCGCCGGGGTTAATCAATCATCTTGGTTCAGTCCGGTTTGTCCAGTGTGGACGGGGCTTTGAATTCGCCTCCGAATGAGAGGAGAGGCTGGCAAGTTTATGACCGGATGGGGGCAAAGGAATGTCTTGTGGCCCCTCGTATTTCAGCTGTCGAGCGGCGTTAACAAGGACAAGGTACAGGAGATGTGACGCTGAGTTTAACCATAGCCGTCTCGAGTCGGCTATGGTTTAACCCCCGTCGACAAGAGAGAATCGTTGGACTTTTGGACGTGAACGGACGCAAGCTGGTCTAAAACCATTTTTGCGTTTTTTTTTTTATCATTTAGCCTTGAAATTGTGTCTTAAATTGTTAGCTTTGTATATTTGTTAAATGATTTTTTTAATGAGCCTGCATGCTCAAAGTATGTTTTGTGCCTAAAATTCAATCGCTACTTAAAATATATCTCAAGACGTTACAGTGCATAAGTGACAAAAGTGTTCATTCCAATTTTTATAACTTTATTATTTATGAGTTGATTTTATTACGCGAATAAACAATTAAGAATTGGATTTGTTTTTCAAAGATCATTTATATTTTATTTTTACAAAGTATAAAAAAACAATGTGTCAGTGACTGACTAGAATTTTTTAAATGCAAAATAAAGCAATTATTAAACTTTTTAAAGCGTTATAAACAGAAAAAAGTTTAATAATTGCAGGATTACGATATTTTTGTACGAGATATTGCTCTTGGAACAGATAAGCCAATATCTGCTGTTGATTCATTTCATGCAAATCATTGATAAGTGCAAAGCAAAAAGTGTGAATGTTATTATTTACTATCTAATTTAGAAGAGCTTCGCGTTTATGCCTACTCAACCCACCCTTAAACAAAAAGAAGAGTAGATCTGTGAATTGATAGACTTCAAAATTCAAATTGTCTTTCAAGTTCCAATTAACCTCCAACCTTGTTTGGATTGTGAAACAGTCCGAATTTCTGACTCAACGTCTAAACTTAAATATGGTCAGACATATCTTCTGAGGTCCAGTCACAGTAGGAAGTACACTCTTCTCAGTCAACTTTCACTAAGAAACCAATAACTTATCTTATCTCTCTTTGACCTTGATAACATACATGTAGAATATTAAACACATTAGTTTTATCAGTTGACATCTACTGATCTTCACAACGAACTTGAAAACAACAAAATGAATAGAAAAATAGATTATTTTTTTTTTTAATTTTAAGTTTAGCGTTTAAGTTTATATCAAATTCTGTGGATAGCAAAAATAATATTTCAATAATGAACATTTGAACTGGAGTTACAAAATTTCAAGATATAATTAATAACTACAGTAGGGGCTACTTCAAAAACGCGGTTTTCTCCACTTGAGATTTTAACATTTTGATTTCGAAATATTCCAGCCAGATACGTTTGATTTTCCTTTAATAAATAATTTCTTTATTAAAAATTTATATTTCCGCAAGAAGTTGTGACGTTACGCCGAATTCCAATTTGGTTTGTGAAGCTAACCAACACCACGGGGGAGTTCGTTATGGCTGTTATCCAATTTGCGAAGCAAACCATAGTTCATAATATTCTACGATGATTGATCAATTTTTTAGTATGTACAACCACGTTATACTATTTCTTGTGCCATTTATTACTAGTTACTTGTGTGAGAGTGGTTTTTCTGAACTTTGTATGTAAAAAATAAGTATAGAAACAGAGTTAAGTGTTGAAGAGAGGACTTAAGAGTGAAGTTAAGCTAAGCTCCATTGCTCCCGATATTGATATTTTAATAAAAAAACAAACAAGTTTCGCACTAAAAATTGATTTTTGATTAGATTAATCTTTGTTTGCTAAGTTTACTAATTATTTAAAAATATTTGTTTTTAGACCTGTGATTAAAAATAAAACTATAATTTTCAATAATCGTTTTATTTTTTCCTTTATTAAATTATCATTAATACGAAATACAAGTGCATTAATCATAAAATATGAAGCTTTCTTTGTATTTTAATTAAAATAAAAGAACCCATTGACACTTTTCTGACATTAGATACATGTTTCTAAAAATATATAGGACTGGTGCTACGCCAAAAATATTTAAAATTTTCAAATGGTACGCAGTTACTAAAAGGTTGCGAACGGTATTACAAGGGGCAAACTGACGGCTATTTCTGATGGAAGCAAACCAAATGGGAATTCGTAGCAATCACCGGGGGTTAGCGAGCAGAGGTCACACCTGACCCCACGAAAAGAACTGTCACAGGCAAAGCCGAGGCCACGCAGTGGCTAGTATTCTCTATAAAAATCTACGCTGTTTGATCAATCCAAACCAAATTTGGTACACTTGTACTTCTCTGCGGGAAAACATAGGCTATTATTTTCCTGTCTTCAGACCAATTTATAGCCATGAAAATTGGCACACTATTAGTCCTAAAATGCCCCTCGAAGCCCCAATTTTAAAATCTAAAGTTTGTTTTCCTGCAATAATGAACATAGACAATGAAACACGTTCTACAGGGTTTGTGTTTTTGAGTTAACACAGTGAAAGGTCGCTGTCATATTTTAGCTGTCGCGGTCATATTTGAAACCCGAGCAACGCCGGGTTTACTAAAATAGCTAGTAAACTATACTATTTTAGTAAAGTTTTCGGTCATTAATTTGCAGCCAAGGAATGTATCAAATATATGATCAAATACTATCAGCAGCATTTGTTAGATTAGCTGAAACTATTTCTGAAAAAAAAATATGCCAACTTGCCCCTGTCTCCACTATGTAATAATAATTATTAATGTTTGAAAATATTATGAATTCGAACCTAATTATACAGAGGCTGTTCACACATATTTTAGACAATGTATATTGTATTCAGAAAACTAAATTACATAAAATTCTTGTGTTTTAAATGTTCTATTTGATAGCCCTTATTCTGAACTATCTTTCGACACCGTAATTTCCAGGATAATAATGCCTTTAGAAGTGTCAGAAGAGGTATTCTATCCCATTCCTCCTGAACAGCTTTCCAGAGTCCTGTAAGGGTTGTGGGACGACGTTTGGATAATGCAGATTTTAAAAGTCCGAAAGCACAAAAATCCATAGGTGATACATCGGGAGATTTAGTAGGGATATCAGTGAAGGGTATGGCCTTGATACCGGTTTTTCGTTCCATTTCTTTTAGGAAATTTACAGTGGATTTTGATGTGTGACTGCTAGCTTTGTCTTGATGGAGTTCCACAGATAGATGGCAAAGTGGGTAAAGGTGGGTATTTCGTTCAGAAAAATAGGCGATAAAATAAGTTCCCGATAGTATTTGGAGTTAATCTTGACATTTTTTTTTCCACTCTCTTTATTTTAACTTGACATTATATGAAACACCAGCAACAATCATGAATCCCTTAGAAAAACTTTCTTCCGATTCTGTAAACCATGTACTTAAATTTTTTTCTCCCCTTTTATGATAATAAATGGCTCTTTTTTTGCTGCAATCATTTAAATACACCCATGATTCATCTATTGTGACAATTTTTTTCCATTTTTCTTTGTATAAGTGTTTCTCATATAGAATTCGGCAGCGTGTCCTGCGTTCAGCTTTGGAAAAAGACGATGCACATTGCGTTTTTTCGTTTTTTTTTTAAGATTTAAATCAACGTTTATCATTTTGTTTACAGTGGACACCGAGCATTTTAATGATTTTGCAACTGTCCTTTGACTAGGGGGATTTTCTTTTAACATTAAACAACGTACCTTTGCAATAGTCGAAGATGTCCGTTTCTTCCTTGGATACTTGTTTGAAATTTTGGTCCCACTTGAGTCTCCAATTTGACGTTTTTTTCCTTTCTTGTTGACGATATTACCTATCGACGCTTTAGATATCACAAAACCATGACTCTCGCATCGTTTTTGGATAACGGAATATGAATATTTCTCTTCGGAAAGAGCATAAATATAGCGTTCGAACCACTGCTTCGTTAAAAGCGCCATTTTGAATAAAAACAAACCTCTCAAGCCGCAGACGATAATTTTGACTTTTAAAAACAAAGTTCAACTGCAATTATTTCTTTTGCAGCAAACGATTTTTTATTACCGCTAACCAAAATCGTCTAAAAAACGTGCGAACAGCCTCTGTATTTTTATAGGAATCTATGCAGGACTTCTAGTATGGCCATGCAAAATTTCAGCTTATTCCTTTAATTAGTTTTTGAGCTACATCAAATTTTCCTGCGATTTTTTGAGGTAACCAAACTTCTGATAATAATTCTTGGATAACACTTGCATCTCTACTATTATAAAAGGGAGTGTCTGATTGTGTGTGCGGTGTCCAGACGAATCTATAGGACTTATAATAAGTAATAAGATTTGGCACACAGATAGGTGACTGAATAGACAACGAAGCCCGAATTTTAAAATTTAATCTAGAACATTTTTTATTTAATTTATTGGCCTTTATTTACTATTTGTTTTCCTTAAAATGGCAACAGTATAAAGAGATCACATAATCTAAATTTATTTTTTTCCTTTCGTTTCTCATGAACACAAACGATTCCAGCAAAACACAACATCTAAACATTTTTATTTCTTTTTTATTCTCTAGTATAAGTTTCTATATTTGCGATCGTAAAGATAGAGTAAAAATTTCATTTGAAATCTGAGGAACATTTTACACCAGATCGATACCTTAAATGTGATTTTCTTTAAATAAATATTTTTTCAATTGTAACTTACTTATATTTTTGCAATACGAAGAGGATTATTTGAGATTTTCAATCTTTGCGATCGTTAATGATAGTGAAAATTTCAGCGGATTTGAAATCTGCGGAAAATTTTACCAGATCTATACTTCAGGTGACATGCCCGTGTCATGTCGGGTGAAGGTGTGACTCATTCTTAAAATTATTGTTTTTTCTTTTCAATATCAGTAAGGACACGAAAATAACTGCCACGGGAAACGCCGTGATGGCCTGCTAGTAGTAAATATAATGTAATTATCAAATCGTTTTCACTTGCGTAACAAGCATAATAATTCTCGGATCGCTAAAAAATACTTTTGAATTAGTGCTCAAATTTGAAATTCGGGTAGCGATAACTACAGTCAAACTCGATCTACGAATAGCGTTTTTCTATTCTATGCGTAGATGCTCTCTGAAATTGACACCCAATTTAGCATTGATGGATGGTGAGAAATCCGATAAAGATCGCTTCGGTATCCTGTAGCGATCCCCATGTTTACCAGAGGCAGTAAACTCCATGGGAAAAGAAGAGATCACTCAAGTACTGTGGCGTCTGGTGTATATATTGGTGACGCACAGAAAAACTCTCGAAAAACGTAATACAATATTTGTATCGTGATACAATGAGAATTCTAGGTTGCAAAGGATCTGGCCTGAATACCACTAACAACGAAGTATTGGCAATGCGTAGGACGGACGTCCTAATTCTGACCGAGATGGTCGTCTGGAAACACAATCTGTGTCTACCGAAAGTATAGACCGCAAAGGATCTGGCCTGCCTACCGCTAACAATGTAGTCTTGGCTATGGCTAAGACGGACGTCCTAATTCTGCCTACCGCTAACAACGAAGACTTGGCTATGCGTAGGACGGACGTCCTAATTCTGACCGAGATGGTCGTCTGGTAGCACAATCTGTGTCTACCGAAAGTATAGACCACAAAGGATCTAGTCCAAATGCCAATATTGGCTATCTGACCGGGATGATTGTTTGGTAGCAGGCAAGGGATTTGCGTCTATCTGCCGCTAACCACGAAGTCTCCTCGGCTTCAGGCTCTCGGGTTTGCGCGTCCGATCATGGCATTGGGATCAGGTCCACTCTCGAAGTTTTTACTTGTAAATATGTCGATAGATCAAAATCCTTTTTGGCTCGGCTTGGTGTGAGGCAAATCTGTGCTTACCCCCACGTCCAATGACACGCTGGCATTATCTCCGTTGGAGGTGGTCATCCAGGGCGGTCGAACCTAGCAGGGGTGCTCCACGAAGAGAATGTGGGTGGCCAAATGTCACAGTACCTAGGGTTCCTGAAGCCCGTACACACCTAAAGAAGATGTGCCCCTAGGGGATTAATGTCTGGGGAAATGCCAGAACCAAATAGGGAAAATTGTGATGAGGTAGTGAACGTACAGAAGAATAGCACTGAAATAGTAAGGAAAAAATGTGTGCAGAAACGGCCAACCCTAAAGGAACCCTCAATCATTAACTTTGATCCTGAAAGAGGTATAAGCTTCTATTCCTTGTTTTAGTCACTTTAACACATTCGCTGCTGATCTCGCGGCAATTGGCATTATATGTTAGGTGTTGGCGTAGTATTGGCATGGAGTAAAGGTTAGAAGCTAGTTGTAAAGGTATGTGATTTTTAGAATATCTATATCTTTATTAGTTAGTAAAAAAACGTTTCTACGTCGGGGCAATAACTAAAAGTACCTTCAATACCACGCCAATTTAAAATTGGATGTAAACTAAGATCTGTGGAAGGTAACCATACATAAGTATGTCAGAGGTATATAATATGTTAACTACTTCAGTATGACAAATTGGGAGAAATTGTTCCATTTGTGGACGAGATCCATCAGTCAAGATTCAAAAATTCCTAAAAAATTACACTAATCCATTAACGACCGCATTACTTTTAGCTTGAAGGAAATGAACAAAAATCAATTTTTAGACGTATTAGAGTCTAATTAAGATTAAAAAAAAGTAACATGAAAAAACATTTATTTGTATAAAAGATACAAAATGTTGCGAAAATGCAACGTCAGTCAAAGCCTACAACTTTTGGTAAAGTTGAAAATCTTTGAAGCACTTGCTATGTAACGGCACATTACATTTTTTACATACAGTTATTGTTTGGCTAATACAATTTGTGCAACTTTTTCTTTTGTTTGTAGAATATTTCTCGAAAATATGACTTGTGGGATCCTAGACCACCACCATTTCTTTCCCTTTACTTTCACTCTATACATTGCAATGAAATTACCAAGCAGGTCCACTCCACCCATATGTTTGTTGTAATCCTCGATGAGTTTAGGTTGCTTTACAGATGCGGATTTCTTTATTTTCTTGAGTATCTATTGGCCATTGAAGATGGATTAATTGATTGTATCAAAGTTGGTGGCCATAGAGTAACAATGGAATTTTCGTTCCAACGAACTACTGCAATACTATGCTCCTTATCAAAGACAAAGTCATATGTTCCACGTTGTTCTTTTTTCATTTTGATTACATGTGTAATAGGACATTTTCCTGATCTGTCGTCACGGATCACTCCAGTGGCATGAAACCACGACTTTTTCAATTTCGAAACAACATATGTGATGTAAAAAGTTATCAAAGTATACATAGTGGTTTGAAGGAACTTTGACTACTTAAAACACGTTTCCACCCCAGATCCGTCCTTTTATCTGCATATTTACCTGATTATATATCAAAATGATATAAGTACCCTTCAGAAAAACACAAACGCCAAACTTTATACCCGAAACGAACAGGTTTTCCTTTCAGAAACATTTTGCACGAATGTCTACCGAAATAAGGTATCATTTGTTCATCGATAGAAAGATTTGATGAAAAAACACACACCACTGCATGAAATTGGCATTTAAAATGTTTACACACGGACGAACTTTAGCCATTTTATCTGCTTTATCCAATTCATTATTATCCGCTAAATGCAAATTCTGGTTGATAGTAATGCATAGAACGTGTTAGTGCTGTACGTACTAATGGACAACTGACATCTTCTGGAACTGAACAGTAAAGTCTCTCTTGAGGAAGACATACATAACCAATGTAAAGCAGAAATCCCATAAAACGCTTCAGTGTAGGAACAGAAAGAGGAAAAATTTAAAAGATTTTCTGTTGTTCATATTTCATACTTTCTTGAGAAATTTGTTCCAAAAGATTCTGATTGTACAATTGTAAACATACATCTACTGGCTCTAGAACATGCAATTTTTATATTGCTACTTCCTTTTTTGCTTTTTCTACGGTTTCTTTGTCAGCAGACATTAGTGTGTATACGGGATGCAAATTTCTCCAAGTAATATTTTATTTAGGTGATTTAGAAAATGTTTATAATTTTGTGATGAATCCGATAAATTTTAAAGTTTTTTTGAAGAAACAAGTTCGATAACAACAGATATGTCTTTTGGTCTCGGCATAATATCTCCCAACATATCGTCATTGAAGCATTCCTCGTCGGTCAGTAAGTCAGGAGGTCTGGAGGGGGGGACAACCACTATATCTGCTTGACCTTGATAGTCTTCACTTGATTAAAATTCAGAAACATCTTCATGATCCAACTCTTTCATATATTTTAATGCTTCATTCATAGTTAAAAACCGTTTTCTTCGACATCCGTTATTTTCGGACAAATGCTTATATAAAGACACTGCTCTGGACTGGCGTTGCGTTTTCGCAACATTTCAAAAAATGCATATTTATACAAACGAAGAGAAAATAATAACCTTATTTTTCATGCCATTTTGCAGACTTATGTTTCTAAAACGTAAGCGTCTCATCATGAATTCCTTTGAATTGTTCTGCCATATGTGAGATTTTTTTCAAAATTAGAGTAAAAAAATCGCAAAAAAAAAATGACAACTTTAGAAATTTATTTTATAAAATCTTGCATTAAGAAAAAAAAAATTCCATGGAGACATTGAAGCTTTGTTTACAATATATAGAAAAAAAGTGATATAAAAAAAACACAATACAGAATAAGAAAATTTTTTTTTCACTAATGTTGCGAAAACGCAACGTCAGTCGTTAATGGGTGTTTTTACTTCTCATCACCTCAGATCAATGGGAAAATGGAACGCGGTAATTGTCACTTTCCTCTTCCCTAAAGCCCTCCCCCACCGCACACACACACACAAAATATTTCACACTCCTTCCAGTTATTCCCACTATATCTGCTCCACCACTATATCTGCTTGACCTTGATAGTCTTCACCTGATTAAAATTCAGAAACATCTTCATGATCCAACTCTTTCATATATTCTAATGCTTCATTCATAGTTAAAAACCGTTTTCTTCGACATCCGTTATTTTCGGACAAATGCTTATAAAGACACTGCTCTGGACTGGCGTTGCGTTTTCGCAACATTTCAAAAAATGCATATTTATACAAACGAAGAGAAAATAATAACCTTATTTTTCATGCCATTTTGCAGACTTATGTTTCTAAAACGTAAGCGTCTCATCATGAATTCCTTTGAATTGTTCTGCCATATGTGAGATTTTTTTCAAAATTAGAGTAAAAAAATCGCAAAAAAAAAATGACAACTTTAGAAATTTATTTTATAAAATCTTGCATTAAGAAAAAAAAAATTCCATGGAGACATTGAAGCTTTGTTTACAATATATAGAAAAAAAGTGATATAAAAAAAACACAATACAGAATAAGAAAATTTTTTTTTCACTAATGTTGCGAAAACGCAACGTCAGTCGTTAATGGGTGTTTTTACTTCTCATCACCTCAGATCAATGGGAAAATGGAACGCGGTAATTGTCACTTTCTTCTTCCCTAAAGCCCTCCCCCACCAAACACACACACACAAAATATTTCACACTCCTTCCAGTTATTCCCACTATATCTGCTCCACCACTATATCTGCTTGACCTTGATAGTCTTCACCTGATTAAAATTCAGAAACATCTTCATGATCCAACTCTTTCATATATTCTAATGCTTCATTCATAGTTAAAAACCGTTTTCTTCGACATCCGTTATTTTCGGACAAATGCTTATAAAGACACTGCTCTGGACTGGCGTTGCGTTTTCGCAACATTTCAAAAAATGCATATTTATACAAACGAAGAGAAAATAATAACCTTATTTTTCATGCCATTTTGCAGACTTATGTTTCTAAAACGTAAGCGTCTCATCATGAATTCCTTTGAATTGTTCTGCCATATGTGAGATTTTTTTCAAAATTAGAGTAAAAAAATCGCAAAAAAAAAATGACAACTTTAGAAATTTATTTTATAAAATCTTGCATTAAGAAAAAAAAAATTCCATGGAGACATTGAAGCTTTGTTTACAATATATAGAAAAAAAGTGATATAAAAAAAACACAATACAGAATAAGAAAATTTTTTTTTCACTAATGTTGCGAAAACGCAACGTCAGTCGTTAATGGGTGTTTTTACTTCTCATCACCTCAGATCAATGGGAAAATGGAACGCGGTAATTGTCACTTTCCTCTTCCCTAAAGCCCTCCCCCCCGCACACACACACACAAAATATTTCACACTCCTTCCAGTTATTCCCACTATATCTGCTCCACCACTATATCTGCTTGACCTTGATAGTCTTCACCTGATTAAAATTCAGAAACATCTTCATGATCCAACTCTTTCATATATTCTAATGCTTCATTCATAGTTAAAAACCGTTTTCTTCGACATCCGTTATTTTCGGACAAATGCTTATAAAGACACTGCTCTGGACTGGCGTTGCGTTTTCGCAACATTTCAAAAAATGCATATTTATACAAACGAAGAGAAAATAATAACCTTATTTTTCATGCCATTTTGCAGACTTATGTTTCTAAAACGTAAGCGTCTCATCATGAATTCCTTTGAATTGTTCTGCCATATGTGAGATTTTTTTCAAAATTAGAGTAAAAAAATCGCAAAAAAAAAAATGACAACTTTAGAAATTTATTTTATAAAATCTTGCATTAAGAAAAAAAAAATTCCATGGAGACATTGAAGCTTTGTTTACAATATATAGAAAAAAAGTGATATAAAAAAAACACAATACAGAATAAGAAAATTTTTTTTTCACTAATGTTGCGAAAACGCAACGTCAGTCGTTAATGGGTGTTTTTACTTCTCATCACCTCAGATCAATGGGAAAATGGAACGCGGTAATTGTCACTTTCCTCTTCCCTAAAGCCCTCCCCCCCCGCACACACACACACAAAATATTTCACACTCCTTCCAGTTATTCCCACTATATCTGCTCCACCACTATATCTGCTTGACCTTGATAGTCTTCACCTGATTAAAATTCAGAAACATCTTCATGATCCAACTCTTTCATATATTCTAATGCTTCATTCATAGTTAAAAACCGTTTTCTTCGACATCCGTTATTTTCGGACAAATGCTTATAAAGACACTGCTCTGGACTGGCGTTGCGTTTTCGCAACATTTCAAAAAATGCATATTTATACAAACGAAGAGAAAATAATAACCTTATTTTTCATGCCATTTTGCAGACTTATGTTTCTAAAACGTAAGCGTCTCATCATGAATTCCTTTGAATTGTTCTGCCATATGTGAGATTTTTTTCAAAATTAGAGTAAAAAAATCGCAAAAAAAAAATGACAACTTTAGAAATTTATTTTATAAAATCTTGCATTAAGAAAAAAAAAATTCCATGGAGACATTGAAGCTTTGTTTACAATATATAGAAAAAAAGTGATATAAAAAAAACACAATACAGAATAAGAAAATTTTTTTTTCACTAATGTTGCGAAAACGCAACGTCAGTCGTTAATGGGTGTTTTTACTTCTCATCACCTCAGATCAATGGGAAAATGGAACGCGGTAATTGTCACTTTCCTCTTCCCTAAAGCCCCCCCCCCACACACACAAAATATTTCACACTCCTTCCAGTTATTCCCACTATATCTGCTCCACCACTATATCTGCTTGACCTTGATAGTCTTCACCTGATTAAAATTCAGAAACATCTTCATGATCCAACTCTTTCATATATTCTAATGCTTCATTCATAGTTAAAAACCGTTTTCTTCGACATCCGTTATTTTCGGACAAATGCTTATAAAGACACTGCTCTGGACTGGCGTTGCGTTTTCGCAACATTTCAAAAAATGCATATTTATGCAAACGAAGAGAAAATAATAACCTTATTTTTCATGCCATTTTGCAGACTTATGTTTCTAAAACGTAAGCGTCTCATCATGAATTCCTTTGAATTGTTCTGCCATATGTGAGATTTTTTTCAAAATTAGAGTAAAAAAATCGCAAAAAAAAATGACAACTTTAGAAATTTATTTTATAAAATCTTGCATTAAGAAAAAAAAAATTCCATGGAGACATTGAAGCTTTGTTTACAATATATATAGAAAAAAAAGTGATATAAAAAAAACGCGTTCAAAAATATAAAAAAAACTCACTGTTGCGAAAACGCAACGTCAGTCGTTAATGGGTGTTTTTACTTCTCATCACCTCAGATCAATGGGAAAATGGAACGCGGTAATTATCACTTTCCTCTTCCCTAAAGCCCTCTCCCCCCCCCCACACACACACAAAAAATGTCACACTCATTCCAGTTATTCCCAAGGATACCAATCGGGGTTCAATTCAAATGATACCTACCGGTCAATATACTTTTTTGTCTGGCTGGGGAACCTCACAACCCTGGGGAGTACTTTCTTTTAAACAGGAAATTGAAAGTTTTAAATTTCTTGTGAATGGGGATATCACCAATTTGGCGGAAGAAACAATCCTATCACTGATTTGACGAGGGAAAACAGTCGAATCACTGAATTGGTGCGAGACTGTCCAATCACTGAATTGGCGGGAAAAGCCGTCCAATCAACGAATTGACGGGAGAAACTGTCCAATCATCGACAGGTGCATAAACATCTGACGAACCTGGGGAAGCAGATAAACTTCAACTAGAAAAGTTTATTTATTTATTCAGTGGACACTACATATCGATAGTATGAAAAATTCGAGAAAGTGAATTTAGATTAAAACTGTCACATACACTATATGGACAAAATAGTATTTGGACACTGCAGAAATTCGAAGGAAGATCCATCTCAGCGTGGGGTTGTTTTCCTGATTAGGACTTGGCACATTGCTTTATGTACTTGGTACCATGAACGTTAACGTGTAGCTCGACGTTCTGGATAATCCGGCCTCGTCTACACTACGGCACTACTACGGGGATGATGGTTGTTTCTTCCAACAGGATCGAGTTCCATGTCATACTGCAAAACGTGTACTGGACTGAAAATAAGGTGAATTTGTTTGACTGGCCTGTTCAGAGCCCCGATCTCAATCCGAACGAGCACCAGTGGGACAAACCGGGGGGACAAGTACGATACCGCCACGCACGCCCATCTTCACAACAATCTCTTCTCACAGCCTTGCAAGAGGCATGGCGAACTATTACTACCCAGACATGCAGAGAAATTGTTGAAAGTCTGCGTCGACTTGTTGCAGCTGCAATACAAGCAAAAGAAGGGCCCCTACCCGTTATTAAGAATAATAAAGCACTTTTTTTGCAAAACATTGTGTCCAAATACTTTTGTCCATATAAGTGCATATACATTCCTGTCTGACGAGACGATAAAGCCATGTACCCACTACCAAATTTCAATGTATAATGAAATTGCTACAGATGACATTCAGTCAACGTAGGCATAGAACGTGCTCAGGTGTGGAGAAAGGGAAAATCATCGCTTGGACTATCGAACTGCTTTGTAAAGTATCCCCTTCGGGTTTTCACAAAAACAGACAATCTTTTCGAAGATTCGAGCAACATAATGCTGTTCACATTATAGAAAGCGGTTACAATATCAAGACATAACGCACGATGAATGAGTTCGTGGCTTAAACAATCCAAACCTGCCAACCTACAGAAAAAAAAATCGGGAAGATTAGTTGTATGCTGTATAAATCTAGCTTGTTAGATTTATACAGCATACAAAGAGCAACGTCAATTCTCAAAATTAACATTGTACAGAGCAATCAGAATGACGTATGTATGGCTTATGGAAAAAGTTCTTATAAGTGAACACCAGGAGTGTGCTTGCCAAAACAAAAACTGCCCAACAATAGTTAAAATAAGAATTTAAAGCGCTACATTGCCTACAATAGCGCTTTATGAAAATTATACGAAACAGAAAAAATAACTCTGTCCTCTACTACTGTAATATGCTTTGAGGTTTCCAAACGTTTATTGTTTTAGAGGTTTTTGTAGGAAACTAGTGCCAATGAAAATTTGACAGTCAGAGATTCCGATGTTTTTCTTTCATGAGCTTAGCACCAAAACTTCGCTTTTGGGTCAGTTAAAAAAAAATTATCCTTAAAGAAAATCCGTAATGTATTTTCCATAAAGACTTCCGGAAAAACCAGAAATCAGAATTCAATTAACAGGTATGACATATTCACGGCACTTTTGTAATTTTGTGGAAACACAACAACCACTGCAAGAAGTTTATATTTCTTAGATTCTGAATTTTTTATATAACATGATTTTTTAACATTAAACTTTTTGTTTAAAACAATCAGATGATTAAAAGCTGAAACACGAGATATTTCTTCTCAAACAGAATTTCCTCACAGATTGATAAATACTACCATTTTTCTCTCAATAAACAAGATTTCTCATCAATTTTTAACAACTTTTTAATAAAAAGAATATAAAAAATACATTTCTCATACATTTCTGAAGAGGCATTCATTATTTTCATCCTGAAAAGAAAAAGTGCGATAAATACAAGAGCTCAGCGGCATAAAAATAGGGAAATGTGATCTTGTTAGAACCGACATTCTCCGTATTAGACCCTCAAGTGTCAAAACGATTGAAGTATAGGAGAAAGTTAACGAACTTCTATGTGATACGGGAATGCAAATTGGGAAGTTCTCTTTACTATGACTCACACGATGCATAATCGGAGAAAATTTTCGGGAGTCGGAGACAATCATAAAATTTCTATAAAATAGGTAAGCAACAAAACTTTTGGCGAAATTTTCAAGCAAATTGGTAAAATTTTAAAAGGGTATCAAACACTTAACAACCCAAAATTTTGTTTTCTTTGCAAAATTTAAGACATTTGTGTGGAATAACTTTTTGAAACGTAAATACACCATGCACTAATCCACCATTTCCCAAATACTCTATAATCCAATAGCATACACTAGTACACACCTGGTTTGTTGCTTACTACACGGCTACCAGGCTGCCAAAGAGCAAAATCCCAAAAGTTTAGTTAGTTGGGTTTTATGGCGCTATAAAACGTTGTTACTTGACATTATTTTGTCAACGTCAATTACTTGGCGTTGTTTCGTCAAGCTGCGTCAATGTGCAGTTGTGAAGTACACCCAAGGATGAATTGAACCAGTGCCGCCTACAACTAGCAGTTTACTCTTTAGGATAGGCGTGCCCAATTTTGATTGTGGTTGTGGTTCACATCGCCCGAGGTAGTCTGATTTCTCATTAGTCGCACTATGCATACAGGTGTAAGGTATAGTGCTGCTCTGGTGTGAAGGCATACGTCCAGACGGGAGTCCATTTAAAGAAAGGTAGTAATTTCGCCACGTCAAAAAGTTGTATGGCGATTGCTATTGGTGATTATTTGTTCCGTGAACTTGTAATCATTGCTTCATCCACAAACCATAAACTCGGAACCAGAATCCGCGCTATAAGAAAATTGTGCCATCGCGTTGTTTGGCTTCAATGCGCCCCATAATTTCGACTCAGTAAAAACCGCGTCACAAATGCCAATCATTCAATAGATTTTTGTTCAAAACATGGAATGTACCAAAACAATATTTCAGTCGTCCAATATCTGAAAGTCGATTTGTGCAATACAGCACGAGTGGTGATGGGTAAAATGCGATCGACAATCAATCTTCCAATAAATTAGACAGATTATAAGGGCAGAGTCGAAGCAAAAAATTAAGGGTTTGCTGCAAATAGAAGGTAGCTGGGTCATTCCACGCAAAATGAGCAAATCGCTGTGGCTGACACATCACCGATTTTAATGAAAATTAATTCTTAGATAGATCACAAATAGTAAGGAGGAACTGCCAAATATTAGATATCCAAGATGTATACTTTATTTTTTATTGAATTTTAAAGTTCAAGATCAAACAAATGTAGTTTTTTTTGTCCTAATTGTAGCCTGTTTGAGACATTATATTTCAATAAGTTATAGGCACAAATTAAAAATTTTTATATTGTTACATTCTTCAGTAAAAGGTCATTAAGGAAATGTCAGAATATAGTTTTATATCCGTCACTGCTCATTCTCAGGGATCAGCCAAAATAGAGATTTTGCCTGTTTGATACAAGCTTCAAATTGCGCTAGTTCCTTTAAAAATGGAGAAAAACAGTATCAAAAATTATTCTTAACAAAGCACTTCTTCTGCCTAAAAGTTTGGTATCATTTAGTGATTGTGTTTCTATTCCTTAGATAAGAAAAAAAAATAGTAAACAAAGTAAAATAATTGATAACAGCGATTTTTACATTTTTTTTAAATACAAATTTCAATGAGAAGGACAACTCTGAAAACCTCAAAATTTTTCAGGATTATGTGTCAAGATGTATATTATCTGTCCTGAAATTTCCATCATTGTAATTTGTTTATCTTCGTCCCAGGAATATTTTCACCTGGATGGAAATTATCGTTTTATTTTATCGCAGTTGTGAGATCGCTTAATGTATGTTTGAAGTACTGTTTTTCAAAAAGTACTTAACGTAGACAAACATATTTTACATCTTTATAATCTGTACAAAATTGTCTTTTTGTTTTCACTTTGGTAACAACAATTTTAAACATCATATTTAAACTAAAATTTAGTTGCAAAAAATGGAAAATTTTCATTTTTGACAGAATTAAAAACATTTTTATGGGCTTCAGAAATTTTACGACATACTTCAAATTCATGCCAGTTACAGTGCGAGGTATAATAATATTACTGATAGAGTTTGGAAGTCGCATTTTAATTCTTTCATCTTCAAAACACACACACAGCTAACGAAAATAGCAATTTTCTACTCTAAATTGGCATAAGTATTCAAATGAAGGACATCTCTGATAAAACCGACATTTTACAGGATTACAGTTTAATATGTTTATTACTTGTAAAAAAAATTTCGGGATTGCAATCTGCGTCCTAAAGCAACAATAATAAAATCGAAATCATGACAATGGCGGACAACTCGGAAAATCTCAAAAATTTTCAGGATTATGTGTCAAAATGTATATTATCTGTCCTGAAATTTCCATCATTGTAATTTGTTTATTTTCGTCCCAGGAATATTTTTACCTAGATGGAAATTGTCGTTTTATTTTATCGCATGATGAATCAAAAAAGGCGGGAAGACGCCAGTGAGATCCATTTCCGCCTTTGAAAGAGATGCTATTACATTCAAGGACAGATAACCGAATAAATAAACATTATTAAATGAATTATGGTTATAAATGTGCTTGGTTTGCTAAACCAAAAGCTTTCGAACACCGTCGAATGTTCGATGGCAATCCAGAAGTATTCCATCAGTAACCGTAGCCATAACGGGAACGCGTAACAGTCATTGCTGCATTCATATTCCAAATTGTACGACACAAAATTCTTGTTTCATATTTATCACAATCACCAAACAAAGAAGAAAATAATTTTAAAAGAATTCGGCAGCATAATAAAATCAACTTTCAATTATAGAAGATGCAAATTTTAACATGGGAGTTTTACCACATAGTGAACTTGAAAAGGTAATTAGTTAAAAGTCAGTAACTATGTTACTAAACTGAAATTTTTAAACTTGTTTTGACACTGATTTTTTCTGCTTATATAATTTACCTTTTAAGTTAAAAATGATTTGGTATTTCTTTGTTAATTTAGAGTTTCATTACCTGTATTTAATTTCTCTGTTATCATTGAAGTTCTCGTAATATACATAGACTGCAATGCAAATGTCATGATTTCGATTATATTATTGTTGCTTTAGGACGCAGATTGCAATCCCGAAATTTTTTTTACAAGTAAACATATTAAACTGTAATCCTGTAAAATGTCGGTTTTATCAGAGATGTCCTTCATTTGAATACTTATGCCTATTTAGAGAAGAAAATTGCTATTTTCGTTAGCTGTGTGTGTGTTTTGAAGATAAAAGAATTAAAATGCGACTTCCAAACTCTGTCAGTAATATTATCATAACTAGCACTGTAACTGGCATGAATTTAAAGTATGTCGTAAAATTTTTTTAGCCCATAGAAATGTTTTAATTCTGTCCAAAATCCATAATTTCCATCTAGGTAAAAATATTCCTGGGACGAAGATAAACAAATTACAATGATGGAAATTTCAGGACAGATAATATACATCTTGACACATAATCCTGAAAATTTTTGAGGTTTTCAGAGTTGTCCTTCTCATTGAAATTTGTATTTAAAAAAAATGTAAAAATCTCTGTTATCAATTATTTTACTTTGTTTACTATTTTTTTTTCTTATCTAAGGAATAGAAACACAATCACTAAATGATACCAAACTTTTAGGCAGAAGAAGTGCTTTGTTAAGAATAATTTTTGATACTGTTTTTCTCCATTTTTAAAGGAACTAGCGCAATTTGAAGCTTGTATCAAACAGGCAAAATCTCTATTTTGGCTGATCCCTGAGAATGAGCAGTGACGGATATAAAACTATATTCTGACATTTCCTTAATGACCTTTTACTGAAGAATGTAACAATATAAAAAAATTTAATTTGTGCCAATAACTTATTGAAATATAATGTCTCAAACAGGCTACAATTAGGACAAAAAAAACTACATTTGTTTGATCTTGAACTTTAATAAGTCTAACATGGCAGACTGAAATACTGACCGTCCCTTACCGGACAAACCACCTTCTTTGGGCCGACCACGTTCATGTCCCTGCTTTGCCACAGGCGGCAAGAGGACTCTTCGAGCGGAGCGTCCTGGGTCTGTTCTGCTTGCTTTTCTGAATCGAGGATTTCCTCAGTTGCTCATTGAGCGGCAAACCGATATGCCCAAATCAGGGTGAGACGGCGAGGTTACTACTCCACATAAGAAGAAGAAGAAGATCTTGAACTTTAAAATTCAATAAAAAATAAAGTATACATCTTGGACATCTAATATTTGGCAGTTCCTCCTTACTATTTGTGATCTATCTAAGAATTAATTTTCATTAAAATCGGAGATGTGTCAGCCACAGCGATTTGCTCATTTTGCGTAAAATGACCCAGCTCCATTTTTTTAACAGTAAAAAACGTTTGAAAATTTAAATGTGAGAAAATATTTTTTTTGATAAATTTCCTTAATTGTTCTTAACTAACGATTGGAGCTACATCTTTCATGCACATAACGAAAGAGTTTTTTTGCTATTAAAAAACAAGATAGCTCCATCCTTTGTTAGTTTGGAGTTGGATGTACTACCTCCTTTTGTAGCAAACCTTTCCAACTCTCGAAGGCATTAGTCACGTGGGTTTGGGAATAGATTGTCCAATTGGCTAAAGAAGCGCAAATCGGCGTCTTTCATCACGCTCGTCAATTAGTCCTACATTAGGACTCGTGCTTTCGCTCCCAATACAGATATTCAAACCGAACAAAAAGTCACAACAGCTTGCCTAATACACATTGAAAATAACACCACAGAAGATATTGTGCTCCCTTAATACACACGATATCAATAAAGTGAATTGTAACTACAGGATTTTTTTTTGTAGTACTGTACCATTGACCTCTTTGATCTACGGTAGGGATTCCCAACCGGTGGTACGCGGCAACGTTTGAGGTGGTACGCAAGGATAAAACGAGCGACCCAAATATTCTACGAAGTTTGTTCGATTTTTTAGTATGTACAACCACGTTATGCTATTTCTTATGCCATTTGTTACTAGTCCCTTGTGTGAGAGTGGTTTTTCTGAACTTTTGTACATAAAAAATAAATATAGAAACAGAGTTAATGTTGAAGAGAGGACTTTAGAGTGAAGTTAAGCTCCATTGCTCCTGATATTGATATTTTAATAAAAAACAAACAAGTTTCGCACTAAAAATTGATTTTTGATTAGGTTAATCTTTGTTTGCTTAGTTTGTACCAATTATTTAAAATTATTTATTTTTAGACCTGTGAGTAAAAAATAAAATTGTAATTTTCAATAATCGTTTTATTTTTTCCTTTATTAAAACATCATTAATACGAAATACAAGTGTACTAATCATAAAATATGAAGCTTTCTTAGTATTTTAATTAAAATAAAATAAGCCATTGGGCACTTTTCTGACATTAGATGTTTCTAAAAAAATATAGGACTGGTGGTACGCCAAAAATTTTAATAATTTCAAGTGGTACGCAGTTACTAAAAGGTTTGGAACCCCTGATCTACGGTACTACAAGGGGCAAACTGACGGCTATTTCTTATGGAAGCAAACCAAATGGGAATTCGTAGCAATCACCGGGGGTTAGCGAGCAGTGGTCACACCCGACGCCACAAAAAGAACTGTCACGGGCAACGCCGTGCCTAGAATTTTATATATTTAATACCTTTTCCAGCATTTATCTGTTCCTAATCTTCTCTTTTTTCCCCTTCCAAGGCACTTTTTACGTGACACTGTGTTATGTTCGGTGTAGCTTGGTCAAAAATATGGGACTTGCGCCATTTCACTTCAAAACAACCAAAAAAAGTAACACTTAATTTAAAAGATCAAAATTGAAAATAAAGCATTGAACGCGAAGACCAACGTCAATTTTCAGTGAGTATCATCATTACTATCGGTTTTAAGTATCAGAAGACTAAAATACTAGCTTCGAAAATACAAAATAAGAAATAAATATAAATTCAGTTCACTGAGATGAAACAACTTTTTCAAATTAAACTGCTATCCCTATTAAAAGCTGAAATGAAAAAATAATGTCTGGATCCAATGTAAAAGCTCACCCTAAATAAATTTCCAACCAAAGTACATAAAATTCACCAGACACGGGTAGGTTAATTGTTTAGGATTTTAAGGCGCAAGGTCCAAATATCCATAGACTGTCGGACGCAAGACATAATACAAACGAAAAATTTAGATAAGAGTTAGAATTTTGCAACCAACAGTAAAAAGTAGATTCGTGTTTATTGAACACGTATGAAGCTTAAACTGACATAACAGGTGCAAGTTTAAAAAAACGAATGGAAAAAACAAGGTCGCCCATGGAAAAATTATGGAGATTGAAACAACACGAGAAAAATTAACTTAAATTTTTATAGAAAATAAAATGAAAGATGACGCATAATATAAATGTAATAAAAAAGTCAGCAGAGCAAAAGGAGATCCATTAGGGATCACTCAATTCACTTACGTGACGCATGGGAATGAATCCGTCTGTTAATGAAGTAGCTAAAAAATCCCCGCTCCAAGAGGGAAGACAAATCAGCGGCTCACTTGGAGATGGATGCTGTGAGATGTATTTTCGAACTACCCACGAGACTGATTTAAACAGGGGACGCGCATGCGCAATCCACTCTCAAATGTCAGAGAAAGGGATTTAAAAGGCGGGGCGAGAAGTAAATTAGCTTAGGAAACATTTTAAGACTGTTTTGGAGTGCTTCTCTCTCTGTCTCTGTGATTCCGGCTGTGAAGTTTTCCCAAAAGTAGTTCCTGTTGATAATGATCAACAAGTTTGATTAGTGCAACTTTCTTTTCAATGTCAGTTTCAAGAAATAGGTCCCGCCGCCCAACTGGATATAACGTTTGTCTGCCACCTAGTAGGTCCTGGGTTCGAATCTGTGATTCGGCTGGGAAGTTTTCCCCAAAGCAGTCCCTGTTGACAGTGATCAACAAGTCGCTCACTCCTTTCAACAACGTCAGATCTCAAAAAATGTGATTTTTCAGGAGAGTGATTTTAAAGTTTAAAAATAGATAAAAATGTATTAAAAATAAATATTATTTCTGCTCTCTTTGCGGCTAAATATTGAGCGGTGATATATGACGATCTTGCAGGGATATACAACTCTTTCAGGGCATTTTGAAAATAGGCATAATTTAAAAATTTGCCGATTTTTGAGACGCGACGTTGTTGAAAGGAGTGAGCGAAATGTGTTCAGAGCAACTTTCTTTTCTATGTCAGTTTCAAGAAATGACGCCCGCCGTCCAACTGGTATACTGGACATAACGTTTGTTTGCCATCTAGTAGGTCCTGGGTTCGAATCTGTGATTCGGCCGTGAAGGTTTCCCAAAAGCAGTCCCTGTGGATCAACAACTGTGACCAACTGATTGCAACTTTCTTTTTACAACTAATTGCAACTTTCTTTTCAATGTCAGTTTCAAGAAATGATGCCCAACTGGTATACTGGACATAACATTTGTCAGCCACCCAGTAGGTTCTGGGTTCGAATCTCGGATTGTAAGCGCATGATAGGTTGGTTGATTTAAGGGTTTTGTTGCTCAAGGACCATATTTGGCCTAACTGCGCTAAACACAAGACATACAACACAAAGACGTAGGAAGAAAAAGCAGAAGGGTAGGCGATGGTAAAAAAGAAAGGTACCTAGGTTGCAAGCGCATGGATGCTGAAGAGTGTCCTTGTTTGGAGCAATTGCAGCTTACCCAATGGGTGCGCCTTCACGAAAAAAGCCGTCATTTCGCCCCTTTTAGTGTCGAAGTCAGTACAGTCGCCCATTAGAAATGAAAGAAATTGGGCCCTGACAATGCTTTTTAGTACGATAGCAGACACATTAGGGTCTTAAACTTAAAATTTTAAAAAATTGCACTTAAAAATTTAGAAGCACCACTTTTTAAAATCTCGAATATCATCCGGAAATGATATGCCACACTTTTGATTTCAAATAAAAATATTTTAATTCTATTCAGTCTTTAAAGATTGTGACAGACACAACTCGATTATCACCAAGCAAAATTCGAAGGATTCGAAAGAATTCGTCCGGTGAAGAGGGAACGAATTCGTAAAACAACGAAAGTGCGGCGGTAGTTGAAGGCCAACGTTGACAACTAGTTCCCGCCCATTTCGAATTTCAAGTCGAATTGTTCGAAAATTTCTGTAGTTCCCTTCGGCCCTTAATATCACTTTTATATTTGAAACATTCCAGTCGCAATGATTCACCATGTTTCCGTTTTTACAGACATAACAAATGGCACCTTCCACTGCATCAACCAGCTTCTGGCGCCACAAAAAAAAAACGAGATTACTATTTCACCACAAAACAAAACCTTTAAATGGTTATCCAGTGATGCGTTGAACCATAGACACCGAGTCGCATGAGATGACCAGGGGGTTTCTGCATCTTACCAGGGTATGCCGTTTCAAATCATTGATGCAAATCACGTAATCATGATTTAAATTTTTTTTTATTCAAATTTTTTTATTACAATGTATTTCAATTATTTTCTTTTGATTTGATTATATATTTTTTATTTTGATTAAAAAATCATCGACTTAAATAAAAAATTTGAATTTCATTTTCCTTTTTGTATAAAGTTTATAAATATTGAAAATGAGAAATAACTGTGAACAAGACACATGTTATTTTATTCCATTAAGTTAAGAACTACATATATCAAATAGTAAAGTAGTCGACTTGTGAAATAAAATAATGACACTTAATTACAATAAAAAAAATAATAAGTTGCAATTATAACAGAAAAACATTCCAATTTGCATATAAATCTTTATAATTGGGAATTTTAATACTTTCATTTTGTTTTCTGTAATATATTAGTTAATTTGTATTTAAATTTAATTGGGAAATTTTATGAATTGATCCCTAGGAATTCTTTACACAGCTAGCATGACTTTTATATGTTTATGGAATTGAAATTTGGCATGTAAAAGTTAGATAATCCCCCATCTGATAATTGAGTATGTTAACAAAATAAAGATAATGGATTCAAGCGATATGATTTTAATAAGTATGACTGCAATGAATTATTTTTTAAGCAAGCTCAAAGTTTCACTCAAATGGTATGTTTTGGGGAATGTTACTACACTTATTCTATGCTGTTTATAGCTGAACTTTATTTTCATGTATTGTATGTATAAACCCTTTTTGTGTGCTAGGAATATCACTGAAATACTAATCAATGCTCAGAGAAAATTCGAAAAATGGGCATATTCAATTCAAGTATATTTTCATGGCTTTGTTTTCAACAAAGAAGTACATACTTTATGAAAATACTAACTAAAAAATTCTACACATAATGTAAAAATATTCCGAAATGTGTCCGATTTTTGAATAATTAAATACAAAACTTTATATAGTGTTAGTGGGATCCCCCAACGAGTTATTTATCTGGGTCCAAAATTTCGTGCCACCAGTTATGGGTTAAAATCAAACTAATTTGAACCTTTTGAGAATCAGATGGGAAAACATTACTTATGCATGGCATTTGTTGTGCTGTTCTCTATACCGCAACATTAATATCCATGTAAATATGTTTAATATGAATAAAAACTCTAGAAACTGCACTACGATTAGCATATCTCATGAACAAGTTCAAACTTGTACGTGCAAAGGATTAATTAAAATCGTAAAAATCAGATTTATATTAAATAAATTCCAATTTTTCTGATTAAAACATATAAGGATTTTTTCATATCCGGGTCTTAACATGAAACGAGAGATCACATATTTTATCTATGGACCTTCGAGTTGTTAAATGCTTGAAAATGCAAAAACAATACATTTAAAAATGCAAAAATATCCCATATCCAGGACAAAAACTGCCGATCATCCGAAAATGTCTCACGCAAAATATCAGAGTACAATCTGATTAATCAGTGATTATTGCACCATGAATGTGCTGTGTTTATACTATGATGGGTGTACCTATTTGGATGATCAGAAAGATTTCCCCATTGAGGGGTACTTTTTTTGTGCTTGGGCGCAGCTTTTCCTAATATGGCCATAAAAAACCAAAACCAAGTGTAACGGGTAACATAGTGATATGCCACAAAAAATGTAAAAAAAAATTTACTTACTATCGAAAGCATTTCTGATTGTTCGTATAATTTAACTTGCATTTTGTTCACTCAAAATTTTTTTTAAACTGTTAAACGGAGATCTGAAGCTTTGAAAACAGTTGAGATGCTGCCTTCAATACAACACATTGCTCTGCACTATCAATCAACTTGAAAGCTCTCGTGGATAAATTTTCACGAGTATCCAAAACTTGTTTAAAAACTTGGGTGTCGTATGTTTGATGAAAAAATTGTATTTGCTAAGCACGTCTGAAATAAAATATTTTGCTGATAAAAAAAATAATGAATTGCATTTTTAAGTCACTCTTCCGAAAACCATGTAGAACATCATGTTCGAAAGAATAGTTTATAAATCGAAAGAACATAATTAAAACTTTTAGGTCATATTATTAGTCATTGTATGCATTTTTTGGTCAACAAAATCTGGTGATCACAAAATGAAATTCTTTTAATGTTAAAAGCTGTGAACACCATTGTATATTGATCAGAATCGTGAAGCCGTTTTGTTATTTCTGAGGTTTTACAGAGCGCAAATAGGGTACAGAAAAACAAAGAAAATTGTCACGCTACAAATTTTTTCTTTCATATATATCTAAAGTTACAAAGCAAATACTTAAGTAAGTACATCTTGCAAATCCTCAAATCTTTCTATGTACCAGTCCTGTGCCCCCCGCAATACGTAATTTCAGCGGCTGTCGTTTCTGATACATTTACAAAGTAATAGGCTTTTCAAACTCCATAAACGAAATGTCAAACAATTTGAATCACTAGACAGATGTTTCGAGTGGGGAAAAGAGCATGAAAACTTCTCTTCCAACTTTAATCTACATACTCATTGTCTACATGGGAACTAGAAACAATGCGTTCAAAAAAAAACCATCCGCTTAAAGTTTTTATACATATTTTTGTGTCCTGCCGTATAATCTATGAAGATTTAACATTTAAAATGACACAGGGGGCGTTTTTGTACAAAACTGGAGCAACTGGTAAATAAAGCCTCCAGACTTTATATATTGTTTCTTTTATTTGACACAAAATAAAAAGGAACGAAAGCTTCCTACTACAGAATTATGTCGACAATTTATTCGACGAGCAGTAAGAGAGAAAGCCAGGCCTATGTTAAACATAGGAGTATAGTCGCCAATAAATGATAATCATTGACAAGGGTCAGCATTTATGGCCGTTTATGATAGTCAGCAAAAGAAGAGTGTGTTGATAAATAGCGCAATTTTGAGGCTTTTAAAAATAGAAATCGGGGTTTGCTTGTTCTCCCCAAACTCGGCCAAATTTCAAAATCGTAAAAAACAGTTGAATTTCAGATAGGAACCACAAATATATCTACAGCTGATTTGATCGGGCGGTATCCTTGATGTTAGCTTTGGTGATAAAAGAAAAACGATGTTCTAACTTGTTACTGAAATATCAAAATAACAGTGATTTGGTAGCAGTGGTTGCTGGAACAGTGATGAGAGCACATGTGATTCGGTAACAGTGACTATTACACACCAGATTCCCGCGCATTTGGCTAAACAAAAAAAGAAACTCGGCAATTTAAAAGTAAGTTCAGGAAAAAAAAAACGTTTTAAAATACGCTACTTTAAATTACAAATTAATATTTTTTTTCAACTTTCTCTGATTATTTAGTTATATTTTTTTCATACAAAGAACACATGAGCTAAAATTTTTTTTTGCTTTGTTGAACAAAAATTTTCTTTTGAACCTTGTACATCATTTTTAATTGAGAAAAAAATGAATTATGCATGCCGATTGTTTACACTAAGAAAAATTTTTTACTATGCAAGACAATTTCACTCTTTTTAGTTATACCTGCTTACAGAGTTGCTTTAGAATCCAAAGATGAATCATGAGTATTAATGAAAGGAAGAAAGAATTTCAAAAGTGTGTGAAGGTAATGTGATTGTACAACAGGGTTCGAAATACCCGAGTGCACAGGTGCACAGTGCAAATGAAAATAAAATTGTGCACCTAATTTTTTTTCCCGCTGGTACACGCAGTGCACCTAAAGTTTAAAAAAGGGGGGAGGGAACGGGTTTTATGTTAGTTTGATGTTTGAACAAATTAGTATCGACCTCTTTCGCTGTAAAGGAACGTAATTAAAATTCCTAAATACACACTATGGGAAAACAAAATCGCTGGGCCGTAACGGGTTTATACAGGAGTAAGGTTTACTTGTGCCACTGCCACCAGAACTTTCCGATGATCGAAACATTTTCTAGATGGCTCTGTTGAAGCGACTGTCGCGACAACCGTGCGCCAGAGAAGGGAGAATTTAGATGTTCAAATATTTTTATTAATTATCTACTACTAACCTATCTAAACATACCCAACAAATAAAGTAGTTTATATTACATTAATACTCTCTTATATTACGTTTTTCTTAAATGTGCACCTAAAATTTAACTTGTGCACCTGTATTAAAAAATCTATTTCGAGGCCTGTTGTACAATCATAATAATTTCAAAATTTAGTCATTTTTCATGTAAACAAAATATGTTTTCCATGGTAACATAATTTTTTAAGAGAGCTCTAATGATCAATTTGCTCTCTCACTTGTCTCTTCTACACTGAATCCGAAGCTCAGTTTTGACATTTGTTTCTGGTATTGTAGAGTCGTGACGTCTGCAAAAGAAATGAGTCAACCCCTGTGTGAGTTTTTCACGAGAAGGGAGCCAACAGTAGGGTGGGGCGAAAAAAGGTTTTTTTTTTTTTGCTATCACATTCTAATAGTTCCGAAAAAGTTGGCTCATGCAGTAAACTAATGTGTAGAAAATTTCCTCCCGATTCAATGATATCTTTTGCCTCCTCAAGGGGTTCAAACCTTCCAAAAAAATCAAAATTCGAGAATTTTTTATAAAAAAATTTAAAATGTTTAGAGTTACGTTCTAATAGTGTGCTAAAGTAAGCTAATACATTCAATATTAACGATAAAAAAATTGTTTAGATCACTACATATTTTCTGCCTCCCCATCGGGGGCCAAATAGCAGAAAAAACTGAAAAAATGAAATTTTGGAAAATATTGACTTTTGCAATTATGGTAAAAACTGATGATTTGTTTTTTCTGCTATTGCTGCCGTTGGGGAAGCAGAAGATATGTACTGATCTAAACAATTTTTTTACCGTTAATATTGAATATATTAGCTTACTTTAGCACACTATTAGAACGTAACTGTAAACATCTTTATTTTTTTATAAAAAATTCTCGAATTTTGATTTTTTTGGAAGGTTAGGAACCCTTTGGGGAGGCAAAAGATATCATTAAATCGGGAGGAAATTTTCTACAAAATAGTTTTGCTGCATCATGAGCCAACTTTTCCGCACTATTAGAATATAGCAAAAAAAAAAAAAAAACTTTTTTTCGGCCCACCCTAGCCGACAGCCACGTGTTCGATTATCACTCAGGCCGCGGAAGGCTTGAAATCTTGTTGAATCGGTGTCCGCACGTATGGGAGCTGACACTTTTACCGGTGTTGTTGGGTCATTGGAAAACACCCTACCAATATTCCAGAAGGGAGGGAGATGCCCCCGAAAAAAAAGGCAAAGGGAAACGAGCCAGAGAAGCAAAAGGTGTGGACGAGAGGGCTCTCGTTTCGATAAGCACTACGGTGAAGTCAACACCGGGGAATAAAAGACAAACTGTCAAAAAGCAACTTGTGATTTCTTCTTGAACATTAGTTCATCGATTGTACAGTGTGTAAATAGTCAATTAATTGTTATTGAAATCCTTTAAAGAGTGCAATAAATAACTTAAAAGAAAAACTGCTTAGTCCAACTCCATTTGTATTACCGTGGTGCCCCAAAACACCACAGTACACGTAATTTTTACAGTGCATTTCTTCATCGTTTTACGAGTTTCTGCATTATTTGAAGACGAAGCAGTTTCAGAGGGCGGATCAACACACAGTGATGTGTATAGCGGTAAGAATGCATTCTGAAATGTAATAAAATTTAAAAAAGTGTATTTTTTGCGCTAAAAAAATTGGTTCTCTGGATTTCTTAGTCAGACTATGGGTTTGCAAAACAAATATAAATGACTCGTTGGAATATTTCTTGTAATGGGATATCCAAGCTCTCTCTCTATTAAAAAAATTAATTATGACATTACATTACGTTCTGTCATTTTTGTTCATGAAATAAAATTTTGAAATCTTCACTCCTGTGTATAAAAGAGTAACCCTTTTCCATTTCAACCAGTAATATAATGAGCTCTCTGCACAACAGTGAGAGAAATATACCCTAAAAAATTTCTGTGTTACAAGTTGAGTCCTGTCCAATTCTGTGACTGACAAAGTTTTGGAAAATATCGTTCTTTTGTCATTACATTTTCCATACTCGTAATTTGGAAACGGCTGGATAAAATTTAAATGACTTGAAGATGACATTCAAGGTTAAACTTTTATATAAATTTTAAACAAAAATTGGAATGTTTATATACAATTTAATATGAAGACAATCTATTAACAAATGTGACAAATGTATATGAATTTATAAAAATGATATAAAACAATATTTCACTTTAGATTTAAGTGCAAAAACATGAATAAATACACTAGGATGTTACCAGAAATTTAGAAAATTTACTTAATGCTTTGAAACTATTGTTCTTTGAATAATGTTTCAGAACCTCCAGTTTACCAATGTAAGAAAATCGTATTTTCACACACACGGTGTAAAAAAAAATTATCTTCAACTAACCAATATTTTAGTTAAGAGAAATTAATTAAACGACTTTAGGAGAAAAATAGGTATGCCAATTATTTATTTAATTAAAATTAAATAATTTGCATCCAATATTAGAACCAAATTAATTAAGTATTCTAATGCATATCTTTTGATTTTACTGTTTGATTAATTGAAATTTTTTATTTTTATGAAGAAAAAATTTTGATAGATTTTAATCTGCAAAAACCTGTTAAGAGCAAGGGGCTTCCAAGTTACCTGCATCAGTTTACTGAGGGGAAAAAGTATTTTAAGAGAAACAAATTACGGGCTTACAAAAAACGTCTCATCGGCTGAACAAATATATTTAAGGTATGTATACACTAGAAATCATGGAAATCGACCAGGATATCAATATATATTTTTTTAATTCGAAATATTTTCCAATTTCATAGCTTTCAAGCGATACCTAGATCTTGCAAATATTCGAAATAGTCTCGATTTCTGAAGAACTGCGTTTTTGCAATAGCTTTGATCAAAATGTGATCAACTGCACAAGTAATTCACCTACTACAATTATTTCTGCATCAGTATGATCTAGAATCTAGATAATACAGTGAATGCTTTGAACTTCAATCATAGTATTTAGTCAACAAATGGATTTTTAATTGTTGAAATTCCTGAAAAAAAAAAAAGGTTTTTTTTTACGCTTCTTTTATTTAAAAAAAAAATAATAATAAAAAAAAAAACTTTTTTCTATCAACTTGACGGAGGTTCAAAACATGAAGAATAAGATTATGAATAATTTTCAACAAGAATCGTCTTTCTGAACAAATTAGAATTTGAGATATCTCGTTCAAAAATACTTGCTAATTATATCTTAATCAGCAATTGTGAAAATAATTAATCATTTACAGAATCTGATTTTTTTTTCTCCCTGAAATGTTTTTAGAATACACAAATTGACAGCAGTAAAAAAAAGGATTTTTAAAAATTCAATATTAAAAACAAATCTAGTGTATAACACCTTAATTCAGTTTAAATTATAGGTTTATTGAGTGGCATTACATTAAATTAAAAATAGGTTTTTTTAGGATATTTCAGTTCTGGGTGAAAAGAAATACCGGGGTTCGAACTGGGTTCGCTGGCGTTGTAAACCGCTACGCTGCGGCTGTGTATTGCTCTTACGGAGAGAACTACCAAAGGAATATACCATAAATAGAGCATTCCGTGGCTACGAGTGGCATATAGTAGATGCTATTGATGAGGGAATGTAATCTCATCATATTCCTAAACAGCAATTTTAAGAAATCACAAAGTAACTACAGAGTCGTTCACCTTTCTCGCAAGAGAGGGGGAAAAAAAAGAAAACGTCGAAGCAGGAATGTAGTAAACAGATCCGCCGATTGTACCGAATAAGGAGTGGCTGCCCTTTCATGAAGCGCCGAAAAGGAATAGAAATACGCAAGATTCCAACCCAAAAGGAAACTTTCAGAAAGCTTTAGAAATACAAAGGTGAATATAAAAAGGGGTTGTCAAGTTTTAAGAATTTAGGTGCTTGTGAAAGCCAGATGCACAGGATGCCGATACTGAAGCTTAGTGGAACTTGACGTTAAATAATAATAGGGCTTCTAACCAAAATTATGAGGGGGCGTTGAGCGGAATCTAAAAAGGGAAATCTTGAAAGAGAATTCAGAACCAATGAGAGTATTTTAAGAGGGGACTGACTAGCCACTGAGCGAAGCCAGAAAAAATAAAATAATCAAAGTTAAGTCAAAAAATAAGAACGGATTGGCCGAGGGTTTTCAGGTAGGCGGTCATCTCCCAGGATTGGAGACTTGTTCTGATATAGTTTGCGAGATTTTGGGAATAGAGATTAGATTTTGAGGAAGATTTGGAGCAGTGCAGGTCGAGTTTTCGACTATGGTCGCCTTAACAAGTAAGTCGATCTTAGAGCGTGTGAATACACCCTCACATATATCTCTCTCTCACTCTCTTTAAAAGAATGTATTTTAACTGTGTACGCGTACTTTAGTTTAAAACTATATGTATCCGTTATAATTAATTAATGTTTTAATAAATTAATAGTTTTATTTGTTAATGACTTCGCCTTTTCAATGTGTCTTGTACTCAAATAGTTCCTAAGTCCTGGTTTATTGCAGTTAATTCAGATTTTAATGGTTAATGAACTTTTGGCCTTTTGTTTTATCATGACGCTAATCACATTTGTACTAACCACTTGCGACCTTAGTCTCTGTCTTCTAAAATTTAATAATTAGTGAACCTGGGGTTGTATTAATATCATTAATTGTACTAACCACTATCTCCAGGTAAGGGAGAAGCAAAGCCCCCCAGCACTATCAACCAATCCGGTTCAATCACAGTTTAGAATTAGATATTCTTTAGTACTAGTCACGTTAAAACTGTTTCCGTGAAAGCACTATTTGTAACCCCCTCCAGACTATTCCAACAAATTTTTCAAGTTTCTCAAAAAATATACAAGGACACAAATGACAGGGTTGCCACAACCAAAATGCATGTGAAATTGCAGAAATTAAAAAAAAAATACTTGGAACAAAACAAGTTTCGTTAATAAATAATAATATAGTAACAATTTTAGTTGCTCAGATACAAAATGAATCGGCTTCAACACAAAATGTGCTCTGCTAGCTGCCCCTGCTTGGAGACAAAACTTAGAAATTGGCGTCCCTGGGAAAGTTTTCTCCAAAAAAAAAAATCGAAACAAAACCGTTCCGTTCGCTATTATAACTTTGAGTTTTCCTTTGGATAATTTTTTTAAATAAAAATCGCCTAATCTTTCGAAAGTTGTCAAAATTTTGTAACTTCGACAAGATTTTGCTTTAAAAATATACCCCAAATCGCCAAGGTTTAAAGACAGAGACATTAGGTCGTCCGTGGCATTCCTAAAATGAATATCATTAAGATGAAAATTGATAATTAATGCATTGCACAAATATCAAATCACTACCACTCCTGGAAATAGTACTTGAAACGAGGAATAAACTATTTTTTAAATAGTTGCGCAGAAGTCGAATTTTGGATGAGTCTAGACCTGATCTCATCTTTTTAGTTTTGTATTTCTGTATCCTGTCATGTCTATTCTCACTTCCTTCATGAGCCTCCTCTTATCAAGAACGGATGTTATTGTTTAGGTGTTAGAAAGGATTTGCGTGGGCCAACAATAAAAAACTTTTCACGCTCTAATTATGGGACATGTTAGCAGTGTTGATCAGTTTGCCTTTTAACAGCCTAACTACCATTAGGTCTTCATCCGGCGGCAATCACGATAATGGGGGATAACAATTCTTAGGCCCCGTTCACATGAGGCACATAAGACGCGCGTTTAGCGAGGCTATCAGGGTCCCGCTTTTCAAGGTCGCAAAGATAGATACTTGAATTGGAGGAATAAATAAACATAATTTAATGGCGGGACCTCGCCATACGCGCGTTGAAACGCCTCATGTGAACGGGGCTTTGGGTGACCAGGCAGAAACTGTTACAGCTCTGCTGAGATGTTTTGACTCATCCATCGTAATCACCAGATATTCAGTTTCCATAAACTCTCCTCTCCTTTTAACCCTTCTTTGCATAGTGGTGGAAATTTCCATCATAACATTGAATGCCCAAAAATTATATAAAAGAACAAGTTCACTTTAAGTTGATCGTGTCTGGATACCTTTTTAATGTCCATTGCATAAAAAAAACATAGCTGTCAAAAATAAGCAAGTGTCACTATCAGTAAAACGAGCTTGAAGTTGTCATTCCGCTGTTTGTTGTAGTTGCAATAAACGTATGATTTCGTTTTTAATTTTGTTTTATTATATTTGAGTTTCTATTGCTAAAAAAGTGAAAATGAGTGGAAGAAAGGTTTGTAACACGTGTTTCTGTTATTTTTAGAGCAATTTCTGAAACAGTTAGCGTTTAATTTATAAAATACCGCATGATACCATCATATTGTTTTTTGCTAAATTTATACTATAAATATATACTAAGATTTTTTTTAACCATTTTTCCTTTAATTTTGAACATGAATTATATCACCTTGATTTATTTCACCAATAAAGAAAAAATCATGCAAAGAAGGGTTAAATTTTCTTAATGGAAAAACTTTCATATTCTTAGAAGACTAGTAAAGATAGAAAGACATTCAAAATAGTGCGCGCAAATTGTAAATTTTTTATAATACAAACAGAGCACGTGAAACCATTATTGATTATTGATAATATCGAAATTGTCAAAACTAGCAGAATTACCCGATTATTACTCGGGATGAATGGGTTAACAATAGATTGAAAAAGTCCCCAGAGTAATTACACAACATAGAAAAATGACAAATCATTTAAGTAGAATAATTTTTTTAACACATTTTCGACATTTTTATACTCTCTACATTCCAAGTCTAAAGGTCGCAAAGATAGATACTTGAATTAGGAATAAAAAAACGTAATTTAATGGCGGGACCTCCTAGCCTCGCCAAACGCGCGTTGAAACGTCTCATGTGAACGTGGCTTTATCTTAGGTTTGCAGCACAAGCATTTCTACTTTTCGTGAACGCCTCACGAACAGAAACAGATTTTTGTGCAGTTAAGGCCTCGTTCACATGAGGGGTTTTCTGACGCGCGTTTTCAAGGTCAGATTTCCGTAATCCTTAATTTATGATTTTTTTTTATTCCTCTAATTCAAGTTTCTATCTTTGCGATCGTTTAAAATAGTATAAAAATTTAAACGAATTTTAAATCTGCGGAAAATTTTACATCAGATCGATATCTTAAAGTGATTTTCTTTAAATAAATAATCAAATGGTAAATAATTTAAAAAAATATTTGTTTGGTATCGCTCAGGCGTAGAATTTTACGCTGATTTGAAAACCGTTGAAATTTTCACTCCATCTTCAACGATCGCAAAGATAGAAACTTGAATTAGAGGAATAAAAAAACATAATTTAATGCTTACGGAAAGCTGACTTCGAAAACGCGCGTTAGGAAACACCTCATGTGAACAGGGCCCGAGTTAGACCTTTTTTGGATACATCAGGGGTTGCTTATTCCAAAAATGACGTCCATTATGCTCTACCAGCTAGCTTTCAAACATGGCCACCTGCGTACTGTCAGACATCCACGAGAACTGCACCGCCTGCCTGCACGTCTTTAGCCGAAACACGAACCTTATACTATTACCAAAGAATATGGTTTGAAGAAATGTATTCAAGTTTGTCACATGGGCTCACTTAATGACACAATTTGGGAAAATACAGAATTTTATCGCTCGAATCGTTTGAGCGCAGGAAATGGAATCTGATTTCTCGATAGCGAAGATCAAATTCGTATGGGACAAAATTTAAAAGTTACAGTTTAAAAATTATTTATTTAAAGAAAATCATATTTTTAGATATCGATCTATTGTAAAATTTTCCGCAGATTTCAAATCCGTTGACATTTTTATATTCTGTCTTTAACGATCTAGAAGATGAGAAAAAGAACTACATAACTCCAGTTAAAACTTTGTTTTGTTCGTCTGCTGAAATCGTTGTTCGGAAAATCAAACGGACAAAAATAAATTTAGAATCTGTCATCGCTTTATACTGTTTCTCTTCTAAGGAAAGCAATAATAAGTAAATTCCAATAAATTCATTTTAAAATGTTCTAGATTGAATTTTAAAATTCGGACTACCTGTGTGCCAAATTTCATTAGTGTAAGTGCCATAGATTCGTCAGGGCACTATATAGAGACACAGACAAACACTTCCTTTTATAATAGTAGATAACACTTCCCGAAACAGCAAATAAAATACCACTTTTTATTGGACTTCCGAAAGTGATCCACACCTCGGAGTCTCATATTTAGGTGTTTACGGGCTTCACGAACACGAGGTATCCTAGTGATCTATTATTTTCCCGTGGGATTTACTGCCTCTGGTAAACTAAAATGGATCGCGATCCCAGGATATCGAAGCTATCTTCTCCGTCCTAATTGCTTAACATTGTCGTGTTTGGCGCAGCTTGGCCAAATATGGGACTTGCGCCATAAAACCCAAAACCAACCGTAACGTGGTTTTTATGCCCTCCGCCGCCATTTTGAATAGCTTTTCAGAAAACATAGGTTATTCAAGTGAATAAATAGCACGGTGAAAGTAAACTAATTTTTAAAAATAAAATTGTTTCAATTTGTAATATTAATGGCCAAAACATTTTTCTAAATTAGAAAATAGCATGTCACAAGTGTTGATGATCACGAATTTTCAAGGTAATGGTGTAGGTAATTAATCTTTGGTAATTATTAGTTTAACGTCGTACTAGAGCAACACAACGGGCTATTGGTGATGCGCTTACAAACATCCATGCCCGGACCCTGATTCGAAACAGGAACCTTCTGATCAGAGGCTAACACCTTAACCACTATACCGGTTGGTCGGCAATTAATCTTTGGTAATTTTTAGTTAACGTCGTACTGGAGCAACACAACGGGCTATTGACGACGGTCCGGGATGAATCCCTTCAGGGAAAGTTCCGAGGACAACACCTCGTAATTTTGAACCATGGTCAGATGACGAGGCAACACCTGAGCTGGCACCCCACTCTCCAAACTTCCACACCAACCCAACGTGAGGACTTTCGGCCAGGACAGATTTAAGGAGCACCTGCCGCCTCTACACCATACGCTTACAGACATCCAAGCCCGGATCTGGATTCGAACCAGGGACCTTCTGATCTAGAGGCTATTAATCTTTGGACTACGGCTGGTACAGCAGTTGTACCATGATCCGCGCCAAGAAAGAATTTAGACAATACCAGGATCGTGCCAAGAAAGAATTTAGACAACGGCCTTATCAGTTGAAAGTTATTTAGTTAGTTCCCTTGAAAGTTATAAGAATCTCGGCAAGAAAGTATCGCGCTTGTTATATCTATAGCCATAGTCAAAAGGTTAAAGTCGCACTGTTGAGCAACGATCTATTGTCGATGGTCCTGGAACACTCCCCAAGATCCGAGGATAAAACGTAATTTTGAGCCACAGTTAGTTGACGAGTCAACAACTGAGAACAACACCACGCCAACGTGAGGACATTTGAGGCCACGACAAATTGAACTTGTACCAGCACCGAATTTCCACGGTTGATAAGGATTTTCAGTGCTTACAAATCAAACGGAATGTGAAGATTTCACTACCGCTACTCAAATGCTCTCCCACATCGGGGTTACCTTAAATTAAATGTTTTCGACGTTTGGGCGAGAAATCTAATTGGCGTTGACCAAATAATTATATCACTACACAGAATTACATTCACAAAAACTACAATTACATTTTTACTCCTATTTTTTTTTTTTTTTTGGCGAAGTGTAGAAAACAATTCGAAAAATAACCCAAGATACATCTTTGGAATAATGCATACAGGATACACGTAATGCGGCACAACATTACTGCCACCATTCTGCTTGACAGAAGCCTATGGGAACCCCGTGCAATGGATATCAATATTTCTGCCGTGAAAAGTGTTTCCTCTAACGCAGAGGTCGGCAACCTGCGGCTCTTTTGATGTAAAGTTGCGGCTCTCCAGTTCCATACGAAAAAATTAATTTTATCATCAAAACCCTTAAAAAATAAGAAAATAAATTTTTAAGTACCTAATTATTTCAGCATAGTTTTAAAAAACATGAAGGATGGATTCGCTGAGAGATTCGAGCAATGCAAAACAAACAAAAGTACTCTCGCGTTCATAGTAAATCCTCTCAACACAAATACAAATGAGATCAACATTGAGCCATTTGGAATTGATGCTGGATCGGTTCTAATGCAATTGCAAGATTTGAAAACCTAAGACTTGTGGAGTGGCAAGTTCACAGAACTCAAGAGCAAGTTGGAGGTCCAGAAATGCATGCACATCGTTCAGCACAAGTGGACATCTCTAAAAGAAATTCGGCGAGTTGAGGCCCTCATATTCGGCGCATGGAATAGTCTTCCAGAATACTACAGTGAGGTGAAGAAGTTGGCATATGGAGTGCTGACGATCTTCGGGTCGACATTTTCGTGCGAGCAAGCGTTGTCTTGCATGAATATAATCAAAAGTAAAGTTAGAAGTCAGCTAACAAATAAAAATCTGGAGTCGTGCTTGAAACTTAAAACAACAAAGCCAGATTTAATCAAACTTTCAAAAGGCATCCAAAGCCAATGCTCCCATTGATGTAACTATCTATATTTGTGTTTTTAAATGAATAAATATTATTCCGTATTTAAAGCTGTTTATTTTAAATCAAAAATCAAATATACAGGGTGACCTGTAAAGTCCTTTTAAGCCCTTTAATTTTGAGACCGTGTCTCGTAGAGTCAAGGTAGTAACGTGTACCTACAGTAAAGTGACCATGCTGAATTTATTGAGACAGCTTACAGCGCCCCTAGCGGTGAAATAAGAAAATTGAAAAAAAATAATAACTCGAAAACTAAGGGAGATAGGCCAAAAAGTTCAATTAGAAAAATGTACGCAATACAATAATAAAGACACAGAAAAAAAATTTCATGGAGTTATCTGTAAAACTGGTGGAGATATTCGCGATTGAAATTTGAACTTTTCCATGCCTTGAAAAGGGGGCCGTCCTGAAATTGAAAAACGTGTTCTCCGGTGTTATTATTCAGTATTTCCGAGTTAAACAACGACTAATTTAAATTCAAACTTCAAAGAAGGTTTTTAAAAAAATGATAAATAAAAAAAATTGACGATCCGAAATCATAATTTTAGTGCAACAACTAAAATACACGATTAAAAACCTCTCTGCTATACAAACACGAACGAAGATTTACTATTTAATCATTTTATCCTAATAAACTTTGAGTGAGATGCGAATATGTCAGAAACAAATGCGCGTTTTTCAGTGTGGCACATTAGAAAAGTAAAAGACATAGATGAGCAACAGAAAGAAATTTATTGATAAACAAAACCATGGCGAGTGTGTTCAAAAAGGTCACCATCGGTTACAATACACATTTGTATTCGATCAAGCACTCCGGTATGCACATTCCTTATCCTCAGTGGTGTGACAATAGCGCAGCTATCGATGATACGCTGCCGGAGATCCAGCAAACGTGTCAACGGAGTTTCATACACTCGATCGTTAATGTAACCCCATAGGAAGAAATCGAGTGCTGTTGTAAGATCTGGTGATCGTGGCGACCATTCAACACAGCCACCGTAGCCGATTGCCTGTTGGCCAAATCTGTTCTTAAGAAACTTGCGCACTGCGTGGGGATGGTGAGGTTTGTACGGCGGGGCGCCATTATGTTGGAACCACAGTCAGGTGGCGCAGTAACGCCTGAGATGGTACCACAATCTCCGCAATTCCACATTACACCAACGCATGGACTTAAGAGGCCACGAAGGATTTTGCGTGCACCAAGCCCCTTTTTTAACCGTCGGTATTTGGATGGCACAGACGAGGATCGAACTCGCAACCCTCTGGTTGGCAGTCCGTCACTTTACCAATCAGGCGACCATGCCCCTCAAAATTTATCAGAATAAAATCATTAAATAGTAAATCTTCGTTCTGGCTGCATGGTCCAGAGGTTTTTATTTGTGTATTTTAGTTGTTGCACGAAAATTGTGATTTCGGATCGTCAGTTTTTTTATTTTCCGGAGTACGTTTTTCAGACGTTTTTTTTTTTTTTTTTAATTTATCTTATTTTTTTACTTTTTTTGTTTGAATTTAAATTTGTCGTTGCTTAACTCAGAAAAACTGAATGATAACACCAGTAAACACGTTTTTCAATTTCAGGACTGCCCCTTTTTCAAGGTATGGAAAAGTTCAAATTTCAATCTCGAATATCTCCGCCAGTTTTACAGAAAAAAAATTTCATGGAGTTATCTGTGTCTTTAATATTTCATTGCGTACATTTTTCTAATTGAACTTTTTGGCCTATCTCCTTTAGTTTTCGAGTTATTATTTTTAATTTCCTTATTTTACCGCTAGGGGTGCTGTAAGCTGTCTCAATAAATTCAGCATGGTCAGTCACTTTACTGTAGGTACATGCTACTACCTTGACTCTACGAGACGCGGTTTCAAAACTAAAGGGCTTAAAAGGCATGCAAAGCTAATGCTCCCATTGATATATATAAGCAAATACTATAATATTGAAACGAAAATTTTTAGTGGCTCTTTAAAAACTGGGAAAATTTGTAAATTGTAACTTTTGGCTCTTCCGTTTGAATAGGTTGCCGACCCCTGCTCTAACGTATTCCAAATATGACGTCACTCGGCTAGTTTTTTTATAATACGATTTCAGTATTTCGCCAAAACATATTCCAAAGGATGCATTACAAATTGATATACAGTGAGTTAAAAAAGAATTAGGGCACAATCCAGCTTTCGATATTTTCTGAAAGCAATATGCATATTTCTCTTCGGGTAAATTTTTTTCCTCACATAAAATCTTTCAGCACATATCAAGATCTATGCAAAAGTTTCGAAAAAATACAATTTTAAAAACTATTAGGGCATTACATATTAAACAAGTTTTTAAAATAGTTAATGATAAAATTAATATTTTTTGGATCCAATTTACGTTTGTTGATTTATCTCAATCAATTAAGTCTCGATTTTGAATGATACGGACTCAAACCAAGCGGCCTGCCTATTCTTGGATTTGAAAAGGAAACATGAAAAATGTTAGTGTGAGGAATAATAGAGGAGATACCTATTACCCCACCCATACAATAGTTACCCTTTTGGGGTTAATTCGAGTCTGATTCCTACTCCAAGGCTTTCGATACAGCGTGACCTCTTTTCCACTGATTAATAAAATACCATAACGTTTTAGATGGATTTGTATATATTTGTCATTTTTAGAAAAATTGCTTTAGTTAAAATGACTTAAATCTACCTATATCGAAAAAATCTAAAAAAAATTAATTTTCTTCCAACTACGTGAACACGTGGTTTAATATTGCATGACGTAGTATTTAAAATACATTTCAAAACTGTATTTCATGAGGGTCCTTTTGCTTTACCATTTGAATATTTTTTTTTGTTTTCACTTTTTTCTTTCTGTCATAAGAATCAGTAACTAAAAAATATTAATACAACACACAAAAAAAATCAAATTCATAGATCCGAAATATCATGTTCAACAATAAAGTAAACCTGAAATTCACACTTGTTCAGCATGAATCAGTAGGTATCTTTAATCAACGTCGCGCTTAACATGAATCAAATAAAACATTATTCAAAAATATTTGGCAGGGGGTACGTATTTTAAGAAAAACAATAAATATTTATAATCTGAGTACATTACACCTCGACTTCCTGGGGGTAAGGTAATGGTAATTTTAATTAACGTCGTACCAGAGCAACCCAGCGGGCTTTTGAAGACGGTCCGAAATCAATCCCCTGTGGGGAAAGATCCGAGGACAATACGTAATTTCGAACCATGGTCAGATAACGAGGCAACGACTGAGCTGGCATCCCACTCCAAACTTCCACATCAACCCAAGGGGAGGACTTTCGGCAACGACAGATTTAATGTGCACCAGCCGCCTCTACACCATAGGCTTACAAATATCCATGCACTGACCCGGATTCGAACCAGGAACCTTCCGATGCGGAGGCTAACACCTCAACCAGTTGGTTGGTCAACACGATTTCCTGTGGATTAGTTTTAACTTAAATATTTTTTCAGTTTTAATGTTTGTACTTCAAATTGATTGTCTCTGCTTTTTAATAGCATGTGACAAGAATGTTTGTAAATTTAACATACGATTTTAATCGAAATATTTTGCACTGCCCACATAGCTGCGTACAATTCCGAATGGCAAAATTTACGATTCGAATTCGTTGTACTATTGTTATGCTATGATAAAAGAAAAAAATTAACTTTTCAGAACAATAGCATGTAGATGAACCATGAAGTAATATATAAGATCCATGAAGTGAAAATATAACTATGACAAAAGAAAAAAATTAACTTTTCAGAACAATAGCATGTAGATGAACCATGAAGTAATATATAAGATCCATGAAGTGAAAATATAACTCACAAACAATTTATTTAACGCAACAAAAATCATCTTCTCCACAATAATTACTATTCCAATTTACCAAGAAAGCAAACCCCAATGAATCTTTTAAAAATAGTAATTATTTATTTCATTTTTGTGATTTCAACTGAAGATCGAATGAAATAAAAAAAAATTCAATCAAATGATTCGAAATTTAAAAGAAACGAAAAATATTGGTATGTTTTCCCGCCGTTCTTACTATAGAAAAACTAAATTTCATTTTGAGGATACTTGGTACAATTCAATGAAAATTAGTTTAAAAATGCCGGCACTTTTTCAGGTCACATCAGAATCAAAGGCGATGATAACCATATCAGCAACAAAAAAAAAAGCGATTCGTACGCAAAAGTATATATGTGATAGAACAATTCAACAACCGAGAAAATAAAAACTACGAGCACGTTTTCAATGTCGGGCGGGAACGGATTATTTTACTTTAAATGCACGTAAAAGCAGCTGCTTGCACGTGCGCGCCAACAGACATGAGGTAAAGAAACAAAACAACCGCCGCACCAGAAAACGCTTTAAATTTAGATGCAATTCCCCTGCGTTCTCAAAGCGGTTGCAAAAAAACATTGATTACAAAGCCTCAAGATAATTCAGATTGAGTAAACACACAACGAATATACAGATGCTTAGAAACTCACGTTGTCAATAATGGTAGTAAAAAAAAAAGAGCAAAAAATCAAAACAAAGAAAAAATCCCATTCACTTACCGCTAGCGTTGTTGATAGTTGCAGATCCACCACTCGCTCTCACCCCTCTCAGTTCGGCGTGGGCAAATGAGAATGCAGAAAACGAAACGAAAATGGAGGTTCTACACTCGATGTTTAATAATCCAAGAACATTATGGAACGATACTGTGACAGGCAAAGATCCATTCGCACATCGTGATCACATGCTGTATGTTAGGTGCACGCCGATAACTTTTGTCATTGAAATTTTAATCACACTGCAGAGCTATTTCGGCTAGCTAGGCTTGTCGATCACAACGTTTCGTTCGCGTGGCGGACGCCAGAGGGCACTACGGTGAGCAAAAGAAAATCCTCAAAAGCTGGTTTTAGGGTTGCAGGTTTTTGGACTACTACTTTTCACAAGGTCATCTTTCGCAGGGGTTCTCAACCGCCAAATGTGACTTCAGAAAAAACCACGACCAAAGCAGCGGGCGAGTAGTTCTACGCCTAATTTTCGTGAACCAGACTTGACCCAAACCGTGTTTCGACCTTGATAATTTCTTTGTTTTTCCCGATTCGAAACAAAGTTTACAATGAGTGATTCTTCGTCAATTTTTGGCGAGATCCGAAGCAAAATTGAATTGCCGAAATCGAATTTCAAATTAATTCAACCGTTGGCGACACAATTAATTTCTGGCGGCAATATACTGAGGTAAATGAACTTTTCAAAGAAACAATTTGGACGAATTCCGTTTTTTAAAGAGCATTGAAATTCGATTTCAAGAACAAATGTTCGATTTCAAGAATAATTGTTCCATTTCAAGAACAATTGTTCGATTACAAGAACAATTATTCGATTTCAAAAATAAAAAAATATGTTCCGTTTATGAAGTCGTAAAAAGCTATTTCAAAAAGAGAAAAAAATCTCATTTTTAAAAAAGATTTGAAAAACCTCATCTATGAGTAGTAGCTGCAACATATAATTTTTAATACCACAAAAAAAGCACAATTCTTAAGGGCCCTTTAATTCCTTGGACCCTTCACCCCCCCCCCCCAAAAAAAAAAAATAGGACATGATAAAAAGATGTTAATCTACACAAACAACAAGAGTTGTCAAACACGCAGGATTTCTCGATTTGATTCAATCGATCGAAAAGGTTGAAGAATAGGATCGAAAGGTTCTGTATCACGGCAGAAATATCAACACTTCAAGGGGACCAAACTCCTTTGTGTATTAATTGACTTGTGTTCCCCCCTCCCCCCATACTTTAATGACCGGGTGAGTAGACCTACAAATGGAGGGAGAAGGATAAATATTGCAGATATAAAAATAAATGGGTTATGAAATGTATTAAGGAAATAAATTCTTCAGAAAACACAACGCATTTATACTTTTTATATTCCTTAAAGCAAATGTGGTTAACTAAGCTTTTTCTTTGAAAGTATTAACCTCTAATTTTTATGTATTGTTCTCTGGTTTTATTTAAAAATTTTGAAAGATTTACTCTGAAACTAAAAAACACAATTGGTTTGTATAAATGTACCGTTCCTCTCCTCTGTAGAGGCATCCTTTTCGCAGTCAAATGGCGTTTATTTCATCTGACAGTACCAAACTATAAATTCCACCAAGCAATAGGTTTCTGAAAGATATAAGCAGAAATGTCATTTTAGGGGTCAAAACAATTGGGCCGTATCTGAGTTAGATACGAACAAGTGGTCAGAAAAAATGGTGAGGCGGAAAGCGACCTGCGAGGTAACAAAGTATGTATCCAACTTAATAAAGTATGCCTCCAACTTAAATAACGCAGGGTTGGAAGTTCGAAATCTGATCCACTCAAAGACCGTCCCGCTCAGGGGATGGTGCACGTTAAATATGTCGTTGGCCTGAAATGTCCTCACGTTGACTTAAATAAATATGCCAAGCAATAAATTTTTCATTTTTTAATTTTCACGTTTTCGGCTTTTGTAAGATGTTTTTGCGATTTTTATGAAAGAAACTTTCGAAGTTCCGTATTACGTTTCCTACGTTCATTAGTATATTCGAAAAGAACTCAACTCAAATACAGGAATTTTTTGAGGGGAAAAGAGTACCCGGGGCTCAAAACTTTGCCGAAAAAGTTTTGGAATTTAAACAGCTATCAAAACCTTGTAAAGGCTTGTTAATGAGAGGGAGAAAATTTGAAGTTTCTTGCAAAACAGGAAAATATACGTCTGGATTCGTGAATTGTCTGTCTGTTAATTAGAAATTGAATTAACGATGCACTGGTGCAACACCACGTGCTATTTACGATAATCTGGAATTAATCCAGAAGGGAAAGATCCGAGGACAACCCATAGTAATATTTAACCACGGTCAGATGAATATGATCTTCTCTTCAAGATGGTCTTGCTTTTACCTTGTAATTATATGCGATGTAATATTCAAAGTGCTGTAACTAGCCATTCCTGAGCCCTTTGCAAGAATTTGTATTTAGGCCCCTTAATTTTTTAAATTAGATATTACTTCAACAGATTCATTTGAATTACATCATCATAATTAATATCTTTTAACGCCATTGTATTCCATTAAAATGATAGAACGATTGGATAAGCGTTCATGTTCAATAGTTGACCTTAAATAATTTTTTATTAATTTCAACTTGCTAAAACTTCTTTCGCATGAAGCAATAGAAATGGGAAGAGTTAGACTCGATTAAACCAAAATCATGAAGGCCTGTAAAAAATTAAGCGGAAATGCAGTTTCTATATTTTGTATAAGAGTCGTTACTTGAAACTTAAAACTTTGAATTTCACATGTGAATTCGTACTTTTTAAAATCTTTGCTACATTTAATAGCGAGATCTGCAGCCATTTTTTTTAAATATGCAATACTCATGTATTGTAAAGACAAACCATAGAGAAGGCAAAAATCGTCACAGATAGTTTTCATTTTCTGATTACGCCAATCTATTTGAGACGATAGTGTGTCAAGAACACTCTAAATTTGTATTTTAAATAATTCTTCGAGTGTCAAGTTACTTCCTTCATCTGGTGTTTCATCTATTTCCATTATCTTAACTCTTCTCTTTGGGTTCTCTGTTGCACCTGCCTAGTTACGGCACTAAATACTAATGCCATAAAGGTAAAATATAAGACTGAACATTGCTACTGAGAGGTGCTTCGAAAAGGTTGACCGATGTCAGACTAGGAGCCACGCGACTGATCTGTGGAAAAATGACTTGGTAAGTCGATTTGGGGTTTAATCGGCTTTTTCAGGGATATAACATCTTCAGTCAGCGTAGAACGTGCATTTCTATTGAGTGACCGCAAAAATTATGAAATCGACAGTCTACCACTATGTCGTGAGGGCCAATCATGCAATGAATTAATGGATAGGCGTTAATGTATGAAGCACCTCATCTCCACCCCAGAGTTCACACACTATTACACGGCCCACTGCCCGTTCCTCAAATATTTATTTCGAATGAGTATTCATTCCAAATCTGCCTATAAATCTGTGGACTTCTATGATACCACTTGCCCATCACAACTCACCTCTACATCAAACAACCAGCAGGACAGCACGATGACATCTGGCGTAAACGCTCTTCTGACAATTCACCCCTTACTACAAAGAAAAATCGTACTGATCGTGCAATTTGTGGACACCAAGGAGTTTGGACTGAAGCAGCCGGTTTAAATTCAGTCGTGTTTTATGTGCAAAATATTCCTTAGGCACTCTTCTCACCTAAAAATAGCTACAGTTAAATTCAGTCTTGCCTCTAAAACCTTCACAGAAAAATTCATTCAGAGCACTACCTGCGTATGAATTTAATAACTCAACATTTCTGTTTTGGATTAGGGATGCGACATCGATATCGATGTTTTCAAAACATCGATGTATTGGAGTCGATGTTTTTGTAACATCGATGTTTATATTTGTCGATGTTTTATTTTTAAATGAAAAAAGTATCGTTGTAAAAATTTAAAAAATAACCAAATAGCATAATTTTTATAATCAGTAAATTGAACATACTTTTAGAACAAAGTGGCCAAGGGTGAAAGGTCTGAAAATTACGGATGCGACATCGATATCGATGTTTTATAAAAAACATCGATGTATTGGAGCCGATGTCGCATCACCAGATGCTAAACCAGTTTTAAGAAATGGGAAATAAAGTTTAAATACATTGAATTTTAAAACCATCGATGGTTTTGGGGCGATGTATTATCAACATCGATGTTTTAATTTTGAACATCAAAGTTTGAAAACATAGATGTTTGGCTGTCGATGTCGCATCACTAGTTGCTAAGACAGTTTTAAGAAATGGGGGGGGGGAGTTTGAATACACTGAATTTTAAAAACATCGATGTTTTGGGGGCGAAATTATCAACATCGATGCTTTAATTTTGAACATCGATGTTTCAAAACATCGTAGTTTTGCTGTCGATGTCACATCTCTACTTTGCATCTTTAAAAAATTGTACCTCGTCCTCATCTAGTCATCTTACACGCTGGGGTAAACCTTTTAAACCAAACACTCTTTGTAGGGGGTAGATTTCCCGTAATGGAGTTCAGCGAGTCCTGTGGGACCAATCCGTTGCTGAATAATCGTTTCCTCACGGCAGACCAAACTAGTTTGTGCAGGTAATTCGATTAATGTCGTACTAAAGCAAAACAGTTGGCTATTGGCGACGTTTCGGGGTCAAACTCCCACTCCAGTTGCTAATCCGTTACTCCTTCTACTGGGTTCATGAGAGTGTGTGGGCCGAAGGTCCTGGAGCCGTAGGCCCTCTACTTCTTCTGTAACGCAGCTAGAACCTTAGAGGAGGAATAAAGGCAGAGAGCGCATAGGGGTTGCCAGTGGTTGTCCTCGTAAGACCACGTGACGAACGGACGCTTCTTCGCCTCTGAGAACGGTCTCAATGGGATTTAACATTGGGACGGTAAATTGACGCGTTGAAGAGAGAAAGTTTATTGGAAAAAAAACGGTTGGCCAACTGTTGTGCAAACAATTGCAAGGAGAGAGGAACTGAAGGATCACCCTACTCATGTCACAGATGTTATTATTTACTTATCTGCTTTTTTTTAAGTATTTAAAGCATATTAAAACGAGTAACGTTGCATCACATTGTTGTATAATAAATGTTTATTCATCATTGTGAGAACTTTTTTACGTTAATTGGCCTCGTGAGAACAATTTGAATATCTGTAAGCTGATAGAAAATGTTTTAGAGCCATTAAAATAATGAATTTTGCGAAAAAATCGAATGTTTTACGGTTATACGCAAAAATGTAGGTTGGCGAATCTTGGCGCCTTCCGCTGGAATAAACAAATATCACGTATTTATAAAGTTGTAGATAGGCTCTTGTATGCGGATGTGCAGTTCGCTTATTTAAGACTAGTCACTGCTTGGCTAGCCTGGCGTTGCAGTGCCATTTGCTTTTGTGGAGTTACAGGTTTGCTTCGCAAACCAAATTATGAACAATGGTTTGGATATCAAACCAAAACCAGGGCACGCCGTAATGGTCTTGGCATTGTCGAATTCGGCAAAATTCGAATTGCGAAGAAATCCAATCGGCGTGACGTCACGATCTCTTGCGAAAATATAAATATTTAATTGAAAAATTATGAATTAAAAGAAAATCAAGGTAGCTTTTTTTAGTGTAAATTTTCCGCAGATTTCATATCCGTTGAAATTTTCAATCCATCTTTAACGATTTTGATTTTACAAAAAAAGAACTACGCAATACCAGTCAAAATGTTCGTTGTGGAATCGTTTGAGCGGTGAAATCAGGTAACAAAAAGGTTTGTTGATAATCAGTATTTTTTTTATATTTTAAAATAAAGCTACATCATATAGCTAAAGTTTATAACGAAGACCTCCAAAAAAAATTGAGAAGTATAAATAATAAATTAACTTTGTTTAAAGGTCACTGATTCATTTGTGTATTTCATGGAAATTAAATGTAAATATATTTTTAATCAATTTAAAATCCTTTTCTTTCCACTATGTCAATTGTTCATTTATTTAAATTTTTTTAACAGTACAGATAGTGGCATTTCCATTGGCTTGTCTTCATTGGTATTGTATCGTATTAAGATGGGGCTTTTCTGTATTTTTTAGTCATAATTTCGTTTTTTAATTTTTATTTGTGCGTTCTTTGCTTCTCTATACTTTAAACAGTATGAAAAAAAACTTAAAAAAAGCTGAGATAAAAATTTTTGAAATTATTTTCTCTTGACTGTCCTATTTTTCAAGGAATTGACCTGATGTAATCTATGTAACTTAAGTGCTTCTGTTAGAGTATGGAATATTTATTTATCTGAGTCATTGAGTCATTAAAAAAATATCAATGATCTTCATGCATATGTATTTTTAAATGCTTGTCCAAAAGCCATGAAATTTATTCACAGTGAAAAACGTATTTGAAAAACAAAATCTGTTTCAAAATCTAATAATTATTACTTACAAGTTTTAAAATCATAACACATATTTTCAAAATTAACAAAGTGATCTAAAATCATTAATATCACATTGAATACTTAACTTTGCATCACTGTTTTTTAAATATCTTTAGTTTGTAAACATTTTAAGTCAGCAAAGTAGCGAAAATTGGCATGCTAAGAAACTTTGCTTTTATGAATTAATTGTTCAAAGTACGCAAAATCATACAGTAAAAATACTTTATGCGAAATTATCTGTTTGAACTTCGTATTTTTTACAAAATAAGCACGAACTCCGTAATTTTTACAAAATAAGTACGAACTCTGTAATTTTTACAAAATAAACACATTTCGTTTATTTTGCGCTTATTTGGTTCTAAAAGGTGAAAGCCCGATAATTACGCAGGCGAAGGTATCGCCAAGATTGTTTACGTGGCGTGGTGATATGAAGCCAAATCTGGTTTAAAGGTGGGCTAAAAACGCAAAGTTAATAGTACAACAGCTTTTTCGACCTCATGAATGGCGATGCGCTCTCTATTCTTATCTCTCCTCTATGGCTAGAACGGAAGAAGGTCCTGGAGCCGTAAGTCTACCTTCTTACGTAACGTAGCTAGAACGGAATGGACGTATCAATTACGGGGTACCTTGCAGAAAACTGCGAACCTCCACATCAGAATTAATAGAAGGTTGATTGATTGTAAATGAGCAATGAAGGAAGAAAGTTAAAGGAAGGGAAGATGCAGTAAAAGATAAAATAATTGAGATAGAAGATTAAATTTAGTAATTGATACGATTAGGAAGCCAATTCACGTTCCAAAGGAGGAGGAGCAAAGAAGGTGGGGAAAAGGCAATCAGTACCAAAAAGATGTGGTGAAATGCATGAGCTGTTGTGTTGATTAGGGTAAAAGGTAATTAAAAGGAAACTAAAAATAATTTTTAAAAATGGTCATTGTGGTAGGTCCAGGAGATTTCCGAAGGAATCCCTGAATTCACCACATCGACGTTTTGGTCGTGGTGGAAAAGTGTGAAGGTCGCGATCGAGATGAGTCTTGGGTCTCTTGCGAGATTTAATTATGGAGATGTCATAGGGTGGGATGTTTTGTTAAAAAGTATTCGGGACTTGTGGAAGTCGGTTGAAAAATTTAGTTGAGAGGGTTTTAATGTATTCGAAAATTGGTTCAAGTATTGAGATCTCTGTGAATAATTTCGCGTCGAACATAATATGGGGCGTTGACCATTTCGAGGAGAATAGTATTTTGAAGAGATTGGAGGTACTTGATATTAGATTTGCAGGTGTGCAGAAAAACTTTGATGACAGAACTTTAAATAGTAGACTAGAGTTATTGAAGATGCCGTAGAACCAATAGGAACAGTTGGATTGTTCAGGTGGGAGTGGTCTCAAGATGAGTCGGATTTTGGCTGCTACAGCCGATGCAAAATGACAGAGTTAAAGCAAAGACGAGGAAAACAAAAATGAAGGATTAAGAAAACCGAATTTGGTTAGACGAGGGTCGCATCTGGGGTTTGCTGAATTGCGGGATTATCTATAATATCAAGTTTGTTGTAGAATTTAATGGGGAGTTTACTGAAGAATTGTTTGAGTTCAGTACTTTTGAGATCCTAGCGGATTTTGTTTCTGTAATACCAGGGATAACCGCTGATAGTAAGAAGAGTAGAATCTTGAATAGTTTCTAGTGTATGGAGGTTAGTTTTCGCTGCATATCCTCAGACAAGACTGGAGTAGCTGATTTTTGGTCGAATCATGGTTTTGTAATGCCAGGCAATTCATTGTCGATGCCTACTGGGTTACTGCGGCTCCCTTGTAATTTTGAACCACGGTCAAATAACGAGGTGAACACCTGAGCCGGCATAACACTTTTCAAACTTCCACACCGTGCCAACGGGAGGACATTTGCAGACTCAGATTTAATGTCCCCAAGTTCTCGACGGTCTTTGATTTGGTCAAGTTTCGAACTCGAAACCCCAAGTTTGCTAGTGGTTCAAAATTACGGGGTGCTAAATTACGTCCTCGGATTCCTTGGGGATTCATCTGGAACCGTCGCCAATAGCCCGTTGTGTTGCTCCAGTGCGACTTTAATTAATTAATTACCGAAGGTTACTAATCCGCTATTTATCGATCCGGTTCCTGAGAATCAATATAATCCCTTATACATTAGCCATTCCAATTCTTCACATGAAAAATCAAGTCAACTCACCAACGCCGCTTTCGAAAACCTTGGAGACGTTTGTTCGTTCATGACTCTGTGAAACTATCTAATAAAATTCCACACAATAAATATCTCAACAGTGATGCTTCTCCATGGAAGAATGTCCATTTGACTCCCAATAATCAAATTTAGAACTCTGTTAAAATCTTGAAAACAGTAAAAATTTCCAAAACCAATCAAATTCATCGAAATTTTTTCACTCGCTATCTGGACCAATCAAATATTTCCGCTCGCGCATGCGACATCGATCACAAACAGCCTTACCAAAAGCGTGGGTTCTGCGTTGCATAACAATCTTTACCCTCTTCAACAAAATCCCTCCGTCTTTCTGCTGAATTATATGAAAAATTCACAGAATTCTATTCTTGGGGTCTAAAATCCCGTTGCAACGAGATGGCTACATGGATGACGTCAGGAAGAATTCAGTCGAGTGAAAACAATTATATTTCCTCTGTGTCCAGAAAATAATTGTTGTTAAACTGTCACTTGGAAGTACTACTAATGAGGACGAGATGCAGATAAAATCCGAAAGAAAATAATAACGAATTTTGCTAGAAAGAGTATTAATTGAAAAGATCCAAATAAATTCGATTGAACATTTGTTCGTTAAATAATAGGATGAATAAAATCGACAAAAAGGAAAAAAAAATGTTTTCATTAGCGATTAAAATTGACCATATAGTAGTACAACTCCCTGCTGGTTTTTTTTTAATAAACATATAAATTATATTGATAAAGGAACTTTTAATGAGAAACACTCATTTCGAGAACATGAAATGGCACAAAGTAAGAAAAACACGTTTTTTCAAAGATTGTTACTACAATATGTATGAAGAGGGATTTTCTATCAAGTAAAAAGCGAAAGAAGATAGAATAATCTGTGTGACTGAAATAAAAATACAAGCAAATCTGAATTGAGATTTTACTTCGGAATTTGATGAGACTTTTTAGATTCGTTATCATTCCGTATTGCTTAAATATATATATTTGGACATCCGGAAAGTTCTGCACGTTTTTTAAGATAAATTTCAACGAAGCAGTACAAAAACATAAAAAAATTTATTGAATCGCAGGAGCACAATTTTATTCTAAGACTTTTTGCCAACCTTCCTGCAGTTGGAATATTCCTTTTTTTTTTTAATAAGTTGTCGAGGTGCTATTTGACAGTCTCCAAACGATTGGAACTCCAGTCCGTTCAGGGAATTTTGAAGTGATCTGAAGAGGTGAAAATCTGAAGGGGGCAAGGTCTGGTGACTATGGGGGGGGGAGGTGACACAAAACATTTCAGCCATACTCAATAAGTCTGTCTTGACATTCAGCGAAATGCGGGGCCGCGCATTGTCTTGCTGGAAGAAAATTCCTCGACGATTAGTCAATTCTGGCCTCTTTGCTTCGATTTTTGCTTTTGATATTGCCATTTGACAACTGTTTTTTAGCGAATTTACTGTCTGATTTTGTGGCAACAATTCATAATTAACAATTCCTTTGTAGTCCCACCATACAGAAAACCGTTTGCAGAGGATGGTCGTCCAGAGCGGGCATCATCTTCGAGGCTGAAATTTACACGCTTAAATTTATGAAACCACCTTCGAACTGTGGCCTCAGAAACAGCGCTATGTCCATATACAACACACATTTTACGAGTAGTCTCACTAGCATTTTTTCCTTTCTTAAAATAAAAGAGCATTGTATGTGACGAAAATGAACTTTCTGGTTCTCCATTCTAGCACTGCAGTGAAACAAAAATTGTGCCACAACGCATGCTATAATTATGAAGTGTAAACAGAAAAAACCGAATTTAAAGATCTGCCTCAATCAAGGTCACTCCTTTTCAGCGGTAGCAAAATAACAATAACAAAGCTAGCTTCGATTTGAAAACGCGCATAACTTTCCGGATGACTCAATACATTGCTTAAAAATATATATTACCTGATTTTATATTTGTGGTTTGTTTGGAGTTAAATATAATCGTCAGTAAATTGGAATCTTCATTTCGAATCACTTTTCTCCCAATTGAAGAAGTATGTTAAGAGTTATTGAAGAGTATGTTCAGAGTTATTGAAGAGTATATGTTCAGAGTTATTGAAGAGTATATGTTCAGAGTTATTGAAGAGTATATGTTTAGTAAGGAAAATTTATGCTTTTCTCAATTATGTATACATACTAGAGATCCGGCATCGATGTAGTGGAGTCTATGTTTTTGTAACATCGATGTTTATACCTGTCAATGATTTTACGTTGTCGATGTTTTATTTTTAAATGAAAAAAGTACCGTTATAAAAATTTTAAAAATAAAAAAGTAGCTTAGCAAGTATAACATACTTTTAGACCAAAGTGGTAGAGGTTGAAGGGTCTGAAAAGTAGGGATGCGACTTCGATGTTTTCAAAACATTGATGTTTTATAAAAAACATCGATGTATTGGGGCCGATGTCACTATACTATTGTTAAACCATTTTTAAGAAATGGGGGGAAAAGTTTAAATACACTGAATTTTAAAAAACATCGATGTTTTACTGTCGATGTAGCATCACTAATACATACCTGAAAGTCTCGTATACGTAATATCTTGGACAATTTCAATTTCTTTTCCTCCTGACTTACAGTTTCGTTTGTTGCTTTACGGTCTTTTTTTCTGCTAAAAGTGACAGAATCCAGGACCCCTTCCCTCTTTGTTAATTTTCATGGTGAATTTATTTTATGTGTTAAATATTTTTATGTACATGAGTAGTATGTGATTATAGTTGCTTATATGATTATTTATGATGACTGCAATGATTGTTTCACAATTTCAAAATCAACAACCCATGACACTCTCACAAGCAAATTGAGATCATGCATGGTGATTTGATATTTGTAATTCCCATGGTGTAAAATCATAATCGGAAAGGTTCCGAAAAACACGCCTTATATGTAAAAAAACATTCCGTTGACATCAGCAATGAAGGTAGATAGTTAACATCGCACTGGAGAAAAAGAACGGTCTATTGACGACGGTTCGGGATCAATCCCTAAGAGAAAAATTCAAGGACAACGACGCCTAATTTTGAACCACGTTCAGATGACGAGGTCATACCTGAGCTGGAACCCCACTCTCCAAACTTCCACTCCACGTCAAGGTGAAGACATTCGAGGCCGACAAATTTAACGGACACCAGCACCCTTTGTACACGACGTTCTGGTTGGATTCGAACTCGCAACCCTCCGTTTGCTAATTCGTTACTATTCCGACCAAGCTACAGCGGCGCAATTCCTTATTGAATCCCACCCATGTCGGTATTGTAAATCGATGAGTTTGAAACCTCTTCAAAGTTTCCATTCTGCTGAGCTACTTATTATAATTTTTCTACATCTTGACGATATTGACACTAAGAAAGATAACTACAAATATGATGCAAGAAATTTTAACCCTTATCAATCGTATGTCACCGCCGGTGACAATGTAACTTTGCTGTATCGTACTCTTGTCACGATGACAGTGACGAAACAGACTGGAGATGTGACATGACTGAATAACCAAAAACGTACTGATTACGGATTGCAATTCGGCCGAATTGGTACTTTGTTAAAAAAATCTTATCAGTAGGTATTTTTCCTAAATTGGCTGAGTAAAAGTAGGTAAAAAGGATATTGTTCCAAATTGACGAACAAAACGTTTATTTTAGCATTAGAAAATCAACTTTATTAATAACTAGCAAAATACCCGACCTTACTCGGTTTGAATTAATTTACTCTAGATTGAAGAGATGATCAAAATATATATTGACTTACGTTTTTCGTATTATAAAATAATATTTTACACCCTTCGCCATCTTTATAATTTCTACAACTTACTTTGGACACAAATCCTACGCATGCATATCCATCCATGTGTAGGATTTGACATTTCACATACATCGCACCCTTGCTGTATGACAAAGCTACATTATGACGAAAGGTGACACTAAGGTTACTACTATTAAAGACGATTTTGAGGGAGATTTGGAATTCCCTTTCTTGAGTTCTTTTCATCTTCAACTCAATTAATAAAAACTTGCAAGTGCTTTCACACTCATAGTCAACAAAAAAAATATATTTTTTCTTGTGGCACTCTTGCATACGGCATGAGACATTGTGGAATTTCGCAATCTTCTGTCATTATGACAAATAATTTTTTAATGTTTGAAATGTTCTAGTTCGGATTTGTTTTAACATTATTATTCTTTTAAAAACGGCATTATTCTTTCAATCATGGCATAGTTAAAGTTTAAAAATTTTTTATTCTGACTTACCTGTGCCACTTAAATTCGAATTCTTTGTGGTGGTGTTGCGTGTGATGAAAAAGAAACACAATTTATTGAAATAATAAATACACTCTATAACAAAAAAAAATCGACGCACCAGGAAGGAATCATCCGATTGCTTTGAAATTTCGTATGCAAAAATGTTTTGACTTAATATGCAAATGATTAAAATTTGGTGTCCAATGAATGAATAGTGCGATCTCCAGCGCATCGGAACTGCGCATCCAGCAGATGTATATAAGGAGTTGTTGTTGAACTGTTGTTAAAATTTTCTGCTGCATTGCGATTTAGGATACCTTTCAACGACTGAAAAAATGCCTCGCCGCAGGATTCGAGCTCATCACGAGCAACTTTCAGAGTTTGAAAGAGGCCGTATCATTGAATTGAAAGAGGCAGGTTGGGCAAATCGGAGAATCGCTCGTCATGTGAGTCGAAGCGATGCGGTGATTAGAAGATGCTAGCAAAAGTGGGTGGACAATGGCAGATTTCAGCGTCATGATGGTAGCGGTCGACGTAGGGCCACAACAGATCGCAAGGACAGAGTGATTGTCAGATCAGCTGTCACAGCGCCTGATTCATAGCTATCAACCATCAGTCGTGCGACCCACACACGAGTGTCTACCATGACCATTCACAGACGGCTGAGAGAGCGAAATCTACGCTCGGTACCTACCGTTACGCCACCTGCCACTCACGCCTGCACACTGTCGAGTCAGATTAATGTGGTGCTTGGCTCGATCAGGCTGGAATGATGCGGACTGGTGACGTATAGTCTTCAACGACGAATCCCGCTTCCAACTGTTTCCTGACGATCATTGAAGACGGGTCTGGAGACGCCCAGGGCAGCGTGCCGATCCTGCTTTCACTATTGCACACTACACGGGCCCTCAACAAGGAATTATAGTCTGGGGTGCCATTTCCCTTGATAGCCGGACCCCTTTGGTCGTCATTAGAGGTACGCTTACTGCACAGCGGTACGTTGACGACATTCTGAGACCTGTTTTGCTACCGTTCCTTTCGTAGTACCCTGGGCTTATTTTTCAGCAAGACAATGCCAGACCACATACGGCACGTGTTGCTATGAACTGTCTTCAAGCTTGTCAAACACTTCCTCGGCCAGCCAGATTACCAGTTCTCTCTCCCATTGAGCATGTCTGAGATATGATGGGAAGGCGACTGCATCCGGTAGGGAATGTTTTTGACGTAGTATGACAATTGGAGCAAATTTGGCAAGAAATACCGCAGGAGACCATCCGGGAGCTTTATCGGTCTATGCCACGCCGTGTGGCAGCTTGCATCCAGGCTAGAGGAGGGTCAACATCTTATTGAGCTCGTTACTGTAACTGAAATAAATCATTCAATTGTTCTGAAATTTTAATCATTTTCTATTCTGTACAAAATTTTCCTATCCACCAATTTTTGTCTCCATCGAACAACTCCTTCTTGGTGCGTCGATTTTTTTGTTATAGAGTGTATTTAAAACAGAAAACAAAAGAAAACAGCGAAATTAAACTAAATAAAAAATGTCGGGAAAAAAGTTATTCTAAAGATATTAATTTGTGATTCCTTTTTACCTCTTGATCCCACAGTGGACACAACTTACAACTAAAAAGTGCACAAAATTTAGAAATACGAAATTAATTCAGAGCAAACCAAACAGAAAATAACACTGCATGTGATCAACCAACATGAGTTTCCGTTTTATTCCCGTTCGTTGAAAAATATTGTCTGTTCCAAATATTCAGAAATCGTTTACATTGCGAAAAAAAAATAATAATAAGACTCGAAATTAATAAAGTATCAGAGCTAAAATTCAATAATAAAAAAAAAATTTGAAAAAATAGTTGTTTTTTTAGAATTACTTGTAAAACAATCAAAGTAATCGCTATACTCAATATACATTCCAATTTTTCCAAAATTACCAAATTATGGTTGATTTAAGTATACTTACTCAGGTGTTTTAGAAAGAAACTAATATAAATCTAACAATAAAGAAATGTTTAATATTGCATTTACTAAACTGATAGATAACGTATAAAATAAAAAACACGTTGCAATCAAATATCTGGAATAAAATTCATGTGATGCCTGCATGAACACACAAACAAAAAATCGAACATAGAACAGAAAGACGGACAGATAGACTTTCGCAACCAATTTCACTCACTAAATGAAGATAAGTACTCACTGTATGCAAATTTCTATGAAAATATATTAAACCGTGTAAACGTGTATAAGGCACATACATACAGACAGACACCAAACGCGCAAGAGACGGATTTGGCATCAGAAGGGTCCAAAACGGATATAAAGCCTCGGTGCCGTCAGCACCCCATACCTTTTTGGAGATCTTCTCAAAAATAAAACACAAGAATAAGACCACTTTTAATCTCCCCCAAGAGCACCCATGGTATCACTGTTCACGACCTGGAGGCTCCCTGACTCAAGGTTTCAATAGGCAGGACCAAACTATTCTTGCCCGCTTTCGAAGTGGTCACCTTAAATCAATGAAATTTTCCGAAGGATCCAAGATCTTTGAGATTTGTAACAACTGTTCCACTGAGCAGGCTTCGTCTCACCACATCCTCTCGTGCCTGGGGCTCTCCAAACAGGACTTGACTGACGATCCATTGACGGTGTTGGATTTTTTGAGGGTGTATAACGTCATGGACCTAGTCTAGCACTGCTGGCCAATGGGGGCGTGCAACAACAACAACAACAACGGATAGAAAACTTGAAATGGGTCGAAAATATTCAGTGTACAAACAAACACTCCATTCTTATATATATACAGGGTGGTCCCGAATTCATGGTACAAACTTTAATGGTAGGTACAGGACATTGTAACAATGATTTATTGTATAGGAATGTATAGTCGCAAGTGACGCGGTGAGGCGAAAACAGGGGAAATAACGGCCGAAAGGAAAAACAAAGATTTTATTGAAAGCGTTGTTGACAAGTGTCATGTTTACAGTAATTGTTCAAAATTGCGTCCACCAGTATCGATACATGCTTGACAGCGTCGGTGGAGCGATTGGCGTACACGTTCAAAGATGCCTGGTATTTCACGCACACCTGCAGCAGCTACAGATAAGCGAGCGACGAGATCCTCATCTGAGTCAACTGGAGTCTCATAAACAAGATGCTTTAGATGTCCCCATAAAAAGTAATCGAGGCTCGATAAATCGGGAGATCGGGGTGGCCAAGGGACTGGTCCACCACGCCCAATCCATCGAGTACCAAACGTGGCATTCAGGTAATTCCGTACATCAATGCTGAAGTGTGCTGGCGCCCCATCGTGCTGAAACCAGATGCGGTTACGAATGGCGATCGGAACATCATGCAGCAGTTGTGGTAACACTTCTTTCAGAAAAATAAGATAGCTTCCGCCAGTGAGCCGCGTGGGTAGTAAGTATGGGCCAATCAAAAAGTCGTTCACAATACCAGCCCACACATTAATACTGAAACGTTGTTGAAACGCATGTCGACGCGTTGCATGTGGATTATCGGTTGCCCACACATGGGAATTGTGCGCATTAAAGACACCCTCGCGTGAAAATGTCGCTTCATCTGTAAATAGCACATAATCTACGAAATCCGGCTGCAACGCACATTGCTGCATCACCCACAGGCAGAAGTTCACGCGGCGAGGATAATCTGCCGGATTCAATGCTTGTACTTTCTGAAAATGGAAGGGGTGTAAGCGATTTTCGTTTAACACTCTGCATACAGTCTGATGACTCACACCTACGTCACGCGCAACAGTTCTTGTGCTTGACTCGGGTCTATCAGCCACAATGTTCAAGATGCTTTCTTCCAGCCTTGGAGTGCGTACAGCTCTTACTCGACCAGCGCCATGTCTGTTGACGTCGAACGCACCTGTTTCACAAAGTTGACGATGTAACCGTTGAAAAATTCTATGATCCGGCATTCGTCGATCAGGATACTCCGCGCGATACATTCGTAACGCAGCTCTGCCGTTACCATTTGCACGGCCGTACATGTAATGCATGTCTGCTTTTTCTGCATACGTAAAGTCACCCATCGTCTACGGCAGCACAATTGTGAATGGCGCTTTTCCCTACTGCGATGCATCATGTTCAACAGCGGCTAGACATCTACTGCCCTCTACCGGCAATGATACCAACCGATCACTCCATTTCTCTTTCCTTTTATTTCCCCTGTTTACGCCTCACCGCGTCACTTGCGACTATACATTCCTATACAATAAATCATTGTTACAATGTCCTGTACCTACCATTAAAGTTTGTACCATGAATTCGGGACCACCCTGTATAGATTATCCATAGGTAGGAAATCAATCACCAACAATAGAGTTTTGTAATTTCTTGTGCTACTAGTAGTAAGTATTGAACGATTGATGATGATTAGTCTTAATATGACTTTTGAGTTTGAAAGAACGATCTAAGGAAACAAATCGTATTAATTGTGTCGTCCCCCAACCTACTCAATGAACTACAAATATAACCAGCGGCCGAGAAGGCCCTCTCAGCTTCGACACTAGTTGGTTTAACCGTCATTAAGTAATCGTACATAAGAGACAAATATTTTCCTTTGACTCCCTCAATTTCGTATGAAGTCATTTCTTTCTTCAATATTTTCTCAAAATCTGTTTCTAAAGTTTGTCTTTTTGCAGAAGACTACAATTTCTTGCAGAATTTGCTTTTCTAATTCCTTTTTAACAGTAAATTAATTTGCAATGAAAGTGAGTTGGAATTTAAGATTTCTTCTGCTTTCAGGTTCTACTTTTTCGTTGTCATCTTTAATGACTTGGTTTAATATTTTTTCATTTCCTGTCGCATAAGATTCTCTTTTGGCATAAGAAACGTAGGGTCAGCTTGTCTCATGTTTTGATTATATTTTTTGGGATTCTTTAAATAAAGTAATATTCCAGTTATTATCTTGCAACGACGTTCTTTTACCCTTACACGTAGTGCCTCAGATAACTCAGCGCTTAAGACAGTGTCATGTTTTTCCAGCGTTTCTAAAATGAATTTTAATGTTGTTTCAGCAGTAAGAAGAGTCGCATCTCTTCTGTACAGTGCCTCCACTGCCAATTTAATTGTGTTTTGTTTCTAAATGCACTTTAAACCTTTGTACGTTTCCTTCCTTTCATTAAATTTCCTTCCTTCGCAAAAAATATTATTGATAATTTAATTTGTTTTGCTAAAATTCTCCATATTGATGATTGAAATATATAAAATCGAGTAATTCACGATCAATTGCTTAATAAACGATTTTGCGACTTTAAAGTTGGGTTTGAATGATCGGTTATTTAATTTAAAAAAATTCGGGTTTATCGGATAGGATTGCAATCTCTAGTACTGATTGCTATGTACGTGTAATTTTTGTTTCAAACTGTGGTTTCCAATAGGGGTGCCGTGCGACATTATTCAACGTCCTACCCAAAGAATTCTGACCAATCTACAGAGAGCTCAGTAAACCAGATACCCATCAGAATGGCCCCCGAGCCTGTCCTGATAAGGGACTTATTAGTTTGATGGACACTCTCCTGGATACTTAATTAAAAGCAAAAAAAGTGAAAAAATTACAGTTAAGATTTTGGTAAAACAACCCCTTTCACAGAAGGGATTGCCCACTTGAGCAAGTAAAACCAAAAATAACATATTACCGAACACAAAACAAATAAAGGGGAAAAAAGGAAGATGTAATTTAGACTAAATTACTACTACGTTAACATGTCCATACTTCAGCAGGAAATGCACCAGTCCACAAATCCGCTTCCTTGCCTCTGTGTTGCCCAATTCAATTTTTCTCCGTGCGCTGTCCGGTCCGTTTTCGCGGCAGCGCACGTGAAATTGAGTCGCGAGGGGACATTGGGTATAGCATAGTGTAGAGTGCATAGTGGAGAGAAGGTCCTACCGACCCACAAACACAGAGATCTGTTTCGATTTGCTCGAGACGGAAAAGGTATTGTTTGAAAGGGCCGTGGCCAGTGATAAGCTTACTATACACTAATTGCCATACAAATTTGCGTACCAAGAAATAATTGTGGGATCGTAACAAAACTTGGCATGAAGGTACATGTCGGCCAGATCTGCAAATGATTAGAAATGCAGCGTGATTGCGCATTGCGTAATGCCACTAGAGGGCGTTGAACTTCGTTCTCCTTGGAGTATAAAACTGGTAAGCAGAGCTTGTTTGAGTGTACTTAATCTTTTGCACAGGAAACGCTGAGGTAGACATGCCGTTACGCCGCTATCGAAGACAATATGAGCAGCTGTCAGAGATCGAGAGGGGAAGAATCATAGGAATGATGGAAGCTGGGTGGTCAGCTCGGCGAGTAGCTCGTCAAGTAGGCCGTTCTGATTTTACTGTGAGGAGGTGTTGGGATCAGTGAACAGAAGAGACGTCATTTACACGGCGACCAGGCTCAGGACGCCCTAGACAGACCAGTCGTCGAGAAGACCGTCACATCATACGAAACGCACGCGTAGAGCCAACTGCATCATTAGCCGCCATCCAGACACAGGCAGCACCTTCACTACGGGCCCCTGTGTCTCCCCGAACCATCGTAAGGCGCCTGGCTATAGGACATCTGGTATCGCGGCGCCCATTACACGTGCTGCCAATGACACCCACCCACCGACGCCTCCGTTTGGAATGGTGTCGTGCTCGACGGGATTGAACTGCAACAAAATGGAACCACGTCGTCTTCAGCTACGAATCTAGATTCAATTTGTCGTGTTCGTGTGTGGAGACCCCGTGGTGAACGCCTCAATCTTGCCTTCGCTTTACAGCGACACACCACTCCCACAGCTGGTGTGATGGTATGGGGTGCCATTGCTTACGATGCACGGTCACCCCTAATACTGATCCATGGTACAATGACAGTCCATTTTTCAACAAGACAATGCTCGGCCACACACAGCAAGGATGTCACAAGACTGCCTCCGCCACATTACCACCCTTCCCTGGCCTGCGGGATCCCCAGATTTGTCACCAATCGAGCTAATCTGGGATCATTTTGGGACGGCAAGTTGGACACCCTACGAGTTTGGTCGAACTAGAGGCGCGTTTACAGCAACTGTGGAACGAGATGTCTCAGGACATCATACGGAACTTGTATGCCTCAATGCCCTCTCGTATCGCATCGTGCATTCGCGCTAGAGGGGGTCCAACAGAGTACTAAAACTTTCGTTCATTTGTACTTTTTTCTGCAATAAATGATCCTTTTTCTTTGATTTTCTAATCACTTACTTATATCAAAGTAGTATTTACATGTGTAAAATTTCTTTTCATTTTGACGACTTTTTCTTGGTGCGCAAATTTTTATGACAATGAGTGTAGTTCAACTCTTAATATAGCCAGTAATAAACTTCATGTCTCGGATCGCAGTATGGTAAGATACTACGGGAATGACCTCGAAAAGGGGGTCATCCAGTATTCTCCTGTTCCCATACATCTCGCCATCTCGCACATATGCGCTCCCTCAAAAATGCTTTAAGGTGGCTGGTCGGTTTTGAGAGGTGGAATGGAATGCGAACAAAGGGGTCATTTGCTGCGGCTTTAGCTAGGGAATCTGCTTTCTCGTTTCTGCTTTCCCAGTATGGTCTTTAATCCAAAAGATAGAAATGGAAGGAGAGTTGTAGAGGATGTCCTGGATTTCACGTATGAGTGGATTTTTGTGGGTCTCATTAGCTATTGCTTTAATGGAGGCTTGACTATCAATGTAGAGTCCAGCTGAACTCAAAGCTTGTAGTGACTTAAGGGTTTTCCTGATTGCCAAGGCTTCGGCCTGAAAAACACTACATTCATTCGGTAGTCGACAGCTCCATTTCTCGTCACTAATGAAAAAGTAGCGGTATGGTACTTTTTAATTACCGTCACACTGGAAGCAATACAATGAGCCATTGGTGATTGGCCCTCGAAGGGAAAGAAACGAGGACAACACCACGTAATTTAGAACCACGGTCGGATGATGAGGCCACACCTGAGCTGGCACCCCACTCTCCAAACTTCCATACCACTCCCACATGAGAACATTTGAGGCCACGGCAGGTTTGTACACGACGGTATGTGGCTGAATTCGAACTGACAACCCTCCGGTTGCTAGTCTGGTGCTTTTCCAATCGGGATTCGAGGCCCTGGAAGAGTAGCGGATTAGAAACCGGGGGGGGGGGCGAGTTCGTTATTCGGTCCAACGCAACAATTCGATATTCGGTCCATCGTGAACACTGGTGCTCGATCACGTTATATCTGTCGTGTCCTCATATCTCACGGGTGTGCAAATCCGGAAAGTGGGTGCCTCGTCATCTGACCTTGGTTCTAATTTAAGATGTGTTCTCGGGTTATTCCCTTCGGCATGAATACCGGACCGTCGCCAACCGTCGTGTGCTTGAAGTCTGATGCGCGTTATATCTGTCGTGACCTCAAATGTCCTCACATTCGCGTAGTGTGGAGAGTGGGTGTGACAGCGTCAGATGTTGACCTCATCATCTGGTTCAAAATTACGAGGCGTTGTCCCCGGAACCATCGCAGCAGGTTTGATCGCCAATAATTTTCGTTGTGTAGCTGCAGCGCGACGTTAATTCACTTACCACCTTACCTACCCAATGCGGACACGGGTATGCCCACTGGGCTAGCTAGGTGTAAGTTGTGGAGCTCACATATAGATTCTTAATTGGGTATAGGTCACACCACCTCTTTTGGCGAGCGTGTGTGTGTGGTTCGTACCGTCTACTGGAGAGGGGGCTATACTTCATCAAAAGTGTATTTATATCCATTTATTTTAAATTTCTTAGTTATTCATATTTGTTGCAGAACAGTCGAGACACCAGCAGAAAACCCCTCGTTAGATCTTCCTCCACTGTCTCCGCTGGTCGAGTCTCCCTTTTTCTCTTTCCTCCTCCTGGCCTGGGTGACCTTTTAAGGACACCCCCGCCAGCGTCCCGAGGTGTGACCTCCGTAAAGTAGGACGGAGGTCACGCCCTAAGCGATCCTTCGTTCACTCCGCCAACCATTCCTTCCTGTGTAGACAGGAGAACCTCAGAACCTCATAGTGTATTTCCTCTTTTGTGTAGTAATACCTTCCTTGTAGGTGTGCATGTCCATTGCTTCATGTTGTCTGGCTTGTGTTTATCGCAGCATTGTCCCTTGGGCAATAAAACTGAACCCAACCATCTCCTAAGAGGAAGGAATCTTTTGGACAACGCTGGCTCCAGAGGATATAGGAGGGCGTTGAAGAACAATAATGTGTGTGTGGTAATAATAAGGTAATAAAAAATGTGTGACCTAAAATGTTTAAACCCTCTGGCATCATGAGATTACCGAGAAAGGTAGTAGTGCTTTCGCCCCACCCAACACACATAATGATTTATTAAACATAGATAGCTATTGGTTGAAAGAATTATAGTAAAGATTCTATTGTCAAGAACTTTAAAAATTGTTAGAAGTCATGCAGAGAAGATTGCAGTGTGCAGAACGAATATGTATGTGTGAACCCTTCAGGAGGTTAAGCAAATGATTAATTGAAAAAATGGCTTCTTTAATGGGGCGTTGATCCAAAAACAGTTCGAGAAACTGATTTACAGTGAATCAAAAATATTTGCTGACTACTAACTTTCGATATTTGATCCAAAACTATGCAATTTTCTTCAAACCTTTCTTTTTTTCCCGTTCCGTAATTTCGTAATATATCTAGGACTAAAAGTATCTAAATAAAATTACTAATTAATAAATGCAAAATTTGAATATACACTCATGTGTCCAAAATTATCTTTACATGCCCAAATATAATTATTCTCCATGAAATACACATACGATGTATTCCATTTTTGCAGGGAATGTGTGAAAGACAAACCTAATTAGCATTATCCAATCAATAGTCAAGCGGTTTCTCATATGTAATTCAGTGAATCAGGCGCTTTGTGCAAAGTGAATATCTGAGTAAATTTTTGGCAACACAGCGTTTGATTTCAGTGTGTAAGGACTCGAAACGGTTTGTTATGGCTCCGAAGTATCATCTGGAAGAATCTGTGAAGTGGCGCATTATCGGCCGTTTAGAATCAGGACAAACAAGCAGCGAGATGTGTGAATATTTCAAGGCATACAGTCTCTACGCTATGGAAATAATTTCAGATCTCTGGAAATGTTGTAAGGATGCCTGGACAAGGTCGTAAACGTATAACAAATGCTTCTCAAGATCGATATATGGTAATAACTGCCCGTCGTAACAGGAAGTCTACTTCTCATCAATTAAGTTCAGAGCTTGCAACCTCCACGGGAACTGTTGTATCACGGCAAACTGTATACAGAAGGCTTAATGAAAAAGACCTTTATTCCAGAAAGCCAAGGATATGTGTTTAACTGTCTTCACAACCCAAGAGGGATCGCTTTGATTGGTGCAAATAACATCAGAACTGGAGACAACACCAATGGACCCATGTTCTCTTTGCTGATGAATCGAGGTTTAGTTTAACATCTGATCCTTAAACGTTTTTACATCTGGAAGTGAGGAACGCGAAATCTTCTTTCGAAAGTTATGGAATGTGACCGTTTTGATTGTGCAGGTGTGATGGTGTGGGGTGGAATGATGATCGATGGATGTACGCCCCTACACGTTTTCAACAGAGGAGCTGTGACCCGTCAGAGATTTCAGGATGAGGTCTTAGAACGTTATGTAAGACTTTTAAAAGGTACATATGGATCTTATTTTTTATTTGTGGACGATAGTGCTCGATCACATCCTACAAACCTCGTTGAAAAACGAATTCCTTGAAATGAAGCCATTGAGCGAATAACGTGACCAGAAAAATCTCCTGATCGGAACCCGATAGAGAACTTATGAGACTACATTGGAAAAGCAGTTGCATGAAGACATCCTCCTCCTAGAGATATAAATGCCCTGAAGACCGCATTGCTGGAGGAGTGGAACTTAATTCCCCAAACTGTGGTTAAAAACATTATTGCCAGCATGAAATCACATTGTGATATGTGTATACAAGTCAGGGGCCATCACATTCCATATTAAATTCATAAGCATTAATTTTTATTTTAGTTATTCATTTTTTTCTGAACTCTCCTTGTCACATATTATTGCCATTTATATGGTTTCATGCTACAGTTTTATATCATGTGTAGTGTTCTGAAATTTTTTTCCTTTGTGTTTATGTGTTATGATGTTATGTCTCATTCCACACACAAATTCATAAAATTATCGTTCACAGTTTCTGAGAAATCCGTGATTCTATGCAGGGTTCCCACGGTCCTTGAAAAGTCCTTGAATATTTTCCTAACCAGGGACCCTTGAAAGTCCTTGAAAATTACAGAACTTAGTGAAAAGTCCTTGAAAGTACTTGATTTTTTAACTAGTACATAATTGTGTAATTTCATCTTGCATTTGGAACTTGTCCTGACTAGTTTTCCTCCACAGCATGTGCGCCATTTGAGCGTCATTCTGAATGAAACAGGTGTTTTGCGCTTTTACACTATGTGATATACCAATAATGATACGTCTAGATCGTCCATTTTCCACAGTATTCTGTCCGTCTAAATTGACACCTCTTGTCTCGGTTAAGACGGCCGCCTTGTTAGGCCTGCCGCATCATGACGTATCACGGCCGCTAGATAACGGCACCATTTTCTTAGGAAACCATAGCTTTTGCAGTGAGGACGTCATTGGAAACCTGGTACGCATCCAAAGAAATAAAGCCAAAATCTTATTGCAAAAATATAAAAATTGCAATTGAAAACTAAAATTTTTAAGAAAATCACATTTAAGATATTTTTTTGTTGTGAAAGTTTCTGCAGATTTCAAATCCTTTGAAATTTTTACTCTATCTTTAACGATCGCAAAGATAGAAACTTAGACTTTGGAATAAAAAAGCCCTAACACCAGTCAAAACTTTTGATTTGTTTTGTTTCTCAAACAAAATAAACCATGACAGTCGTCTGTTGTGGCAGTGGACGACAGCAAAATGGAGATTGTGTCGTGTAGATCGAACCGTGTGCAAGCTCCCATACTCTTCTTCGTGCCACCAAAATAATTTATCGTACAATATTTTATCGCATGACCGAAATCGATATGTGTGCAAGTAGCCTGATAGTTAGCATTGCGACGAGAAGCCCAGTTTGCAACAACAAAAAAATCACAGGTTCTGTGAGAAAAAAAAATCCAAATTCTAACCAAAATTGATGACAACCTTTCTTTTTTTGACTGTCAGTAGTTTAAAAATTTTGTCTTTTTTTTATATTTTCACATTTTTCTTTTTAATTGACAACTTTTGTGTACGCCTTGTTTTAGGTCGTTATAAAAAATTTTAGGTCCTTGAAAAATAGCTTTTTTGGTTTTGAAAAGTCCTTAAAAGTCCTTGAATTTTTTTGGATAAAGGTATGGGAACCATGCTATGCATGTAAAGATATTTTTGAACACCAGTGTATTCTGTTAATAATGAAAATAAAGGTGGTTGTTGGTGTCCCTTTCTGAGTTAGATTTCACCATGTGCTTTTTCCACGGCCTTGGCGATGTCGATTATTCAGGATGGTAATCGATGATCTGAAGAGCAGCTGCTTTTACAGAGCAGGTGAATGTATGATGAAATGTTAGTTCAACTCCCAAACAGTTGTCACAATGTCTGTATGTTTGGCCCCATCACAGTTAATTTTATTACCTATAAAATGTCTTATTCTCAGTCTAGATATGTGGTGATGGTTTTTCTATCCGTGATAATTTCTCAAATTTTTTTAATTTGAATTGAAAATAAAGTTAAAAGAGCATTAGGGCACTTCCGGTTAGGGAAGATTGAATGAATTTTAAAAATTAATTAATGGAAACAGCAATACTTTGCTTCGAATTAAATTGAAATTTTAGTATTAAACGACGGTTTATTCATACGTTGGACTTGTTTTACGCTCTGTCTCGGGTCTGGCTGTAAGAATATAACGAACATTTTCTTTCATGATCCCCCCCTCTTCTCAATTCACTGAGTTATTCTTTGCATGCAGCTCGTGGTTTGTTTTCAATTAAATTTTTCCCTCTGGTGCTTAAAAATTGTATTGTATGAGACTTGCTTCATTCATTTCGCTAAAATTCCTGTTTTCTTCTATAGAAAGAAATCTCATTTTTTTGGAACCCATACTTCCAAATTTGATATGAACATTTGAAATGACCAATTTCAGAGTCACAGTACAGTGTTCGCGCCGCGTGTATTGTAGATGATGGCACTGCCTCTTAATTGGCGTAACTTTTCAAGTACTTGGCGAGAGCCGAAAACGTTGCCAACTTCTCAGATTTGCTTTATCAAATTTGCCATTCTCAAAATGTGTGAACACTAAATTTTACCTATGAAAATTTTTTTAAATTTTGAAATTTAACATCAATACTTTTTTGCTGTATTGTTTATAGTCTTAGAATACAATACACAATCATTCAAAGGCAGGATTTTTGACATTGCTTTCCTGTAGGTTACACAACTTTGGCATTTCCCAAGTCTAATAACTAATAATAAATTAGTTATAAATTGTCAATGCTTTAAAATTAGAATAGATTTGAATATTTTAAAATTAGAATTTTGTTTTTCCAGATTTTCAAATCATGGATTTCTTTAATTCTGTAAAATTTTTTTACTGAGTCCAAAAATTTTGGGTTTGGTTGAGTTTTGGGATCTTTTAAGTAACTTATATTTACACATACAAAAAGGAAAACATGATCATAAAATGAAAATAACTTTATCCTTGAAAACTCCTGAAAAAGTTATTATTCCTATAGAATTAATCAGGAAGAAAACGTTCTAAAATCTAAGTTTCATCTTAAAAAATGTATTCAAAGGATCATTACAGCCTTAAAACAGAAATAAATAAATATATATATTATTTAAAAAAAAGAAGAGATTTTTTACAATTGTACTAAGATTGTTGCTACATCACGTCCAAAATTGAGTAACGATCGACGCCGTCGCCATTTGACATCGAACGTACACCTTTAATGGACATATGCCTAGTAATGGTATTAATATTGTATTTGCTAAATTGATTTTATTTTTCGATAAAAAAAAACTATTAAGGTGCCTGCCTACGTTCGGAGACCTTTTTTTAAAATATTTCAAAAATTGACTTATTATGTGCATTATACTATCAAATACATCTAAAAACTATGAATAATATATAAAATAGCTATATATGTTTTTTTCATTTTCATTTTTTGCTAAAAATAAACAAAAAATCTCAATAAATTAACAACTAAGCAAAACAACAAAACTCAAATTCAAATTAAGATATTCTATTTTTGTAAATTGTATTATGTTATCAAAACCCTCTTCTGGAATCTCTACACATTTTATAACTGAAACTTTGTATTAAAAATATTTATGCAATTGAACCTTTCGACATAGTAAAAAATCTTAAAAAATGATTACAACTCTATACTAATGTAATCAAAAAGCTAAAAAATATTGCATAAACAATTAAAATAAAGGTATGTTACCTGAATTGAACCCTTTACAATATTCTACCAAAGTTTAAAATTATTTAAAGCATAATGTTATGAGTTATGATGTTGTGCGGAAGAGCAAAATGTAAACCATCTGATTTTGAGAAAAAGCATAAAATAAAAAAAAACTTCTACACTTACACATTAGTTGAAAAACCTGACATTAAATAGCTCCTGATTTGTAAAGGTCACCTTTTTGGTCATTGAAAACTGATGTTTTTTTTCTTCCGAATGGCTTTTAAAAGTTTCTTGCGCTTCCTTGCAACAAGGGTGGAATGATTCTTCGAATCTCGAATCCGCAAGCCGTCCAAGTGTATATAGCCTTCTACTGTAAAACACCCAGGATTTGTCAAATTAAGCCTATTGAAATCATTTAGGCGACCTTTAAAACCATCGTTAAATTGAATTATGGCATCATAGGCTCCTAACTTGACAGTTTTGAGGCTGACAAACACCTCTTTTGGCACTCGTTGCCAAATTACGCCATTGAAACACTCGTTGACGTTTTGAGTTTTGCCGTGGAGACATTTCTCAAACAAATCTTACTAAAAAAACTTAATTAAACAATTACTTAACCTTTTTTTATAAATATTCAATGTGATCGAACAAATTTTAATATTCTATGCCGGTTTTTCGTCCCACTTCCGTTAGCAGAACACTACTTACGGTTTGAAAATCTGTCAACATACTAATATTAAAAGTTCAGAAACTAGAGTTCTAAGTAAGATAGAAACAAAATTTTAACTGATTTGGAAAGCTAAGAAACTATACTTTCAAAGTTAGGCAAAATTAAAAAATTGTATTTTTCTACACAAATGCGGTTTTATAGGTAGGCAGGCACCTTAATCTGATGAAAGGAGATGTAATTAATATTTTTTTATGTTTTGGGACATCGGCACCTTCGTAACATAAATTAAATCGGCAAAAATAAAATCGGCGATTGGATCATAAACGTTTGCTGGACATATGCCTAGTAATGGTAATAATATTGTATCTGCTAAATTCACTTTATTTATAGATAAAAAAACTATTAATCTGATGAAAGGAGATGTAATTAATATTTTTTTTTTAATGTTTTGGGACATTGGCACTTTTGTAACATAAATTAAATCGGCAAAACAATTGGCAATTAGATCGTTTCTTGATTTTGAAATCGCATTTTTAAAAATACGAAAAGTATATTTACGACAAAGAAAATGCACAAAAACACATCAAATGCCTTAAAACGTTTAAAAAGTTATTTTAAAGACAAATAAATGCAGTTTAAAGTACTTACCAATATATTTTTGCTTCAGGTATAGAGCTATTTCGATGGTTACTTTTGTGCATCGCGAAACATACTGGATGGCTTTAGTATTGTTTCTTTGTTAATTCTTCAAAATTTTAATTTAATACTAATGATCTGATGAATAATAAAACTAATCTTATCTAAATAAATAAAATAAAACTAAAATAATCTACTACATCTACTGATCAAAATAGTAAACAAACTATCCTTATACTCTCTTCATTAATTATTTTTTTCTGCAATTGTGGAAAACACATTAGAATTTATTTTCTTGGTGATGTATTGTATAAGTTAACATCGGATGTCCAAAATCCGATATTTGTAAATAAAGAATTTAATTATAAGGATATTTACACAAAATAACACTTGTAATAAATAATACTAATTCTTGTCTCTGAACAAAACTAAAAAACCGTTGAGAAAAAAAGAATAAACTTTAAGAATTAAATTTATTTGCTGTCAAAGCTACCCTTATCTCTTGAAGCGATTATACGATAGCGTCACATTCCGTTCCAGGAGCCTTTGTGTACTCAGGATAGCCCAACTCTTTTATGTACTTAAGATAGTCCAACTCTTTTGTGTACTTCGGATAGTACCACATCAATGTAAATAAACGTAATTTTCGTCCACTGAAGTTTGTATTTTTGTGCTAATGAATGAGTTAAGAAAATTAAAACTGCCTTGGAAGGCAATGTCTCTAGGTTCGATTCATACGTGAGAACTTCGTGGTGGAATTTAGTGTGAAATTAGAAGCCACAAAACAACTAAAAAATAAAACGAAATTATGAAGCAAAAGGAAAAAATTTGATATCTGGAAAATTTAATATCATAACGTTAGGATTCGTGCTCCAAGGTATCCACTATTCTCGTGTATAGTGTAATTTCCATCATGGAAGCTGAACAAGTAGCTTGTCTTTGGTTTCTATATCAACAAAAAAGAAGAAACAAGAGAGATATTGGGTGTATCCCATCTTCTCTAGTATTATAAAAGGAAGTGTTTATATGCGTGTACTGTCCTGTGACGAATCTATGGCACTTACAGTAGTGTGATTTAGTACACTGGTAGTCCGAATTTTTTTTCAATTTTTATGCCAAGCCCGAATTTTAAAATTCAATCTGGAACATTTTAAAATTAGTATCTATATATATAATTCTCTTACGTGGCACGCAAAAAAGACGTTATTTGTAATAGCGTTTTGGCAGCACTGTACGATTGTTTGTTTATCGCGAAGTCACGCGGATCGATTGAATTTATAGCGTTATCGGATAAATTTTATTGAAAAAAAAAAGGAAATTTTAATGAGTTGTTGCAGTTAGTTTATAATAGAAATCAAAGAAAGCGGAGGATCTTTTCAGGTACATTTAAAAAACGGTCCTTTTCAGGGCCAACAATTATAGTTCAACAAGACGCTTGCACTACAACTTTCGGAAAAAAACTCAATGAAAAAGTGCTGGGAAAATGTACACACAAAAACATGCTGGGTATTCAATTTCCAAAGCAACGCTCACATTTCGAGTCAAAATTTGCACAAAGTTTTCATTTTAATTCTGATTTTAGAGATATATATTATTTCTGTATATATTATTTCTGTAATACAGCAAATTTAGATTTGAAAATAATTTTTAGTAACATATTTTGTAAACAATCCCTTCTGCTAGGACACATGTCTTCATTGAGGCGAGCGAAGCGAGCATAGGTTCGCGCAGCGAACCAATGAGGATTGCGAAGCAATCCTCCGGGGGTTGGCGAGCGTCAGCGAGCAGGGGGCAGGCCCCCTAGTAGTGACATATTTAATTATTATTGTTTTCCATAGAATTTCAACAGCATAAAAGATCACAGATTATAAATTTATTTTTTCCGTTTGAACGCTTTCAACGAAACAAAACAAATAAAAAAATTTTAACTAGAGTTATGTAGGTTTTTTTTTTATCTCCTAGATCACAGGGGTTCCCAACCTTTTAGTAACTGCGTACCACTTGAAATTTTTAGAAGTTTTTGGCGTACCACCAGTTTTATATTTTTTTAGAAACAGTTATCTAAAGTCAGAAAAGTGCCCAATGGCTTGTTTTATTTTAATTAAAATACTGAGAAAGCTTCATATTTTATGATTAATGCACTTGTATTTCGTACAGAGGCTGTTCACACATTTTTGAGACAATGTATATTGTATTCACAAAACTAAATTACATAAAATTCTTGTGTTTTAAATGTTCTATTTGATAGCCCTTATTCTGAACTATCTTTTTTTATCGTAATTTCCAGGATAATAATGCCTTTTGAAGTGTCAGAAGAGGTATTCTATCCCATTCCTCCTGAACAGCTTTCCAGAGTCCTGTAAGGGTTGTGGGACGACGTTTGGATAAAACAGATTTTAAAAGTCCAAAACACAAAAATCCATAGGTGATACATCGGGAGATTTAGTAGGGATATCAGTGAAGGGTATGCCTTGATACCGGTTTTTTGTTCCATTTCTTTTAGGAAATTTACTGTGTATTTTTATGTGTGACTGCTATCTTTGTCTTGATGGAGTTCCACCGATTGATGGCACTGTGGGTAAAGCGATGGTATTTCATTCAGAAAAATTGGCGATAAAATAAGTTCCTGATAGTATTTGGAGTTAATCTTGACATTTTTTTCCACTCTCTTTATTTTTAACTTGCCATTATATGAAAAACCAGCAACAATCATGAATCCCTTAGAAAACTTTCTTTCGATTCTGTGAACCATGTACTTAAATTTTTTTCTCCCCTTTTATGATAATAAATGGCTCTTTTTTTGCTGCAATCATTTAAATACACCCATGATTCATCTATTGTGACAATTTTTTTCCATTTTTCTTTGGATAAGTGTTTTCCATATAGAATTCGGCAGCGTGTCCTCTGCGTTCAGCGATATACTTTGGAGAAAGACGATGCACATTGCGTTTTTCGCTTTCTTAAGATTTAAATCAACGTTTATCATTTTGTTTACAGTGTACACCGAGCATTTTAATGATTTTGCAACTGTCCTTTGACTAGGGGGATTTTCTTTTAACATTAAACAACGTACCTTTGCAATAGTCGAAGATGTCCGTTTCTTCCTTGGATACTTTTTTGGAATTTTTGTCCCACTTGAGTCTCCAATTTGACGTTTTTTTCCTTTCTTGTTGACGATATTACCTATCGACGCTTTAGATATCTCAAAACCATGACTCTCACATCGTTTTTGGATAACGAAATATGAATATTTCTTTTCGGAAAGAGCATAAATATAGCTTTCGAACCACTGTTTCGTTAAAAACGCCATTTTGAATAAAAACAAACCTCTCAAGCCGCAGACGATAATTTTGACTTTTAAAAACAAGGTACAACTGCAGTTATTTCTTTTGCAGCAAATGATTTTTTATTACTGCTAACCAAAATCGTCTAAAAAATGTGCGAACAGCCTCTGTATTAATGATGTATTAACAAAGGAAAAAATAAAACGATTATTGAAAATTACAGTTTTATTTTTTACTCACATGTCTAAAAACAAATAATTTTAAATAATTAGTACAAACTAAGCAAACAAAGATTAACGTAATCAAAAATCAATTTTTAGTGCGAAACTTGTTTCTTTTATTGAAATATCAATATAAGGAGCAATGGAGCTTAACTTCACTCTTAAGTCCTCTTCAGCAGTTACTGTTTCTATATTTATTTTTATATACAAAAGTTCAGAAAAACCACTCTTACACAAGTAACTAGTAACAAATACACAGTCTAGTCACATTAATGTGACCACCACCTACTTTCGACGTCAACGTGAAATAACCAATCACAAAAGGCAGGTGGCAGCACATTGCGGTGGAGTGTATATAAAGGATGTCCTATGGCATCGGAAAGCATTTCAATCGTTGGCGTAATGCAGAAACGTAGCAATTTATCCGAAGTCCAAAAGGGCATGATTATTGGCTTTCGGGCCAAGGGTGGAAGCAATTCGGAAACGGGTAATTTTGTGAACTGTTCGCGTGCCGCTGTGGTAAAAGTATACCGTGCATGGCAAAATGGCACTATCCAAAATCAGCGGCGTGGCACAAATGGTGCACCACGGACTATAGATGACAGAGGCAAACGAAGGCTATGGAGATGCGTTCGGGCGAATAGACGTGCAACTGTTGAGCAACTGACCGCCCAGATGAACCAAGGGGCTACCAAGAGTGTATCCTCAACAACGGTTCAGCGAACGTTGCTGCGCATGGGCCTGGATAATGCACCTATGCTAACTGCTGTTCATCTGCGACGAAGGCTGGAATTTGCACACCATTACCGCAACTGGACGTCCACAGAGTGGCGTCAGGTGGCTTTTCCCGAGGAATCACGTTTTATGCTCCATCGGACAGATGGACGTTGGCGTATACGGCGTGAAACGTCTGAAAGCAAACACCCTGCAACAGTTGTCGGAATGATCCAGGCTGGAGGAGGGAGGTAATCTAGCGCAGCTGGCCACGGCACTGGAGTCGGCATGACTCACATCCTAGTGAACACCTTCGGAAACCTAATTGACTCTCTTCCTGCACGTCCGCTCTGCCAAAGGTGGTAATTTTGGCTTTTGACAAGTGGTCGTTAGATGGACGTTGGCGTATACGGCGTGAAACGTCTGAAAGCAAACATCCTGCAACAATTGCCATGGGTCCTCAACCGCGTAATCTAGCGCAGCTGGCCACGGCACTGGAGTCGGCATGGCTCAACATCCCAGTGAACAACTTCTAAAACCTAATTGACTCTCTTCCTGCACGTCTCGCAGCGGTCCGCTCTGCCAAAGGTGGTTACTCTGGTTTATGACAGGTGGTCACATTAATGTGACTGGACTGTGTAATATAACGTGGTTGTACATATTAAAAAATCGAACAAACTTCGTAGAATATTTGGGTCGCTCGTATCATCCTTGCGTATCACCTGAAACGTTGCCGCGTACCACCGGTTGGAAAACCGTGTCCTAGATCATTAAAGATGGAGTAAAAATTTCAACGCATTTAAAATTTGCGGAATTTTTCAATCTATCTTTAACGATCCCGATTTTACAAAAAAGAAATAAACAACGACAATCAAAGTTTCCTCAAAAGTAAGTTCTCACAATGAGATAGTACCTGATAGAATTGACACTAAAACCCGATTTTACAAAAAAGAAATAAACAATGACAATCAAAGTTTCCTGTGGCGCAGCGATTCGATTTGACAACTCTGTAGCCGATCTGGCAACACTGTTGGTGGAAGGCACAGTGGCTCCGCTGTCAGTAGTGTAGTGTCAGTCTAGTCTGTCTGAGTCTGACACTGTCATTCATGTCTATTGGTGTGCACAATGGGATCGTTGATGATTGTGTTGAGCGAGGCGTGTTCGTGTCTTATAGTTTAGAGTATTCCAATACATAACTTACAGTTTTTAACAAGTAGGCTACTCCCTACTAGCTACTATGAGTGACGGTACAAGAGACTCAGTGGCGCTGAATACAAAAAACGAACAAAACTTAAACTTCAAGAACAAGAACGTATTCTGAAACAAACAACAACAAAAAACTAGATTTGTTTTTTAAAACTAATAGTTTGCCAGTGGAAGAAAAGAAGATAAAGGGGAACCTGAAAGTGCTCGTGCTGTTTGTGATGATTCTTTTGGGACGACAATGTTTTCTCTGGAACGAGTTGTTCCAAAACAACCATGCCTGTATCAGTTTTTTGTTGTTATCAGAACCTACTGAAAAACAAGTAAGTTCTCACAATGAGATAGTACCTGATAGAATTGATATTCAAAGTCAGTCTTTAACAGAAAATAAAGAGCCAACATTAGCAAACTCTTTAAATAACGATCCAGCTTTGTGGATCTTAAATGATGCTACTAGAGATCTAATAACAAAAAATGGCTTTGACCAAAATATAGGATTAGATTTCACCAACAGCTTATGAGCGTACAAAGATCAAAAGTAATATTTGACAAAATTTCTAATTCAACGGAGATTTAAAAATGGAGAAATTCTTGAATGAAATTAATGTTTTTCTCCAAAAGTAAGGGATCAGTTTTTTTGTGGCCCTTGCTTAGTATTTTACACATAAGAAAGACCACAATTTGACGACCAAGATGGTTTCAATGACTGGAAAAATGGAGAAAGTCGTGCATGTCACCTTGAAAATTCCCCAAAACACAAATCTCCTATTATTACTCTAAAAGCAAGAGCAATTTCTCTTAAACGTGTTTACAGCATGCTAACTTAACAACTAGACAAAGAAACACACTATTGGAGAAACGTTTTAACTAGAGTTGTAGCGGCTGTCAAGGCTCTGACATCAAGAGCTTTAAGAGGCGACAACGAGATATCTGGTTCTAACAGGAATGGAAATTTTCTTATGGCTTTAGAGCTGATATCCGAGTTCGATCCATTCTTAGCAACACACATTGAAAAATACGGTAATTGTGGTAGTGGCAATACAAATAAACCAGTAATTAACTACATTTTGTGTGTAATTTCATTTCCGTGTAGACAACTTAATTCAAATTGAACACAGTTCTTTAACTACGCAAAAGATAGCATTAAAATATAAAATAATGATCACTGATCTCCAAGAACAAATTAATTAATTAAGTTCGAAACCCGTTTCATTTTTTGACGAATCTTAAAAAAAGTAAGTAAAAAAAAAAACCAAGTAGATAACTAATTTGATTACATATATAATTTATTATGTAAAAAATTAAAGTTGTAGTTTTATCTAAACTAAATGAACTTCATGTTTAAAAAAGATGAAAACACATATGAACTCTATCTTTTTGCTGAATAAAACAAATGTATTAAGCAAATATGAACTATAGAGGGGATGGCAAATGGACTTTAGCCTATAGGCGGCATACTCTTAAATCCGTCTGCGTCTTAGACCAAATTGTAAGTATGATAAACTACATCAAATCGCGACTTTTACTTGGGACAGTATATCTAACGAACCTGGGAAATTATTTTACTTAAATGCAACCTTAAGCAAATTCATTCTACCAAACATTTTTCAGATATACGTGTACTTCGGTTGGTTAAGCTAATATTTAATTTCTTTCGAGTCACTCTTATCGTTATTTGTTACTCTCCTCCGTGATTAACTATGTTATCTTACTGCCTTATGTGCACATGACAACTCACGTATTGATTACTATCATTTCTTAGTCACCAGTTCCAGAAGCTTCTTGAATAAATCAATCTTATAATTTACCATCTAAAATCTTGGGTAGAATATATTTGCTTAAGGTTGCATTTAAGTAAAATAATTTCCCACGTTCGATTGTCATCTCTCTGTTTGTATTAAAAAAACTTACTGCCGCAGGATTGAAAACTCGCTTTTTTCGCTCGATTCTCAGACGGTTTTCCGAGAAAGTACGCGTTAGAAAATTACGAAATTAACATTGTTTGTTCTAAATTGTACAGGGAATACGATGGAGAAGGTTTCTTTCCGATGCGGCTATTAGTTTAGTGTGAATTAAGTGTCAAAGTAAAAAAAAAGCGACATTTTAAACGCGAGTGAACGAAACGCAAACTAATTTTTAGTCTTCAGCCGTGAGTTTTTTTAGAGAACCATTAAACGTGATTTTTTGCAGCTTGTCGAGTTTTTTTTTTATTTTTATTTTATTCGGTTCTTGATGATATTTTGTTGAAATTCGGGAAATTTTCGTTACTTTTCGTTAAAATTGACATAGCTAAAATTTCTACGTCTTTTGTCATTCGTGTTAGAAATTTCGCTCTTTCAATTTTGATACTTAATAAACACTAAACTAATAGCCGCATCGGAAAAAAAAATCTTCAAAAGTGTCCAGGAAACACGATGAAAAACATGTTAATTTCGTTATTTTCTGATCCGTACTTTCTCGAGAAACCGTCTAAGAATTGAACGAAAAAACCCAGTTTTCAATCCCGCGACAAAGGTGGTAACTTTTCTTTTAAATGGAGAGAAACTCATCGTTCATACCTTCCTTTAGTTTTAAAATACGAGACGTAATAGCATCTGTAAATTTTGACCACTTCGATATGTTTCATAAAGGAAACGAATCTCCACCTTGGAGTGACTGATGTTTTAGGTATCCGAACACGTTCGCGACCCTTTTTTTTAAATGTGGTATAGAAACATTTTAATGATATTTTTATGTTTAGTGTTATTAAAAATTAACATTGGGCTATAAATATTTAAAATATCTATTCATAATTTTGTAAAATGATAATTATGTATGAAATTTGAAAGAAATTTGTCAAAAACTTCAAAAGTGGTACATGAAAATCCATTCAACCAATTTGAAAAATGATGCAAAGATAAACTACATTAATTTTTCCTGGGAAAGAAATAGAATCAAAAGGATATTTTACTAAGCAAAAGTTTTACAAGCAATCGAAAAAAAAAAAGGTTTTTGATAGTTTTAAATTTATGCAGAGTACGTCCAAAGTATTAAGAGATGTTTATTTAAACATTCATCAGCAGAAATAACACTACAGCAAAGCCATTAGATGTCGCCGGTTGTGTTCGAAAACAATTGGAAAAACAGTAGAAACGATAAAACTAGTTAAATGTGGCTGTTGCCACTTGATATATATAAATGATATAATGTGAAATCTCAGATAGCATTTCAACAAACAACTCGTTATTTTGAACAATAGTCAAATGACAAGGTGAACATCTGAGCCTGGTACTATTCTCCACTAACTTCCACATACCGCACAACGTGAGGACAGATTTAACGTTCACTTGCCCCCACATATCTGACGGTTCGATGGAGTTGATAACTCGCAACCCTCCAGTTGCTAATTTGTGAACCATCTAGGCTAACACGGTCTCTTTTATTTAGTATTTTTGCATTGATGATGATTTTGTGCGTAGGGTGGCATTATTTCAAGTTTCAAGAATTTTTGTTATTTTTGATTCAATACTAGGGCAACTTTTTTGCTGCAGTAAAAATGGGAAAAGTTGCATTTATCATTCCCTAAAGTTGCATTTATGGAAATAAAGTTGCATTTATTTTTGATACACTAAATTCTAAAATAAATTATTCGTAAAAAATGAAAAAATTCAAAATATATTGACAATTTTAGTCGTGTACAACAGTATTATAATACATTCTTAAATACAGAAAAACGTTGAATGGTCGATCCTTGGCCAGTAATTTCTTTAACATTGAAAAACTGCGCCAGCCGCAGTCATACAATATGCTGTATCGGATAGTAGAAGCGCAAAATCCTTTCGCTCAACATTCAGAGATTTTGAAACGTCATCTACAAGGCGAACAACATATTGATGATCGACACTCACCTCGCAAACTCTGCAGTCGATTACGCAAGTTTCCTCTGGATTATCAAGAGTGCCAACCAATGTGTTAAAAGTTACTTCTTGCCATTTATTTCACTTTCGTCTGTTAGGACGAATACCATCTTTCCATGAACTTCTTGTTCGATCAGCAATACTTCGACGTTCGCAAGATCAGACACACACGATCGAAGGGTTGGTTCAGAGGGCAAAAAATTAAACAGTAATTTCATATTAAATAATTTTTAGCTACATTTTAAAAAGTTGCTGGCGTTTGCATTTATGCAGAAAGTTGCATTTATGTTGCGGTTACAACTCACTTACAATGCACCCTATGAAGGAGGAATTTTGTTTTTAGTACTTTACATGCAGCGTAAATCATGTGAAAAAAAGTTGCATTTGTTGCAAAAAGTTGCCCTATTCATTACTTAACATTGTATGCCTTGCGTTTGGCTCAACTTGGCTAAATATGACCCTTGCCCACAAAATAGCCAAAACAACAAGTCGCCTTTGCGCTCTGAGATTTCATCCTATCATAATTAACATAGCTTTAAAATTACAGTGATTGCTTCGTGTACCACACATAAGCTCTACGTATTCAATAGAGCGAAAATACTACTAAATTATTTGCAGTGAAATAAGTATTAACCATGAACACAAATACATTTCTCGACATAATATCTTTTGGTACTCCGTGTACTAATTCTAACGAGATGTTGTATACCTACAATCCGTTTGTGATGCGTGATTACTACGCAGTAAGTGTGCATACAAATGAGCTGAGTACCTTAGCTTTTCTCAATACGCGAGATTGTAAAAAGTTAAATCTACTGGTGTCATTTCACTCAGAACCTTCAGCAACAACAAATGTTATATCTATTCTGTACTCCTTGAACTCATTCTATGCCTTCAATCCGTTTGAGTTGCATGAGTAAGTAAGCGTGCATCCAAATTAGCTGTGTATCCAAGCTTTTCTCACTACGCAAGAGATTGTAAACAGTTAAATCTACCGGTGTCATTTCACTCAGCATCTTTAACAACAATAAATGTTATATCTATTCTGCACTCCTTGAACTCATTCTATGCCTTCAATCCGTTTGAGTTGCATGAATAAGTAAGGGTGCATCCAAATTAGTTGTGTATCCAAGCTTTTCTCAATACGCAAGAGATTGTAAACAGTTAAATCTATCGGTGTCATTTCACTCAGTACCTTTAGCGACAACAAAAGTTATGTCTATTCTGCACTCCTTGAATTTATTCTATGCCTTCAATCCGTTTGAGTTGCATGAGTAAGTAAGCGTGCATCCAAATTATCTGTGTATCCAAGCTTTTCTCACTACGCAAGAGATTGTAAACAGTTAAATCTACCGGTGTCATTTCACTCAGCATCTTTAGCAACAATAAATATTATATCTATTCTGCACTCCTTGAATTTATTCTATGCCTTCAATCCGTTTGAGTTGCATGAGTAAGTAAGCGTGCATCCAAATTAGCTGTGTATCCAAGCTTTTCTCACTACGCAAGAGATTGTAAACAGTTAAATCTACCGGTGTCATTTCACTCAGCATCTTTAGCAACAATAAATGTTATATCTATTCTGCACTCCTTGAATTTATTCTATGCCTTCAATCCGTTTGAGTTGCATGAGTAAGTAAGCGTGCATCCAAATTAGCTGTGTATCCAAGCTTTTCTCACTACGCAAGAGATTGTAAACAGTTAAATCTATCGGTGTCATTTCACTCAGCATCTTTAGCGACAACAAATGTTATGTCTATTCTGCACTCCTTGAATTTATTCTATCAATCCGTTTGAGTTGCATGAGTAAGTAAGCGTGCATCCAAATTAGCTGTGTATCCAAGCTTTTCTCACTACGCAAGAGATTGTAAACAGTTAAATCTACCGGTGTCATTTCACTCAGCATCTTTAGCAACAATAAATGTTATATCTATTCTGCACTCCTTGAATTTATTCTATGCCTTCAATCCGTTTGAGTTGCATGAGTAAGTAAGCGTGCATCCAAATTAGCTGTGTATCCAAGCTCTTCTCAATACGCAAGAGATTGTAAACAGTTAAATCTATCGGTGTCATTTCACTCAGCACCTTTAGCGACAACAAATGTTATGTCTATTCTGCACTCCTTGAATTTATTCTATGCCTTCAATCCGTTTGAGTTGCATGAGTAAGTAAGCGTGCATCCAAATTAGCTGTGTATCCAAGCTTTTCTCACTACGCAAGAGATTGTAAACAGTTAAATCTACCGGTGTTATTTCACTCAGCATCTTTAGCAACAATAAATGTTATATCTATTCTGCACTCCTTGAATTTATTCTATGCCTTCAATCCGTTTGAGTTGCATGAGTAAGTAAGCGTGCATCCAAATTAGCTGTGTATCCAAGCTTTTCTCACTACGCAAGAGATTGTAAGTAATTAAATCTACAGGGTGTCATTTCACTCAGCAACCTCAGCACTAACAAATATTTCGTATATTCTGCACTCCTTGAACTCATTCTATGCCTTCAATTCGTTTGAGTTGCATGATCAATACACAGTAAGTAAGCGAGCATCCAAATGAGCCGAGTATCAAGCTTTTCTCAATACGCAAGAGTAAGCAGTCAAATGTACAGGTTTCATTTCACTCATCACCTTCAGCATCATAAAATGTTTCCGACTGACGAGTCCATCCGAGTTCTTCCCCATGAGTGCTTTTCCGTACAGTCGCTGGAATCTTTTAGCAGTGCCAACCATCGCTTCGGGTATTTCAGAAGCGCAGGAAATGAGACTGACTTCACAGAAAACACAAGCAACAATGCCAACGACAGACTCGAAGACAGCAACATTTTCAGGCGTGGACAACCTTGTAAGATACACTCCGACGCTAGTGTACATCGCAGCAAAATAGTAAGAAACCAAGAGGAATATATCAACCTTGGAGCATTCGGAAAACAGCTCGCAGCAATCAGTGATCAGGTGGTAGTTATCAATTTCTTCGTAAAGTTTTCCTGTAGATATGGATTCCTCCATAACCTTATTTTGATACCGAATCACAGCGCCCAATTTGTAGCTTAAAATTCCATATAGGGCAACTGATAAAGAAGGAACAAGAAATTTCATCGAATAATAAGCAATCATGCATGCATAAATTAATAGTTCTTTCAGGATTAAGTTAGACGGAGGCGTCAATCCGATAAACCAAAATGTTACATAGTTTTGTTCATGAACTATTCCTGCTGCTATTTTCATCAAGGTGGCAAGAACAAAGGGGAAGAATATGGCGGCCGCAACGACTAACACGATTATACGGTATTCTTTGACGCTATTGGGAGGATGCACTTTTCGTCTGACGTTCTTGAGACTGGTGAAAAACTGGCCAAATCTTCCGGAATTCAAAACCATATGGTGCCATAGCAGCAAGGAAAAAATATTGCAAAGCACTCCTATCATTGTGAGTTTCCTCGCAGAGAGTACAACGAGTGCGTACGAAGAATAAAAAAACGTGAAATGAAGAAATATGCTGAACGGTTTAAGCAGTTTTCGACAGTAAGTGATTCTGCCATTTTTCTCATGCGGATCTTTTAAGTCTAGACCTAGGAGATATAGTAATAGCGTAATGGGTTTCTCAAATGCATCAGCCTTGCTGGAATCTGCAAAACATGGAACATGGAACTTTTTCTCAATTATCTTATGTGCACTGCGACAATCCCCGTGCATTTTGTTCATTCATTTGAACACCTCAAAGATTAACCTGTGCAGAAGCAACACTTCAAATGCACCAAGTTCAATGCAAAACGACACTTCCGGTTTGTGTATTCGTAATGAGAGTATCTAAGGTGAAACAATGGAAAACGCGGAGTGTGAAATCCTTATTGGGGAAGAGAAATGCTAAAACTGACGTAGCGTGAGCTAAAAATTGGTCTGCACAAAAATTGACCTGCATCTCCCAAAGACCATGTAAGCGTATAAGAACTGAAAGATCTTTTTTTCACTTTCAATAGCCGTATTCAATTGCTTTTTTCAAAAGATCGATTCGTTATCAATCTTTCTCCGTCTTCATAAAAAAAAACATTTTAATAGATTAAAACGCAAACATGTTTATGAAATATATTATATTGACACACACAGTTTTATTTCTTTACATATTGAATTCATGTTCGTTTAATCGATTCTTTAATGTACTCGATAATTGTGTAAGAGGTCTCAATACATATTATGATCTTTGTAAATATATTTTTTATTTCCGATGGGGCCGAGCAAAAACAGTAATGAATGAAGAAAAAAGGGTACGTAGAAGTAATAATATACGTAAATATATTTAGTAGTAAATATATCGTAGTAAAGTATTGTAGAAATGTTCAAGCATAACACTATATTAGTTAATCATAAACGTTTATTAGTACATTGAGGACAGTTACAGGGTTGGGACAAACATTTAAAGTTAAGGAAAACACTAAGTAACATCGGAGTTACATCTTAGCTAGAAACATCTTAACACATCTTATCAGCGTGACATCTTAGCAGCTTTGTAAGGACGTTACTGCTATATAGAGGGAGCTTTAGGAGGGAACTCCTATTGGGCGAGAGAGGTTTTGGCGGAAACCAATCCTACAGTATATATATTATAGTAGTATTAGTATAGTATATTAGTATTTAAAGAATAATAGTATTAGTATAGTATATTAGTATTTAAATAATAGTAGTATTAGTATAGTATAAATTAGTATTTATATAATAGTATTATTAGTATAGTATATTAGTATTTATATAATAGTAGTAGTAGTACACTATATTAGTATTTATATAATAGTAGTATTAGTATAGTATATTAGTATTTAAATAATAGTAGTATTAGTATAGTATATTAGTATTTATATAATATTAGTATTAGTATTGTATATTAGTATTTATATAATAGTAGTATTAGTATAGTATATATTAGTAATTATATGATAGTAGTATTAGTAGTAAATAAGTAGTACTTAAATATATTTTTTATTTCCAATGGGCAGAGCAAAAACATTTATGAATGGAGACAAAAGACGTACCAACAAATACAGGCTTAGTCAGAACACGAACCACAAATGTTAAAGATAAAGTTAAGGACAAAAGTCATTGCCCAAAAGTTGGATTCTAGCAGCTAGATTCTATTCATAGGTTCTTTCAGTTCGCACAGTCGACAGTACGGATGATCATACATGCCGATTCGTTGGAAGTGCTCTTACAGGCAGTTATCGCTGTCAAAAACCGGAAGAGAGCTACTGCCTCACGTCATGGGCTACATCCGCTATTATCTAGGAATAAAAGTCAAATATTCGTTTAGCAGCGGCTCCCGCGAAAAAGCGGTCGACCTTGGGTCAGTAGATTTTTGAATAGGTGTGAAAGGTTGTCTAAAGCTGTGGTTTCCTAAGAAAGCAGAGTCGTTGTCTAGGAACCGTGAAACGTCACGATACCGCGGGCATAACTAGGCGGCCGTCTTAACATTGACCAGAAATGTCAACTTAGACGGACAGAATACGGTGGAGAATGGGCGATACAGACAGCTGTCGTGGTTTATTTTATTCGAGAAACAAAAAAAAATGGCTTTTTTATTCTCTAGTCCAAGTTTCTAACTTCGGGATCATTGAAGATGGAGTGAAAATTTCAAATCAGCGTAAAATTCTACGCCAGATCGATACCAAAGACAGGTTTTTATACAATTCTTTATTTATTAAATAATTCTTTATTTATTAAATAATTCTTTATTTATCAAATAATTCTTTATTTATTAAATAATTCTTTATTTATTAAATAATTCTTTATTTATTAAATAATTCTTTATTTATTAAATAATTCTTTATTTATTTAAAGAAATTCACATTTAAGGTATCGATCTGGTGTAAAATTTTCCACAGATTCTGTCTTTTAACGATCCCGATTTTACAAAAACGAACTAAACAAGGCCAGTCAAAAAATTGTGTTTGTTTTACTTCCCTCCGCTCGAATTGTTTGGCGCAAGAAATGAAATGTTATCACTACAAGAGAAAAAACAGTCCCTAACTGTTTGAGAGAGACCGCTATGACGATCGGCATGCAAATGACGACTCCTCTAATTTTCGTTACGTTCACAAACAACGCTCACTAGGAAACCAACTCCATCTGTTTGTATAAACAACGTTTTAGTGACGTCATCCGCAGCTACATTACGGCTGCTAGATAACGGCTCCGCTTTCTTAAGAAACCGTAGCTTGACCGTGGTTCAAAATTACATGGTGTTGTCCTCGAATCTTTACCTTAAGGGATTGATCACGGACCATTGTCAATAGCTCGTTGTGTTGCTCTAGTACGACTGTAACTGAAATTCCCTTACTCCTCAGCAACTTTGGAATCAAAAGATAAGCTCGGTGCCAACATCAGAGCTAAAGCAACACCTTCTAGATAAGAGGAAGCCAGCGCTCGAAATCGTGACGTCACCAACGGATCAAAATGAAATAATGCAATACAAAATGAGGTAAGTAGGCAATCAATTGGCATCGCACTGGAGCAGCACAACGGGCTATTTGCGACGATTCGGGATCAATCCCCAAGGGGGAAGATCCGATAACACAAAATGAGTATTTGTAAATATTGTACTTGACTATTTCCTAACCTGTTCACGATTTTTCTATTGATGGGCGTGACAAATATTCGATTTGAATGGATTTAATCTAATCTGATCACACATTTATTTCAATAAAGCCAAGAACATTACGGGGGTTGCTTGGGCCTCTCAAGCAACTACCCTTGACGTGTGGTAGTACGATGTAATTTTTAATGATATTTACTTAACCACCCCAGGAGGTTTCGACGAGATATCTCGTTCATCAAGATTTGATAAGTTTTGCTAATGACGAGGTGCCTCGTGCAAACAACCACCTGTAGGGTTAAAGGCATTTCTACAGTCGATTGTGAGTTAATATTCACTGTTGCCTATTTTATTTATATTGCTAATTTAAAGTGACCTAAAGACATTAAAGTGGATGGAATTAGTATAAAATGAAATAAATGAGGCTATAACATGCAAATATAATAAATTATTCTGGCTTAATGGGAATTGAATGACGCCATAAACATTTCTAAGTCAAAACAAGTCATCTATTAAAATTATACATTTCTTCCCCATATTAACGAGCAGCGAAATTTGTACAGATTAAATGCAACAATGGATATAAAAACACTGTTCTATTTGGTAACAATGGATTGCTTTTAATTACAACAATACAATTTTTCAGAACACTTTAAAACAAACAGATTTAAATCCTTGAATTAATTTGAGATTGTTAATCAAACATTGTTGTAAGTAAACAGCAACACTTACAAATATATTTCTTCATTCATGTTACGTCTTTCAAACTGCTAACTGGTGATTTTTAAAGCTTTGATCAAGTGTGATTTTAAACGTTTGATTAAAGCGATATTTTTTTGTTGTTGTAGAGGAAACTCCCGTTGCAACGTATTTGCGAAAAGTACCTTTTCGTGCTTTCTGCGAACAGTACTTTTTAGTGCTATCTACAAACAAACAGTACTTTTCAGTGCTATCTACAAACAGTACCTTTTAGTTCTATTTGCGTCATTATTAGAGACGTCTAATCTACCTTTCAAGATGTTGGTCTGGTGCAGGAAACAAATGTAAGTGGCCCTCGTACTCTTTGAGTATTTATTATTTTTTTATACATTTTAGTCTTTAAAACATTATTTATTGTTTTGACATAAATGTAACTTTAGTTTCTCTTTGTTGCATTTAACTAAAAAAGTAATTTCTTCTAACTTGCTATTTCAGAAAGAAGTATCGAGAAAAGCGTAACAAAAAGAAGCAAGCCAAGAAAGAGGCAAAGAAAGTAGAAGAAAAGTCATACGTCGAGCGCGACTACCTCGCAGAGTGGAATGCGGAACATCCAGAGGAATTTATGGACTTACGTCTGCGAACCATCGAAGACGAAATGGCGGATCGGGTTCTACTCGAGGCGCAAAAGAATTCCGTTGACAAAACCAACGAAGCTGGAGTTGCATAACCTAAAGCCCTGGATCCGTAGTCTTATAACTTACTTCGTAGTATCACTATCCAGGGCTATAGCAAAACCTACAACAGTTCTCAGCAGAATCAGCGGCGATTTAAATTGTCCTGTTGCCCAGCAGACGGAATTGGATGATCTTGCAGATATGACATCTGGAAACAAGACTCCAGAAGGTACCGAAAATTACGAAACGTCGTTCCAACCTCTTCAACTGTTGGATGATATCACCGGAACACCAGATGCTGAGAAATCCTGCTCAAGTCAAAAGGCTCACAGCAATAATACATCAAATGCTGTCCTGATGAAGCGCAGTGCTTCTGTCTGTCTCACAAGCGGATACTCTCAACAGGATCTCATTTTGAATCGAAGAAATCGTGGACTTCTTATTTTTGGACGAAATGATGCCATCGTAGTTAACGACGCCGACATGGGATATATTATTCTTTATGACACTTTTTTGGGACTAGAAATCAAAACAGATAAAGAGTTATACAAGCCTTGGGAAGATAATGCTTTCCCTGAGTTGAAGAATCAAATTCGACGTTCCTTCAGCACTCCATATCTTCATTAATAAGAATCAACAAAAAGTGCATAACAATATTTCACCGAAACAGTTTTCGAAACTTTCTTACCAAACCTTTAGAAGCTGACTTTTGGACATTTGATTTGGCTTATAGAGAACCTTATATTCTTATTCCATTTTTCTAATTGAAAAAAAAAATAGATACAAGAAATTTTCAATGTTAAAGTCAATAAAAATATATTAATTTCTCCCTCCATCTTGTGTGCATTTCTTTTACGTTTATATCCTTTTAAAAACATTTGAGCTACTCACCGATATCCAATTTTGCGTCAACAGCCTTTTTCACGTAATGGCGAGAATATAAGAATACCCGGATGGTATGTAGTATAGGGTGCAACGGCGATTTTCTCTAAATATGGTAATCTTGATACTACGTATAGATTTATGGCAATCCTATGTAAAGGTGGGAAACTAATCGAATCGCCAAGATGGCTGCAATACTGACTTCGGCGGTCATCTTGTTTTGGCGAGAAAAATTGCCTGGCGATAATCATGCAACGTATTCTACATCTCTACCGAATACTTTTCTGTATCTATATAAATAAGCGGTCGCGGTTACTCAATTGGTCGATTCAATATTTAAAATAAAAATTTTTTTAGATTATCCCTTAATTACCGATTCGCCGTTTCGTCTCCACAAGAATTGAATTTCCAGCAAATCAAATGCGAATTCTTTCGTAATTCCTTCGGTTCGGACGGTGCCGAAGAATTTTTTTACTATTCGTGAAAAAAACTAGAGGTTGTCGAACATAAACGCAACACTTAATGTTATATTTTCTTCCGTTGCCACCCTGATTTCGACGAAACAAATAATTCCTTTGTTCCTTTTCGTTACAAATTGGAACTGATTGAACTTTAATGAGAAGGTATTTGTTCTCCACACGAAAACCTAATCATTTTGAGGCGAATAATGTCATAACGTCAATCTGCGCAAGGCATTTGAATCTAATTGCTTGTACTTAATCTAGATTATCGGTATACATATTCAATATCCCATTCAAATCCGAATTAAAACACACTTGGTAACTACTTTGAAACAGTTAACGTTGAAAGGAATCATGAAGTGATTTAAACTTCTACAATTTCTTTATTTAAACTTTTTAAGGGATATTATAGACAAAGTTCCATAACCTTCCAAGTGGTTTTGACGAGATATCTCGTCCGTTCAGATATGAAAATTTATGATTACGACGACATATCTCGTCGCCAAATTATTGCTGATTTTTGTGATCAAGATTTGGTCAGTTTTCTTCCAATGACGATATATCCCGTCTATCAAGATCTTTCGAATGACTAGATACCTCGTCGAGACAACCACCAGAAGGATCAACAGTTAAAAACATGACCACAACATGAGATTCAACTGCTTTTAGAAGGCAATATTCAAAATGACTTAAGGTGAATGAATATTGCTGGAAAAATGAATTATCTAATTTATATTGATTACCTTTGAAAAAATAAAATGTTTATTTGAATCATGTAACTGTAATGTAAATTCCGAAATATAATACAATCGATAGATTATTAATTAATTTAAATACATGAATAAATTTCTGTTTCTCAATATACATCAGACATTTCAATCGTACTCAATATCATTGACTAATCGTTAGAAGTTATTAAAAGTCTTTTATTTACCTTAAATTTTACATTTCAATAAATACACTCTAAAAAACCAGTTTTATATAATATATATATATATATATATATATATATATATGCAATGAGTTAGAGTAAAAAAAAAGTAGTTAAATTTCAAAACGAAAATAAATTAACCTGAAAAATGAAATAATTTATCTATAAATATAAAATTATAACGAAACAACGTAAAATTATGCAGTCAGTTTATGTAACCTTGCTTTTTTTTACAGAAAGACTCAAATTAAATCAAATTTGTGACTAGAATAATATTCTTTGAAAACTTCGCATTTTTTGGGGAGGGATTCTGAATTTCAAATACTGACGCGATGAGTTTATTTTAAATTCGAAATATACTACATGCTTACTGAAATTATGCAGCGAGAGTTATTGTTATAAACCTATTGTAAGGGATAAGAATTTAAAGGTATAAGAATAATTGAAGTCTATTTTAAAAACAAAATATTAAGCTGGTATTTTGTTTTTCCAAGTCTAGAAGTAAAGGTACAAGAATAATTGAAATCTATTTTAAAAACAATATATTAAGGTAGTATTTTGTTTTTCAAATCTAGAAAGATAATGTTAACAAATATCATCGCATTACCTTTCAAAAAGTTTTTAGAGCAGTTCCAAAAATAACTCTTACTTCTCTTCCATTTTTTTAATATTCTAGAATGATATCCGAGAGAAAATGGCTTGTTTTCAAAAGGTTGGTTCTGTTTAGAAAAATCATTTTGGGTCAAAAGGATATTTTAAGTTTTCTAATAACTGTTATTTCTCCTCACACATATACGTGGCAATACTTTTACTGACAATGTCATAAGCAATTGGCGTATTTATTTAGAAAATAGCTTCAATTGCTATATTATGAGAAAATATGTCTTTAGACAATCTGATTATTTTAAAGTGCTATGAGTTCCAACCTTTAAGCGATTGAAAAAATGTGTAGTATAAAAAAGCAAGCAATAAAATATTAAATTTGTAGATCAACAAATCTTCATATTTTGCATCATTTTTGATAACGAAATGCAATATAAGATATTATTTCCCTGTCAGAAAACAATGACCATGGAGAAAATTTTATTTTAAGTAATTTATTTAGAAATTTCGTCTAACAATGGAATGTTTTAATCTGCTCAGAAAAGTTTAGGCTGTGAGAAATACTGGAGCCAGCTGCAACACAACTGTTGTTTTTGGCTTCGCGAGTTTTACGAGCAACAAAAAGGAGACGAAAACAGAAGCCGCTTCTGCAGGTGTTCTTTCCGACGGATCGCCGACTGGCCTTTGACCTTTGCCGTTGGGGGACTTGGAGACTGCGGAGGAGGCCGGAGTCGACGGGGAGAGAGAGCGAGAAGCGAGGTTGAGCTTTCCTCGCGCTGACCCGTGTGATACAAATCTCGATGTATTGATGGTGATTATTTGTAAATAGATTTCTAACTAATAAGAACGTGATTTGCTTAGCTATTGGTTGTTTTCTCCTCATGTACAATTTAGTACAATTTTGATGCTACCATTTTTGGGAGACGACACCACAAGGCGTTAGAGAGAGAGAGAGAGAGAGAGAGAGCTCTACACTTTTATTCTTATATGTACTCTTAAAAACATTATATATTTTATCATATATTTCAAGCAAAATAAATTTAAATAACCTCAACATCGAAAATAATACACGTTATTGTGAAAGAAAAATTCTCATCCAATATTTTCGAAGCATTTTGGTTTACTTTTTGGTCAAAATAAATTTCCATTCCATACCACAACATTTGTTTTTAGGCATTTTTCAAATATATAAATTGCATGTAAAAACAAGTGTATTTTAAAGGGTTAAACGAAAAGAAATCTAACGTTAAAGGATTATAACAAATGGAAATAATCAATAGGGAAAAGTGTACGAGAATATTCGGATTCCTATATTGGGCCATTCCATGGTCACGTGTGGGACAGTTGGACTCATAATTTTAAGATAAATAGTTATGCCGAGGTCACAAATTATAACTTATGAAATTGTGTATATTTTTTATACCAACCTTTTATGTCACAGAAACTTTATGCATAATTATTACTTTTGATCAATGTTTTTTTGTAGAAATTAATTTGTTTACTTGTGTCACGTGCGGGACATGCAAAGTCAACTACTTGTAAACAGCTATATGAACCAAAATATATTTCTGCTCTTTTAACTGAGAAATCATTAAATTAAAATTATATTTAGAGAGACAAAAGTCCAAAGTAAGAGCAGCATTAATATCATTTGTAAATATTAATATTTAAATTATTAAAAAATTAAAATGTTTACTGTCACGTGCGGGACTTTTTGCAAAAATAAATGGAAGGCGTAATTTTAAATGGTAAAAAATTCTAAACAAAATTCTACTGCATATTTTAACATTGTATGACTATTTATTTAAGTGATCTCAAATTTATAAGCATGTTATTACTTAGCTTATAATACATTTAATAAACATAATTATGTAATAAAATACAGATCATCATGAACTCAAAATTTATTTATAAATTTAAAATGTCCTCTGTTGTTACCAACAATAGGTGCCAATATTTTTTTAACAACGTCTTTCAGCATGTATAAAATTTTATCTGGTTGCTGTAGGCACTTGTAATATGTGCCAGATTTCACCATAACCGAAACTTCAACACAATCTGGACCAGCAACACAAGTGACTTCACGTGGATAATTAATTCCATCGTATGTCACCACTACCCATTCACCCACCTTGTATGCACAAATTTTTCTCTGCCGTTGGTAACTTTGTGACATCTTTTGGTTGGCACTTTAAATGTTTAAAGAAATTATATTTTCCATTGTCAAATGTAATGATATGAAAAGTTGAAACCCCAGGAATTGCCTTTACACTATCCCATGGATTTTGTGATAAAATATTTTGGATATTTTCTTCTGATATATGCATAATCGTAGTTGCTTTGAAGACCTTTTGTGCAACATGGGCAAATTCTGCGGCTCCCAGAACAATTGTCTCATTTTTCTTGCTCATAACTACTTGACGTACAAGCCGTTTAACATTTCCTCCAATACCATCAATGATACCTTTCCCGTGTGAAGTAGCAAAGTATCTCCATGCAAAAGGCTTTTTATATTTTTCAAATAGAATCTGTAAAACTTTCACCATATACGTGTTCTTAAATTCAGATGATGGTTCATCGCTCCATATAATTTCCTCCTTTAAAGATATCATTTTCATAAAGTATATCATATAGCACTGTAAGCATAGAATATATTGTATCCTTGTCTTCGTTTAGAACATCAGTGCATAAAAGATATGTACTGCAGCACCCATTGACGAATGTTGCGCAGCTGTAAAAAGAGTTACACTAGATATTGACCGAAGGGCACTTTGGATCTCATTTTGATATTCGCATGAAAGTCGACTTGTAAGACACGTTTCCCATTTTCTTGCTTGTCACATTGAAATGCATCATCTTGTATGCTTTTAACATTCACATGTTGTACTACTTTTGCCATGTTTTTTCAGAGATTATCAGAACATGTACTACAATGGTTCTGCCAACAAGTAGAATTGAGTGTAGTCTCACAAAACTGATTTCCCCAAAAGTTGCCTTCATAAATCACTTTGTCCTTTAAGTTGTAGCATAAAATTTTCGTGTTTTTTTCCATCGACACTGATATGCTGGGGCATTCTTGAGAAACAATACATTTGCTGGTCTCAAAAAACAGAACTTTGAAAATCCTATTGCAAAATTTGGTTTTTCTGCCTGAAACATGGCAAATGCCTCTCTTAAGTATATTGTCATGTAATATTTAGTATAAATACAGTTTTTTCCCCATTTTTCCAAACAGTGATTTTATCTCTAATACCTGGGCAGGTATATACAATGTCAGGATGGAAGTAAAACTCTTTTACTGCATTAAAATTCTGACAAGGTTCAGATGCTGAGATGTTGGGTGCAGAGGTCATGGAATCTGTCATATTATTAGTAACTCTTTCACTGAACCCTGTGCAACTGCACAGCGTTTACGTGGTGAATCTCGCAGGGCCCTTAAAATTTTGTGTACAGCTTTACTAAAGAATTGTTTCCAGCGATATGGGGATGGTAAAGGTGAATTTATGGTACTGCTGGGTGGTTGAATAGTCACTGCAGGTGAACATCGTTTTTTTGCTCGTTGCAATCTCTTTCTATCACGTTCGTACAACCTGTATTTTTCCTTTTCAGCATCTGACATGCTAGTCTTTTTCTTCTTTTTAAGATTATTTATCCTTTTATTTTCTTTATGCTGAAAATGTGGATTTTCCAACAACTTCTTCTCCTTTATTCTTTTCTCTTTTCATTCTTGCTGCACTTGGATATATTTTGTTTTCCATTCCTGAATGATTAAAAAAGGCACTACAATTAATAAATATTTCAAAATAGTTGCAACTATTGTACTAATGCAAACTTAATAAGTTTGGAAGGTAGAGTGTAATTGATAAAGCAAGTAACTCTCTTTTCATGTTATAGGTTTATATTAATATAAAACAATAATAAATAATGATTAAGTATATTATTGTGTTTGATTTAAGGGACTTAATTTAAATTTAATATCAAGGCACTAATTGTTTCAACAAAGAAAAAACACTGAAAACTGCAATGCATTAAAATTACTAGTTTCTTTTACAAAGATAACCAAACTATGTGTGCCCAGTCGTTACCCCAGTAAATACACCTTCAGGCTGGCAAAAAAAAAAATTTCATACAAATTTATATAAATTCTTTTTTTAACTCTAAAAATATGAGCTACTGCTTGAAAATATCGTATCAAAGAAAGCGGAGGATCTTTTCAGGGCCATTTAAAAAACGGTCCTTTTCAGGGCCAACAATTATAGTTCAACAAGACGCTTGCACTATAACTTTCGGCAACAAACTCAATGAAAAAGTGTGGGTCGTTTGAGTGCTGGGAAAATGTACACACAAACAACATGCTGGGTATTCAATTTCCAAAGCAACGCTCACATTTCGAGTCAAAATTTGCACTAAGTTTTCATTTGAATTCTGATTTTAGAGATACTGTATATATTTTTTCTGTAATACAGCAAATTTAGAGTTGAAAAACATTTTTTTGGTAATTTATTTTGTAAACAATCCCTTCTGCTAGGACACGTCTTCATTGAGGCGAGCGAAGCGAGTATAAGTTCGCGCAGCGAACCAATGAGGATTGCGAAGCAATCCTCCGGGGGTTGGCGAGCGTTAGCGAGCAGGGGGAGGCCCCCTAGTTCTTAATATAACTATTTTAACCAGGAAGTGGTTTTGCTTTTTCGTCGATACAGTACAGGGCACACCCTTATACGCTGGCGTATGTATGAGTGTTTTCGGCGTTATATATACTACTAGGGGGCCTGCCCCCTGCTCGCTAACGCTCGCCAACCCCCGGAGGATTGCTTCGCAATCCTCATTGGTTCGCTGCGCGAACCTATGTTCGCTTCGCTCGCTTCAATGAAGACATGTGTCCTAGTAGTAGTAGAAGGGATTGTTTACAAAATATGTTACCAAAAAAATGTTTTTCAAATCTAAATTTGCTGTAAAACAGAAAAAATATATACAGTATCTCTAAAATCAGAATTCAAGTGAAAACTTTGTACAAATTTTGACTCGAAATGTCAGCGTTGCTTTGGAAATTGAATACCCAGCATGTTGTTTGTGTGTACATTTTCCCAGCACTCAAACGACCCACACTTTTTCATTGAGTTTGTTGCCGAAAGTTGTAGTGCAAGCGTCTTGTTGAACTATAACTGTTGGCCCTGAAAAGGACCGTTTTTTGAATGGCCTGAAAAGATCCTCCGCTTACTTTGATTTCTATTATAAACTAACTGCAACAGCTCATTAAAATTTCCTTTTTTTTTCCAATAAAATTTCATCCGATAACGCTATAAATTCAATCAATGCGCGAGACTTGGCGATAAACAAACAATCGTACAGTGTTGCCAAAACGCGATTACAAATAACGTCTTTTTTGCGTGCCACGTAAGAGAATTATATATATAGATGCGATGGTTCACGGTTTCTAGTTGTTGGATACCGAAAGTGAAAAAATGCTTTTTTTCCAAATATCGCACTCCGGTAATAAAAGAGTCACAGGTCAAAAAATAAAAATTTTGATGTTATGTTATTGAAAAATATGTATGAGGTGCCCCAGCGTGTTATATTACTATTCTATAGAATATAATAGAAGTTACCACCATAAATACTTACCTAAACTTTAAAAGAAGCTTATACTATTTCAATATAAGTTTTATAGTATCCTTCAAGTAGATGTTTCTTAAATTCTGTAATTTTGAGTTGTGTCACTTTTCTTACTTTTCTACAAAGTTTGAGACTTAAAACTAATTAGTTTACACTTTTAAGCTTTGATACCAAGCAATCATATCCCATATGAGTTCAATGGAGGACAAATAATTCGACTTAGCAGGTCAATGACGAAGTGGTATTTGTCAAACACAAAAGAAACGGACGATTCGAGTGACATATGGATGAACATTGTCCTGTTGAAAGATAGCTCCAGGGAGGGTCTTAATTAGGGGTAGGACTTCTGGTTCCAAGACCTCTAGGATATAATTCTGACGATTCATAGTGCTTGCTATCCATATAACTCAAGAGCGTGAATAAAATGTAGTAATAGCACCCGAAACCACCACGCTTGGAGTAGGATCACCATGGCGGGTTATGTTCCCCACTGTACTTCCGAACAATGATCCAGCAGTCATGGGTCCCGAGATTGTGTCTAGACTCGTCAGAAAGCAAGATTCGATACTGTCTACCGTTTCAGTGTCATCGCTATGAGCACCATTGAAGCTTATGACGTCTATGGTATAGAGTTAAAGGAAGTCACAGTTGCAGAAGTCGAAGTACGAGCACTCGCTTCTGGAATCGTTGGAGGAAAATGAAAGTAGACAACGTTTGACATGTAACCATAATCCATTGTTCTGCTAGCTTTGTGGATGTTGCTGTACCATTCGTCCCTGTCATGTACAGCAAGTGCCTATCGTCTCTGCCTATCGTTCATCATTCGCGACGGTGCTTAAAGCCCTCTTCTGTCCACAAGGCCTCAAAAACAAAGCTTTGAAAACTTTAAAATCTTACGTCACAAATCAGCTTGTATTACGTTCATTCTATTTGCATACTTAGCTGAGATTTTATTCTTTTGCATTACCCATGATATACTGCCAGCCTGTAAGCTTTCCAGTCCATCTAACAAAATTTTCTTAGTTTGTGTTGTCCTCGAATCTTTCCCTTAAGGCAGCGGTCCCCAACCCCCGGGCCGCGGACAGGTACCGGTCCGTGGATCAAATTGTACCGGGCCGCCTAAGGAACATTCAATTATTTCCATTTTATTTACTGTGGTGTATTTCTCTCTGGTTTGTACGACTTTCCCTAAACAAGAGGTTAACCGGGAGCTGAGAGACGTCACCTAAAGCCGCACCAAGCAAGAGCAAGCAATATGAAATTTCAACGCGCTAGACAAACCTAAACATTACATCGTGGTGCACAATGACGTCACGTATCATTTTGAGGTCATGTGCTTTTGCCGTACTTTTCGGTAATTTAAAACTTGAAATTTTAATTAAGTCCATTTTTGGGTTTTAATTGTCATTTTTGAACATTTTGACGATCGACCTATTAATAAAACACAGAACTGAGCATTTTCCTCACTAATTTTAATCAACGTATTTTTAATTAACGTCGTACTAGAGCAACACAACGGGCCATTGACGACGGTAAACGATCAATCCCTTAATTTGTAAGATCAGAGGACAACACTGTAATTTTGGGCCAACTGTGTGTGTGTGATGGCAGTGAAAGATTTGTCTTTTTTTTTTCTTCGAAAAAGTGACAAACACCACTTTAACTATAACCTGTTCATTTGTATATAATGCTTACTTATTTGACTGCTCGTAGTGTTTGAGTGCTCTGTCGGTGTAACATCTATGTGCCTGTGATGTTCGTTAAAATTGAAAACCTGATTATGTCAGCTTCAAGATTTTGTATTATGTTCCAATGTGGAAGCTGCTGGTCTTCCCTCGCATTCTTCGATCGACTCAAACCTTTGGATAAGAAACAATTCATCATTTTTAATTAGGGTTGTTAGTTTTTTCTCCAAGTAATTGGTAATTTTTTAATTAACATCGTACTAAGAGCAACACAACTGTCTATTAACGATGGTTCGGGATCAATCCATTAAGGGAAATATTCGAGGACAACACCACGGAATTTTGAACCACGGTCAGATGACGAGTGTACCGGATGAAATGGTGTGGTGACAGAAATGAAGTGGTTGCGTAAAGGAATGAGATCTTTGGTTTCACTACTACAACATTTATTCTAACATCCTACTGCTTAGCAGATATTTACAGCAAGTTTACAGATATTTTGGGGATAAAGAAGGGCACGGCAAGTAAGCGAGCTTGATCTCGCTCTCAGGTCACAGTGGAAAATTCTAGTGTCTTTCAGGTTGCCTTTGAACTGTAAAACAGATGTCGATGGAATTTTGAGTGTTCTCAAGTGGCTTGAGATTGATGAGATCGTGATGTTAGAGTAATGTTAGATGAAGAGGGTTTGTTTCAAGTGCACAGAACTTTATGACCGATGTAATGTCAAATGGAGTGCTGTAATAGTACTTCTAGGGTTAGTTATGGACAGTTGATCCCTTGAAAGGAGTTTTATGATCTCCACTTAGGGAATTCTGAAATACATCTGCTTTGTGTCGGCTTGATCAGAGAGGCCGCGTTTAGAGCGGTGCAACTAGCAGTATACGAGGCAACACCTGAGCTGGCATCCCACTCTCCAAACTTCCACACCAACCCATCGTGAGGACTTTAGGCCATGACTGATTTAAGGTGCACAAGCAGCCTCTGCACCATACGCTTGCAAACATCCATTCACTGATCCGGTATTTTTGCTGTCCCTTACGAAAAATCTTCGGATCTAGAGGCTAACCCCTCATTTCCCCCCAGAGAATATCTTTCAGTGAAAACACTCGTTAAAGGCCGCTCCACAGCAACAGAATTCGAGTCAATCAGAGTCGAGGAGATCGGTTGGTTGATTGGGTTGTGTTTGGCCAAGCTGCGCCAAACTCAACTGATGGAAGTAAACACATACAAGGAATGTTTTACGGAGACACAGAAGAGAGAAATATACACAGGAAGAATCGAACCCCTAAACCTCCTACTCGCAGATTGCTCGCACAGGAGGCAAACGCACTGAGCCACTCCGGCCAGATGGAAGATCAACGGATTAGCAACCGAGTTCGATACTCGATCCAGTTAAAAACCGTCGGGTACACGGTGCTGGTGTACGTAAAATCTGTCGTGACATCAAATATCCTCACGTTGGCATGGTTTGGCAGTTTGGAGAGTGCAATGCCAGCTCAGGTGTTCTCATCATCTGACCATTGTTCGAAGTTACGAGGCATTGTCCTCGGAACTTTCCTTGATCCCGGACCATCGCCAATAGCCAGTTGTGTTGCTCCAGTGCGACTTTAATTTAAATAACAGTGGCGGCACAAGAACACTTTCTAATCTAGGAGGTGCGAGATCTCCTAGTTGCGCCCCCTCACCATAAATTTCATAGTACCTTCTATGCAGTCGGTTAACCGTTCCATTAAGAAATATAGAGGCTACATTTTGTTTACTAGTAGTAATTATGGTAAGTGTTTTGATTAAAAAAACAACCTTTATTCAATACTAGCCACTGCGTTGCAATCCCGGCGTTGCACGTGCCCGTGGTGTAAGGTATTAGTCTGGTGTAAAATTTTCCGCAGATTTCAAATCCGTTGAAGATATATTCAATTTAAAAATTATTTATTTAAAGAAAATCATATTTTTAGGTTTCAATCTAAAGTGAACTTTTTCACAGATTTCAAATCCGTTGAAATTTCTACTCTAAATTAAACGGTCTAGGGGATAGAAAAAAGAAGTGTGGCTATGGTTAAAAGATTTATCGTCTGGCTGGAAAAACATTCCTCCGCGCAAAATCAAAGCGGAGACGAAAAAAATAATTTTCTCCGCGTGCAAAATCAAAGCGGAAACGTAAAAAATAAATTTAGAATCTACCGTGATGGAAAAAAAAACTTGGCATGATTCCAAAGCCTTAAGGCAAGGTCACTTGAGTAGAAAAGTCTAGTTTCTGGAGTTTCTTCTCTCGCCGGTAAGAAACGCGTTAAAGAACCCGTGGAGAATAAAACAGTTAAATTAATTTTAAAATGTTCTAGATTGAATTTTAAAATTCGCCGTTACCCAAAAATTATAAAACATTCGCACTACCTTTGTGCCAAATCTCATTGCTGTAAGTGCCATAGATTGTCAGGATTTTGCAGCCGCGAAACAAACAGACAGACAGACAAACAAACACTTCCTTTTATAATGGCAGAGAAGTAGATTTAAAAAATCCCATCAGATTTCTCTCCTCTCTCAATTACATAAAAAAAATTCAAACTAGATGGGCACCTTTCTCGATTTAACAATGGCAAATTTCTGTATTAGGTCGGACTAATTTATACTTAGTGCAATATCGTTTTCAATGGATATATCGCACCCCGGCAAGAAAAGTGACGCAACTCAAAATTGTAGAATTTGAGAAAAAAAAAAAAAAATACCAACTTAAAGGATACTATAAAACTTATATTAAATAGTATAAGCTTCTTTTTAAATTTTAGGTAAGTATTTATGGTGGTTACTTCTATTATATTCTATAGAATAGTAATATAACACTCTGGGGCACTTCATGCATATTTTTCAATGACATAACATCAAATTTTTTATTTTTTGACTTGTGTCACTTTTCTTGCCGGGGTGCGATATATGTAATTACAAGAACCGAAAGCATTTCCTGACACAGTCGACAGAGTTCCAACTGGTAATGGAAAACCTGGTATTACCAGGGAATTTAATTTTGTCCAAAAATATCAGATAAAAGTTAGGGAAAATTTTGAATTTTCGTCTAAAACCGCGAAAATCACCTTAATGACCTGGAAAATGATCATGGCTTCTCAGACGCTTTTGAGAAAAATAGCCAATAAGACTCGTACATAGTTTCGTGTCACTTTATTTTATGAATTGAATTTTTCAACCGTTTTTAAAAGAAACAGTTAATGTTTAACAGGTAAAGAATTTTGTTTTGTCCACTGGCTTAAATTGAAAAATTTCATGTTTATGATACATTAAATCACAAATTGATTTAAGTCAAATATGTTGGATTATTTGAAAAAGTTATTTTAATGCAAAATTACTTGTGCTTTGTGTATTAATTTTTACTTTGTATAGTTCTTAAATTGGTTTTTATCATTGGCTCTTAAATGCTAAATTATTTCTTGTTTTTTTTTCTCCACCTTAAAAATTTCGTGGTAATGGTAATTTTCAATTAACGCCGTACTAGAGCAACACAGCGGGCTATTGACGACTGTCCGGGATCAATCCCTTAAGGGAAAGATCCGAGGACACCACCTCGTAGTTTTGAACCGCGGTCAGATGACGAAGCAACACCTGAACTGGCACCCCACTCTCCAAACTTCCACACCAACCCAACGTGAGTACTTCCGGCCGACAGATTTAAGGTGCACTAGCCGCCTCTACACTATAGGCTTACAAATATCCATGCACTAACCCGGATTAGAATCAGGAACCTTCCGATCTAGAGGCTAACACAACCACCAGCCTGGTTCGTTGTCTGCTTAAGTATGACCTGGAACTTTGTAAAAATTTGTCTTTAAAAGTCAGGGAATTTTATTTCTGAAATAAAGTGGGTAATTTGTAATTTTATTTAACGTCGTACCAGAGCCACACAACGGGCTATTGACAACGGTGCGGGATCAGTCATTTAAGGGAAGTATCCGTGGACAGCACCTCGTAATTTTAAACCACAAACAGATGACGAAGCAACACCTGAGCTGGCACCTCACTCTTCAAACTTCCAAACCAACCAGGCCGACCAACCGGTATAGTGGTTAAGGTGTTAGCCTCTAGATCGGAAGGTTCCTGGTTCGAATCCGGGTCCGGGCATGGATGTTTGTAAACGTATGGTGTAGAGGCGGCTGGTGCACCTTAAATCTGTCGTGGTCGAAAGTCCTCACGTTGGGTTGGCGTGGAAGTTTGGAGAGTGGGGTGCCAGCTCAGGTGTAGCTTCGTCATCTGACCGTGGTTCAAAATTACGATGTGTTGTCCTCGGATCTTTCCCTTAAGGGACTGATCCCGGACCGTTGTCAATAGCCCGTTGCGTTGCTCTAGTACGACGTTAACTAAAAATTACCAATTATTACCAAACCAACCAGACGTGAAATAGAGTGGGAACTCTGAGCCGAACGTAAACATGTTTTAATTTACTAAAACTTCGTTCACCTTTACTCACACTGACAGGTATAGTTGGCAAAACTCGAAGTGCTGTCCACTAGGGATGCGACATCGATGTCGATGTTTTCAAAACATTGATGTTTTATAAAAACATCGATGCAATGTAGCAGATGTCGCATCACTAGTTGCTAAACTAGTTTTAAGAAATATGGAAAAAAGTTTAAATAAACTGAATTTTAAAAACATCGATGTTTTGCTGTCGATGTTGCTTGACTAGTTACTAAACCAGTTTTAAGAAATGGGGGGTGGGGGGGAGTTTAAATACATTGAAATTTAAAAACATCGATGTTTTGCTGTCGATGTTGCATGACTAGTTGCTAAACCAGTTTTAAGAAATGGGGGGAAAAGTTTAAATACATTGAATTTTAAAAACATCGATGTTTTTGGGTCGATGTATTTTCAACATCGACGTTTTAATTTTGAACATCGATGTTTCAAAACATCGATGTTTTGCTGTCGATGTCGCATCCCTACTGTCCACACGATGGAAAAAATATCCCGCGAGCTATTTTGTTTAATGAGTTGAAGTACTTTATAAAGGCTCCGCTGATTCAGAATATTTTACCCTTTACGGATTCAGGCTTAATAGTTTCCCAGTCAATTCACAACCAGATACGTCACCTTTTTCATCATCGGTTTACCTGATTTGTAAATATACTCAAGATTTTATGGATTGGGGCTTTTGGGGAATTGTTCTGATGTTATATAAAAATGACAAGTGTCATTGAATTTTGAGTTATTCAAATCGAGTGACCAGAGCATTGTGTTGTATCGATCATACCAACTAAAAAACTAAAATAAATCTCATATTCATCTAAGTATAGTTTAGTAATGATCCCGAACTGTCATCAATAACCCAAGAGTTGCTCAAGTGTGACGTTGATTAAATACCTACCATTTGTGTTGAGAGAGAATGGAAGTGAAGAACTGAAGAGCGAACTTTTTTGATCTTTTTTAATCCAGTTTGTCCATTGAAAATCCCTCTCAGAGCTAGCACGTGAACAACGAAGGTTTCATTGCAAAGCATCAAGGTAAGCAAAATATCATTTTTTATCACCAAGATGTGCTACAATATGAAAATTCTTTTTCTTGACTTTTCCAAAATTATCGAAAAAGTAATTATTTTAATCTTATTTAGTTGTGTATGCCAGATTAAAAAGTGACATATTTGGTACTCTTATGAAGGAAATCAATGGAAACATTTCTAACTCTTTGCTTTCGATAATAATTCACAAAATTTGAGTTCCGAAAGAATTTGAATTTTTATAGGAGGAAACGCATTTCCGAGTGCCGAGACAGGCAAGAAACAAAAAATATTCCCTTAGCGTAGAACACATGTTTTCTACTATAGCTTCAATACCTACTGTAATCACCAAAAGTCAGTTGTTTCCGTAGTGTAGTGGTTATCACGTGCGCTTCACACGCGCAAGGTCCCCGGTTCGATCCCGGGCGGAAACACAGTCTTCTTTTTTTGTGTGTCAATAATTTTTTTTTGATATTGTAATATTTTGTATTTTTTTTTTTTTTTGCATTTTCGTCTTTACTTTTTTGCGCATTCGCGCTCAACTCACTCGGCTGAAAATGTGTTAATTCGTTCTAAAATTACAGATTTTGGACTCCCCCCTCCCCCCCCCTTTCAGTCTAAATATTGACCCAAAATTATGCTTGCGCTTTCTGTGAACTCACGCTGTTTTCTTTTATTTTTAGAAATTGTGAAGAAATTAATGTTTTCTCTATACATTTACAAACTTCTGGTTAAACTTTAACTTTGGTTCAAAACTTCCACTTTCTTTGTGATCAAAGATAGACGCCCTTATTTTTCTTGTAGTCAAACTTCAAACACATTTTGTGTTGAAAGACGACCATGCGTATTTAAATTATTCAATTGTGTGCTATATCCGTAAATTTAAATCCGACTGTGCGAAGACTTAAAATTACTGATGCTGCCATCTATATTCGCATACTTAAAACAGCGGCAATATTGATTTTTAACGGAAGGAAAAGATTCACTTACAATAGTTGATATGCAACTTGGTTCTTTTATTCGCACTATTGTTATAAACTAGTAAATAGTTTTGTCTATGTAGTTTAAAGATGGATTTTTTTTCGGTTGCCTTCTTTCGATGTATTAAGCACCAGATGTTTTAAACGGGGATATACTGTAGAGTAGAGACAGATGCAAGATTAGTGAAGCAATTTTAAGCGATTAATCCAGATACGATAATTAAGTGAAAAATATTGCTTCTAAAGTTAAAAGCATCAATCAAAAAGGCAATTCAAGTTGTGAAGTATTTATTTGAATAATTTCTGAGCATGACTGACATCATTTGTCCTCAGTTTTCACAAAAAGTAATAAATTTGTGTTCAAGAGGTGTGGCTTTAAAAATGTTTCAAAATTCAAATTTTAGCAGCTTGTTTTGTAAAGCGAAATATGTAAATCGACACAGACGAGCTCGACGTTTGGAGAGCAGAGGCAAATAAAAGTGATTCCGTCCTTTATCACAAATAAAAATTGTGTATTTAAGATGAAGACTATGTTTAGTTAATCCAAATAAGGTGGGTGAAGTGTGAACCCAAATCTTCAAAGTTCATATTGAACCGATTACTACTGTCTCAATAAGTTTTAGAATGTTCATATTTTTACCACACACTCCTATATCCTCATCCTTTATAAATATGTGTTCGCGCTCTTATATGGTTTGAATTTACCGGTGATATGGTTAAAAAAGAATGCTTTCCAATGTTTTTTGAGTACGTGTCACTTGCTCCATGTGATAGAGCATAGCATGGACACTTTCCTTATTGCCAATTGGGATCGATTGTGAGGGGGGCAAAGTCACATCGCTTCATTCATGACCTTCTTTGATCTGCTATCAGTGTTATTAGAAACCCTTCATATTGTCATAATTTTTTAAATTAAATTTTGATTTAAAAAAAAAGCTGTATTTATAAAAATTAAATGCTAGTAAAAATTACTCTTAAAAACATCTGTATTTTGTTAATACATCTGTTGTGTAGAAACAATATCTTTCAAATCGGAAGGAATATGAATTGTCCTACCTCATTTGTGTCCCGGGTGAGATTCAATCATCCTGACCGTCGAAACATCACTGAAACTCAAGAATTCTAAAGGAAAGTCCACAGAATTACACAAGGAGACGATTTCTTAATTAAGACTTATAATTTTAATATATATAGAACATTACACTTCTTCACAGGTATAGAATCAAAATAAACCGCAAGACAATGTTTAAGAGCGACCTTTTTAAAATAAACTAACTGAATTCTAATTTGTATATTTAATTTTGTTAGGATCGTAGTATTGAAATTATATTGGAGGTTTGCTTTCACCTCACCTGCTCCGTATTTTATTTCTCTAATTCCATAAAAGCTTTTGAAAACTTAGAACAGGCTCGCATTCGCGACATCCTCCCACCACTGAGTATCAGGTTAATGAAACTCAGGAATCAGTTCAGTTCCTAAAGGCGGACAGGTCTTAAAGTTCGTCCAAATCTTGACTTTCGAATTCGGTTTTTAGCTAAATTTGAAGATTCTATTTGGACAGGCACGATACCAGAAGCGTCCACAGAAGAGGTATCTGGTTCTTGATCTTCCACAGTCTGTTGTGAATACCCGTCTGGAACTGATGGTTCTTCAATTTTCCGTATCTCCAACGGGTACAATCTCTGGACTGGCCGTAAGAAGGATCCGGTTTTTGTTTTGACTTCGACGACTCGCACTTTACCGTCTTTCCCAGGAAGCAACTTCACAACTTTAGCTAATGGCCAGTTGGATCTTTTCGAATTACTATCCCCAACTAGGACTATGTCTCCTACTTCTACGTTAAATTCTCTTCGAACCCTGGAAAAATCTCTGAGTTGGCCTAGATACTCGATTCTAAAACGTTTCCTAAGCTCCTGGCGTAGCCTTTGTTTATAAGCAAATCGTCTATTTGCCTTGTTGGCATCGATCAGATCTATGTCCGGAACTCCTGTTTCCCTGATTTCCTGTAAGAACATGGCAGGAGTCAAGGCTACAAGATCATCACTGTCTTCGGAAAGATACGTTAATGGTCTTGCATTAATAACGCTTTCAGCATAGCAAAGAATCGTGTACAGTTCTTCGTACTGCAGACAAGCCCTTCCCAGGACTCTTATAAGGATGTTCTTTAACATACCAATCAGGCGCGTTCCCAAAATCCACCCCACCAGGGTGCAGAAGGAGGATTGAATTTCCAACTGATGCTCTTCACAGAAGCATAATCTTGCAACCTTTTCCAATCAACCGATTTCAGCTCGTTGGATGTTCCAACTAGATTTGTTCCATTATCGGAGTAAATAGTACTCGGCCGACCCCTTCTGGCGATGAATCTTCTTAAAGTTTGAATAAAAACATCTGTCGATAAAGATGTAACTAGTTCGATATGGACGGCACGAAATACGGCACATGTAAATAGTACTATCCAACATTTTGTTCTATTCCTTAGAACCAAAGGTCCACACAAATCAACACCAACAACTTCGAAAACCTGGGCTTGTCTAACTCGATCTTCAGGAAGAGGTGCACTGAGAGTTTCGAAAGGTCGAACTGTAAATCTCTTACATTTAATACATCCACTGAGAACTCGCCTTATGCTTTTTCTACTCTTAAGTATCCAATATTTCTCCCGTAGTGTGGATATCATAATCTGAAGACCTGCGTGGCAGAGTTCATTATGCTTATTCAAAATTAATTTAACAACAATAGGGTGTTTAGAAGAAAGAACTATGGGATAACGAAAATTTTCTAAATCCTTTCTCATGCTAATCCTTGATTTGACTCTTAACAGGCCATCTGAATCAAATAGCGTTTGCATTTGAGATATTCCTGCTTTGCAGTCCTTCCCAAAACTTTGGCGCTGAACTTGTTTCAATACTGTTTTTTCAGCCTTTTCGATTTCTTCAACATTCAGACCGCCATAATTTCTTTCATCGATCTTTACTTTGACATTTTTGTAAAAACGAAATATCCATGCTATTACTCTTATTATTTTGTCGTATGTTGAAATTCTAGAAAAAGTAAGCTTATCTGATTCAATGTTGGCAGCAGACACTACTGTTTTTCGTCTTTCCAAATTGACAACCTCAAAATCTGGGCCCGCATACGAGACTGGCCATTTATCACAGGGTTGTTTCAACCAATTTGGTCCTTCCCACCAGCGACCTTTCTTCAATTCCTCAGCAGTACATCCCCGTAACGGAAGATCAGCCGGATTTAAAGTACCGGATATGTGTCCAATCCTCAGGATACGTTAAAAGTCGAATTTCTTGTACTCGATTGTACACAAATGTTCCCCAGTTTTCATTTTTTCTGATCCAGTAGAGCGCATTTACTGAATCAGACCAATAGAAAATCGGCACGTTCTCTAACCCAAGATCAATTTTTGTTGCATGTGCAAGCCTAGCTCCAATTGTACAAGCTAAAAGCTCCATTCTAGGTATAGAAATTTGTTTCAAAGGAGCAACTCTACTTCGAGCTTGCACTAATTGACACGTTGCGACTTGATTGTTTTGAGTTCGTACAAAGATGCACGTTGCATATGCCATCTTGCTGGCATCACAGAACACATGAATGGATACATCGGTGCCAGGTGAAAAATCTTTCAAGAAACATCTAGGTATTTCAATGTCTTTTAGATATTCCAATTGCCTCTTCCATCGGTTAAACTTATTGGCTATCTCAAGAGGCAATTCTGTATCCCACGATACTCCAATCTTCCAGCATTCCTGCAACATATGTTTTGGTCCCAGAGTGACCGGACATTTAAATCCGATTGGATCAAAAATGCGATGAACTGAAGAGAGAATCTTCCTTTTCGTTATCGGGTTTTCATTATCCTCAGAGAAATCTTGAGAATTGACGGACAAAGTATCAACATCTGGTCTCCAATTCAATCCCAAAACAGGAACTTTTCTCTCTTCTATGACTCTATTTTCGGCTGTGTGCTCCCACCCTCTAAGGTTGAATTTTGCAGAGCTAAGAAGAATTTTAGACTCCGAAATGAATTTGTCGAGTTCCTCTTTGCTACTCACACTGGAAACACAATTATCAACATAAAACGAGTTCATGAGTTTCTTCGCCGTTTCTTGTAAATGGGCTGGTACATTTTTAAAATGATATTCTAGCGTTGCACCCAGCAAAAAAGGGCTAGACGAAATTCCAAACACAACCCGTTTATGTTGAAATATCTTGGGATCTTCTTTCTTGCCATTCTCCCACCATAAAAACTTCAGAAATGAACTATCTTGTTCTTAAAGTTTGATTTGCAAAAAAGCTTTTTCAATATCGGCAATTACTCCATACTTACCAAATCTAAATCTATTTATGATGGATGGTATGAGCTCCACGACATTTGGTCCTTTTTCGAGACAATCATTTATGGACGGGGAATTTTTCTCTCTCGCTGAACCGTCAAAAACAGGTCTGACTTTCGTTGTAGAGTTTTCTTTGTAAACTGGATGGTGGGGTAAGAAATGTTCGTTATTGCCTTTCTTCTCAAAGTGGATTTCTTCTATAATACCCTCCTCTAACCAGTTATGGAAAACAGCCTGATAGTCCTTCAGTTTTTCTGCCTTTTCTAGTGATTTGACCCATTTTGTTCAGCCTTTTTTCAGCCATGTTCCTACAGTTCAACAAAGGAGGATGATCTTGTATCCATGGAAGACTCACAATGTATCTTCCTTCTTCATCTCTGGAAACATTCTGCAGGAAATGAATTTTTGCAGCTTCTTCAAGTTCCATCCTGGTCTTCTTTTCCCCTGGATCGAGAATTCCAAGAGTATCGAGTCTCCACAGATCGGAAATTTTTGATTCATTAACATGAAGTGATAGGAGTGTGTTTGAAAAATCTTTAGTTTCCGTTTCTTTTGTTTTGCCCATAATAGTCCAACCTAAATGTGTATTCACGGCTGTCAATCCCTCTATAATTTGTTTGATTTCACCAGTGAATAACTTTCCTGCTATGTCAGCTCCCAATAACATATGAATTTCATTAGGATCTTTCTCAAAAAGACAATGTTGGTCCATGAAAATGTCACTGAGAAAAATACCATGATCCTTTATTTTGTTTATGCACCGGGAATTCTTCAGTTTAGGAATAGGTGCACATATCTTTTTCTGGTCCATCACTTCAATAACTCTTGTCAATACTTCTCAATGTCACAGAATATCGTTTATGTCTTACACTTTCCTCCATTCCACCGAAAAGTCCATGAGTAACTATTGCCTCTCCCAAACATTTTAACTTAATTTTATGAGCTATAAATGTAGAAATGTATGACCTTTGGCTACCTGTGTCAATAATAATCCTAATAAAATGATTTGAGCCATTAGCATTGATACACACAATCAACGTTTGCAGATACACCTCATTAGAATAAGAATGATTTGAGAGAACAGTATTTTCAGTCACTAATGGAGTATCATTATCATTTGAGCAGTAATAATTTGAAAAACACATAATATCAGAATGCCTTTTTTACAAATAGAACAAGTTATTTTCACTTTACAATCACGAGAAACATGCTTCATTTTTAGACATCTAAAACAGGCACCCCTTTTAGATAAAATAGCCTTTCTTTCAGCCAGGGTTAAACCCATAGCATATTTGCAATCAGAACTTAAGTGGGAATCAGAGCAAAATACACATAATTTATTATCCTTTGCTTCCGAACTCGATAACAAATTAGCAGCTGTTGCGATTCTTTCAAACTTCCTCCCTTCGAATCTCTCAGCGACGGCACCTATTTGTTTTTGTCGAGAGTGATCATGTCGAAGAATCTGAGTATCACAATTGAAATACGATGTTTCACATCGTTCTCGTGAATTTAATTGTTTACTCAAAAATTCGATCAAATTATTCAGAGTAAAATCACCACTGTTGAATTCCTTGTGAAATTCGAGAATCAAATCATGAGGTAACAGTTTCAAGATCATAGGACACAATAAACGTCTATACGTCTCAGATGAAACTCCAAGAGAGTCCAAGCTTCGTATTTGAATTTGACAGCTGTCATAAAGTTTCCGAAATCCTCTAATGTCATTGGACCGTTTAAGTGGTGCGATACGTAACAGGTCATGCATATGTGTATTTATTAGAACATCTTTACGACCGAATCGATCTTCTAACAGTTCTACTGCCTTAAAGTAATTTTCGGACGAAATGTCAAAACCTTCAATAGTACTTAACGCAGAACCTCCTACTTGTGCCTTAAGATAAATAAATTTGTCCACTGGATCTAAAGACTCATTTTTATGAATTGCCGTTTCAAAAGAATTCCAAAACGTGAGCCAGTGACTCAGATCTCCATAATATCTAGGAATCGTTATTTTTGGCAATTTCATTCTTACATTCTGGTTGAAGTTCGATCCTTCCACGTTTGCATTTACATTTGATTGAGGATTACTGGTAACGGATTGATTTAAAGCACGTAAACGCTTCTCAGCTTTAAACTTCCAGACTACGACCTTTTCGCGATACGATTCCGCTGATTGTAATTCTTTGTCTACATCATCAGGTTTCAAAAGGCGTACTAGTTCGTTATCTATTAATTTCAAATCCTCAAAGGTGCTATTTAACTCCTCTAGTGTCTGTTCTATTTCATCTTCGTCTCCTTTCGTTTTTTCTAATATTGTTTCCAATCTCTTACTAATTTTCGTAACGGACGTTCGCAATACGCCACGTTTCTTCTTACAAATTAGTACTAACGGATCTTCGGTCATATTTAATCAATGCTTTCGAAAACAAAAGTTCCTCAAGTTCAAAAACGAAGGTTCCGTTAGTTCAAAGACAAAATTCCGTAATTCAAAACGAAAGTTCACTTTAGAATCACTAAAATTCCAGCACTCAGTCAAAAATGTTTGTTCTCTGTCCCGGCAGGGATGCCAGTTGTTGTGTAGAAACAATATCTTTCAAATCGGAAGGAATATGAATTGTCCTACCTCATTTGTGTCCCGGGTGAGATTCAATCATCCTGACCGTCGAAACATCACTGAAACTCAAGAATTCTAAAGGAAAGTCCACAGAATTACACAAGGAGACGATTTTTTAATTAAGACTTATAATTTTAATATATATAGAACATTACACTTCTTCACAGGTATAGAATCAAAATAAACCGCAAGACAATGTTTAAGAGCGACCTTTTTAAAATAAACTAACTGAATTCTAATTTGTATATTTAATTTTGTTAGGATCGTAGTATTGAAATTATATTGGAGGTTTGCTTTCACCTCACCTGCTCCGTATTTTATTTCTAATTCCATAAAAGCTTTTCAAAACTTAGAACAGGCTCGCATTCGCGACAACATCACTAATAAAAATATTAAAAAGATCCAAGTAAGAAAAAAAAATTTAGGGTGTTCGCCTACCTAGAATCATAATTTATTTTATTTTCTGTGGACACATTCACTTCCGCGAACGTACTTGCACCATTTCACAATATTATAAACATACGAATAAAAAGGATGTGGTAAACATATTTTTTGCAAACAAATAATATTGTTCAAAATATAAATTTTTTTGTAATTAACCTTCTAATATGCCGCCCCTCTTAGACGTTGGTGCTTGAGACCACCCCTCTTAGCCACGCCTCCGAATGGACGTTGTTGTTGTTGTTTCTTATGCCCACACTGGCAGACCAGAGGAGTTCCAGGCCCGTCGAAGACGGCAAGAGGCGAAAGGAGTGCGCCTTACATGCTATTAAGCCCCATTGGGAGGAAGTCCGACCTTGCTCGACATACATGACATATCCGTCCGAATGTACGTTAACCCTCCAAGTGGTTCCAACGAGATACCTTATTCTGGACGGTTGTAATCCCCGACTCCTGTTTAATTTTTTTATACTTGGTTTACTTAATATAACTGCTCCTCTCCAATTTTATATTCCTTAATTTTTATTTTTTATCCTACTCTCCCTTAAATTCATACTTAAGGCTGCTACACTCTAGGCCAGTAATTTAGTCGAGTAGCGAGTGATTTAGTAGCCCTACTAAACGAGAAAATTGCAAGTGGGGGAGTGGTTGTTCACACACGGTTTTGTTGGTGTTCGAGTGTCGACTAGGGATGCGACATCGATGTCGATGTTTTTAAAAAAACATCGATATATTTAACATCGATGTATTGGAGTCGATGTTTCTGTAACATCGATGTGTATACTTGTCGATGTTTTATTTTTTAATCAAACAAGTACCGTTATAAAAATTTTCAAAGTAACCAAGTAACATAATTTTTATAATCAGCAAATTGTACATACTTTTAGACCAAAGTGGCTAAGGGTGAAGGGTCTGAAAAGTAGGGATGCGACATCGATGTCAATGTTTTCACAACATTGATGTTTTATAAAAAAACATCGATGTATTGGAGCCGATGTCGCATCACTAGTTGCTAAACCAGTTTTAAGAAATGGAGAAAAAAAAATTTAAATACACTGAATTTTAGAAACATCGATGTTTTTGGGGCGATGTATTATCAACATCGATGTTTTAATTTTGAACATCAAAGTTTCAAAACATCGATGTTTTGCTGTCGATGTAGCATCATTAGTTCCTAAACTAGTTTTAAGAAATGGGGGAAAAGTTTAAATACACTGAATTTTAGAAACATCGATGTTTTGCTGTCGATGTCGCATCCCTAGTGTCGACTGCTAAAGATGATGCGATGAGCTAAGCTGAATCGCGATGAAAAAGATGATATGAAATATCATGTAAACATATTTGCGTTCGAAGTAAATAAAAGCGATGAAAAAGTTAAAACGCTATTAAAAATTATTTTCCGTACACTTAAATGAAGTTAGCATTTTTTTACGAAAGAGAAATGAGAAGTCATGTTACTTTTCAATCAGCATTCAATTAATTCCAACCTAGCAACGCCTGACAATTAATTCTGCTGGTACTATGCAGACTATCCAGGGGCTGCCCTGGAGGTTGAAGGAGATAGAGCAATGCAGATGCCATTACTAGACTCATTAGTGGCCACATTAAGTCTCTCTACTATGACCAGGGGTGTAAGACTTTTTTACCGTGTAGAAAATGCAGTTTGGTTCCGGCCTCCCCCAGTCACCTTCTTGCTTGTATGAGGATGGTCAAGACTGATTTGAAAGTGAATCCTGTCCAAGTTATGAACTTTTTGAGGGTGTACGATCTTCTGGACTTGATCTAGACCAAGGAGAATTAGTAACAACAACAACAAAAATAAAAATAAATACAAAATACTTTCCTAGTGTTTTAAATATTTTGTTTGATTTCCTTCTCGTGAAACTCCGGTATTCCCATCGCTTATTCTAACTCATCGATTGCAACTGCCTTCTATACTTTATTTTTGTTCAGCGTTCACCGGCTCAACCACCTACTTAAAACAGAAAAAACTCAACAAAACTCACTGGCTAGCCGGGCGTAGCTGTGCCAGTTGCTTCGCAAACTGAATGGGAATTCGTAGCCTATTCGATAACAGCCATAACGGCGTTGCCCGTTGTGTTGGTTTGTTTCGCATATCAAAATATATAAATATTTAATTGAGAAAATCAAACGTATAAGGAATCTGGTGGAAAATTTTCCGCAGATTTCAAATCCGTTAAAATTTTTATTCTTTCTTTAACGATAGCTGAGATAGAAAAAAAAGCACTGAATAACGCCAGTGATAGCTTTAATTTCTTTTGTTACACTCGAATCCGTTTCTCAGTAAATCAAAATGAATGAATCTCGAATGAAACGAAGGTCATTCGAATCTGTTCGCTCCCATTAAAGACGGAAGGTGGAAAAAATTTAGCATTGTTCCAAAGGCTGTCGTCAATAGTGACGTGAGGGAAAAAAGTCTAAAATTTTTTTTGATGCTTCTTCATTTCCAGAAAGATTGGTGAAAACACAATAAAATAATTTTAAAATGTTCAAGATTGAATTTTAAATTTCGCCGCGGCCCAGAAATTGGAAAAATTCGGACTACCTGTATGCCAAATCCCATTACTGTAAGTGCCATAGAATCGTCAGAATTTTGCGGCAAGATACAAACAGACACACAGACAGACAAGCAGACAAACAAACAGACAAACACTTCCTTTTATAATAGTAGAGAAGACTAGCAGGTCAGCACGGCGTTGTCCGTGACAGTTCTTTTCGTGTCCTCACTGGCACTGAAAACATTAAAAAGGAGAAACAACAATTTTAAGAATGAGTTCCACCTTCATCCAACATGACACGGAATGTCGCAAATTCGCATAAAATTCGGACTTCTTGAGGCGAGGTATCGATCTGGTATAGAAATTTTCTGCAGATTTCAAATCCGTTGACTTTTTCTCTCTATCTTTAACGATCTCGTGGATAGAAAACCTCAAATAGTCCTTTTTGGTGTTCGTAATGAATATCTTCGTAAAATGCGGCCTAAATTCTTATTGGGAAAATATAACAGTTACAGTGGAAAAGTTATTAATTTCAAGAAAATCAAAGATACTACGTTTAAAACCTTTTAGAACATTGAAAAGGGAACGTACATTACAAATCAAAACCTTCCCAGATTTGCTGAACCTAGGTATGACCGGTGGATTAGAACCGGTAATTAGAAGGGTGGCCCAATCCCTGGCCACCTCGTTCACCATATATCACTCCTCTCGACTTCTTTTATCTGAATTATGTTAAAGATATCGTGCATGCCACTGCCACCATTGATGAGGGTATGCTACAGCGAACATGGCAAGAAATCGAGTACCGTCTTGAAGTGCTTCGTGCAATTAAAGGTGCCCATATAGAGGTGTATTTAATGAGGCAAAAAAACTTAAACATATATACGTCTCATTTTGTAATAATTTCCACTTATCTGTCTCTTCATTTTGTCTTTGTAATAAATTTTTGAAATTGTAAAGTGACTTTATTGACACCCTGCAAATTCCAAATGGCGATTATTATTGTTATGTTTGGTCAGACGAATGGAAAAAAGGAAGCAATGAAATCGGACCAACACTTTTCAAGTGTATATGTTCTGTACCTTCTTTGGTGAACGATATATCCGTTTTCAGTGACACTTGTTCTTTACAGAATTGGAATCAATACATATTTGCCTTGTACCTAGTTCAAACAACTTAATTGAACTTAATAGAATTGTAATATTTAGGGCTCGATCATTCTTTCATACAAGCAGCAATCATGCCCATAGTATATAAGAAATAACAGTAGAGTATCAAAGAAAATACGTCAATGATTGCGCCATGAATGACTGGATGAATGTAATGCGATTGAAAAGATCTTTAAGGAAACGTACATTTGATCGCCCTTACATCGTGACAAAAATGAAGTTTGAAGACATTTTAGATTTAAAACATTTGAACAACGTACTTGTTAAAAAAATGTACTTCGATAATCATAGAAGCTGTAAAAAAGCCTTATAATTAAAATGCTTGTGGTATAAACCCAGTATGTGCCAAACTTTTACGAAATTTTGCTATAAACACGAAGCCGGAATACAGAACAATCAATTTTGTTGGCAAAAGAGCTCAAAGTCAGGATCAAAAGACACGAACTCGTTAAAATGATTACACAAGCAAGTACTCTCACTCACAAAAAAGAATTAGTTTGACAACTCAAGAATATCAAGAAATTCCTCTCTGTAATTCTGTAATGTATACACTGGAAAGAAGAAGAAGGAGGGGGGATTTAATTCAGCTTTTCAAGTTTGTAAAACAAGGGGACACAGAGGGCTTAAATTTCAATAGGGATAACAGAACAAGGGGCCATGGGTATAAATTGAAAGACACATTTTAATCGAGATTTAAGGAAAAACTACTATTTTAATAGGGTAATAGACAGTTGGAACGCGTTGCCAGAAAATATAGTTAATTCAAAGGGAGTGTACGAATTTAAGACACAATTGGATAGTCAGTGGGAATTGGGGAATTCATAAACAAAGGACCAGCCTTGTTGGGCTTGAGCCTGTAGCTGGTCGTCAATATTTGTATTTGTATTTGTAAGACAAAAAAAATGTTCTTCCCATTTCGACCCTAAAAAGAGACAGTTCTTATTAAACTAAACAGAAAGTTGTATCGAGTGACTCAAATACATGGATTGAAAGCCTATAGCAGATAACATCAAAGAACGATTAGCAGAAACTGACATCAAAGAACAGTTATAAGATGACGAGGAGATGTAAGGTGAAATCCCAGAATGAAGTATTGAACAAAAAGAAAACCTTTCTTTCAATTATAATAGTTCAACAACAAATCATTATTTTAAGTTTTGTTAATTTTATCCATCATTTTGATATTAATTAAAGATATTTTCATTAAAAAAATAGATCGCATCCTAGTATTCTAATGATAATGAGAAATACTTTGTAATATTTCAATGACTAGGGAAAATGAAACACTCAAAATCCTAATTATTAAAAAATTGTTTTTACCAAAAATGTAATAGTTGATCTTTAGACGACTGTACTGTAAAAATTGCGTTATGTCAGTAGACTAGTCTGTGCTCTAAGTCGAATATATATCAATTCGGAATTCATTCTTTTGAATTTTGATTTTAAATTACTTTTGTATTCTTATCGTTATTTTCAAATCACCTTTTGAGAAGTGTGAAAGCCGCGGTAGCTCAGTCAGTAGAGCGTCGGACTCGCATCGAAAGGGTTGTGGGTTCTGTCCTCAGCGGAGCCTGCAATTCTGATGGTTGCGAGATCGGCGCTTAGACCTGGCTAAAGACCGTCGTGTTCGCTAATGGTGGCTGGGGCACGTTAAATAGGTCGTGGTCACAAAGTCCCCCATGTTACCATACCAAATCTATACCTCGGGGGGTACCTGATCAGGGGGTTATCGGCCTCTGATTGGGATCTAAATTACGATATGTGTGAGTGAATGGATGTGTGAAAAGGAACTTCCTGTAAAACGGATGTGCCATGTATGAAGAAGTCCAACCCTCCGGGGCTATGGCACCCCCAATTGGGCCATATATGGCCCGCACGACAACAACAAGTGTGAAAGTACGATTTCAAGGCTATATATTTCTCAAGTATTAAAACATTTTTAATTCACAGGTAAATATTTCTTTACCTTTTAAATAAAGCAGGAATTATTTTAGAGGGGAGTCTGAAATATAATCATTATTTCAACGATGAATTGCCATTTGTTCTAGTTTTAAATGTAAGTCCATACAATCGCTTCCTTTTTTTTCTAATCACGGACCGAAGAAAGAGTACAAAAAAATTGAATTATATTTGCGAAGTGTTGTTATCGTTTTCGAAACAACAAACATCCTGGAATGTACATCAAACATGTCCCAACACTAAAACATTGCCGCCACCTACATTTAGTTTACCAGTTAAAGATCAAAGACAGATGGCAAGAACGAGAAGCAGCGTTCGGAAACACCCCCATGGTTTGGCTGAAACTGAAAAGTAACTTTTTTCAAGGGGGGGGGGAGTTTAGAAGTAACTCAGCTCCCAAACATATTTTTTGTGTCCTATAAACCGAATAAATATCTACATCAATAGGTAAACATCGGTGGAATGATTTTTAGTGCGAAGCAATTCAGGCAAAGCGCCAGAACGACGAATACTGAAAAAAGGGAATAAAATAAACGGTGCTGCTTACAAAAAGAAAAACACTGCGCTTTTTAGGCTGAGTATAATGCTTTCGGTTGAAAGGTAAAGGAAAAGAATAAAAATTAAAAGCGATGGGATATATATAAAAGAGCTCAACCAACATAAAAATAGTACAACTTTAAGGGAGAGCGGGCATTTGTTATCCTTTTCAGGGACACTTTCTCTGATCTTCGAATATTTCTTGGTTCTTCCTGGAATTCCTCCAAGAAATTTATTTGGGAATACCGTAAAAAGGAATCGAGATGAAAAGGTACTGTACTTCAACAAAAAAAAAGATCCAGCGTTCTCGAACTGTCGAGGCGAAAAAGTTCCAGGGTGACTTTCTCACCACAGCATCTCTTAAACTGAAGCTGGAGTCGAAAAACAAAGAGGCCCGATAATATTTTTTTCGCAAATATTAAACAGCGTGTTTTTTTTCCAATTATACGAAATAACTGATGCACTGACGTGTTTAACAAAATCAGTGATGTTTTCAGCTCAAACTCTGCATTGAAGATATCTAGATGAGGGTTTGTGGGTACTTAATTACAGTCGCGCTGAAGCAACGCAACGAGCTATTGACGACGGTACGGGATCAATCCTCCTAGGAAAAGATTCGAGGACAACACCTCGTAATTTTGAACCACAGTCAGATGGCCAGAGGAAATATGGAAGGACAACGCCTCGTAATTTTAAACCATGGTCATATGACAAAACAACTGAAGAGAACATCATCACCTGAGCTAACACCCCAGTCTCCAAACGTCCACGCCATGCCAACGTGAGGACATCTGGGGCCACGACAGATTTAACGAGCACCATCCTCCTATGTATACGATGGTCTTCGACTGGACCGTGGTTTCGAACTCTCAACCCTTCGGTCGATAATTCTTTGCTCTCCCAACTAACAGGTTAAGGCAGGGCACGACAAATCTCGGTCGCCATGTCGCCTAAAAAATTTGGTCTGGCGCCTAGGTTTTTTGTTTCTGTAAAAAACGTTTATTTTTCATGAACAAAAAATTGATTTTTTCGGCCATAAAAGGTCAAAAATGGAGTAAAATGGGCAATGTAAATAGAAAAAATGTTATTTTTATTGCCTCAGTTACACTATAAATAGCATATTTACTGCGCGCGTGTGTGTGTGTGAAATGAGTTCTACTATGTAACTCAGCGTTCGAAAAAAATACTCTGTTTTATGAACAACTTGCAGGCCAGCCCGTCGTTGCCCGTGACGTTTCTTTTCGTGTTACTTGAAACATTGAAAAGAAAAAACGATGGCTTTAAGAAGGAGTCCCACCTCCACTCGATATGGCACGGGCATGTCGCCTCATTCCTTCCACCTTATTAATTCTTGATTCGTATTGCGAAAATATTTTTTTATATTTCCAATGGCGGGTACAAAAGACAAAATTGAAGACACAGAAGACGAAAAACAGAACAAAAGTAATGTAAAAAATAGGCGACAGAAGAAAGTCTATGGACCCATTCGGTCCCTCTCTTCCCTGTATCGTTCCCACAAAGTTGTAGCGGAGAGCGCAGGACAGTGTCGCAGGCAGGGCTGTAGTGGGGGGTATACGGCGGTATACGCCGTATACCCTTTGGTTTTTCCAGCAAATTCCGTATACCCTCTGCTTTTTATTAAAAACTACGAACACCGCTTTGTTTTTCCTAGGAAACATATATATATATATACATACAAGTATGTGCGTGTGTGTACTTGTTTTTTGATCCCCCCCCCCCGTTGAAAGTGTAAGTAGTAAGTACATGTTTCTCCTCCCCATGGAAAAAATTCTGCGAGTATCGGAGTGCACCATACAAAGAGTGTACCATCAGAGGGTATACGAAGGGGCCTTGCCTATACTTGTGCAGGGGCCCCCATCTTATACCCTCTGATTTATTTACGATTACAGCACTGGTCGCAGATGTGTATAGTCCACGAGTTCCTGAAGGTTGCAGAGCTTGCAGCGTGGATCGTCAAGGATGCCTATGAGATGTAAATGCCTTGCAAGGCAGTCGTGGCCAGTAGCGAGGCGGAATTCTGCTACGTCTTTCATTCTAGGCCAGTCAGAAAGATTTGGGATATTTTTTCACCAAGATTTCTGGGAATTCTTTTCTGAAAGATCTTTTTCCAAGTTCTTCTTAAAAATTGATTCAATAATTGCCTTTACATTTTGAAAAGGGACTTCATCATTAACAGTTTGAGTAATCGCTGTCCCTTTTTTGGCCAGCAGCTTTTTCATTACCCTCTATACCGCAGTGGGCTGGAATCCAATGCAGGCAAATAGTCTGTTGATTGCGAGACAGAAAACGTAGGAGAGACCTTCAATTCGCAATTGCTGGAGAATGTGAGTTTCCAGTATAATTAATTGCTTGCAAGACGGCTCTCGAGTCGGACAAGATGACCATTCTGGAAAAATGACCCAAGTGACACTGTAGCTGAGAGAGGGCAATACGAATGGCCTCAATCTCACCATCAAAATCCTAAGTTGTCTATATCTCCCAACTGAGGAAAAGAAAGCAAAAGAGTCACAGAAGACACCTGCTCCCGAATTAATTAAAAAATCATTAGGCTTATTTATGAAGAAGTTATCGAGGTGCTGTTTTGACCAGTCTCTAAATAATTCAGCTCTAGGCCTGCTCATATGATTTTAAAGTGACCTGAAGAGGTGAAAATCTGAGGGGCAAGGTCTGGTGAATATGGGGAACACCCAAAATATCTCAGCTATACTTAATAAGTGTTTGTCTGACATTCAGCGAAATGTGGGGCCGCGTAATGTCATGCTGGAAGAGGCCTCGACGATTGGTCAGTTCTCGCCGCTTTGCTTCGATTTCTGCTTATAATACAGCCATTTGAAAACAGTATTTTTCCAAATTTATTTTATGATTTTGTGGCAACAATTCATAATGAACAATTCCTTTGTGTGCCCACCACACACAAATCATTACTGTTGGAATGCAGCCCCCTCTCAATGTTACTTGGAAGGTTAATTTGGCTTACTCCATGATCTTTTTCTTGTAACATTATTGTATAGTATCCACTTCTCATCTCCAGTAATGAGCTGTTTCAAAAAAGAAGCTTCTTCACTTCGTTTCAGCAAAGAATCGCATGCCGAAATTCGAGCAAGCATATGCTGTGTTTAAAGTATGGGGTTCCCATACACCACATAGCGGCATACATACCCAGTATTCTTCAGATGATCATGAACTGTACTTTTTGGAATATATAGTTTGATAGTTCCTGAACTGTGTAACGTGTATTTTCAGCGATAGCATATTTTAATAGGTCCTCGTTTACAGAGTATGGTTGTCTAGAGTGGGCATCATCTTCGAGGCTGAAATTTCCGCACCTAAATTTATCAAATCACTTTCGAACTGTGTCATCAGAAACAGTACTTTGTCCACACACAGCACACATTTTACGAACTGTCTGACTAGCATTTTTCCTTTCATTAAATAAAAGAGCATAATATGACGGAAATGGACATTTTGGTTCGCCATTCTTAGCACTGCAGTGAAACAAATGACACATCACTAGAGCTAGGATCGATATACAAAAATGTGACCTGAAATATGCAATACAAAATCCCAAAATATGCAGTAAAACCCCAAAACATGCGAAATTGCTGAAGTAAAAATTTCATTGTTACAAAAAAGGGTAGCGAGGAGGATTCATTCATTCATATTGAGTGGGGAGGTCAGGAAAGCCCTAAGTGCTGATTCCACTAGGGAATATTGCACCAAAACTCATTGTTTTTCGACATTCCATTCAAAGAAAGCCAGATTCCTTAAGAAAGGCCAAAAAGGCCGACAGGTTCTTCGTGAATTGTATCAAGTTCTGTTCCAACACCTAGACTTGAGTGCCTTATGTGAAGCAGAGCTTCGCATTCAAAAAGTATATGGTGGGCAGTTTCCTCCACCATTTTGCATTTCCTGCATAGAGGTTCTTCTTTAAAGATTCACATCCTATGAAGGTGTTTTCTTAGTGAGGAGGATACAGTGAAAATGAGCCACACTTTCATTAAAAAAAGCACACTTATTAACCGCTTCACTCGCTGTCTGGGCGATCATGGAGTGTTTTGTTTTTTCCAACTCTGTACATAAATTAGGTATTGTCAGCAGGGGTCAGTCGTTTTACATCGACATCCAGATTGGGGAATCGCCTATCTCACCTAGTATTCTTTGTATCACCTTCTCGTACACTAGCGGAATGTAGCTCTTTCTGAGTGCCGATTCAGGAGAACTTTTCATTACATGTGTACTTCTTTAAGAAGGCTCTAAAATGTTCATTCTCCAACTTATAAAGAGCAGTATTGCAATTCAACATTGCCTTGATCTGGGTAAATCTCGTTCTTCTCCGAAGATTGGGACACTGACAAACGACTTTTGACGCGATGAAAGTGTTTTGAAGATTCGTATCTTTTTGCGCCTGCCTTTTCCACTTTTTGTTGATGATTCGTAGTTGATTTGAATTTGATTCCTTCTGAAAACCTTCCTTCCAAACACGCTAAGCAAAGTTCTTTGAATTTTTGTTTTGATTTGAAAATTTGCTTAAAAATAGAGAAAAATCGTCCAATTATGCAAACACATGCAAAATAAATTAATATTTTTTTTGGTTTCAAATTGCTAAAAAACACTCAATACGGATTTCTATCAACAGTAGGAACTAAAAAGAAGGTATGCAAAATCCGAGCTCTACACATCACAAGCTATAATTATGCAGTGTAAGCAGAAAAGACCAAATTTAAACATCTGCTTCAATCAAGGTCACTCCTTATCAGCGGTAGCAAAATAATAACAAAGCGCGCTTCGATTTGAAAAACGGCAGAACTTTCCGGGTGAAATTAAAAAATTAAAATTACATTCAAGATATCGACCTGGTTAAACATTTTCCGCAGATTTCAAATCCGTTAAAATATTCACTATCTTTAACGTTCGCGAAAATAGAAACTTGGACTCAAAAATAAAAGAGAAATAAACGCCGATCAAAATTTTTTATTTTATTTTGTTTCGCTTCGCTGGAATTGTTTGAGATCAAGAAATGAAAGGAAAAATAAATTTAGAATGTGATCTTTTTATGCTGTTGCCATTCTAAAAAAAAAAATTATAAATAAATGCCCCAATAAATTAATTTAAAATTTTCTAGAGTAAATTTTAAGGTTTGGGCTTCGCACAAAGTTTGCTTAAAATTAGGACTACCTGTGTGCCAAATTTCTTTCATTACTGTAAATCCTATAGATTCATCTGGGCACGAACGCAGACACTTCCTTTTATAATAGTAAAGATAGGATTCCTTCGGATAATGTTACAGGTTTTCGGCAAAGTTAGACATCTGTTTAGTAGCAGCGATATCTTCGACGCCATGAATAAGATAAAAAGTTCCGAAATAATTAAATTTGCATTCTCAATTTTGTTTTTCGCTTGGAAAATTGTGTAGTAAACTACTAACGCGTCCTATGGAAAAATTAGGATGAAACGAAGAAGCAAGTCTCTTCGAAAATCTTTTCCTTGACGTATATTTTTCATGTTCAGTGTGACCAAGCAAATTGAACGTGTCGTAAAAAAGTTCATGAAATAGTCTGACATACATAGATTGATTCGACTCTTAAGTTAAGTAATATCAATATAAAGATTGCTGAATTAAGCCTATAGCAAAATTAAGAGGTGTGATCTTCAGATCTTTCCTTTGTGATTGGTCCCGGACGGTTGCCAATAACCCGTTGCGTTGCTCCAGTGCGACGTTAAATCAATTACATACCGGAACACTTATTTTAATGTCGAGAGTAAACTTTCCAACGTAAAATTAGCTTACTTCCATGTAATTTCAGTTATTTGATATAGAAGTACAGATTGTTATAAAAAAAACACCAGATAAGATATAAGCGTTGTGGCGAAATAATTCCATATTTTCAAATCATTTGCCATCAAGTATTTAAATTTGTGTTTACGCGTTTTACTTTTTCAGAAATTTTTATGTAAAGGACACTTACATTTCTGCATTTGATAGAAGTTGTAGGTTCATGTTTGTTTAAAAGTTCTATTGAACGCGCGCGCGCGATTTAACTAAATCAATAGAATAGTAGTACATCCTGTTATTACCTCTCTCTAATATTTATACATTTCATTTATAGAAAATAATTTTAAAATTTTTTTCGGTTTTGTGTAGTACATTGCAAGTTTTTTATCTGTGCAATGTGTCTCCACAAAATGTATCATTAAATACCTGCTTCATTTGTGCTTGATAACAAAAAATTTGGATGAAAAGATTCCACATATCTTGGATACAGATAAAGAATAATTTCCACTGGTGAGGAGGAATTGGAGAGTGGCTAAAAATTGTTTTCTTTGGGACAAATCAGGAATAGTCTAATAATAGAATCAGAAGTCCCGATTTCAATCGCTGTTCCTTCCAAAATTTACGATTCCTAATTTGGTCAAAGAATTCTCAATTCGGTCACATTGTCCGACGAAACCCAACCCAAAACAAATTGACTCAAGGGTGAGGAACCAGTGACATTAAGGTTACACGCGATCTTCTAGGTCCTTCCGTGCTGCCTTTTGACTGAATCCAAATTTTGGTGAACAATTTCTTTTTTTAATGCAGGTTATAGGTCTGTATTTTAAAATAACGTAACGCCAAACAGTAAAATAAGTTCCAAAGTAAAAATTTATAATAGATTGACCGGCACAATTAAAATAATTGTAAACTCCTAAGGGCTAAATAGGCGTCGTTAATAGCTTAATTTTTACAAAATAATGTACACTTTTTAGTAAATCTAATTGAAGTTTCTTGAATGCGGCCTTTTTGATTACAGCTAAATTAGTGCAAACTTACCCCTTCATGGAAAGATTCCCTACACCTCACCTATCCTCTACAATCCCAAAGATGTAAAGATGCCATAAGGGCTAATTAGAAATATAGTTAGATTTTTACAAAATAATGTAAACTTTTAAGTAAATCTAATTGAAGTTTCTTGAATGCGGCCTTATTTGATTGCAGCTAAATTAGTGCAAACTTCCCCTAGCGTTAAAAGAACCCATGACTTAACCCAGGACTCGAAATACCCGGTTGCACAGGTGTACTGTGCACCTGAAAATAAATTTGTGCTCCTAATTTTTTCTCTCTAGGTGCACGCAGTGCACCTATCGTTAAAAAAGGCGGGAAACATATTTTATGTTATTTTGATGTCTGAACAAAATATTAGTATCGACCTCTCTCGCTCTAAAGGAACGTAATTAAAATTCCTAAATACACACTATGCGAAAACTTTAATCCAGAAAATGCTATGTTGCAATGTAGGAAAAATACAAAAAGAAGGATGGACACTAAACCTTATGGGGAAAGGTCTGCTTAAAACGTAGACGTTTCTGATTCCCAACAATGTCTGATGATGACTGAATACTTACTTGTAAGTAATAATTTCGCAGATAAAAAAAATGTATAAATATTTTTATTTACTATCTACTTGTAAAATACCCAACTAATAAAGTAGTTTACATTACATGAATGCTCTTATATTACGTTTTTTTTTAATATGCACCTAAAATATAATCTGTGCACCTAATTTAAAAACTTAGGTGCACAAGGTGCACCTGTATTAAAAAATCTATTTCGAGGCCTGACTTAACCTCTACAACCCCAAAGATGAATTCACAACCGTTGAGTTAGTTCCTCCCAAGATGCGGAGAGGTAAGTGCACCCTAGGAAGCCAACCGGCGCATGCGCACTGGCGGTTTCAATCATGCATCTGTGACAGTGATGACCCACAGTAAAGTCACTCGCTGCCGGTGGAAATCGATTGAAGAGAGCCATCAAGCAGCTCTCCCTGTATGAGCAGCATCAAGTGCATAATGTCCGGATTTGGCCTCTTTGTCATGCGCAGGGCAGCAGGAGTGAGTTGTGCATGAGCAGCTTCAGGCGCGGATCGATCTCGTGGCAGGGCATGTAACCCTTGCACCCGGGTTTTCGATGCCCCGGAAGCGGTCATCCGATGGCCGAATCTTCTCTTCCGGGATGACTTGGCACCGAAATGATGCCTTGCGGGCGTCTATTCAGAAAGTAATTGAAGGGGCAGCCCCAGTCTTGCTTCTAGCTCCCAAAGACAATCGAATTGCTAGAATGTTGATAAATAATTTCGAGGACCGTATAGTCTTGCTCCCAATGCCAACCTAATTTCCGTAATGTTGACTGTTTTTGGAAACTTTTGTGTATGTGATAAGCGAAATTCCCACTTACGCTGAATTCACAAACTTGAGCTAAAATAAGCAAAAAAATCGCTTCTAGTTCCTAAATCAAATCGAATTTCCAGAATGTTGGTAAATAATTTTGAGAACGGCCCAGTCTCTTCTAGTTCCCAATGCCAATCAAATTTTCGAAATGTTAAGTGTTTTTTTCTATTGTTTTTAGAAACTTCTATGTAAGTGTGATGAGCGAAATTCCCCTTACTCTGCATTCGCTAACTTGATAGTTCACAAAGCCAGTCGAATTTCCAGCTAATGTTGTTAAATAATTTCGATTATGGCATAGTCATCTCCCTTTTAGTATCAATTCCAATCGAATTTCCGTAATGTAGAATGTTTTCGACTGATTTTAGAAACTTGTGTATGTGTAAGCGAAGTTCCCATTTACACTGAATTCGCAGACTTCAGAAAAAAGAAAAAAAAAATTATACCAAATATTATCTAGAGCTCTCTTGAGTACATCCCTCATCTAACGTGTTTTAACGTCATAAATACCTCGGTGAAGAGCTCAAGGTAGAATAAATAAGGTTGATAAAATATACTAGATTGAGGAAATGTGGACATTAGTTAATTAAGCTAGTTTGATAGTACTTTTATTTTACTTTAAAATAATATCGCGCGGGCTTATGAATACATTCCTTATCTAAGAGTATTTTTAACATCCAAATATTTCGGGAGGAGGGCTCAAGAGTAATAAATAAGGTTGGTAAAATATACTAGATTCTATTTTTGGCACATACCAAAAACGTTTCTTCAACAAAAGCGACGTATTTGACTGCCAGAAAGACATCCAAAGTGTAGACCACGTAGTTTACCATTGTAAAAACTTTCAGACTGTCAGTGACGGAAAGTTTCCTAAGGGATACCTTAACATAAACAAAACACTACTCTGGACAAATAAAAGATCCATTGAAGGGCTGAAAGAAATTATAAGGAAAATACTAGAGCTCAGAATTGAGCAAATGGATACGAATGAAAAGCGAGTTCCATTCCGAGTTCTATTTCAAGTATCTGGGTTGCTGTCACAACCCAAATTCACACCGAATGGCTTGGGATAGGACGGTGTTAACTATTTATTATATATGTTGTGCACATTAACGGTAGCTGATCTGCAGATTAACACTGATTTTCTCCGTTAACGTGCGGAATCCAGAGTTTTCCCCCATTTAACCTAGGTAATGTGCACATTAACGTCTTCCGTATCGTTAAAGTTCAAAAGTTTGTTTCCCTTTTTTTCCTTTCCTTACACCTTCCCCCTTTCCCTCCACTTTTAGTTTTAATTTGGTTTCGCCAGCGTCTTGTCGTCGCCAGTTGTTTTTATTTCTCATAATTTGCGTCTGCTGCCAGTACTAGCTAATTCTGTTTTCAAATTCGTTTTTGCCTGTTAGCGCGTGAATTTGTGTCGTGATTTTTTTTTAAAGCATATAAACTTAACTCCTTGTATGCAAGCAAACACCGAATTGATGAGTAAAATGAAGAAAAGATTCTTAACAAACCTCTTTAGCGAAGATTTAAAATGTAATAGTGTTTTAGTGACAAAACGAAGTATGATTCCATAATTGAAGATGTAAAGCGAATAAAAGTTTCCAAGAAAAAAATAATCATCTCGAGATTATCGGATAATTCAAAGGTATGATGTATTGATTGTACGTTCCTGTTGTTCCAGCAAAGATCTTATTTTCACTTAAACGAGTGCCTAGTAGACAATGTGCAGACTATCTTGGTAATTTGCTGATTACCTACGTAATTTGAGAAATGGAAACAATTTTCGGCACTTTAACGGATCACCCTCCCTAGTTAATCTGAACATTACCTAGATAATCTGTAGAATAACTGATTATTGCACTTTAGCGGTAACATATACACTAATCCTACAATCTGGCAATTTTACATGATGTGAATATGTGTCTCTTATGTACGATTTCACAGGTCTTTTCCCATCTGGAACAAAGTTTGTTGGTTGAATCTGGGATCAAGATAACCACTTCATCTCTTACTGAGAATTCAACGTCTATAAAACTTAAGCTATGATGACTCGCATATTTTTCTTGGCGACCCTTTGAAACATCATCAGCATATGATGTTGCATTCTTCAGGCACTTCCGTGGCTCTTGCATTTAAACTGTCACCTTTAGTTTTCTTGGCAGCTCAATGTCCCCCGTTGGAGTTTCATGTGCTAACTTCAGAATGTATTTCCTCCTGCACTTGAGAACGAGCAATTGCACATATTTCTGTTCTCCAACACATCTTGTATGGTAAAGTAAATCTGACTCCTTTCAATAATTGTTGTTTCTTCTAGCATCCAATAAACAGTAATGTTACTTGGGATATTCTAACGGCCGTATTCACAAGTCCGACTTAACTCGAGGATCAACGATAATCCCCGAGTTATCGAAAAAACCGTATTCACAATGCCTGATCCGTGTTTTAAACTGCCGTTTCGGTGTTACATTTTGATCTTTCGAAATCGGCGAGTTAACTCACGAGTTAGATTTAACGCATGCGCAGAACTATTTTTTTGCGAAGGAAAAGAGAAAACAAAATGGATGACACATTTCAATTTATGCTCAATTACGGTATTCTTGCGACGACTGAACACCCGAACGATCCGAATTGAGCACCTGCTCCATAGCAGCTCATCTCCTCTTCATAATGTTTAAATGGAAAAATTTAAAACATAATTTTATTGAAATTCGAAAGAAAAAAGGAAAACAAAGGTAGCTGGGAAAACGTTTGGCGAAAAGATAGATGGCGGCACCTCCGTCCTCTAAGAGCGAAAGGTAGAATATGACCATGGCAGATGCAAATTCGTCGTAGAATAAAAATTATTCTGTTGATTTATTACGAATGAAAGAAAATTGACAGTGCAAGTTACTTTCCACATCACCAACACACAGCCACACTGACAGGTGCAAAGATAATCGGATTACATTCATTTGTCAAGACATTGTGTAGAATTCTTTCTTCCAAAATTTAGGTTTCCATAAAAATCCAATTTTAAATTAAATACCTTTGAATTTTTTTTCCCAAACCCAAATTAAAATGCCGTATGCGTTCTATTTAATCACAATTTGGAATCAACTCTTCGGCGAAGTGCGTGCTTGATCGGTATGAATGCAGATTAGGGCGTAGTAACCAATGTAAACAGTATCACGTGATCGTGAGGAGACGGTAGAAGCCAATCACAGCGAGCTTCTAATTTTAATCCCCGGATCACTAAAACACGCCGTTTGAGAATACCGTTTTTGATAATCCTCGAGTTAACTCTTACCCGCGGATCAACTGATCCTCGAGTTAACTCGAGACTTGTGAATATGGCCGTTAATGTTCTCGCAGCTTTGCCTTTGTGACAAAGGAAGAGTATATTCGTCGTTTTCTTCCCTATTTAATTCTTCAGGTGATATATTATTTTTTATCGAAGTAGGCACAGCCTCTACTTCAGAATTTTTAAGCCACCGGTTCATGACTTGCACTTGCTTCTTCTTCCGAACATGACTTCCGCTCCCTGCTAAATATTTCTCCTATTGTTCTAATAACTGGAACACCTTCTGAATTACCAAAGCTTCCACTTGTAGTCTCTCCACTGCAGCCTCACGGTCCTGGACAAATGGCCTTATTCCATCGTTTCCTGTCCAAAGGCTGAGTGGGATGGTTTACAAGCTTTTCTTCCACGATTGGTCCAATCACAGATCTTGGTATGAATCTCCCGCTTGACTGCAGACACTCCTACGGTACTATTGATTGATGCTCTTCAGCTCTAATTCACGCATTTTAAATTCATATTCCTGAACTTCCTGTTTTGCTTTCTCCTCGATTACAAATCTTTCCTAGCGACTCTTCACTAGTAGCTGCAGCGACTCTTTGTCGTTCAATTCTTTCATTTATAATCGGTGTCATTAACACTTCAACAAATTTTTCATCATGATTTAGATCAATTTAATTCTTTTTAATTGATAGTGTTTAGCATCCGGAGGAGCCTCCTCCTCTTAATTCAATAAACAAAAGCTTCATCTCCTTCCTAGCTCTCAAGAAATGCCATAGTGGCAAGTGTAAATGCAATCAATTTCTATAATATCAAAGTTTCAAAAATTACAACCGAAAACCATCTACATGCCAGACATTTTCTCCGCAAGAAATTGTTGAACATAATATAATATTGACGTCTGCGTCTTCATAGAATCGAAAGTGAAACCCTCAAAATGAAAAATCCGAACTTAACAAAAAACAAAACCAATATCGCAATTGAATATTCTGCACCAATATCAAACTAGACATGCAGTAATATCAAATTATACTCCAATATCAACTCAATGCGACAATATGATATTAATTATATCCTAATAACAAATTCAAAAGGGTATGGATTTTTCATTATTACTGAAATTACTGTTACGAGAACAAAAATAGATAGAACAAAACTAAACAAAAAACATCAAACAGTATGTACTACACCCCGTTTCTGTTGCTTATAAATTTCGAAATAAACTAGCTCCATTGAAGAATAAAATTTGTCACATTCAAAATCTAGATATTTGAAAATGATAAATTTTGGTAAAGAGTCGTATTGCCCTGTTACAATCCACTTTAGTATCACACATTTCATTGTTTCATACGAAATTTTTCCAGTGCATAGAAATGTTTTCTCCCATCAAATCCTGCATGGTTGCGCCTCTATAAAATGCTTGGGGTTCGTGAAAACGATGGAAGGCTTTTTCTTTGGCACGACACGTTTATTTAATATCATCACACAGGTACACACGAAGAAAAATACAATACGACACACAAGAAGCGAAAGACACGATGCTACATGCTCGAAGTCAAGATCAACACTGATCAGATCGTTGATGACAGTCTAGTTGCGCTGTTTCTCACACCGGAAGTACCACCAGTACTCGTCACTTGCCTTCGGGAAGGGGTATCCAAACTTCACAGTTGTCATATTTTAATTCGAGAAATGGTTTCAAAGTTACACGCTATTTGTCAAAGAATACTACTCTACTGTTAGAAGAAAGAAACCAATGGAGTATATGGGGACGTTAATTCTTACATCCCATATGAAAGTGTTTACTGGTTAAATGAATGGCGAAGGAGGTAAAAATAGTAACTAAATTAAATTCAGGAAATATTAAATAAACATGCCGATTATTCTACCACCGTAACGTCTTGAAATCAGCTGTTCGCCATAATGCTAATTAATAACCAGCCAAGTAAAGACTTAACAGCTTGTTCTACAATCTCTTCTTTTTATCACTGCAAGCAAACGGTATTCCCGTGCGCACGAGCAGCACAACTTGTTGGCCTAGTTGAGGTCTATATGCAGAGTACGCAAAGAAAGAATACGTATTTAAAATTATATAATTTATTTAATGATTTAAAACCTTTAGCTACTTGCTAAGAGAACATAATATAAATTATACACAGTGAGCATCAGAGCTTAATAACATAGCTCACTCACACCCTAAGCTCTCAAGAGACGAAATAGGAACATGATCTTATATAGTGGATGCTATTTGCATACTATGACGTCACACACTTAGCCAATCATCTTATTCTCGAAGTCCAACACAACTGAAACATACGATAATTTGAATTTAATTCATTGCCAGAGCCACGCGAGTTATTTTCATGCGTGGGCATGATGCCCCCATATACCGATAAAGCTTTCCATCACAAGTGAACATAACTCACGATTACAGGCCGAGAGTGATAAGAGAAGCGTTAATATTTGTAAAAGCGTTTAGTGATTCGTTTCTAAAATCGAATTCTCTGTCGTCTTTCGATTTTCGAATTGTTCACCGACCACTCCTAGTAACGGGTTATTCAATGGCTTTATTGTTATCTTCCGAAGATGAAATGTTTTTTTTATTAACCAAATCAGTTCGTAAACACTGTTATCACTTTCAGAAGCGCTGGCGAAAAGACTGCGTCATTTTCTCTAGTTTTATTTTCGTTATCTACATTTCTGAAAAAATTATTTTACAGTGAGATCTGTTTTTAAAATGGCCTCCCCTGCAAAGTCTCGTCTCGGAGATGACCTGCTGCTCCTCTACAAGGACCGCAAATTCAGCGACGTTACACTGCACGTCCAACAGCAGACATTCCCAGTTCACAAGAACATCCTCTGTGCCCGATCCCCCGTATTCTGCGCCATGTTCGAGCACGACACGCAGGAGAATAGGACGGGGATCGTGAACATCACCGACGTAGACCCCGACACAGTGGACAAGATGCTGATCTTCGTGTACTCCGATGCCGTGGGCCTCCAATCGGAAAGTGCCTTATGCTTGTACTCCGCAGCCGACAAGTACCAGATCGTGTTGCTGAGGAAGCACTGCTCTTCTTACCTCAAATCTAATCTGGCTACGTCCAATGTTCTGAAAGTGTTGACTTTAGCCAACACATACCAGGATCTGGATTTGAGGAAATCTGCCAAAGACTTCGTCAGTGTCCATGCCACCGACATTTTCAGATCAAAAGAATGGACAGGATTTATGACCCGTAATGCTCCTTTAGCTGCAGAGGTCATGCACACCATATTTGCAGAGAAAGGCATGCTATGTTCAAAGCTAAATTGGGTACCTGCTTTTAAGTAAGTACTTACCAAATAAGTATAAATATATATTACTAAATGAATTCTTGATTTGTGTATGACATTCCTATTGGAATGATGACCGTTCTGGACCTGTGTTTTATCTTGTCATGTTGTCTTCGTTTCAGGTTTCTCATAAACCCTTCATGCGTCGTGAGATTTGCGAATAGTGTTGCTTTTATCCCACAACACACTTAATGACTAGATTATCACATTTTTCTAAAGAAGCTATAGATTCTTTTCAACCTTTAAAATTAAATTATATTGATCATTTTCCTTAGATTAGAATGTCTTAAGTCTGGCGCAGCATGGCCATATATGGCCCTTGCGCCATGAAACCCCCAAAACCAACCAACTTTAGATTAGAATCCTTTTGAAATATTTTATTGTCCTATTCTAAAGAATTGAATCCTTTGTGAAAACGATTCTATCAGTCCGTTTCTTAGCTTAGAATTCTATTATAGGAAGATTCCATTGCCCCTCTTCTTAAAATAGCTTCTTGGAAATATGCTATTGTTCATTTCCTTAGTATGCAATCATATGGAATGATTCTATTGATGATTTCCATAGATTAGAATTCTTTTGAGTTGTTCTATTGCTCATTTCCTTAGATTAGAATTCTTCGAAAAGATTCTCTATTGGTCAAGGAGGTGAAAATTGGCTAAAAGTCACGCAGGTTGCATGGTAGAATCGTGTGTGAACACCTCACATGGTTAAAATTTAATTGTTCTACAGGGTGATTTTCTCGGGACTTATCCAAAATAGCGCTAGTTTTGAACGTGAAAAACATTTCAAGCTTAAAATTTTTAATACCAAGTGTCTTATTTTTCACAAGCACATTGCTATCACAGAAGCTGCTTAAATGTTAACTATGGGCATTCAAACATAGATCAATTCGTCGTTGCAGCTTATGAAATGTACGCTTCGCATGTTGGTACATCAATACTCATTGATTCATACCAGCAAAATGACGCAGATATTGATGCGAATATCAGAATGAAATGCACTTTGTATTCAAATTTCGGCTTGAAATGCTTTCCCATTTCAAAATTATAACCATTTTTGAAGAACGAAGCTGCAATTAGCTCATCAGTGTTTGGTTTAGTGTTTGGTTTAGTGTCTGATAATTAAAATATTATGCCACTTTCAACTTTATTTTTTAACTGAGATTTCTAATATGTGAGATGGAAGAATGCACACAAGTAAATTATGGGAAGAAGTGAAAAAGTTTAAAGTTTTTCTTGTGAGTTCAGGATAGTTTGTCGTTACGGGGTGTGATATTGCATATCAGAGTAATACCTTTTATGAGTGCAAAGCTGGATTGCTTCGGAGAGAGAATGAGGGGCATCTCCATGGCGAACACTACCTCCACAAATTCGTTTTGTTCTTGCTCACACCACTCAACTTGTGAGTGTGAGAGCAACCATATTGAGCGCAAGGACTATTGGCACACAGGAATCGCTCACCTTGGCTAGATAATTCGTGTGAACACCGTGGCTAAACCACACGAGAAAATTGGTTTGCGAGGCCAAACTTGGCGATGCAGAGGCGCTCTTCTAGGGAATTTTGGTGTAGGATTTGTTCCACCACTTTGGATCCAGATCAAGGCGAGACAAGGAAGGGAATTTTTTTCTGGGAGGCGCGCTGCAGTAAAATGCCAGAGACGAGCTGATCCTCCTCAACCATTGCTGCCCTCTGACTCCAATCTCCAATCTTCAAACCACAATCCCTGGGACCCGCGCCTGATCCAAAAGAACGCCATCAAGCCTAAGACTCATGCAACCACATGTGTTTTACTTTATTCCCTCCACATTAGTTCACCAAATATTCTACATCTGGCGAGTGATTCCTAACCTTAGGGTTAACTACCATTATACACTAGGACTAAATCTTAAATAAAGAAAAACAAAATCACAATCCCACAATCATTCGCATGGAAGTAACTTCACCAGATGGAGTGAGTTAGTTACATTTGTGTAAATTTTAATTTTAATGGATTATCAGATTTAAAGATTTGCCACAGAATCTTATACAATACGAGAGGTTGGTTGATAGCGCATCGGGAAAATGGTAATTTGATCTACAGATTACTAAAAGGAATTAATTTCTACGTTTGTATATTCTACTAGTTACCACCGTCCCAGCCTAAGCCATTCGGTGTATCGCCACGTAGTTTTGAACCAAGTAATGCCATTTTACGCATGCAGATGCATTTAGTCATAAAACAATAAATGTTTATTTGGTTATGTGCAATTGTTTATTTTTCAGAATATAATAAAGACATTAGACAACTTTCAATAATCATTTTTTAAAACATAACGTTTTTTCAGAACTAAAAAAAAAATTAGAAAATAATGGGACTTCTTATTTTATTTCTTGAAAATTCCAAGTTATAATTGGAGGATGGATATGTTCATCTCCAATTTAATTGGATTTTCACATTAATTTTAGAAGCATATTTCATTTCTTCGAATCTATTTTATCTATTTCACAGATAATTTATCTTCTATTATTGCAACTTTAATTACTCTTTAGGTAGACTTGCTCCCAATCAAAAAAATATTGGAGTCAAATATCACCTCTTTTATAGAATCTATCTTCAGATAATCTGCTCTAATTTCTAATTCAAGATCAGCTTATAACATATTTCCCTACGCAGAGCGCATGAGAAAAAATTCATCTTTTCAAAATTACATAAAAAAAACCCAGGAAAATGGGTATTTTTACGTGCGATTTGCACGAAAAAAGCTATAAAGAAGGGGTACTTAATTTTCTTTGACAGTGAAAAATATCTGTTCAGAATTTTACTAATACACGGCGTTATACCGCTTGCTTGATATATTCATGAAAATGAGTAAAAAAAGTTACCATAAACTAACCATCTTTAGCAAACTTAAAAAAATTGGACAACGCTTTAAAAACAAGTAATAGGAGGTCTTGAAAGAAAAAATACACCATCATCAGAACCAAAATAGTCGCGAGTGGAAAACAAACAAAACTAAACTTCAAACAAACTTTTTGTTCAAATTGTTGTCAACGTTCGTGTTTCCCAGTAAGCCCTTCAAAAACACGTGCCTAAGAACACTTATGACGTTATACAGTTACACCTTTATCGTCGTCCAGAATTGGTGTTTTCCCATCAAACTAGCATTTACCGCAGTTCTGATATTGTAGAAGAAAAAATTATATTTTAATGAATTATATTAAAATGTGAGCCAAATATTAAATTGACAAACTTTGATTACAAGATATTTTCTATTGCAGTCCAATGGCAATTACTAATTCCCAAATCGAGCAAGTTACTACTTCCCCAGTTAGGAAGCAAGTTACTACTTCCCAAGTTAGGAAGCAAGTTACTACTCCCCAAGTTAGCAAGCAAGTTACAACTTCCTCTGAATCAGCAATTCCTCACCTCAGAAATGACTTGCTGCGCCTCTTCAAGGACCGCAAGTTCAGCGACATTACACTGAACGTCCAAGAGCAGACATTCCCAGTTCACAAGACCATCCTCTGTGCCCGATCCCCCGTCTTCTCCGCCATGTTCGAGCACGACACGCAGGAAAATAGGACCGAGATCGTGAACATCTCCGACGTAGACCCCGACACAATAGACAGGATGCTGACTTTCGTGTACTCCGATGTCCTGGACGTCCAATTGGAGAGTGCCTTGCGGTTGTACTCCGCAGCCGACAAGTACCAAATCGCGTTGCTGAAGAACAGATGTTCTTTCTTCCTCAAATCTATAATGGATGTGTCCAACGTCCTGCGAGTGTTGGCTCTCGCCGATACGCACCAGGATATGGATTTAAGGAATTCTGTCCGAGACTTCGTCAGTGACCATGCCACCGCAGTCTTCATGTCAAAGGAGTGGAAATTATTCGTGGTTAACAAAGTTCATCTAGCCAGTGAGCTTGTGCATCACATGTTTGTCGAGAGAAAAACACCACTTGTCATTTCACCAGCTCCCAGTTTTGAAGTATTCCGGTTATACCGATAACTAAGTCGGTTTTTTCGTTTTCGGTTTACAGGTTTTTAAAGTGTTTTCTTGGCACGGTTATTTTAAACACTAATAACCGGAAGAAAAAAAACGCCCTCGAAAATTCAAGAAAATTATGTTTGTGGCCTGTGTTTATGGGATGCAAATGGTTCTTTTTTTATAACTGATTTTTCAAGATCCACATTGTTTATATTATAAAAGGAAGTGTTTGTTTGTCTGTCTGTTTCTTGCTGCAAAATCCTGACAATTCTATGGCACTTACAGCAATGAGATTGGGCACACAGGTAGTCCACCTTTTTTGCAATTTTTGGTTCGCGGCGAATTTTAAAATTCAATCTAGAACATTTTAAAATGAATTTAATGAAATATAATAATTATTGAATGATACAGCATAGAAGAGATCACATATTCTTAATTTATTGATTTAATTTCCGTTTTGATTTTGATCAGACGAATAATTTTTCAGCCAGACGATAAAAACAATCTCTTAACTGCAGTCAATTAGTTCTTTTTCTGTCTCCTAGACCGTTAAAAATAGATTAAAAATTTCAACGGATTTGAATTCTGCGGAAAATTTCAGTTTAGATCCATACCTAAAGATATGATTTTTTTTATATTAATAACTTTTAAATTGAGTATATCTTATATATTTTCGCACGAGATTGTGATGTCACGGTAACTTTCCATTTCCAGAAATAAACAAATTACATTTCGTGCCGTTCGCGTTTAAAAAAAAAAAACAGATTACATTTTCTGTCCCATTTCCGCGAATGAGAGCAAGAAATAAAAAAACCTATTGACTGGGATTGTTAAGCTTTTTTCGTAAAATCGGAATCGCTAAAGGTAGATTGAAAATTTCAGCGGATTTGAAATCTGCGGAAAATTTTTCACCAGATTAATACCTTACATCACGGCGTTGCCTGTTTGCGAAGCAAACCATCACCACGGGCAGCCATGCAGTGGCTAGTAGTTTATATCCTTTTCAACCACTCTGGTGACATAGATTGTTCTCATTCTCTGGCTTAGCAGTGTTTAGTCTGTGCGGGTTGGGGTACAAACAAAGGGGTGAGCGATGATCTAAAGCAGTGGTCCCCAACCCCCGGTCCGCGGACCGGTACCGGTCCGTGGATCAAATGGTACCGGGCCGCCCAAGAAAGATTAAATTATTTCCATTTTATTTACTTTGGTGTATTTATTTCGGATTTGTGTTGTTCTTATCTATGAAATGTTCTCTCAAATTAGGAGGCGGTAAATCGTAACTTGAAATTTGTTCTGTTACTAGAGCTTCAATTATGATTTCTGAATTCTGTATGTATCTATTTTCTAATTTTGACAAATGTGACAACTGTTTTCAAGTTGGCAGACAAAGTAGCTGCATTTAAAGCCAAACTGAAGTTGTGGGGATGGCGCGTGAACAGAGGCATTTTGGACATGTTTCACACATTAGCGGTGATTTTAGGTGAAACTGCGCCTAAATATTCATTCTCCTAGTTGGTGCACGATCACCTGTCTTTGCTTTTAAAAGAGTTCGAGCGTTTCGTGGGTTTTTGTGGTTGGGAAACCACAAAATACCCACGAACTAGTAAGGAATGGATCCGCAACCCATTTGTCAACAAATCAGGCGAATCTAGCATGTCTGTGCAAGAAGAAGATCAACTGCTGGAGATTGCAAATGAAGGCGGCCTTAAAACTACGTTCGAGACAACAACTCTGCCGGTGTTCTGGATTAAAGTCATGGCGGAATACACTGAGATTGTCACCACAGCACTTAAATCCCTATTGCCATTTCCGACAACCAATCTGTGTTAAGCGGGGTTTTCTGCAGTGACAGCAACCTAAACAAAACAACGGAATAAACTGGACATAAGCAACACACTTCGAGTGTCATTGTCTCCTATTACCCCCAGAGGAAACCGTCTCGTCGCAAAGAAACAAGCTCAGGGTTCTCATTGATTTAGCGTTCTAATGATTTAAAATGTTAAATCACATTATATTCATTTTTTGGTGTAACTGTATTTTATTTTGAAGGCAAGTTTAAAACAATTAAATTTTAAAATTATTAAATCAAAACAACAATCTAAAATATAAACAATCAACGTCTCTCTCCCCCCCCCCTTTCAGCGGGCCGCGTTAAATTTATTAAACGTTGATCCGGTCCCCGGCGATAAAAAGGTTGGGGAGCACTGATCTAAAGTACATTTATACCAAACAACATTTAATTACGATGTAAAATTCAACGAGATGCCTTACACATATCTTTACAGGCGCCAAGTTAGAATCGGGGCAAGTAATGTTTGGGAAAATGCTTTCGGTTATCTTTTTTATTATATACAGTCAGTATCGGTTATTTGGTCAGCTCAGCGGTCCAAAATCATACCATATATGCGGAACAATACTACACTATTTAATTATGACAGAGTTATATTCACCTATCAAAATATAGTGCTCCATAAACAAATAATTAAACTTTTAAGAACATTTTAAACATTAATTAACGTTTAAACATTAAACAGTTTCTATTTGTTATAATGTTGCTGGATCTCACACCTAATCACACGCGACAGAAGCGCGCATGTTTTGCGCCTTTGCAGTCATTCAGCTTATTAAAATGTTAGCATCACGGAATGATCCAAAAATGGATTCTGCTTTTAACTTGGCTTCTTTTCTCAAGAACGAGGAAACAGAATTGACGTCACACGGCGTAATGTTTCCTCTGTAACCATAGCGACCGAAAGAAAGCGCATCAGTCGTGATGCCAGATTCTTCGCGGCTAACTTTCGGTAATGCTCTTTTGCCGAGCCTCAGATAAAGAAAAACGACTTTCGCGCTCATGATTTTCTTTATTTTCTACTTATTTTATCTTGCTTTTCATTCCGTATAGCCCGACTATGCAAGAAGGAGGATAAATTTTGATTCGAGCTTTTTTTTCCCTTTTGCTATTCGACAGACATTACAGTCTTGTAAATTGCTCTCTCCAATGGCTACCATGGGAATGGAACTACCGTTCTGATGTCTTCACTACCCTTCTTATTTTGAGTTGTTTATTTTGTCCTCTATGTTTACAAGAAACGACCTTTTTTTTCGAAGAAATTACACAGTAGTCTGCGTGTTTAACTGTGCTTTAAGATTTCTAATCATGTTTTTGTCTGTTTCAAATCCCATTAAAAACAAAGTATCAATTTACGGATTGGGTCGGGAATAAAATCATTGAAAGTTTCATTATTATTTATACTAGCATATCCGCGAATAGCATATGCGATAAACCTCCTTATTTTATATCTATTGATGACAGTGTCTTTATTCAAGTTTTAGATGTTCTTTGAACCCATTTGTAATGAATATTACATCCATATTAAAATAAATGGAATTCATCTGCCGAGAATGGGATGCAGACTTGTTAAAATCAAGGGCCACTTAAAATACATGAAAGTTATGTATCTTATATTATTTACTGTATGTATATTTATCATATATTGTAACAAAGATTATAAATAGTAAACAAAGAATTTAATCTGATGCGTGGCATTGCATTGATTTGACAGTTTTAAGTATTTGATTCAATTTTTGTAGTAGCCAAATATTCTTTCGCCAAGCTGTTCCTGTTTACGCTTTAATACTCATGACTGAAAAAGTTTCTTTGCACACACACAATGCCACGCCTGGTGCCACAGCTACTTTGTTGTGTGTGTGCAATTTTTAAAAATTACTTCTAGTGTGAATTGTTAAGGTAACACATATTGATGCGAGCCGCCATCAAATCCATCAGTGAGTTACTCAGTGTAGTTAAGAGTCCAGTGTAGTTACTCACTTTCCAGACTAAATAAAATCCATCAAAAGTACGAAACAGAATTCTGTGTACTTGTGGTAGTTCTTATTTTAAATAAATGCATGGCAAAAAGTTCCTATCTCAGTCAAGTTATCAGAATGAGCTTCTGAATGTACATTTCAGAACTGCATTACACACTTATTACGGTTGTATGGTTGGTTTTGGGGTTTTATGGCTCAATGGCCATATTTGGCCAAGTTGCGACATACAAGAAAGGAAGGAAGAAGCAGAAGTGTAAATGACTTCTGTTATACCAGTTAAGGGAATGGTATGCTGTATTTAATTACCATAATACACTACTCTACAATAATGGACCGGACAGCAAGATGTGATGATATAAGGGAAAGAATACATGCTTTAATAGGGGATGGTCCCCCACGTGCTGCAATTACACTAGCAAGCCTTCTGGGTATACTTTCAACAAGGTTTTGATACACAGCTGTGGGTATTTCTGTTCATTCCTGCTGCAAGAATGTCGCCAGCTCAGCTGTAGATTTCGGACGTGTTCCCTGGTCCGTAAGCGTCGCTCTAACTCGTCCCACAAATGTTCTATGGGGTTTAGGTCGGGAATCTGAGCAGGGCAAGGAAGACATTTTGCATCTATCTTGATACCACTGCTTCACAGAGGCTGCAACACGACATGGAGCGTTGTCGTCCTGGAAGTAACATTCTTCCATTCCATAAAATTGCCAGAGCGTAAGAAGAACCTGATTGTCCACAATGTTCATGTAGGCATCGGTGTTCAATATATCAAGAACAACATGCAAAGGTCTCAGGCCATACCACGAAAAACACCCCCAAACAAGTAGTCGGATTTTATGCAAATCCGCAGGCGTCCGATCCATTATTGTAGGGTAGTTGTATGTAAGCGTCACCTGCTCGTACTAGTTCCAATGTTTGCCACATACCTCATGAAGTAGACCTGAAGAAAGTACAACGAAGCTCGTCTCTATTGTCTGAATAATAAGAAATCTGCGTAAGAAATACCGTTATAAGAGATGCTGCTTCCGTGACCTAATCTGCACTATGGGCATCAATGCCAGGATAGAATATGAACCTCAGGGCTAAGTTGAATGATGGGCCTCTGATTAAAGAAAAATATGTATTCGAAAAACTTAACTCTCCAAGTGATTTCGACGATCTCATCTATCAAGATCTGACGACCACAATAGCATGATGACGACATATCTCGTCATCAGTATATTGCCGATATTTTTTTACGAGGGCGAGATCAACAACAGGTCAGATTTTTCTAATTGCGACGAGGTTCTCGTCCATCAACATCTGGTCAGTTTTTTCTAATTGCAACCAGATTCTCGTCCATCAACACCTGGTCAGTTTTTTCTAATTGTGACCAGATTCTCGTCCATCAACATCTGGTCAGTTTTTCTAAATGCGACCAGATTCTCGTCCGTCAATATCTGGTCAGTTTTTTCTAATTGTGACCAGATTCTCGTCCGTCAAGATCTGGTCAGTTTTTTCTATTTGCGACCAGATTCTCGTCCATCAACATCTGGTCAGTTTTTCTAATAGTGACCAGATTCTCGTCCATCAAGATCTGGTCAGTTTTTCTAATTGCGACCAGATTCTCGTCCATCAAGATCTGGTCAGTTCTCCTAATACAACGAAAGATCTCGTCGAGACAACCACCTGAAGGATTAATGTTTAGCTTGCACAAATGCCTAAACCCTTTTCTATTTTATTAACACCTTCGTAAATTTTTATAAAACAACGAAAAGTTTATAAAATTTTAAACTTAGAAAATTGGTAATACATTACAAGTTTTTCACACACACACCATAGATATTTTGACCCGGTACTTAGGTATAGATTACTATTTAGCTCCTGGTTGTTCCATCAGTTTTCGAGAATTTTGTATCCTTATGCAAAACCTAAGGGGTTCTAACGCAAAATTCCTCCTTGCAACATGCAGCCTTCTCTGCTTGACTTCTAACCAATTTTGACTTTCGTCACCAATAGAATCTTTCCAAATGATTATATTCTAAGGGAATGAGGAATAGAATCTTTCCAAAGGATTCTGTTCTAAGGAAAGGAGGAGTAAATATTTTCAAAGGTTTCTGCTCTACACAAAGAGTCAATAGAATCGTTCCAAAGATTTCTATTCTACGGAATGGGTCGAAAGAATCGTTCCAAAGAACACTTTTCCAAGAAAAGAGCCAATAGAATCGTTCCAAAGGATTCTGTTCTAAGGGAGTGAGAATTGAATATTCCAAAGGATCTTGTTCTAAAGAAAGGAGCAAAATAAATCTTTCCAAATGACTCCGTTCTGAGGAAAGAAGAAATAAATCTTTCCATAGGATTCTGTTCTACAGAACGAGTCAATAGAATCGTTCCGAAAATATCTATTCTACGGAATGGGCCGAAAGAATCGTTCTAAAGAACACTTTTCCAAAAAAAAGAGCCAATAGAATCGTTCCAAAGGATTCTGTTCTAAGGGAGTGAGAATTGAATATTCCAAAGGATCTTGTTCTAAAGAAAGGAGCAAAATAAATCTTTCCAAATGACTCCGTTCTGAGGAAAGAAGAAATAAATCTTTCCATAGGATTCTGTTCTACAGAACGAGTCAATAGAATCGTTCCGAAAATATCTATTCTACGGAATGGGCCGAAAGAATCGTTCTAAAGAACACTTTTCCAAAAAAAGAGCCAATAGAATTGTTCCAAAGGATTCTGTTCTAAGGGAGTGAGAATTGAATATTCCAAAGGATCTGGTTCTAAAGAAAGGAGCAAAGAAAATCTTTCCAAATGACTCCGTTCTGAGGAAAGAAGAAATAAATCTTTCCATAGGATTCTGTTCTACAGAACGAGCCAATAGAATCGTTCCGAAAACATCTATTCTACGGAATGGGCCGAAAGAATCGTTCTAAAGAATTCCAAGGAAAATGCACTAGAATCGTTCCAAATGATTCTATTCTAATGAAAGGACAAATAGAATCTGTCTCTAGGTTGAAAGAATCCATGAATTTTTTCAACCAATAGATGTGGTTGTTTTGTAATTAAAGAGAGTTGCGGAGTAGAAGCAATGCTACTCTACTCGAGAATCTTGTGACGCTCGGTTTAAGTCAGTCAGAATCTTTGCTTGCACGTGACTGCTTTTGTTTCTATTTTTAGAACACTTGTAGCGTTGTGACGTCTCTAAGTCAAAACCTATGGTTTGTAACGTCATGGGACGAGTGGCGTACTGGAAACGACACAGTTGAAATAAAATAAAATACAGTCCAGTCACATTAATGTGACCACCTGTCAAAAGCCAGAATAACCACCTTTGTCAGAGCGGACGTGCAGGAAGAGAGTCAATTAGGTTTCCGAAGGTGTTCACTAGGATGTGAGTCGTGCCAGAAATATAAATAGCAACCCTCGTATTATAGACGCTTTTGGATTCATCCACTAATAGCCGAACAATATGTAGAAGGTGCGTTTTATGCAATGTTTATAAGCTCTGTAATACACAGTCCAGTCACATTAATGTGACCACCTGTCAAAAGCCAGAATAACCACCTTTGACAGAGCGGACCGCTGCGAGACGTGCGGGAAGAGAGTCAATTAGGTTTCTGAAGGTGTTCACTGGGATGTTGAGCCATGCCGACTCCAGTGCCGTGGCCAGCTGCGCTAGATTACCTCCCTCCTCCAGCCTGGATCCTTCCGGCAATTGTTGCAGGGTGTTTGCTTTCAGACGTTTCACGCCGTATACGCCAACGATAAATCGCTACGTTTCTGCATTACGCCAACGATTGAAATGCTTTCCGATGCCCTAGGACATCCTTTATATACACTCCATTGCAATGTGCTGCCACCTGCCTTTTGTGATTGGTTATTTCACGTTGACGTCGAAAGTAGGTGGTGGTCACATTAATGTGACTGGACTGTGTAGCTATTTATTCAACACAACAATTTACTTTGCAGCTCAGATGTTGCTTTGTCATCTGACCGTGGTTCAAAGTTACGAGGTGTTGTCCTCGGATCTTTCCCTTAAGGGATGGATCCCGGACCGTCGTCAATTGCCCGTTGTTTTGCTCTAGTAAGACGTTAACTAATAATTACCAACTCACTCTGCGTAATTTATCAAGAATATGTGTCCCTTGGATGTGGGTGATGTAAAAGTGAAATATGGGATCGACTAAAAGCTCTGTTCTGTTCTAGAGTTTGAACTCTTCTGTTGTTCCTCCAGTTGTGTGTGTGTGTGTGTGTGACACCAGGAACGGTTAATTAAAGAAGGTTAATTACCATCGTGCACCCCTTAAACATTTCTGGACGGGAAAGACATTTTCCCGATTGAAAGATGGAGATGTACGATAGTCAGTGGAAGATCTACCGGTTTTGACGTGTGACCACAAGTTATTGTTATGGACTTTACAGGCTGCTAATTACAAAAAATTCTGTTTTGGTAGCTTCAGTCTAATTAGTGAAATCAGCTTAAGTTTATTTTCAGTTTGATCTTTTTGCCTATGCATCATGCTTTTGGATACCTTGGATCAGACGATGCTGTTTGTGGATATATGGTCAAATCCACAACCCCAGACACGACCAGAAGTCTTCAAGTGTTTCCTAAAAATATAGTTTTAGTCCTCTGAGTGGGATACACGCATTTATCTGTTCCGCAACTTGGTATCTTCCTTGCATTACTTCTAGCCATTTCTCACCTTGACCAACAGCATGCTTTCTAAAATTCTTTCAACAAATCGATGTGGTTGAAAAGTCATTCTAAAAAGTTGAAAAGTCATAAAAGTTGAAAAGTCATGTTGTGTGTTGCAAGGCAGGAAAAACACCACACTACTCGGAAATCTCGTGACCCTTTTAGGGTTAAAATTTGTAAGGTTTTAATCTCTTGAGAATCTATACTTATTGAGTAGTGACATTTTTCTTAGGAGTGCGAACGTAGAACATGTTCTTGGACATTCGAGAACCTGACAAGCAAGGGATGTTGAGAATAGGAATGTACCACGTGGGTGTTGTTGAGAGTGGAGCTTCTTGCTGACACTCTCGGCGAGACCACGTGATAGTTCGTAAAGTAATGTGATTCAAAACAATTTCAATGACTTCCTGAATGGCACGGCTTCGGGTGTGAGCTTTCTCGATGAGCTCCCTCCTTTTTCTTGAAACTTGAATTTATGTATCTCAGCGTAATATTATTATTTGCTGTGTTGTACCGTTTGTACTGTTTGTTTGATGTCCGAAAATAAATCACAAAAAGACATTCTTGGACTCGATGAATCTTTACAAGGGCTGTTATGAAACAGACATTTTGGACAGGTTTGGCGGTTGGTCTACTGTCATATTTTGCTACACAAAGGGTTGATTAGATTTGGACTCGTGACATAAAGTTGATTCCGGACCACGACGATGAAACAACCATGCCGTAACCTGAATTCGAATTCCGACCATCAACCACACGACAATACCGCTGATCCGACAGGAAGGTCGATTTTTGAATAGGTGTGAAGGTCGTTAGAAGGAGGACTGCCATTCGCAAGAGCGTGAATGGAATCACTGCTATCGCTTACGGCACCGAACGATAAATTTAGAAGCAGAATCAGCTCTAAAAATGGCAGTGGTTGAAGCGGTTTATTTGCGTTTCAACCTATCACCATGCTTAAAGAATAGACTCGTCCAAAACCATGTGATTAGACTGCCTTTTAGAGAAGGCCGGATCGCTGAGTCTGCATTTGAACAGAAAAAGGTGCGTGCGAAAGTTCAAAAGAGATGTTAGCATTCTTATTCAGGTTAGGATAAAATTGATCAAAACAGTTATGTGGCCGTAAATGGCGGACTAAGCACTAGGAAGTTGGTTGTTCAGATATGGAACTTTCGAAGGAGTACTGTCAGAAAGAACGAATCTATCACCAGAGTATATATGTTGAAACTCTTCGAAATAATTTCTCACTACTCTGCCCCTCGCTATCATCTCTCCACTTCCCATTTTCACTACTGCACTTTGTTGGAAGGAAAAGAAAAAGAGCACTTATGAGTAGAATTTTCATCCGGAGTTCATTTCCGGGGTTTTCCTGTTCCTTCTACCTTTTGGCTTCGATCGAAGGCTCTGGATTAAACCCAGGGAAGTGTAGACGCGTTGATACATTACGATTTCACTCAAAGTTGTGCAAAAGGCACTTGCGAGAAATATCTCTGCCGATGATGATGATTCGGTGTGCTTTGTGCGGGAGAGTCTTTCCCTCCAACTTGTTGTCCTCAGGGGCGTACTTTTATAGGTGTGTACCGCTTCACAACCCCGAGGTATATGAGTGATCCTCCTTTCAATATTTCCTCTCTCACTTAGCCTTTTGTTTTTTCTTCCTCACTCGTTGTGGTTGCCTCTTCGGAGGTGAGGGGTCCCCCTGAGAAGCTTTTCGTCACTTTCTTGCTTTCAGCTCCTCTTAGGGACCCACGTGTTTGCCATGTGTGGAGTCCCGTGTCTGGAAAACGGGATCCTGGTGGAACTCTTGTAAATTAAACAAACAAATTTTTAAAAAACTGTTACATCTTCTAACACCCCTTTTGAAAGTCTCGAGGCAATTACTTCCCAGATTCCAAAACTACCCTCACGACCTACATACAAAAGTAAATAATTTAAACATAAAAATAAAAGTATTGAACTTCCAACTAAAAAAAGAGACATTAGAAATTCTCACACAAAGCCATAAAAAACCTCGGCTTAGAAACCTAAACTTAATCTTCTTGTCTCAGGACTTTCAGTGGACGAATGAGACGTCGATATGAATGTTCTGAGCCCTCGAGAGCGGCCAAAAACTGTTCCTCCAAATTCCAAGCATAAATAGCTTTTATTTCTCAGAACTGTCGTGACTACAGAAACAAACATGATAAGATTAAAACACTGATTGCAGACCCCAGGTGCAGAATTATATTCAGTGTGCTGCAACACCTCTAAGCAATTGCAATTCTTCTGTAGGCATTTTGTCCGAATTTTGAAAACTACAGTAAAATCAAAAACAGACGTCAAACACAATCATCGGCTAAATATGTATTACTTATTTATAATAAAACATAAAAATGAATTAACTTAATTTATTTAAAACCAAGGCATACTTTCAGAATTTTCAATTCTGTCAATAACTTTTGAAGTTAAATATTTTGTAATTGACATAGATGATGTGTTTATAAAGTGTTTGTGGTAACTTGGGCGGTGTAGGGAGGTTGACGGAGAAAAGAAAAAAAAGGTGTGGCAAGGAGCGCGCTTTGAACTGGATTACATCGTAAATTATGACTTTAAAAAAATCGTCCAAAATTTTTATAAAATTTAAGAAAACTTGTTCTGCAAAGACTTTGTTTTGCGACGTACATCGCAGTTTTAAGCACTTTCTGTTCCCGGGTTGCTGAGTACCATCCTGCCTGTGTCGTACTTTAAAACACATACCTGAAGTCAGTTGATCTTGCGAAGAACAGTCAATATACTTGTATTCGAAGGGAAAGCATCAGTAATAATGGACGAGCATCGGAAGGTTATGAGCTTTCATGGTTATAACTAGGTTATGATGTCTTCACACTTCCCATGCAAACCCTTCTCTTACTGTGCCACTCTTCATTCTACAGACAGTAATTACAAGAATACAAGATGTACGATTACTATCTGTTCTCACCACCAACTATTCCCATCCAGCAACAGAACCTTGAGAACTGATGAGATCAACTACCGTAGCCTTCATATTACTTGTAGACTTTAATGGTCATAGTGTGCTTTAAGTACGGCTGATATGTGAAATAATTGTTGTTTTGTGCATGTACTTAGCTATTTTTAGTAATATATATCTATCTATCTATCTATATATATCTATATATATATCTATATCTATATATATACAGGGTGGTCCCGAATTCATGGTACAAACTTTAATGGTAGGTACAGGACATTGTAACAATGATTTATTGTATAGGAATGTATAGTCGCAAGTGACGCGGTGAGGCGTAAACAGGGGAAATAAAAGGAAAGAGAAATGGAGTGATCGGTTGGTATCATTGCCGGTAGAGGGCAGTAGATGTCTAGCCGCTGTTGAACATGATGCATCGCAGTAGGGAAAAGCGCCATTCACAATTGTGCTGCCGTAGACGATGGGTGACTTTACGTATGCAGAAAAAGCAGACATGCATTACATGTACGGCCGTGCAAATGGTAACGGCAGAGCTGCGTTACGAATGTATCGCGCGGAGTATCCTGATCGACGAATGCCGGATCATAGAATTTTTCAACGGTTACATCGTCAACTTTGTGAAACAGGTGCGTTCGACGTCAACAGACATGGCGCTGGTCGAGTAAGAGCTGTACGCACTCCAAGGCTGGAAGAAAGCATCTTGAACATTGTGGCTGATAGACCCGAGTCAAGCACAAGAACTGTTGCGCGTGACGTAGGTGTGAGTCATCAGACTGTATGCAGAGTGTTAAACGAAAATCGCTTACACCCCTTCCATTTTCAGAAAGTACAAGCATTGAATCCGGCAGATTATCCTCGCCGCGTGAACTTCTGCCTGTGGGTGATGCAGCAATGTGCGTTGCAGCCGGATTTCGTAGATTATGTGCTATTTACAGATGAAGCGACATTTTCACGCGAGGGTGTCTTTAATGCGCACAATTCCCATGTGTGGGCAACCGATAATCCACATGCAACGCGTCGACATGCGTTTCAACAACGTTTCAGTATTAATGTGTGGGCTGGTATTGTGAACGACTTTTTGATTGGCCCATACTTACTACCCACGCGGCTCACTGGCGGAAGCTATCTTATTTTTCTGAAAGAAGTGTTACCACAACTGCTGCATGATGTTCCGATCGCCATTCGTAACCGCATGTGGTTTCAGCACGATGGGGCGCCAGCACACTTCAGCATTGATGTACGGAATTACCTGAATGCCACATTTGGTACTCGATGGATTGGGCGTGGTGGACCAGTCCCTTGGCCACCCCGATCTCCCGATTTATCGAGCCTCGATTACTTTTTATGGGGACATCTAAAGCATCTTGTTTATGAGACTCCAGTTGACTCAGATGAGGATCTCGTCGCTCGCTTATCTGTAGCTGCTGCAGGTGTGCGTGAAATACCAGGCATCTTTGAACGTGTACGCCAATCGCTCCACCGACGCTGTCAAGCATGTATCGATACTGGTGGACGCAATTTTGAACAATTACTGTAAACATGACACTTGTCAACAACGCTTTCAATAAAATCTTTGTTTTTCCTTTCGGCCGTTATTTCCCCTGTTTTCGCCTCACCGCGTCACTTGCGACTATACATTCCTATACAATAAATCATTGTTACAATGTCCTGTACCTACCATTAAAGTTTGTACCATGAATTCGGGACCACCCTGTGTATATATATATATATATATATATATATATATATATATATATGTTGCATACTCGAAACCCCATCCACCAAACCACCTGCACAGTGGCGACACTCGTAGCGACGCCAGCGCCACGGAGCGCAGGTGTATAGGAGAGCAGAGTAGTGAAGAGTAGTGATGGGCAGAATCGAGTACTTTTGAGTATCGAGTACTTAGTATTCGAGTACTTTCAAGTATCGAGTACTATTCGAATACACGAAAAAAAACGATTAATCGATATAAGAATCTGAGAATTACGATATGAGGCTTTTATTTGTAAAAAAACTTGATATGTCACGTATTACTTGGTATAGTGGTTAGAAGCACGGATTTGGAGTAACACGGAACCTGGTTCGAATCCAGATCTAGGACTGTGCTTCCTTAAGAAAAAAATAATAAAAATCTATTTAGTTTGATTTTTTTTTTGCTTAATAAAAGGATTGGGTTTTTTTTCTCTCACAAAACTCTGAATGTTTTCTAAATTAAATGTTTGAACATTTTTTGTCTTCCGAATTATTAATATAAATTTTTAAAATTTTTGTAAAAATGAAAATTACTATTATTTTTTTTTGAACTTGTTAAAAAACAACTGTATTTTGCAAAACCAAAATACAATTTACAAATTGCCGAATTTTTTAATTTTTATCTCGATTTTACAAATCATTTTTTAATTTAAGTTTTTGCATTTTATGGATTTGGTTTTCTACTATAATTTGAGGAAATAATCACTCAACAGGAAACAAGACAAAATTTTATTTTGAAGGGAACCCCAAATATAAGAACAAAAATTATTTTTCTACAAAACTCTAAAAATATTTTAAAAGATGTAAGAGTGTTATTTTTAATACCAGGATCTGAAACTTTAAAAATATTTCTGTAAACTTAGCCCTTATTTCAATTCTTAATTTTTTTTTCAATATGGTATATTCACATTTAATACGATTAAAATCTGCTTTTTGAAATTCAGACAATTAAATTAATACATATTACACTTGCACTGAACTAGTAAAAATTTGTAATTCCAATATTTAGGTAGTAATATTATATAATAACGATATACATATTAAATTTTTATCATGTCAGGATTTTTGCTTCACATACTGAGCAATATAGGGCTCTTACAATGACAAAATAGGAGGGCATTTATCATCGTTTCATAACTTATTTCATAGTTCAGAAACCTGTTCGGTGAGACGTTGAAAATTCAACTAAAATAGTACTTTATTTCTAGTCCTCTTCTACAAGTTCTCATAATGGCTTTATTTTCCTTCCGTGCTTTCTTTGAATATTATTTCAAATCAGTCACAGTAATACTCCCAAGTGCTGTGTTCGCATTAAACGTCAGGGTGGTCATGTTCGATGAGATTTGTTTCATTAGCAAAACTGATTGTATCTTGATGAACTAGAGGAAAACTGACCCAATCTTCATCTTGTAATCAGAAAATGGACTATACCTTGATATTTTTCGTTGCAACCACTAGGGTGGTTAAACTGAATTCTTATTAAATTTGAAATTTTTAGAAACTTTAAAGCTTATTATTGTGAACTTAATGTTTCTTAACTAAATTAATTTCAAATTTTTAAAATACCATTTGGTGTTAAATTTTGAGTAAATATTTTTATTCCAATCAATTGAATAAAAACACCCAAGCTTGTAAAATCTATATATTTTAATTGGATTTGCTTAAGTGTAAAGAACCATAAATTAGTAATTTTTTGTTAAACCCACAGATCTTAAGAACATGTCATCCACGACCCAACACGACTGAGTGTCAGTACAATAACCAATTAATTAATGTAAATGCCGAGAATGGAACAAGTATTGTTCAGGGGCTGTTTCTTCTGGTGTCTAATTTCTCTCTCTTCCGAGGAAGGCACTTTTGACACAATTGTCTTTTCGAGAATTTTTCTGCTACAACGATACTCACACTAATGTTACATAACAGGGCACCGTTTATAGGCAACGCCATCTACATTTATAATAAGTATATTTCAGACTGAATACACCAATTTGATGTTTTAAAAGCTATTACAATTATATTCTGTAACTTAAAACATGTCCTAAAATGAACGATTCCATTTCCACATCACCCATGGGGTAGGAATCATGATGCACTTTTTTTTATAGAGGTATCGCCAAGAGCTCTAATCCTCTTTAGCAGAGGTTCTCACCTCTAAATTTAATAACCAGTTTACGATGTAAACTGATTTTTCCTGTAGGAACCCTAGATATAGAATGCATGAAAAACTAAATTTAAAATTAGGAAAACTGCAAACATTTAAATTACTTTACAAACTTTAAGGAGGGAAAACACAAGAAAGATCAAGCTAGAGAGGAAAACCACTGCTCTTCTTCAGATTCCAAATGCCTAAAAGAAAAGAGAAAGCAAACATAAAAACATGTGTGCCGAACTTAGCCACCACTACAAAAATTAACTTAAGTTTACTAGTATATATAACTAGCAGTGTAACTCTTCTTTACTTTTAATACTTTTGGTAGATACACGCTGCTAAACATATAATGTTTAAGAACAGTTCACTCGGCAATCTTCAAGCAATTTAATGACTGATTGTCAGGACGTAAATGAAACCAAGAGGATTCTTGGCCTAGATGGTGTACACATCTAATCTCGCTTCTAATTTAAGAGCCTGAGTTGTCTCTAAGATTCAAGTGAGACGAGAATTAACCATCTTTTCAAAAAGTTAGCACATGCAGCTGGTGAGTGTGATTGGCTTATTGTTATATGCATTTGTTGGATCTTTACAGGTTTTTGAAAAGGTATAAGAAAGGAGTGTATCCAAGCCAAAGGGAAGACATGTTCCTCCAATATGTGATGATACAGATGTAATAAAGTGAGTGACAGGAAAGATGTATCATTAGATATACAATGCCATCAGGACAGGAACAGTTTTTCTGGTCTTTTTTAAAGCATCACATCAATCCTTTTTCTCTGAATTGAGTTATACGAGAGTTCAGATCAAGAATGGAAATTAATGCAATGGGATTATGCATGTTTTGTGCGCTGAAATGTCTCTGGATAGGTGTTAAAACAGGGAGCTGCAGAAAAAGCATGTGCAATGGCATTTACTATCGACAGGCTCTGAGATATGTTGCCTATTTGCTTCAACGAAGGAGATCGAATATAATCTCATTGCCTTCCGAAATCTGTCCCATAACTGTGTAGGGGCAGCAGATGTTATGCTAAAAGCATATTTTTGCCAAGATTCCCTTAGGCCTTTGTGTCGCATTCTTTGAGCATTGGCTTTCACTCGTTACTGCATAAATACGAGCACTTTAGGCACTGAATATCACTTCTTGCTTCAGCGATCTAATGTACATCATGCTTATCTTGTCTCATATAGAAATCTTTGTCATAATATGAACACTTACGTTTTTATTCTTTTAAACCTGATCTGGATGACTCAGTTTCAAACATATCTTGGTAATGGTAATTTTAGTTAACGTCGTATTAAAGCAACACAATGGGCTATTAACGACGGTCCGGGATCAGTCCCTTAAGGGAAAGATCCATGGACAACACTTTGTGATTTTGAACCACGGTCAGATGACGAAGCAACACCTGAGCTGGCACCCCACTCTCCAAACTTCTACACCAACCCAATGTGAAGACTTTCGGCCACGACAGATTTAAGGTGCACCAGCCGCCTCTACACCATACGCTTACAAACATCCATGCCAAGACCCGGATTTGAACAAGAAACGTTCCGATCTAGAGGCTAACACCTTAACCACTATACCGCTTGATCGGCTCAAATATATCTTGAGATATTTAAGATTCATACACACGATGACATGCAAAACAGGGAAACATATCGAAAACAATATACAAATGATAAAGCAATTGAAACTAATTCAAGAGTTTTACAGGATAATACTAGATATTAGAATCAATTAAATTTTAGATACATTAATTTAAAACATAAATGAAAACAAATAAGAACTGAAAGCAACACAACATTTACTCAAATGCAAGAAAGAACCCAACATACAAATGATAAAGCACTTGTAACTAATTTAAAAGTTTTACAGAATATTCTAGATTTTAGAATTGATTAACTTTTTAAGCAATAATTTTTAACCTTTATGAAAAAGTAAACAAGAAATGAAAGAAACATTTAAACTTAATAATGACCCCAAGTAACTTTGTTAAGACTAATACTATCACTTAAGAGAAGAAGTAATCTAGAAATTAAAGAAACGTAATAGAACTGATAATACTTAAGTGATTTTCCTAGCCGACAGCAAATTGTTTTTGTAGAAAATAAAGGGCATAGCATGTGTACTTTACTGATAATCCAGCCTGTCTATTCGGGAAATTGCTTCCAGAAAATTTTAAATCCAATTTCTTAATCGATGGAACTTTTCAGCATTTCATGCAGCACATATATTTTCAAGATAGCATGTAAAAATTGGGAATTTGTAGCCATTTACTCTGGGCAGGTACTTTGAAGAAAGTAACAGACATCTCAAGAATGAAATAATAACGTTATTTTACTTGAAGAAACAGAAAAACATTTTGAGCATAAAAGTATCTTATTTGTATAGATATTTTTAATACCAGAAATAAAGCTTGAAAATTAAAATTTAAAAAAAGTGACAAATTTAAATACAATTTTCAACAATAAAAGGCAAACTTAATGTCTTTTGCAAAGAAATCCAATCTCTTAATCGATGGAATTTTTCGACGCTTCATTCATCACGTGCATTTTCAAGATTTATAAAATTGGGAAAAGCAAAATCGAGACAAGAAAAATAAAACTAACGAGAACCATAGATATCCATACATTTACAATATGACACTTCTGCTACTTAAGAATACGATGAATTCTCAGGTGTTCGAATACGCAGCGACATACTTTTTGTATTTGAACAGCCAGCATGAGTACTCTTGTATGCGAATACCTTGGATGAGTACTTACTACTTTGTATGAGTACAGGAACTACTACTAGAGTACTTCCGGTACTCAAATGAATACTTTTGTAACCGATACTCCTAGGATGAATACAACTACTTTAGTACTTCCTGTATTCATGAATACTTCCTGTACTCATATGAGTACTTTTGTAACCGATACTTTGGATGAATACAACAACAACTACTTGAGTACTTCCGGTACTCATATGAATACTTCCGGTACTCACATAAAAGTATCGAGTACAGCGGTTACTTTTAAGTATCGAATACATGAGTACTTTTGTACTCGAATACTCCCATCACTAGTGAAGAGCGAGGTCGCCAACAGCGAAGCTCTCATCGATGTTTCCGTTTTAATGTGTATTTTAGTTAGGCTTAAGAGCCTAAAGTTGTATGCTAAACCTGAGAATATATAGTTATTGTTAGAACCTGACTTGTTCTTGTCTTCATACATCAACACCCTAGACAACCCGAACCAGAACATGGGGGCTCAACCGGTTCTGAACTTTGACAAACGAAATGAACAGCCCTTGGACTAACAGCAACGAAACGAAATTCTACAGCCAAACCAAAGCTAGAGGCCAATTCCCCCGCCTCAACGAACGAGTCCAGTGCAACTGTGAAGCAACTAAAAGCGCAGGCCAATTCCCCCGCCTCAACTAACGTGTCCAGTCAACAGTCGAGCAAATAACAACGCAGAGAAAACAGAAGCAAGAGGCCAATTTCCCGCCTCAACGAAAGTGTCCAGTGCAGCTCACCGACGTGCAAAACGGAAGCAATGCGCCAAACTCCCCGCCTCAACGAAAGTGTCCAGTCCAGCTCACCGACGTGCCAAAACGGAAGCAGTAGGACAAACTCCCCGCCACAACGAAAGTGACCAGTGCAACGGTCAAATCGACGACGGTGCCAAAACAGAAGCCAAACAAGAATCTAAGGTAGGACTAAACCTTTATTTTAAGCATGTATAAAAATACGAAGAAAGAAGACCTCATAAAGGTTGTTCAAGAAATTGATGAAATTGTACCGGAAGGTGCCACTATAATCAAACTAAAAGAAATTATTGAAAAAAATGATACGTTCAAACAAGACCCAGAATTTATAAAAGATTTAATGAGTTCAATCGTCGAAGAAAGAAAAGCTAAAGAAGCAGAAACCGAGAGACTTAAGTTAGCAGAAATCGAAAAACTTAAGTTAGCACAAATAGAACGAGAACTCGAATTAGCTATTATAAGAAATAATGCAGGAGCAAACCAATCTCCTACCGGAAACAATACTAGAATGAACGACACATCACCGCCGAACATAGAAAGTTATATAAAAAGTGTTAAAACGCTAAGTATGCCAGTCCCAACTAAGGCAGAAAATTACAATCTATTTTTCCATTCGCTCGAACGTGCCTTTGAAACAAAAAACGTGCCCCAAGAATATAAATCCGAAATATTAATTAACATTCTTCAAGAAAAAGCTGCCAATATCTTCCTATACGTTCCAGAAAATGAACTCAAAAACTACGAACAGGTCAAAGCTACCGTACTAAAAGAATTCCAACCAACGCCACAAGAATGTCTCGCTAATTTCCGTAGATGTCAAAGATTTCCTAATGAAACACATACTCAATTTGCAGCAAGATTAACTAGAGCATTCGAATATTATTGCAGACTTCGAGATGTCAATGACTTTAAATCTGTATGTGAACTAATGGTTTCGGACAAACTTTATAGTACTTTAGAAAGGGATACACAATCACATATTTCAATTCGCTCTGGCGAAAATTGGTTTAGACCACCACAACTCGCAAAAGAATGTGACATTTACTTCGCTTCAAAGCGCAAATCACTCAGTGACACACACACACGCCAACCGACTTTCAAAAACAATTATAGACAAACGCCACACGAACAGTTTCAGAGACAAAACAACCCTACGCGAGGATTTTACAACCGAAACTCACCTAGACCAAATAATCCCAGATTTAATCAAAACAAGCCTGTAAATGAAATCGGAAGTCACAAACCACAGAAACGAAAGGAATGCGTCAATACATCAAAATACGACAATATTTTGGTTAACGGGAAAAAATTTAAATCACTCAGTGACGCACACACACGCCAGCCAACATTCGAAAACCGTTATAGACAAACACCACACGAATAATTTCGAAGACAAAACAACCCAACGCGAGGATTTTACAATCACCGAAACTCACCCAGACCAAATAATATTCAGAGATATGATCAAAACAAACCCGTATGTGAAATTGAAATCCACAAAAGCACAGCTGACAACGAATCTATAAAAAAGCAAAACGATAAATCGCAGCCGAAAGAAGAACAAAACAGTAGACTAAACAAATCCCTCGACGCCGGCGATGATTTGTTTTTATGTAATATCGAGCTTGATGCGTCTTTTTTAGGAAGTTGATACTTCGCACATCTGCGATTTGAATTTGCGGGATGAGCTAACACAAAAAATCAAAGATCAACAACGTCAAACGACAACGACATCAAGCAAATACACCCCTTTTGAACTTTTGACGGGAATTAAAATGCAAAACAAGGATGACATTAAAATTAAGGAAGCACTTCAAGATGAATACATACAGATATCACTACAAAATGTCCAACAACTACGTGAGGAAGCTAAGGCTAACATTTTTAAAGTGCAGCAGCAAAGTAAACAACGATACGACAAGCGACGTAAACCAGCACAAACATATGGTGTAGGCGACAAAGTTGCTATCAAGCGAACCCAATTTGGAGTCGGACTAAAGCTTCGACCACGGTTCTTCGGACCATACCAAGTGGTGAAAGTTAGACCTAATGACAGGTATGATGTGGAAAAAGTGGGAATCCATGAAGGTCCACGTGTTACTTCAACCAGTGCAGATTTTATGAAACCTTGGGAGAAGACTTAGTTTCCCCCCCCCCCCTCTTTCTCTCATTTCATGTGAAGATTTCCTGAATGAACAATTTCAGAAAGCGTTTGGTGTCTGCAAGATAGATTTTGTAAATATTTGTTTTCCCTTTTCCTGTCTTTTTCTTTTGATTATTTTTCAGATCCTCAATTCACAGCAAAGGTCGGCGGACCAACCAGTCAGGATGGACGAGTGTTGCATACTCGAAACCCCATCCACCAAACCACCTGCACAGTGGCGACACTCGTAGCGACGCCAGCGCCACGGAGCGCAGGTGTATATGAGAGCAGAGTAGTGAAGAGCGAGGTTGCCAACAGCGAAGCTCTCATCGATGTTTCCGTTTTAATGTGTCTTTTAGTTAGGCTTAAGAGCCTAAAGTTGTATGCTAAACCTGAGAATATATAGTTATTGTTAGAACCTGACTTGTCTTCATACATCAACACCCTAGACAACCCGAACCAGAACATATATATGCTCCATTTTTATTGTCATTTGGTGATGTTTATAACGTATCTGTGATTTTGCATGAATTGATGATATAAACATGCGTGCATGTCATAATTAGATTTTCATATTAAATGTTAATTACATTAATTAATATTTTCATATTAATTTTTAATTATTTTCATATTAACTATTTTTACAATTGACACGATAAGAAGAAAAATAAGATAAAAATAAGGATGCAGTAACATAAGCTGATTAATACATTCAATACTCATACATTTGGACAATTCAAAGAAACAGAGTGGAACAAGTGTTTTATCTGTCAAGAAGACAAGTCTGAAGTTCTTCGGTGTCCAGCAGACAGTAAGTAAAGCAGTAAGCGTGAAGAAAAGGGAACTGTTATAAGACAAATTCTGATTTACTTGTGAGGTTTAGTACTGCAGGGTGTTTACCAAGGATAATTAATCCGGAACGTCTCGATGATGCAGAAGTGGTCGAGGCAACATTGGTACAACATAAAGCACAGTTTCACGAATCATGTAGATTGCAGTTCAATAAAACAAAACTTCAACGAGCTCAGAAATGGAAGATAGAACCTGCGGATAATGCAAATAGTTTTACGAAATGCACCACCAGAATGTTTTGGTAAATAGTTCAGTGAATTCAAAAGCAGTTTTTTTTTGTGTATGACTAGCCTGCTCAAGCTGGAAGTTCATTACGTACTGCATCTACATTCGGCCTGGATGTGTTCCTCACTGTGCCCTTAAACTGGAGTACAGACCTTCGCTTGCGAAACTGAGTGTCGGTGATCTTATTGCATTAAATGCCTTGTATTATGTTTGATGCCTCGTATCATTATATAACAGAGCAAGAGACAAAAGAACATACAAGAAACTGATATAGAACAAACTGACCATGGTATTGCATTTGCCGAACTTGTATCATACATCGAAGATGCTCGTAGTGACAATGAAATCGCGCCCATATTTAAACTTGTTTATCTATGAAAACTGTACAGCATGAGGATGAAACAACAAGGTAGTGATCTTTCAGGGCGCATGCATTCCACAAAACTAAAAAACAGAGTATTTGCATATTTTCCTGACATGGAAGCTCATAAACAAGGTCGAGATGTAATGTTATTAGTTAATAATAATGTTGGATTAGCTCTGAAGAAAGCTTGTGAATACGATGCAGACAGTGATGCTATTTATCTTCCAAAGCAGCAAATGTAGTTAGAAGCGAAATTTTTAAAATGAAAAACCTCTTCAATGGATTTAGAGAAACCTGTCAGGAAGATTCCGTTCCAGCATCTCTGTTAGTTGTAAAGCCCAGTCAAATTTTTTAACGCCAACCTATACTTAATGTTACACAGTTACTAATGTATAACAGTTTGGAGAGACGTCGGGAGTATCATTCTGGAACAGTCTACAAGCACAATCGAGAACGAGAAACACATTTGCTTATATACTTAGGTATTTTAATTATTCATGAAAAGAACTCGCAAGCGTGAACTAGTTGAAGATCTTCACGAACTCGGATTAAGCATATCATAAGACCGAGTGCTAAACCTTTCATTAGAACTTGGAAATGAAATATGTCATCTGTATCACATGCAAAATGCTGTCGTTCCTCTTCAGTTAAAAAGAGGGCTTTTCGCAATTAGTGCTGTTGATAATATTGACCACAATCCAAGTTCTACTACAGCTCATGATTCTTTCCATGGTACAGGAATATCCCTATTTCAACATACAGATGGTAATTTTAGAGAAACCTATCGAAATAAAACTTCAAGTACTTTTGGAGAGAAAGCAACTAAACGTCTTCCTGAAAGCTACACAAGTGTTACCCCTGTGCCTGCTATTAGAACTGACTGTCCTTTGCCAACAGTACAAGAAATCTTTGTTGACTACCAAGTTTAATGCAATAACAACACCGGCACTCAGTTTCGCAAGCAAAGGCCGGTCCTTCAGTTTAAGGGCACAGTGAGGAACACATGCAGGCCGAATGTACAATAGATGCAATACATAATAAACTTCCAGCTTCAGCAGGCAGGGCACAAAAAAATTGCTTTTGAATTCACTGAAGTATTTACCACAACATTCTGGCGGGTGAATTTTGTAGAACTATTTACATTATCCGCAGGTTCCATATTCCATTTCTGAGCTCGTTGAAGTTTTGTTTTATTGAACTGCAATCTACATGGTTTGTGAAACTGAGCTTTATATTGTACCAATGTTTCTTAAACCACTTCCTGCATCATCGAGACGTTCCAAATTTATTGACCTTGGTGAACACCCTGGAATACTAAACCCCACAAGTAAATCAGAAATTGTCTTATAACCAGTTCCCTTTTCTTCACGCTTACTGCTATTATTTACTGTCTGCTGGACACCGAATAACTTCAGACCTGTCTTCTTGACAGATAAAACACTTGTTCCATTCTGTTTCTTTGAATTGTCCAGATGTATCAGTATTGAATGGATTAAGCAGCTTATGCACTACATCCGTATTTTTATCTCATTTTTCTTTTTATCGTGTCTCCTGTGAAAAAAGTTCATATGAAAATAGTTAAAAAATTAATATGAACATTATATTAATATAAATAATATGAAAATGTAATTATGACATGCACGCATGTTTATAGCATCAATTCATGCAAAATCACATATAATACGCTATTAACATCACCAAATGACAGTAAAAAAAGGTGCACATAAAATATACTCGGAGGCCGCCATTTTGAATGTCCGCTATTTTGTTATAAATAGAATATATACATAAAGTGTGTATTATTAAAAATAGCTAAGTACATGCACAAAACAACAATTACTCGCCATTACTTTAATAGCTGTCATTTAACATCATCAAATAACATTTAAAAGGAGCACACAAAATATTCCGAAGCCGCCATTTTGAATGTCCGCCATTACTGCCATAGGTGAAATCTGAGATGGCCTCATATCCAAAATTAAATCTTCATATATGTAGTACCATGTGCCCCAAGTTGTATGTTTCTATCATTAAAGGCACAATTCTAACAATTTTTTGCACCTATCAGCCGTACGGGTGACTGATCGCTGTCTGCTCAATAACGACGAGGCTATCTACTTCCACGAATCATTCCGCACATTTCATACTAGGTACTGCATGCATAGCCCGGCGCTGCCCGTGCAAGTTGCTTTTGTGAGGTTATTGGTTTGCTTCGCTTACCAAATGGGAATTCGTAGCCTATTGGATAACAGCCATCACGGATTCCCATTTGGTTTGCGAATTTGTAGTTTATTGGATAACAGACATAACGGAGTTGCCCGTGGTGTTGGTTTGCTTCGCAAACCAAATGGGCGTTGCACGTGACAGTTCTTTTTTGTGGGGGTCCTATTATCCGTGATATTGGTTTGCTTCGCAAACCAAAAAATACAGATATTTAATTTATAAATTATTTATTAAAAGAAAATCAAACGAATAAGGTATCTATCCGGCGTAAAATTTTCCGCAGATTTCAAATCCGTTAGAATTTTTATTCTATCGTTAACGATAGCTGATATAGAAAAAAACACTGAAGAACGCCAGTGATAACTTTAATAATTTATTTTGTTTCAGGAAATCAAAATGAATGAATCTCGAATCAAACGAAGGTTATTCGAATCTGTTCGCTCCCATTCAAGACGAAAGGTGAAAAAAGTTGGCATGGTTTCAAAGGCTGACGTCAATAGTGACATGAGGGAGAAAAGTCTTAATATTTTGATGCTTCTTCATTTCCGAAAAAAGAAAGAACGGTGAATAAAACTATTGAAATTCATTTTAAAATGTTCTAGATTAAATTTTAAAATTCGCCGCGACCCAAAATTGCAAAAAATTCGGACTACCTGTGTGCCAAATCCCATTACCGTAACGGCCATATTCACAAGTCTCGAGTTAACTCGAGGATCAGTTGATCCGCGAATAAGAGTTAACTCGAGGATTATCAAGAACGGTATTCTCAAACGGTGTATTAAGTGATCCGGGAATTAAAATGAGACGCTCGCTGTGATTGGCTACTTCCGTCTCCTCACGATCCCGTGATATTGTTTAAATTGGCTACGACGCCCGAATATACATTCGTACTGATCAAGCACGTACTTCGCCGTAGAATTGATTCCAAATTGTGAACAAATAGGACTCACACAGCATTTTAATATGGGTTTGGGAAAAGAAATGCAAAGGTATTTAATTTGAAATTGGATTTTTATGGAAACCTAAATTTGGCAAGAAAGAATGGTACACAATGGCTTGACAGATGTATGTAATCTGATTATCTTTGTACTTGTCAGTATTTGTGTGTGTTGGTGTCGTGAAAAGTAACTTGCATTGTCAATTTTCCTTCATTCGTAATAAATCAACAGAATAATTTTTATTCTACGACGAATTTGTATCTGCCATGGTCATATTCTACCATTTGCTCTCTCCGGCTTTGTTGACGGAAGTGCCGCCATCTATCTTTTTGCCAAGCTGCTTGTTAAGATTACGCAGCTACTTTTATTTTCATTTTTATTTTGAATTTCAATAAAATAATGCTTTGAATTTCAGCAAAATTATGCTTTAAATTTTCCATTTAAGCAATATTATGATGAGGACATGAGCAGCTATGTAGCAGGTGCTCCGTAATGATAGGTCCAGTCCAGTCGTCGCAAGAAAACTGTAATTTAGCATAGAATGAAATGTGTCATCCATTTTGTTTAGCTGAAAAGGTAGTATGCGCAATGCGTAACTCTTACTCGCGAGTTAACTCGCCAATTTTGGAAGATCAAAATGTAACACCGAACCGGTAGTTTAAACCACGGATCAGGACTTGTGAATACGGTTTTTTCGATTACTCGCGGATTATCGTTGATCCTCGAGTTAACTCGGACTTGTGAATACGGCCGTAAGTGCCATACATTCGTCAGGACTTTGAGGGCCGAAAACAAACTTTTCTTTTATAACAGTAGAGACTATCGATATAACTATTTGTACCACCATTGATACCTGCTCAACAGAGATCATTTCCCAATATGTGTCACTCATGTTAGTGGAAATCCAGTACAAGACCAGTATTTCTGTCATACATAAGCTGAAGCAGCTTTCATTGCACCACGAGGTCCACTTGCAATGGATTCCTTCCCACGTAGACATTCACGGCAACGAAATGGCAGACTTAATCGCCAAGGAAGGCTTCGGAATTCCAACAGCCTCTTCGTCTGCGCTTACCTGGAACTCTTTTCCCTGGAAAAATCTCATTTAATGACGAAGTAGCTGGAACCTCCTGTTCACTCTTGGTGTACGAGTAAAAAGCCTGGACTTATGCTGTCCCGCGCTTGTGACAGAGGCTCCAAGTCTGTGTTCTCTCGTCTAGCCAGTGGTCATCTCAAAAGCCTTTCGTTCAATGAGGGTGAAAAGCTTTTCGCCACATGTACCAAGTGTCATGTACGTCTTGCCCAGCCGGCCACTGCTGAGCACATCTTGGACTGCATGGGCCTCTCTAGAGAGGATATCTACTCTGACCACCTAATTGTGCTTGATTTTATGGGAGTCCATGGACTTATGGACCTTGTTTGACTTCGTCAGACACTGAGGATTCGAAACAACAACAGAAGTAAATAATACGGCTTCCGTATTTCCTGTTTGCTTATGAAGAGTGAAAATCTAGGACCCTAAAATCAAAACTGACGTCTTGCTAAAAATTTCGTAAACAAAAAACGTCATATTTCCTTGAGATTGTCTCAATGTTTTTATCAAGGGATGCCTGACTTATACATTGGCACTGCATCACTGATAGTTGTAGTGAGGCTCTGACGGAGGACATTGTGAAGACTGCCATACACAAAAGCATGAATCTCGATCGTCGTACATATGGTCTCCCCGCACTCATTATCACTGCTGTAGCATACGGCAACGAACGACATACTTGGAACCAGAATCCGCATTAAAGAAGCGAGTTATTGAAACACTTTACGTTCCAACTTATCACCTTATTTATTGAATATACTCGTTCAAAACCACGTGACTCGAATGCAGGGCTGTAGTGGAGGGTATACGACGGTATACGCCGTATACCCTCTGGTTTTACCAGAAAATTCCGTATCCCCTCTGCTTTTTATTAAAAACTACGAACACCGCTCGCGAAACACCGGGCGAAACATCGCGCGAAACGCAGATAGGAACAACTAATATGGGACAGCAAAATAAAAGTTTCTATTTCTAGATATTACCTTGGTACACATAATTCCAATATCGTACCTATTAATCAAAAGCAATTCATTCGAAGTATTGTCGATAGAATGAAATTGAGACTTTGTTCTGATGTCAAAGAAGAAAATAGTCAAATTTGAAGGATATGTCCATACTTGATCCGGAAAATATAAATATAGGGATATTCGCCGTGTAGAAAAGGAGGTAAAAAGGATCAGTTGACGTTTTGGTATAGATGAAATGTGCACTATTCTGGGTTTGAGGGAACAATCCAAACGCTTAATTTGTTCCAGAAAAATTAAAGCCTCCTCTAAGAACGATTGAAATATTACCATGTTTCACGGCCGTTTGCGAGCGCGGGTTTAGTTTAATGAATACCTTCCGGTTCTTAGAAAGGATTACACACACACACAGGTATCAGAGTGTACTATACAAAGAGTGTACCATCAGAGGGTATACCATGGGGCCCTGCCTATACTAGTGCAGAGGCCCCCATGGTATACCCTCTGATTTATTTACGACTACAGCACTGCTCGAATGCCTTTTCGCTTAAGCCAGACTATAGGGTAGGGCAATGATTCTCAATCTTTTTGAACTCGGGGAACACTGGACTCTGACATTTGTTTGCGTGGAACACTTACAATGCAACATAAGCTTTAAAGCAGGGGTGGCCAACCTTTTTGAAATCATGGGGAAAAAAAAGAACATTACTCACAAAAATGACACAATCATTGAAAAAAATAAACGGAATCCCGCCACGGGCGCGGGGTTGACCACCCTTGCTTTAAAGTGTTACTTTTATAAAAGACCGATATTGATTAATGCAAACACTATTTAAAAATCACTTGAAATTACAATTCTCAAAAAATTCTCTTATTTAATGCGATACATAATCTTTGCAGATTTCAGCAATATGGGACGAATAAATGGGACGTTAAAGCCTCACTCACATCTCCTCTTCTAAATTTCCCAGGCTCTCTCTCTGTGTGTTTCTTTGTTTTTATCATCGTTGAAAATCCTACTTAGCAAAGATATAACGTGGAAAATTAGTGCCGCAACTAGGCAAGTGCAACAGGTGCACCCACATGGGGCCCATTTGAAGGGGGAGGGGGAGCTCAAAATGCTGTTCACAAGAAATTATATTTTAAAATTTTTTCGCCTTTCTACTGCACGGTTTGGGGATTAGATTTTGCCTAACTTAGACCCTAGATGTCTCTGATCACCAACATGAAAATTCAAATGAATGGCAGAACTGACCGATATTTTCAACGTGCCTATGTGAACTTGCTTTAGGTTAGGTTACAGTGTGAATACAGCAACGTAGTCACTATACTTGTGTTTTCGCGTTTACGTGTTTGTGAAAACGGGTAAGAATGCAAATAATTATAATACGATTATTTGACTGCAATATTTCGAGGATTTCATTAACAGACACGGGACGAAGGTGCTTGGATAACCGTGTCAATTTTGTTATGTTGGGTTTTTGTTATTTCTGTAGGTAATTTTGTACTTGTGTGTGTGTATTTGTATAGTGAAATGATTTACAATGTTAAGTTTTTATGTACTTGTAGACTATTTCGTTTAGTACTGTTTAATGTACCATTTGAGTTTTATAGTAAAATTTCAATATTTAATTTCACTAGGGTGCTCCGCCCCCTGCTCGTTGTTGCTCGTCAACCCCCCGATTCACATTCATATTTAGTTCACTTTGCGAACTATACTTTTCAACAATGAGGGGATTGCTTCACAATCCATTCCCATATGGATCGCTGCTGGACTGATCCCGGACCTCTTGTACGACACTAATTGAAGGTTCCCTTCCCATTGCAATATTTATCGCATAAGCCCGAATAATGGAAAATTGCTTACTTTTTTTGTGAGATAAGCGGATCCGTATATAAGCCGACCCCAGTACTTTAGCTTTCGAAAACGTTCCAAAAATTCTCTGCTCATACACGGAAATAAAGCGTAAATAAAAACAAAACGCTTAAAAAAATGTCAAGAACAAAACATCTTATTTCCACAGAAAAAAGGAAATATTTTAGCACAGCATATTGTTAAAATTCAGAGGAAATTTCATCATAATTTTAAATGTTTTAGTTTGTTATAATAGTAATTCTTAATATTTTCATATCCGACTGTTGCTATGGAAACGACGACCGAATTTGCCGGTTCTTCTGAAAACATTGCAAACTCTCTAGCGCGTGCTCTCAAATTTTATGAATTAATTAATTAAAAAATATAACTGTGTATTTGTAACTGTTATATTGTTTTGTTAAAAAATATAACTGTGTTTATCGCGTCTGCGTGTGCTCCAAATTCATTAGCCCGTTGAACCGCAAGACTCGCTATCACGTGACTCGCTATTACCAATCACAAAACGAATAAACTTGAAAAAGATTTCAAATTTTTTTTTATAATAGAAAGATATGCAACGAATTTTTAGGTTCTTATCATTTTCTGGAAAATGTTTGGTTGGAAAAAACATGGAATATGGGATATGAGGGCATCCAAGCAAATGTTATTTCGTCACGTGCTTGCATTCGCTCTGTAAATAATAGTTTGTATGCAGTTTACAGTATCTAATAACATTTTTATATTTGTACAGGCAACATGTTAAAAATAATATTTTTGTTTAGTTCTAGTTTAAAATTTCTAAACAACTGTCGGGAGCACAAAGTTAAATATACGAAAGCAGAAATTATAAGAATGCAAGTCAATGTCGCTACAATTAAATGGGCTAAGAACCGAAACACTAGAGAAAGGAGGAAGTGCGGAAGAGGTCAAATATACTACTGCTTCACAAGCTGATGATTAACTACATTTGACATCTTCCCCTTCAATGAACAACACTTCTCAGAGAAGCAAAAACAAGGAGCCACCGCAAGAAGAAAAATCTACTGCTTCATAAGATAGTTTACTACAAGTTGCCCCATAATAATTCAAAAGAGGACGAGCCTGCCCAAAGTACTGTCTCACATATCGATAATATCTTACAAAATATGTGCTCTACTGTTCCAGAATAAATACTGCTAAATTACAACGATCCCCATTTCTGGCCTGCTATAAGAAATAAATTAATATATTCCCTTGTCACATATGTTCCAGATCAACGCGACAAGATTAACTTTAACACGATGAAAGCAGACGATTCAGGGCGAAAATTTACAAAGGACTAGTTTTATGTTAAACACATTAATGGAGAAACTGTTAGAAGAAAATGGACTTTATAACCCATTAATCAAAATGCAGTATTTTGCCTTCCTTGCATGCTTTATGGACACAAATCGCATAAACTTTCAGGCCCACAAAGAGGATTTATGATTGGAGGCATCTTTCTCCTGTTATTCTCCATTACGAAAATTATCCGAAGCACCGAAATTCGTATGTGAAATGGAAAGTGATGGGAAAGAATCTAAAATCAGGTAATGCAATTGATGATTATGTAGTTAATTCAATAAACAAGGCAAATGTGCGGGAGTGCACGTATTTTGGAAATAAGTAATTTAGCAATATTTGTACCTTGTGCAGCTCATAATCTAAATTTATCTGGTGTCCACGCTGCATCTACAATTTCAGAAATGATTACTTTTTTGGTACTGTGCAGAGATTATTTAATTTTTTCTAGTCCTCAACATCACGTTGAGACATTTTAATGAAGTGTCTAAAATATCACTTAAAAGTTTTTCTGATGTAAGGTGATCATCAAAGGCCTGTGCAATAAAGGCGCTGCATTTACAACTACCTGAAGTAATGATAGGACTACAAGCTATTCCAAACGATTTTTCAAATCCAAAAGATGTATCAAATGCAAAAAGTTTGATTTTTCAAAATTATTTTTTTTTTATCTCTACTCTTTTTATGGGTAGTAAAATTCTACAATGCATCAATAGAACAAAGAAATCATTATAACAGAAAGATTTGTCAATAGATTGTGGAACAAAACTAGTTTCTGGATTACATAGTCAATTACAAGGGCTTCAAGATAAAAGTTTTGAACAAAATTTCTAGAAAGTACAAAATTTGGCTGAAGAAATAGGTATTGAGAAGGGATTTATTTCTTAATAAACGAAAGAGAAAAGTTAAGATAACGGAAACAGATGAAACACCAGATGAAGGAAGTAACTTTACACTAGAAGAATTATTTAAAATACAAATTTACAGTGTTCTTGACACTAATGTCTCAAGTAGATTGGCGCTATCAAAAAATGAAACCATATCTGTGACGATTTATGCTTTCTCTATGGCTCGTCTTTACAATACATGAGTGTTACTGATTTAAAAAAAATCGGCTGCAGATCTCGCTATTAAACATAGCAAATATTTTAAAAAGTACGACTTTACATGTGAAATTGAATTAAGCTTGAAGTAACGAGTCTTACACAAAATATAGATACTGCATCTCCGCTTAATATTCTACAGGCTCTTCATGATTTGAGTTTATATGAAGTCTTACCCAAATATCAATGCCGCTCTTCGAATATTTCTAACTTTTCCCGTTTCTATTGCTTCGTGCGATAAAAGTTTTAGCAAGTTATAATTAATTAAAAAGTATTTAAATCAACTGTCGGACAAGAACGATTATCCAGTCAATCTAGCCGGGAAAATGCAATTAAAATAAATCTCTCTATATTAAAAAAAAGTTACCGCCGCCGCCGCCGAAGAATTGAAATTTTTGTTGTTTAGCTCCATTCTTAGACGGTTTCCCGAGAAAGTACTGATCGGAAAAATATGAAATTAACATGCTTTGTTCGTCATCGTATTCCCTGGATAATTATTAAGATTTTTTTCCGATGCGGCTATTAGTTTAGGTTTTATTAAGTGTTAAAGTTGAAGAAGTGAAATTTCTTCCGCGAGTGAGCAAAACACATTCAAAATTTCAGTCTTTAGTCGTGAGTTTTTTTTTAAGAGTACCTCTCAACGTAAATTTTTGCAGCTCGTCGAGTTTTTTTTGAAATTTAAATGTGGTTCTTGATAATATTTTTTTGAAATTCGGGAAAAATCGGGACATTTTTGTTACTTTTTTTTAAAACTGCCGTATCTATATCTAATTACTATTAGTTTTTAATTTTTAAAATATCGCAGTATACCTCAGAATATACTCTTTCTTACGGTACTATTATTTTTGAAATCGGTTAATAATTAAATTGGATGCGATCAAAAGTTCGTGATACAAAATTCGGAATCTTCGGATATTTTCGCTACGTTTTGTTAAAACCGTTATGTCTACGGCAAAAACCATTATTTTTTAAATTTGAGAACATCACTGAATACACTACATTACACTCTTTCTTATGGTACAATTATTTTTCAAATTGGTTAATAAACAAAATCGATGCAATTAAAAGTAGGTCATACAATTTTCGGAACTTTCAGATCGTAACTTCCGATACAAAACTAAAATGGTCATATCTATATAGTATTACTGTTAGTTTTTAATTTTAAAAATATTGCAGTATACCTCACAATGTACTCTTTCTTACGGTACAATTATTTTTAAAATTGGTTCATAAATAAATTCGATGCAATCAAAAGTTGGTGACACAAATTTCGTATTTTTCAGTTCGCATAGCTGGTTCCGCAAACAGCAGTGGGTTGCATTTCCTACTATCGGGTTTGCCAGATATCAAATTTATCGTAGCAACAATTGCCATAAAAACGATTTCTTTTTATTTGGCGAGGAAAAAGGCTCGCTTTTTTCCCTCTGTTCTCAAGACAGTTTACCGACAAAGTACAATCGTAAAGTTTTGATATTAACACTGTTTACTTAAAATTGTACAGGGAACAAGATACAGAAGATTTTTTACTGATGCGGCTATTAGTTTAGGGTGCATTAAGTGTTAAAGCAAAAAAAAGTGAAATCAATTGCGAAAGAAGTATTGGTTTGAGAAAGCAAACCAAACGGGATTGCGTAGCAATCCCCGGGGTCGGCGAGCGTAAGCGAACAGGGCGCGAAGCCCTCGCTGTGACGTCATGTACCGGAAAGTGAAATCAGCATAATACGAATTATTCAGATAGTTTCACTCTGTGAAAGGAATGTTGGTTTGCGAAGCAAACCAAATGACATCTGTGAAAGGAGTGTTGGTTTGCGAAGCAAACCAAATGGGATTGCGCAGCAATCCCCGGGGGTTGGCGAGCGTAAGCGAGCAGGGGGCGGAGCCCCCTAGTCTTATTAAAAAATCTAGTGTAATGTATTTGTTTTATTATTTTCCCAAACTTAATTAATTAAGGGGCCTAAATGCAAATTATTGCACAGGGCACAGGAATGGTTAGTTAAGGCACTGTGGAAAATAATAATAACCAGCTGAATAACCCGGTATTGCTCCGGTCTCAAAAATGACCGCGACATTTCCCTGTGTAAACTCAAATACAATAACTTTGTAGAACGTGTATCCTACCGTGGCAGCTAAAATATGACCGCGACATTTCCCTGCGTTACCTCAAATACATAAACTCTGTAGAACGTTAATCCTATAAAGTATGACTGCGACATTTCCCTGTGTTAACTCATACACAAACCCTGTAGAACGTGTTTCCTTATCCATGTTCATTTATTGCCGAAAAAACTTTTCATTTTAAAATTGGGGCTTCGAGGGGCATTTTAAGGACTACTTGTGTGCCAATTTTCATGGCTACCGATTGTTCGAAATACAGGAAAGAAATAGCCTATGTTTTCCGCAGTGTTCTAAAGTATAGTAGTACCAAATTTGGTGTGGATTGGTCAAACGGTGTAGATTTGTATAGAGAGTACACACACATCCTTTTTTTTATAAATATAGATGTACTAGCAGAAATACCCGGCTTTGTTCGGGTTGAATTAATAACATGTTGATTGAAAAGTCATCATCAATTCTTTTTCATAAAAGAATGTTAGCATCATTTAAGTGTACAGGGAAAAAAATGTAATACCAATTTAACTTCTCCATTGCTTCTACAATTTACTTCGGACGCAAATATGCATATAAGTTGTATCCAACCATATACACCATTTCATATTCGTCACACTTCTGCTGAAGTTGATTTTAAGTTTTCGAGTGACTACGAATATTCCCGTGCATTCAATTTCAGTAAAAATGGCGACATTTCTGTAGATAGTCTTGCATTTATTTTTCCTATGAATATGTTTTCATTGTGCCATTCTTTCACCTAGTATGCGATATTTTTGAATTTCATCATCAATATGAAAAGATGGTAAGCTAAATTGTTACAGCATTCGTTACTAATTTAGTTTGAAGCAAAAGCAATTTTTCTAGAAAATTTCATTCAGCGGCAGGTGGAATAACGGAACTTCTGTTAGATATATAAAGCAGAGTTGACGTTTGTCTGTTCTCTACACTAATCCACCTTTTGACCAATCCACACATTTGGTACACTTATATTTTAAAACCGTGCGGATATGACAGGCTACATATTAACCGGCGTTCTATTTGTTCAAGAGAGCTAAAAATTTACGGCATTCGTGATAATTTAATTGGAAGCAAACCGGCACTTTTCACAGAAAATTCCATTCAGTGGCATGTGGAATAACAGAGCTTTTGTTAGAAATACATGTCATCAGAGTACACAAATTAAACCCGATCGATAACAATTTTTTAATAAACAGAAGGTTGATTTTACAGCGCTTTTACAAAAATAAAATAATTTTCAACGAACGATTCACATGCATCTAAGTTGCGTAAGAACAGCTTCAATAAATAGAGTAAGAAACCTCGACTTTCTGTTTCTTAAGACATAAAATTTCAAATTTTCAAAATTACTTAATGTGATATTATTTCAAGATCAACAAAGTCTTGTTAAAAAATCCCTTTTCTCCAACACACATACAGTTTTAAATTCAACCCTTATGGTGCTTTTTAAGATCAGAAATTTGTTTTCTAAATGGAAAGCACGCATCTATTTAGAATGATAGATGTAGTCACTTGACTATGGATTACAGCTTTCAATAACACCCATGAAACACGAAAAACAAATGAAATGTAGTTTATTTTAATCGTCTTTCAATGAAAAGCTATATCAAAATTTTGAAATTTATTTTGAACTACAAAGTTTGACTATCAGTTTTAATTTAACGTAACCCATCTTATTGAAAGTTATTTTTGAAATTTTTCACGTCATTTTAAAATAACAAATTACACACTTAAAAAATATTTGATTTGTAAATTTAATTTATTTGTTATCTACACACTATTACGTATTGAACTAAAGATTTAAATAAAGTTGGTGGAAATATACATAAACCACCACGAAAGTACCCATGTCTAGTGATATTTTGCAGGAAATAAATAAAATTCAACTCCTAAGTAATATTTCTGGAATAGGTAATATACCTGAACACATAATGCAAACAGCAACAAAATTCCAATCCTTAAAAAAAAGTCAGAATTCTGAAAAAATTCTGTTCTAGCGTGTTGAATTTCGACTTTCTGAATATATTCTGAATTAAAACAATTCGACAAAAAATTTGAACAGTATTGATAAAGACAATGATTTATAAGCATAAAAGAACACATATTTATAATACTTGGGAATCCTCAAATATGACGGCAACCATCTCGTTTTCAATTCAACTACCCAAAAAAAGAATTATAAATCAAATTAAAAAATTAAACATTAATTCTGAGGTTGCCAGATACCGAGTAGCAAAATTGCGATTTTTTATCGTTTGGGCTCTTCGTGCTTCATTATAAAATTTAAGTAATTATAAAATTAAATGTTCTAAATATCCTTTCTTCATCAATCAAATATTTATAAATATTATTTTCATCATGGGAAGAAGTAAAAATTCAGTTCAAACATGAACATTATAATTTTATTTATTTTAAGAAAATTGTTTTTCGATCAACACTGGTAAAGCAATCTGAGATGCGTACAGCAATCGTTTTATACTCAATGTTATTTGTATGGTGATTTCAAATTCCTTTTGGCTTAGGCCTTAAGTCAATTTTAGGCCTCTTAGGATTCGAATTTTTCAAAATTCCTTCTTAGTGCACCCCTAAGGTATTAGAAAAATCACCCAGCAAAATTCAAGCTTCCTATGACTTGTAGTTCTTCAGATACAATGATGAGTCAGTCAGTCAGTGAGTGAGTGGTATTTGAATTTTTATATACACTCTTTAACAAAAAAATCGACGCACCAAGAAGGAATCATCCGATTGCTTTGAAATTTCGTATGCAAAAATGTTTTGACCAAATATGCAAATGATTAAAATTTGGTGTCCAATGAATGAATAGTGCGATCTCCAGCACGTCGGAACTGCCCATCCAGCAGATGTATATAGGGAGTTGTTCTTGAACTGTTGTTAAAGATTTCTGCTGCATTGCGATTTAGGATACCTTTCAACGACTGAAAAAATGCCTCGCCGCAGGATTCGAGCTCATTACGAGCAACTTTCAGAGTTTGAAAGAGGTCGTATCATTGGATTGAAAGAGGCAGGTTGGGCAAATCGGAGAATCGCTCGTCATGTGAGTCGAAGCGATGCGGCTATCAGAAGATGCTGGCAAGAGTGGGTGGACAGTGGCAGATTTCAGCGTCATGATGGTAGCGGTCGACGTAGGGCCACAACAGATCGCGAGGACAGAGTGATTGTCAGATCAGCTGTCACAGAGCCTGATTCATCGCTAGCAACCATCAGTCGTGCGACCCACACACGAGTGTCCACCATGACCATTCATAGACGGCTGAGAGAGCGAAATCTACGCTCGTACCGACCGTTACGCCATCTGCCTCTCACGCCTGCACACTGTCGAGTCAGATTACAGTGGTGCTTTACTCGATCAGGCTGGAATGATGCTGACTGGGGACGTATAGCCTTTAGCGACGAATCCCGCTTCCAACTGTGTCTTGACGATCATCGAAGACGTTTCTGGAGACGCCCAGGGCAGCGTGCCGAACCTGCTTTCACTATTGCACGCCACACGGGCCCTCAACACGGAGTTATGGTCTGGGGTGCCATTTCCCTTGATAGCCGGACCCCTTTGGTCGTTATTAGAGGTACACTTACTGCACTTCGGTACGTTGACGACATTCTGAGACCTGTTTTGCTACCGCTCCTTTCGCAGTACCCTGGGCTTATTTTTCAGCAAGACAATGCCAGACCACATACGTCACGTGTTGCTATGAACTGTCTTCAAGCTTGTCAAACATTTCCTTGGCCAGCCAGATCACCAGATCTCTCTCCCATCGAGCAAGTCTGGGATGTGATGGGAAGGCGACTGCATCCGGTAGGGAATGTTGATGACGTAGTCCGACAATTGGAGCAAATTTGGCAAGAAATACCGCAGGAGACCATCCGGGAGCTTTATCGGTCTATGCCACGCCGTGTGGCAGCTTGCATCCAGACTAGAGGCGGGTCAACACCTTATTGAGCTCGTTACTGTAACTCTGAAATAAATCATTCAATTGTTCTGAAATTTTAATCATTTTCTATTCTGTACATAATTTTCCTATCCACCAATTTTTGTCTCCATCAGACAACTCCCTCTTGGTGCGTCGATTTTTTTGTTATAGAGTGTACTTGATCCAATGTTTTGATTAGTTTCTTAGGCATTGTCTTTATAACAAGTACTTCTCTGTGAAACAATGATGCAATATTATATTTGGATTGATTGTTTTTGCTAAAGTCACAAATCCCTTAACTGATCCCATCATAGATGCTGCTCCGTCGGTGCACATACCCCTACACATCGATACCACCATATTTTTAATGTATTCAAACACGACGTTTTCATTTTAAATAAGTCCTGGTCAGTTGAACGCCCTGAAAGTTCTTTGCAGTATGAAATTTGATTTACACTATCTACCAATAAGTATTTAGACACCCATGCAATTGAAGATATCTGAAGTCCTGATATACGTCACGCCCTCCTTTGTTAATTAAAGTATAGCAAACAACATTGGAAGTAGTCGCATGCAAGACTGCACGAAGTGCAGAATTATCTGATTTCGAGAAAGGTGTAATCTTCGGGTGTATCACAGAAATGGCCGATCCTTAAGGGACATATATAGCGAGCTGAATTAACCAAAATCGACAAGAGGCCGATGTGATTCAAAAGTGGAAGGTGAGCGGTGATTGTCGAAATCCGAGTCGGCAGACCAACAAAACTGGGAGATAGAGACCGATGGGGGCTGTCTAGAGAAATTCGGAAGAACCGCAATTAACTGATGGCCCACATACTCCAGAAGTTTCAACAGGCATCGGGAGTGTTGTTCCGATTAATACCATCCGTAAGGAAGCACATCTGCTTGGCTTTCAGGGTCGTGCTGTCACCCATAAGCCTTTGATCACAAAGTCCAACCGTGGTGCTCGATTAATGTGGTGCAAACCACGTCGAAAATGGACCGTAGATCAGTGGAAACGGGTTCTCTGGAGCGACGACTCAAGGTTCACCCTCTACCATTCGGATGGCAGGGTCTGGCGTCTGCATGGCGAACGCCTCCTGCCAGAATGCATTGTGCCCACAGTAAAGTTCGGCGAAGGTGGAATTATGATCTGGAGGTGTTTTTCTCGATATGGGTTGGGATCCTTGGTCCAAATTCATGGTAAGCTCCACGCCGAAGCCTATTGCACTGTTTTTCATGACAGTGTGATTCCTACGTTGTGGCAATTTTACGGGTTGGACCCATGTTACTTCCAGGACGACAACGCCAGCTGTCATGTTGCGAGACCTACCATGGATTGGTATGGTGACAATGGGGTTAACCGAATGGACTGTCCTTCCCAGACCTGAACCTATCGAGAATATCTGGGACGAGTTGGATCGCCGATTAAGGGGTGCAAGAACCGTCCATAATCGGTAAAGGAACTTACATGTCTTCTCCAAGCCGAGTGGATAATTTTGGTAATTTTTTTGTTTACGTCGTACTAGAGCACCACAACGGGCTATTGACGACGGTCCGGGATCAGTCTCTTAAGGGAAAGATCCGAGGACAACACTTCGTAATTTTGAACCACGGTCAGATGACGAAGCAACACCTGAGCTGGCACCCCACTCTCCAAACTTCCACGCCAACCCAACGTGAGGACTTTCGACCACGACAGATTTAAGGTGCACCAGCCGCCTCTACACCATACGTTTACAAACATCCATGCCCGGGCCCGGATTCGAACCAGGAACCTTCCGATCTAGAGGCTAACACCTTAACCACTATACCGGTTGGTCGGCCAAGCCGAGTGGAAGAAAATACCATTAGCCGTTATACAAGGACTTGTTGAAAGCATACCCCGGAGGGTTGAGGCTGTAATGGCCTCTTGTGGAGGCTCTACCAACCATTGAATATAGATAAATTTTGTTTCTCTTTTCTATCGCAGGTGTTCAAATACTTATTGGCAGATAGTGTATTATCTTCTGTTCATAAATAAATCGTATAAAGCCTAAGATCTCCGCATTGCCACTTATATCAGTTGATTCGTCTACTTGTAATGCAAAGGGTATGTTAGTAGGTTCCCCTGCTAATGTTCTTTCTATGTTGCATGACATGTTATTAATTCTTCAAAAATTTCTTCTTTGCTTCTTCTCCAAACATTTTACTATTTCACAGCAAGCAGGTATAATGCGAGATTCTGCTATCGTGTGGGGCTTTAATTAAAATGCTACTAACCCAGCAATTTTATACGACAGTTGAGTTTTATCACTTTCATTATTATTTCAAATTGACTTCTTTGTTTGCCTTGCTTTTCCAAAAGCTTTTTGAATTATTCTTTATTTTTTGATGAAAGATTTTTATGTTCGGTTGAAAAGTGACGCTTTAATTTAAGGGGCCCTTTCGGGCCATTGGCAAGTTTCTTTCTGCAAACAACGAATAGACGAGTTGAACAATCTGTATTTCCGTTCCAGGTAAACCCGAATTTTAAGTATTTTTCGTCGTACAAGCGATCGACACTTCGAATTGATTTCACAATTTTATCTGTTCTGCTTCGTCTTCAATTCTACTAGTGTTAGCAGTGTGTAGCATTGATATCAAGACGAGATTTCTTTATAATGAAATTATCCATTACCTTTAATGAAAAGTATAAAATTAATTGATAATATGATGTAAGACCAACGTCAAATTATTTAATTAAAAAAAATCGAATCGATACGATTACTTGAAATAAACCACATTGACTGCTCAGAATTCAAATGTGAACTGCATAGGCATACCAATGCGCGAATATGCACAGTTTTAACCTGTAGTACTGGTTCGAGAGAGATCTCCTACAGTTTCGTAAAATATTCTTATAATACAGAAACCACTCGGTCTAGTCTAGTAGTATATGACGTCATTTTTCAAATTATTTTACATTGCATTGATTTTTCTTTTTCAATAATTTCAAATTGTGTATTTGATTTCTTCGCGGAACATTTGAAGTGGCTTCACGAAGCACCAATGTTCCGCGGACCACGGATTGTGAATCACTTAATGCAAGCGACACAATTTTGAGAGATTGAACAAATTAAATTTTACTATACAAACTATCAAAAAATTTCCCATTGCATCACGTTGGAAAAATAAAACGTAAAGAATTCATCATTGAAGATTATGTAAAAGTATAAGTCCAGATACGACATAAAGTATCAAGACAAAACAGACACACCACCACACAATAAAAGCTTTACTGTGAACTGTGACACAGCAGAGAGAAATATACCCTGAGAAATACTCTCAGTGAAGTTTTACTCAAGCACTTCGTAGTTTGCGTTGTACTCTTGTCGCGCCATCTATTGGTATATAAATGTAACTATAAAATTTGGCTATAATTTAAATCACATTCTTCAGTTTTAAAACTTATAGTGACATGAGCACGAAAAAGTTAACTAATAGTATCATGGGCTTATTGAATAGCACACTATAAATTCTTCTATTAAATTTGAATTTCCAAAATATGCAACTTTTTTCTGCCTGACAAAGTCCGTTAAAAATAATAAATATCTTGTGTTTAAATTTTTTAATACATGCCTTTAACTTCAAATCTAATTTCAATTCAGTTTACATTTCGTTAAAAAGATTAGGTTCACATATTTCTGATTTTTCACTCTTCAAAAATATGTTTTCAAAAGTGCTGACGGAAGTACCGTTTAATCGAAGATGAAAAGTCAGAAATAAATTTAAACAAAAAAAAAAAAAAAAAAAGCTACCTGTGCTGATTATACAAAACTCAAGTTTTCAAAACAGACCTTTTTTTTTGTTGCTTCATCCTCTGTACTTTTTTACCAGAAATATCTTTTGACTTTATTGTAGTAAATTATGTAATATTTATCGTATATATGACAGCGGAAATAAACGTGAAGTTCAATTGTTCGCGAAGGTTATTTTTCATATGAGAGTAAAATAAATTCAATATAATTGAAAAAAACTTCAATCTGTTATGCATGATTTATTCACAAAAAAAAAATTATTTCTTAAAAAGAATGAATAACTAAGAAAATCAGGAACTATTTTTAAAATTTTCACACACACACAATAGTTCCTAAAAACTATAAAAATTAATTTACAACATTATAAAATTCCTTTCTTCTTATAATTTACTCTCTCAGGCCCCTTTATACATAAAAGCCTTGATTTTTACCTAAAAGTCTAGTGGGATGATTAAAGCTTCCTTGTTTTGTTTAAATGCAAAATAAATGTAAAATTAAGAAGTATGTGACGCCATTAAACATGGGTGGGCAAAGGCAAATACTGCTCTTTCTAAAGTGCGGCTCCCATTGAAATCCATTTTTTAAAAATTATTGCATAACTTTTTCATGAATCTTGTTAAATTGAATAAGTGAAGCGTTCAAGTAGTCGTTTCGATAGTAGGTCTTCGGTTGATTCTATTAATAAAATTTACAAGTTGTGCGTAATCGCTTCGAAAGTAGATCTTCGGTTGCGTCTGATACGTCCTTCTAGGTGTCGTCGGTGCTTGTTCCCGAAACATAGGTTTAAAGATTTGAAAAGTTTGAAATCTACATTTGAAAATTTTGTGAAGCCATTTATTTGTGATATTATTGAATATGGATTTCCAATAACTTAAACTGTACTTGTTGATAAAGCGTCTGGAGAATTGGAGTTATTAGAGATGAAAGAGTATCATGCATTACAAATGCAGCGCAAATCTACTTCTGTTTTGGAAACTCGAGTCATAATCAAAATATCCAGATTTAAAGACAGCTGCTTGCAGTCTAGTTTCAATTTCTGGTACAACATATTGCTGAGAATCTTTGTATACAATGAAGTCGAAATATATATCGTTCTCATTTGACCAATCATCATCACACAGAATTACTGCTGAAGGCTTTAACAAGTTGTATGCCAAAGTTCAAAGATTCTGTAAAAAGGTCTTTGTTAAACATTTCATTTGACAGTGGTTCGAAATTACGTGGTAATGTTCTCGAATTTTTCCCTTGGGGATTGATCCCGGAATGCCACCGGTGGCCCGTCATGTTGGTCCAATGTGACATTAATTAAAATACCAACTTACGGCAACACATGAGTGAATGATTAATATAAGTTGCCAACCGTCTATGCGTTCTCACTGTTCCTTGTTTCCTAGATTGCTCAATATCCGGTGCATTTGTTTTGTGAACCGTAACCGTGACAATCCTAAACTCTGAATCATATGGAGTGGAAATTAACTTCTATTTCTACTGCAACCACTTGTTTCAGATTCCAATTATTTGTTGTCTTACGTCGCAAAATTAATTTAATTTACTGTTGATTCGTATTTTATCACAAGTATGGTGGTAAAAGTTTACATTTCTGGTATCTCCGGAAACCATGAGGTATGGTTTTTGTTTCGAAAATAAATTTTAGCAGTATTAAATCCTCTGAATTTTCTTTGTTTACGTCTAGATTTTAATGAAGTCGCGAATTCTAATTCCAACTGTAGATGTTTCCTTGCTTTTGATCGTATTCCCAGTTTGCACACACAAAAAAAACCCCAACGTACAAAAAAGTGTGTATCAATGTGTTTCTGATTTGCTTTATTTAGAAGTAAAGTAATGTAAATGAGTTTTAGGCAGTGTTTTTTGCTTGGGTACAAAAGTTTAGCGCTAAATATGTATTATTCCTTTAACACGTCAAATATTTGTGCTTATAACCATGATAATTTAACTACTCTGATATTTATGAAATGATTTAAATTTTATTTCCTTCGTTACTGTCAAATCTGTTGTATTCTCCTACAAAGTTCTTGAAGGCAAATAATTAGGTATGCTGAGTAATATGCAATTTATTTGCTGAAAAGAACTTTTTCAAATTAAAGAAAAATCCTGACTCATTAAACTATTGGGAGCTGCGAATTTAGTGTTTTATCTACATTTGATGTTTTAATAATGGTTATTGTCTTATTGCCATTGGTTATGTGAAAAAAGAAACATGATTGGTTTTAATGATGAGAAAGCTTTGTATTTATTGCAAAAATATAGAACAACCTGAAACAGTTTTGAAAGTGATAGGAAAATTTCTTCTAATATTAATTGAGCTATATACTTTTAAAAATAAGCAAATAAGCATTCTGTAGAATGCTTGGAAGTGTTCAATATTTTGGGATACATATGTTCATATTTAATCTAAAAAATAAGTACTGTTTCAAGGAATACATGTAATATGCAAAGCTACATACTAAAACTTTTTTTTAAATATTGAGACAATCTGTTGTTGAGAACAAATATCCCCTCCCCACAAACTGTTAGAAGGATTATTAATGCAATATATTTGAACCTTTACCAAATTTGTTCTATCTATGATTGTGATGGCAAACAAAATTGGTGATAGTTTTATCCATGGTCTCAACAAACTTGTTGAAAGTGGCTATTTAAAAGTTAGGCTGACGATTCTGTTTGCAAAAATCTGACCTTCGTATCATGAATTTATGCACAGGCTAAATTTTATTATAAAGAATAAATCTAAAACTTATGAACTTTATGGGGCATTTCACAGTATTAAGTTGTTACGGACTCTACACTTCAGAAACATATTTTATCCCTATATTCTCTTACAGTGAAAATGTTTAAGCTGAACTTCAAGTAATTTTATATTTTAGGATGTAATTAAAACATTAGCATTGAAAAAGATTTTAAAAATTCAAATTTCTATGAAATATAGAGATTTATATTGCATGTTACGAACTCTACATTAAAGGGACATGGATTTTTTTACTTAAATGGAAATGGCATTCCGTCTGAAACTAGCTGTTATTTCTATCTATTAAAATTTACTTTTTACATTTTAGTTCATGTATTAAATATCTGCACCACAAAATAAAAATTGGAAAGGACAAATATAATTTTAAATGAATTATTTATTACATAACTCTTTGTTTACAAGCCTGTTACGGACTCTACACATTTGTCTCTTGTGAATATTAATGAAAATACTGAGAACTATGTTCTGTGTTCAAACTATTATAACAAAATTGTTTTACTGTTCAATAGTGTCTATGATTGATGAAATTTTTTGGCTATTTCCTCACTATATGCAAAACAACGTGCAGAAGAACCAATTGATGGTGGGTCAATGGGTACAATTAACAGATAAGTGTCCCGGTTCATTTCTTCAAACTCTGCTTCTGACATAGCTTTAAATTTGTTTGCTGATATGGGTTTAAGTTCAAACTTAACAAGCCATTTTTTTTCTGGTAACATTTTCACTCTTTGCCCTGTCCACCGCTTTCATTACTGTTAAGTACATATATCCAAGTGCCTACTTCAATGTCAGGTTTGGAAATGCTTTGGATTAATGATTGAGAATTCTCATTCCTATGAATATCCCCCACATCTTTTCTCAATATATTTGAAGTTAACTTCTGCAAATACTTTGCCATCATCAACATAAAAACTGTGCATTCTTCTGGTGCCAGGGATTGATGTGACTGAGCTCCATCTATTTTCACGTTTAAACTCATCAACAGTTGCTACCACCTCAGTTTCAGGTACAAAAAGAGTATTTATTGATTTAGCCTCTCTTTTAGCAATGCCTTAGAAATCATAGGCATTAAATAGCACATCTTTTTACTTCTCTCCCTATACCATCTACTGGTCCTATTCCATGCGCTGTAGGAAAAAAATTCCAGCTAGCAGTGCAGCCGAGGTCTTTCATGTGGTTTTTCAAATTGCTCACAAGGTTATATTTATTTTTAAATTGGCTACCACAACCATCTGACCAGTAATGAACATGTGTAAACAGTATTTTCAGTTTGATCTTTACGTCATCCAAAATAATTCTGTTAAAGATGAAAACTTCCTTTTTGTGCAATGGGTTAGGACATCTGAAACAATTGCATAGGAAATGTGCTGCAGTTCTTCCCCAACCTTATAATATACAACAGCTGCAAATATAGTCACTTACTCTGGTGACCAGTTCATGGGCTTTCATGATTTCATTTTGTTGTTTCAGGTTATTATTTTCTGCAAAATCCTCTTGAATGATAATCTGACTTTCTGTCAGTTTCTCTTTTAGATATCGCATGTTTTCTTGCTGCCATTTTACATTGTATAAATTCCGGGCAAATGAGTGCAGCTGTTCTTTAAGAACTTGTATACCTTCAACTAAATCTGTTTCAACAGCATCCTTTCTTTCCTGACCATCACTGATAACCAATGGAAAATAGCTAATTGGTATGTCTTCAATCAAATTCAAACAAGGTTGAAAAGAAGTAAAGATATGCAAGTACTGGAAAACTGAAACTAACTTCTAAAAGTTAAATTTGTAGTTTTTTTAAGTGAAAGTTTCATTTTACCTTTAAAGTTGAAGTTCTGGTTGCTTAATTTTGTGTGCAGACAAATAGTAAAATGGAAACCCTGAAGACAAAAAACATCATTCTTGCCAAATGTAGAGTCCGTAACATTTTGTAGAGTCCGAAACAAAATTTTAGAAATTCATAAAAAATAACAGAATTGAATAATAGTGGAAATCAGTGAACAATATTGTTCCACTGTTGTTGGAATTAGAAAATATTGATTTTGGTAAATATGAAATCGTAATTAAAAATTTTAACAAAACTTTTCATTCTAATTTTGTTACGGACTCTACAACCATCATTTTCACAAGCTGTTAATTTTTACAGAATACATTTATCAATTAAAATTATTAGCCATAATGGAGATATGCCAGAACGTTATTTGTCCCCAGTTTAAGTTTTGGTTTAAAAATCTGTTCAAGGCATTAAAAAATTAAAATTTACTGTAGAGTCCGTAACATTAAAAACTTCATTTTTGATGTTCTAAACGCAATTCTATGCATAATATGAAGTGAAAAAAGAAAAGAATGTGATATTTATGTCCTTTAGAATGTGCTCTCCCAATATACGTAATTAATTTTTAATTTTATTAAGTTTTGTTACGGACACACCTATGCCTCAAATACTGTGAATTGCCCCTTATAAAAAAGTTCTGGAAAGAATTTAATGAATGTATTTTCCTTTTATAATTTGTAAGGAATGAATGGGCTTTGTGATTGTTATCATCTAAAGTATTTATTAGAATGATATTATATGTTAACTTCAGATTTTAATTTTGATTCAATTTCATAAAAAGCTTTAAAATTATATTTATATAAAATTCTGATTTTTGAAGAGTGCATATGAATGATTGTATTTATATTTCTTTTTCAGATAAGGAAACAGCAACAAAGGGTCCTTTTTATTCTTTCTTCTCTCAAAATAGAGTTTGAAGTTATTGATATCACTGAAATCGGAAAGGAAAGTGAGAGAGAATTTATGAGGGAGAATTGTAAACTCCATGATAAACCAAATGCTTTACCACCTCAAATTTTCAATGAAGATCAATATTGTGGGGTAAATTAATCTTGTACTTTTTATTATTTTTGAACAAAGGTAGTTTTTTTGCTAGTCATATTTAGGTAAAATAAATCCAGTTTTGATAGTTATGAAAAACAAAAAATAATTTGTTGAAATGACTTGAATATGGTAGCATACTTTTTAAAGTTGTGTAGTTTTTCTTTCTTTTCAAATCGTGTGAATAGTTAATTTATTGTAGGTAACAATTCAAGGTGGTTGTATGTTGACTGTTGCTTAATACAATAAATACCTAAAAATTGAAGAATATATTGATGTATTAAAAATTTGTCTTCCAATCAACATAGGATATTTATTATTTTACTAATTCATGACCAGAAATATTTTTTTCCAAAGTATTTATTTGAATTGGGTATTTTCAGTTTACTTTTACATGTTTTTTACATCTGTACATACAGATCATGAATTTACAACTGAATAGTTTGTCATGACTATATACTGCAGTGTTTTGGGGTATTTGAAGGAATTCATGATGATTTGAGACATCTTTTGAATACTTTTCATAGGATCAAACTGGAGAGTGGGTTGCCAGCTAAAGTGTGACCTTGTCATCAGACCATGGTTCTAAATTATGAGGTGTTGTCCTCAGATCTTTCCCTTCAGTTAATCCAGGACTGTCAGCAAGAGCCCATTGTGTTGCTCCAGTGTGACGTTAATTAATAATCAGGATCAAACTGAGTAAGCTTTGATCACAGGATAACATTAAACCAAGGAAAGTTAAATTAAGTTGAAAGGTTACTAAATAAGTTAACAGAAAACAAATGTTTAACATTACAAATGCTGATTTATCAGAAATAGCAAATTCCCTCTCGAAATGGCATCAATTCAAATACTATACTATATTTCCATGGAGAAAAGGACTAGCTCCCATTTGTATATAAAACTCAGCCTCTTCTGATTGCATTCAGTGAGCAAACAGGGGAATATTTGCAGATCCAAATATCATTGTCAACTCAACACATGCAGCAACTCCTAGGGGGCTTGATTACTTTACACTGTCTGTCTTGTGTTTGATGCAGCTTGGCGAAATATGGCTTTTGTGCCATAAATAAACCAAACCTAGAGGGCCCGAAACCTTTGATCCTTCCCTCCCCCAAACAAAATAGATGAATTTACCAACAAGTAACCAAATGAGTTGTTTAAAAAGCATCTACACATTTCAATATTAAACAAAAGACAGCTAAGGTTTGATTAAAATTGTCATACTCATGAATAAAAATTGAAGTTACTAATTCAAATTAAATATATCTTAGTCTCTATTGCAATAGGGTATGATAAATTTTTTTTTCATAAAACAATATTTTGCCCACAAGGTTAATTTTTGCAGTATAAGCAAATAAAATGACTTATTTTAAAAATTGACTGTTCTTATTTTTGTGCATATGTTTAAAAAATGTTTTTCATTTCTTAAAGTAAATTATGCTGAAGAGCAAAATTAAATATTAATTATGTATGAATAAGAATATGCTTATAATTAAGGCTTATTTTTTGTATAGGATTATGAAGACTTTGAGGCAGCAAATGAAGATGATCAGTTAAGAGAATTTTTGAAGATAGTAGCTTCTAATATTTCACAAGTTGACAACATTAAGTTATGTGAAGGCAACACAGAAACCACAAATGAAGTGTAAGTTATTATTTTTTTTTGTAATGAATTTGATTAGCTTGTATAACCAATGAAAGTGATTGAAATTTGAAAAATTATTCAAAAACTGGCAAATTTGTATTTTTGTTTGTTTGTAATGAATTTGTAGTGTGTAATGATTGAATGTGTAGTAGTTTGTAGTACAATACAAACAAAAAAACTACAAATTCCAACTATGACATAATTCCAACATTTGTGGAATCAAAAATCAGAAGACAGTATCATAATGCAAAATTCAATTCCCTATACTCCAGCTTCTGCGATAAGGCAAGTGAGTCACATGGTTTTAAATGAGTTTATTCTTTAAAGTAGGTGATTGTTTGGAAAGTAAACAAAGATCTTCCACCATTGCTGTCTTTGGAGCCACGGTAGCTTGGTTGGAAGATCATCGGATTAGCAACCTAAGGGTTGCAAGTTCGAATCCAGCCAAAGACCAATGTGTACAACAGGGGCTTTTGCACGTTAAATTCGTTGTGGCTTCAAAATGTCCTCACGTTAGTGTGGTGTGGAAGTTTGGAGAATGGGGTGCCAGTTCAGGTGTTACTCCTCATCTGACCATGGTTCTAAATTACGTGGTGTTGCCTTAGAATCTTTTCTTTTGGGTTTGATACTGGACAATCGTCAATAGCCCGTTGTGTTGCTCTAGTACAACGTTAATAAAAAAATACCAAATACCATTGGCACGTCAGGATCAGGTGTTGCCCCTCATCTGGCCATGGTTCTAAATTAAGTGGTGTTGCCTTGGAATATTTCCTTTTGGGATAGATACAGGACCGTGGTCAATAGCACGTTGTGTTGCTCTAGTACGACGGTAATTAAAAATTACCAAATACCATTAGCACGTCAGGAACAGGTGTTGCCCCTCATCTGATCATGGTTCTAAATTACGTGGTGTTGTCTTAGAATCTTTCCTTTCGGGATTGATACAAGACCGTCGTCAATAGCCCGTTGTGTTGCTCTAGTACGGCATTAATTAAAAATTACCAAATACCATTGCTGTCTTTAACGTTGATTGTGGTTACAAGTTTATCTAATCAAAGTGGTAGCAGTGATAACAAGTTGGTGCAGAGAAACAAATCCATGGTGATTGCTCTTAATGTTTTTGGTGTAGCAGTCCTCTCCAGATTCCTTAAGAAGCTTTCACACCTAATCAAAAATCGAATGATCCAAGTTCGATTATCCTCTTGTTGTGTGCCCAACCTGACCTTTGTTGTGTCAGATCAGAGGTAGAAGTGTTTGAGTGAAGAATCGATCCAGGTTCACCGAGCAGATTCTTTGTGTGTTGTTAATGCGCTTGCTTTTACTAATGACACTATTAAACCACCTTTTGTTCATATTTAAAAGCAATCTTTGCAGTCAGGAAATTCTTCATAGCAGTCTGTCCATTCTCAGAGTATTGGGGCTCTTTAAATGTATTCTAAACTATCAAAATTACCCAACCATACTCAGGTTGAATAGCTTGAGTATAGATTGAAATTGACCAGATTAATCGCTCCTTTTTTGTAGAAAAATTACAATTAAGTGTGGATAAAATAATTTTTTAACACCTTTTCGACATTTTTATAATTTCTGCAACCTATTTTGGACACAAATCCCATACATGCATATCCATCCATATAATGCATTTTACATATATCACACCTCAGCTAAATGTACAAACTGTCGAATGGTGACAGACACTAAGGTAACTACTATGAAAAACGATTTTGAGGGAGGATTAAGATTTCCCTTAAGTTCTTTTCCTGTAAAATAGATAAACTAAATTGTAAAAATGATGAATCTGGTGAATACTCTGGAACTCATAGTTTACCTACCAATATTTTTGTACTTGGGGGCACTCTTGCACTAGGCTTGCAACATTTTTGAATTTATCTATCATTAAGAGAAATATGGCAAGTTAATTTGATAAGACACTTATAAATGTTTTAAAAGCGAATGTGGTTTTTTTTTTGAAAATTCCATTTTGTAGCACTCGCAATAAAAGAACTCGTCTTAAAACAGGGTTCCCACTCCTTTAACCAAAAAAAAAAAAATTCAAGGACTTTTAAGGACTTTTCAAAACCAAACAAAAATATTTTTCAAGGACCTAAAATTTTTCAATTACAAAGAAAAATGTCAAAAATTAAAAAAAAAAAAAAAAAAAAAAAAAACCATTTTTTTAAACTAACGATAGTCAAAAACAGAAAGGTTATCATCAATTTTGGTTATAATTTAGATTTACTTTTTTCACAGATTGTTGTTTGAGAAACAAAACAAATCAAAAGTTTTGACTGGTGTTAGAAACTTAGACTAGAGCATAAAAAAAAGCCTTATCTTTGTGATCGTTAAAGATAGAGTAAAAATTTCAAAGGATTTGAAATCTGCAGAAACTTTTACAACAAAAGAATATCTTAAATGTGATTTTCTTTTTTTTTTTAAATATTTTTTTCAACTGTAACTTTTATATTTTTGCAATAAGCATTTGGCTTCATTTCTTTGGATGCATGCTAGGTTTCTAATGACGTCCCGACTGATAAAGCTACGGTTTCCTAAGAAAGCGGTGCTGTTATCTAGCGGCCGTGATACGCCATGATGTAGTGGGCATAACAAAGCAGCCGTCTTAACGTAGACCAGAGGTGTCAACTTAGACGGACAGTATACTGTGGAAAATGGACGATCTAGACGTAGCATTATTAGTATATCACGTAGTGCAATGCACTGGCTTCAATGCAAATGACACTCAAATGGCGCACCTGCTGCGGAGGAAACTAGTCTCGACAAGTTCCAATGCAAGACAATATTACACAATTATCTAATAGTTAAAAAAAATCAAGTACTTTCAAGGACTTTTCACCAAATTCCGTAATTTTCAAGGACTTTCAAGGGCCCCTAGTAAGGAAAAAAATATTCAAGGACTTTTCAAGGACCGTGGGAACACTGTAAAATTGAATGTCTTCAGTGTGTAGACAAATCAAAAGTAACTGATTATTATTTTTTTAAATGGTAAATCAATTCAACAGCGTTTTGTCAAAAGAAAATCATTATTTCAAACAAATTTTCCTTATGTAAGTTGATTAAATATAGTATCGGTTTGTATAATAAGCCACTTGACCTTCTGACAAATAATTTGTAGTATTTCAAAAGTCCTAGTTCAATTTCTTTAACATTAACATTCTTTCAATAATGGCAAAATTCTACTTAAAATTTGCTTTATTCTAAATTACATGTTGCTTTAATTACTTTGTGGTTCTGTTGTGTGTGATGAAAAGAAAATACATTTTATTACAATAATAAATATTTAAAACAGAAAACAGTGCAATAAAAATCAAAGTTGGCGGAAAAAAAGTTCTGAAGATAATAATTTGTCATTCTTTTTTAGCTCTTAATCTCACTGTTACCACAACTTACAACCAAAAATTAGGCAAAATTTTAAAAATTACTTCTGTGTGAAATATCCCTGCACGTTGCAAACGAACATGAGTTTCTGTTTCATTTCAAAATATCGTCTGTCACAAACATTCGTAAATGGTTTATATTTCTCAAGGAAAATAAATAAGGCTAAAAAAAGTATTAGAATTTAAATTCTGTAAAAATAGTTTTTTTTTTAGCAGTACTGGTAAAACAGTCCAATTGCAGTGCTCAATATATTGTTTTTTTTCCCTTCCAGCTGTTCCAAAACCACAAAATCGTGGTTGATTTTAGTATAGTTAATCATATGTTTTAGCATGAATTTCACTTAAATATGTAAGCAAAGGAATTTCAAATAACATATTCGCTAAACTAAAATATGATTTATCAAATATAAAATGTTGTATTGAACTATGTTGAATAAAAGTTTTTGTGATACTTCTACCAACACAAAATAGGACATAGAACAGGAATACCGACTAACATAACCTAGGTCAGTCACTAGATGAATGCAAGTACCATAGTATGCTAAGTTTCATGAAAATATATTCAACCGTTTGGACGCAGAACGGGCACACGCTCGGATGAATGGACAGACATCAAACGTGCAAAGAACAGATTTTGCATCAATAGGCTCTAATATCTAAATGAATAGAAAACTTGAAATGGATAACAAGTATTTAATATTCATCAAACACTTCATTTTTATTTATATAGATATACACTGCATCTAATATTGATTATCTGCATTGAAACATTACATTGGTTTTGTTCCATCAGGGGGTTTACTTAGGCATAGGCAACACAACCACAGATCTTTCCTCTCTTCCATTACGCCTTTAGTTAGCTTTCTACCTTTTCCTTTTTTTCGACCATTGCTTATTTACTATCCTGTAATATATATATATATATATATATATATATATATATATCTTTGTAGAAAAAGGACTAAAGTTCTTTTCAATTCGCTGCATTTTAGTTATGACCCCAAATTAGTTCAAGGTTACAAAAATTATTGTAAAAAATGTTCCAATCTCCTACCTGTACATTTTGAAAGAATCAAAACATTGGAAAAGATTTTTGTGTGATGTATTTAAAATAAATATTACTAAATCAGCTGTTTCCGGAAATTTGCAAAATGGACATGGCCCTATGCTTTCAAGGTACAGATTTAAAGATAGACATTTTAAAGTGTATTTTATAACTGTGATATATGTGTTGACAAAATCTACTGAACACATTAGTTTCTCAAATATACATTAATACAGATTTTGAAACTGAAATGATCAGTGCACTTCTGCTGAAAAACTGCCTGTTTGTACATTGACCAACAGCAACAATGACCCCTCAAAAGATCCCATAGAAAAGGGGAGGGGGAAATAGAATACACATGACTCCCAAAGGTCACCTGCCCTGATCTGGCATTTCTAACCTGCAGAATGAAAAGTGTTGAGAGGATATATATAATGCATTTGAATCACTTTCAGTTTGTTTTGTGTGTGATACTTTTGATAAGAACTTAAATTATTGCAATTTTTGATTCTTTATAATTCCTCTAATTTTTATAAGGAGCAACTTTCAGTCATCAGAACAAAATATATTTTAAAATGCAAAAATTCATATTTAGGTGAATAAGAATTGTGCATACAAATGTTTTAATGTGCAGAGATGCCAACCTGCAATGGAAGTTTTTGAAAATTTACCAAAGGAAAAAATCTGTAGTTTTAGAAATTTTTCTGTCATCAAGTAAAAATTTGAGAAATCTGCTTTAATAACACGCATATATAATTAATTCAAATTTTTAAAAACAAATTTGAAACGTGTCGCAAATTTGACAAAAAAAAGTGAAAGTCAAAAAATTAAAATTATTATATTATGTCATTGAGAAATATGTATGAGGTGCCCCAGTGTGTCATATTAATTATTCTATAGAATATAATAAAAGTTACCACCATAAATACTTACCTAAAATTTAAAAGAGAAGCTTATACTATTTCAATATAAGTTTAATAGTATCCTTTAAGTTGATGTTTCTCAAATTTTGCAATTTTGAGTTGTGTCACTTTTCTTGCCAGGGTGCAATATAGGCAACACATTATACTATTTATAATTAGTAATATATAGTATTTATATATACACATATAGAACCAATAATTGTATTTGAAAGAATTAGATATAAAAAACATTTAACAATTAAACTGAAGCCCTCTTCTCCTATTTACCAAAAAAATATAATAATAATGAAAAAAAGGCAGAAATAAGTAAAACTAATTGATGTGCTGTGAAAAATAAATAAAATTGAATTTTTCCATAGAAAAAATCGATTCTGTAATCCATAGTACCCGATTCACTTCCGTAGAAACTACGGAGAATCCGTAGTAGTTGGCATCTCTGCATATGTAACCTTTGTGGTACAGTATTTCTAAAAACAAATATTTTGGCTATTCACAGGTGCTGAATAACAGAAAATGAACCTCATGCAAGTAAGATTATGATTTAAAATTGGCAATTATTGATGTTTGTTCTAGTTAACATTCATACTGCACTTTTACATGTCACCTTGAAGACTGTCTATCAACCTTATATGTTTACTGGCGAAGTTAAAGGAATACAATCTTCACACTGTAATTCTGCAAGCGTTCTGACTATCCTTACTGAATATAAAAGTCATGACTTTGAATTTTTTTATATTGTCTTATTAAGTTAAAAATCAACATTGTGGTTGCCCATACTACAGATTTTATTTAGAAGTTATCTGAATGGATAGACTTGTTATTATTTGTTCTGGAGCCAGATTTATCTATTCCAAATAAACATTAGAACATTTTCTATACCTATGATGCAAATAGATGTCCATTTTTTGCTCATTGGTGATTACTGCAGATGTGTATTACATTATTATTGATTAGTCAGCAAACCACTTTTGAAATAAAACTAAAAGCCTATAATGGCACCACAATTCTTGCATTAAGCTATAACTATTTATACATTTATTGGTGGTCAATGAAGACTAGAATTTCGATATTTTCTCTTATGTTCACAATATAGTGAAAAGTTTTAGCTCTTTTTAACATGATAATTATTCTGTTTTATGAGACTAACTAGAACTAAAATGATAATTATTCTGTTTTATTAGCAGGATTTGTAAGAAATGCTTAGAGCTTTTTTCTCATTTCATTAAAAACTTACAATTAAAAGCTAGGTTAATGAAAATTCATAGATACATTTCTTGTTACTTGCATAGAGGACCAGATCTAATGAAGAATTCTGGCTTATGTTTAGATTTTAAACAGTATAATATTTCAAAATATTAAAAGTGGAACAGTAATGGGGAGAGTTGTGTGCATATACTCAACCTGCATGTTTCAACCACAAAGCCCCAGCATGACCTTAGTTCTCACTTTGTACGACCTCATTTGAGTAACATATCTATTTAGGGTTATATATATTTCTCATGGAATCTTTATTAATGCCTGGCCAATCAAACATTACTTATGGCATTACCTTGTAGTGCCATGAGTAATTTTTAAGATAAGCAAACCTCCTCAACATGAACCTTTTGATCCAGTAGTCATTATCTTGACCACAAGATTGGACTACATAATCAATTATGGAGAACCCGCTGTGAAGCAGCTTCTTATCATAAAACGTATTAATAATTAAACCACTCAAATTAAAAGTTTTAAATGAATCAAAACTGATAATAAAAGGCCTGGACAAAGCATAAAATTAATGAGCTGTTCAAAAGTTTGTTTCACTTCCAAGTCTGGACAGCAACTCAGTTGGTCACCATCCCAAGTATTGACCACCACTGGTGATGCTTAACTGTAGGTGGCCCTAAGTGGGTCAAGTTGCTACTAACTTTTGCTGCTTTAACTTGCACTGCTTTTGAGTTGCTTTGATTAGGAAAAATCAAAGACATGGAATTAATAGTTAAGTTATGATAAGATAAAACTATTGCAAGTTTGTGATATAAGTAAAGGTTCAGTCAAGCCTAATTCCCAACTTATAAGTAACATATACAATCCAGAATAGGAGACTGACAACTAGACCTATTGGTCTCAGAATGTATGGACACATGCTTTTTACTAGAAAATTTCACTTAAAAAAAACCTGATGATTTAGGTATTATCATTTTCCCCTATATAATACATCAGTATTTTTTTCGTGCATCCAAACATACAAGGCTATGCAGGCCTAAGAAAAACATTTATCAATCTTTTGTTTATCATACTTCGGCTTCGCTTTTATTTACGTCCATTGTATCATTGGCAATGATTTTCTCATGACTAAACAAATAACTTTATTCCTTTTCAATGCTTTATTTCTTCAAGCTATCCCTTACTAGTTTTAAAATCGTCATTACCGCCAAGTTTGAACTTAATTAAGATTTTCTGGAATCGTAAGTTTAGCCTTTTCTATGCAACCCATCTCAACAAAAAACAACAGATGATTGATTAACCATTTTTACTCATCTTGTAATTCCAGATTACTATACTGAAATTTCTGAATATGACACTATATTTCAATATGTTGCGTGCATCTATGTTTCTACAGGTATTTTTTTGTTTCAGAATAAGAATTGGAAAAAGTACATCTATATCTACTCTCACAGTGTAGCTTGCATGGATTACTTTGTAACATTGGGTAGTGGAAGGTATCATTTATATGACAACTTTTAAGTGAAGTTTTTGTATAACATTCTTGTTGTTGAAGACAGCTTTGTAGAGAAGTCTACATTATATATTTTGCAAATTTGGTGTTATTGCTTTTAAAAATACTATATATTTTATTACCTACTTTCTGTAGAAAGTTTTTTTATTGACCAATTCAAGTTTTTGTGTATTATTCACACAAAAAAAAAAGTGAATTTCCATAGTGTGGTTTTTGGTATATGCATTTAAATCCAAAACATATTTGTAAACATCTCTCATTTGCTGCAAATGTCAACTCAAAAATTGCCATTTTTAATTTCGTGTTACATGGAGAGCTGTATTAATGTGGTGCAGAGTCTGTACAAGAAAGAAATGCTTCTAATTATAAATTCAGTGATGTAACATAGGAAAAAATTTCTTGCTGAGTATGAATATACATATTTATTATTATCTGAAATATGCATGCTTTAATAAATTAATTTTTTTAAACACATTTGAGTACATTAGTCTCGAATTAAGGGAAGATTGACTCAGTTAATAAAAAACTCCTTTCTGATTAGAAGTAAATCTTATCTTTATGCCACTGCGTGGCCAGCACAGCGTTGCCAGTGACAGATCTTCTCGTGGGGTCTGGTGTGACCATTGCTCGCCAACCCCCGGTAATTGCTACATATTGCCATGTGCAACGCCATGACAGCCTCGAAGTGGCTATTATCAACAACATAAACCAAAACAAGCTAGAATCAGAAAACTTGGTATACTTCCAAAGGCTGACGTCAGCAATTGAAAATCGCAAAATTCGTTCCTTCTTCATTCAAGGTTCAGGAGACGTCACATTCCGGAGATAAAAAAGAATGGTGAAAAAACTAATAAATTAATATTTAAATGTTCTAGATTAAATTTTAAATTTTGGCCGCAGTATAAAAATCGCAAAAAAATTGGACTACATGTGTGCTAAATTTCATTATTGCAAGTGCTAGAGATTCGTCAGAACACTGCGTACTGAGGGACAAATAATTCCTTTCAATAACAGTAGAGATATTATCGTCTTACAAGTGAAACACCCAGTCAAATTTTCATGTGAATTTTTTATGTTTTCTAGACCAGAATCTGGTGGTTTAGACTCGTTAAATTTGCTGTCATTTTTTCTCCACATGAAGGTTTAGATTTCTTCAAAAACACACTTAGTGAGTAGAATTTCCCAGAACTATGTTTTTTGACATAGTGTCTCACTTGGAAGTTGATGACATTATTTTCACAGTAAATCATACAACCATAAATATGATAGTTTTAAAACTTTATAAAATAATTTTTAGGACAACATGTAGTAAATTAAAGTTCCCATAGATTTTTTAATAAATTTGGTCATTACATCTAATGTTTTCCTTTAATTTAAATTGTTCTATTTGCCTAAGGTAAATTTAAAATTAACTTTACCCACTTGTCAACCCTCATGGATTGGGTCAAGTCTGCTCACACAGTAAACAAAAAATATAGTTCTTTTAATCTTAATTTCGACACCAATTTGATAACATTTTACAAAAAGGTGTAAAATTTTGACGATTTAGATTAAACTTTTTTTATACCATGTATGAAATCCAAACGATTTTCTCAGTATCCTAGTACCTTGTTTAACATTTTTAAACCTGAAATTTCAGGGGTGGATCAAGTCTCCAGTTTTGTCAAAATATCTAAGCTACTAAAACTAATAAGAGCAGTTTTAAGTTACAAGTTATGCCAAATACAAACTTTAAATGCATCGCCTGAAAAATTGTGATTTTTGAGTTGTAACATTGCAGCAAATGAGGAGTGTGAAGTGGCATTTAGATTTAAAAAACCTTGTTTTTGTTTTGAGAAAGGATTATTTTGTGCCAAAATAAGTTCGTTTCGAATAAGATAGCATTTGTTTACCTGTTTTTCAAACAAACATCGTAACTTAGACTCAAAGGCACAGTATGTTATGTTCACTTATTAACTTCATGCCTACTTACCCTTTTGCCCTCTTTGTTGGCAAGTCATAAGATTTTTTATGTCTATTGAATCTGAATATATTAAACTTAAGTGATGCTCTTAAATATTAACATCAAAGTTTTAATATACATAATTTTAAAAAACCTGCTTGCCTTTTTGCATATTTAAACATATGCAAAACAACGTCAAAATATTACCTTAAATCAACTGGAAACACGTTTAGGGAACAATGCTTTATAGGTGCTGTATTAAGAATAATTCTGTATATCTTGGAAACAATTTGAATAATTAATGACTAAATAAATCATGGAGCAAGTTCTGTTTTAAATATGTATCATTTTTAATGATACATTCAGATAACTTTGATAGTGAAAACTCTCTATGAAATTACTGAATTTTTTGAAGTTATAAAATGTATTTGAAAAGTAAGTGTTCAGATCAGAAGGCATGTTTCCTCTTTGATCCTTTCTTTCCTTTGTTAAATTTTCCTGGAAAACCATGAGCGAGATGCACCGCAGGCTGTAACTCCCTTACTGTACTTATTGTGATGCTAAAGTTAAGTAGATATTGAAGTGAGGCTAAATTAAATAGTTTCAGAGTAGAAGGCTTATGTTATTGTAAGAAACATAATTTAATCTTTAAAAATACTTTCCATAATTCTTTCTTTCCAATTCTATAATTCAGTTATATTATTGCTAGACAGCAATAGTAATTCTCTCATCTGCAAAGTTGATAATTGAGTTTTCTATCAAAATTACTCATGAATACATAAATTAATACATTTCTAATGAATATGCAAAGTTATGCAATTCTGTTTTATTAATTTGATAATGAATTATGAAGGTGATAAAATATTGCATTTTAGAGTATTTCAAGAACTAATTATTTTATGTTATAAATGTATTATTTTTCATGGAAAGACTGGATTTCTTAAATCAATTTTTTTCTTAAACAGTTATTCTTGGTTTGATGATTTTGTGATATTTTAATGTTTGATGGTTTTGTGAATTCTCTATTGAAGCACTAACGGCCGTATTCACAAGTCCGAGTTAACTCGAGGATCAACGATAATCCGCGAGTTATCGAAAAAACCGTATTCACAAGTCCTGATCCGTGGTTTAAACTGCCGTTTCGGTGTTACATTTTGATCCTCCGAAATCGGCGAGTTAACTCGCGAGTTACATTTAACGCATGCGCAGTACCATCTTTTTGGAAAAGCAAAATGGAGGACACATTTCATTCTATGCTCAATTACAGTATTCTTTCGACGACTGGACTGGATCTGTCATTACGGAGCACCTTCTACACAGCAGCTCATCTCATCATCATAATATTGCTTAAATAGAAAAATTTAAACATATTTTTATTGAAATTCAAAAGAAAAATGAAAATAAAGGTAGCTGCGTAAATCTTAAACAAGCAGCTTAGCGAAAAGATAGATGGCGCCACCTCTGTCCTATAAGCCGGAGAGAGCGAACGGTAGAAAACGACCATGGCAGATACAAATTCGGCGTAGAATAAAAATTATTCTGTTGATTTATTACGAATGAGAGAAAATTGACAATGCAAGTTACTTTTCACGACACCAACACACACCCATACTGACAAGTATAAAGATAATCAGATTACATACATCTGTCAAGACATTGTGTACAATTCTTTCTTGCCAAATTTAGGTTTCCATAAAAATCCAATTTGAAATTAAATACCTTTGCATTTCTTTTCCCAAACCCACATGAAAATGCTGTGCGAGTCCTATTTATTCACAATTTGGAATCAATTCTACGGTGAAGTACGTGCTTGATCAGTATGAATGCATATTGGGGCGTCGTAACCAATGTAAACAATACCACGTGATCGTGAGGTAGCCAATCACAGCGAGCGTCTCATTTTAATCCCCGGATCACTTAACACGCCGTTTAAGAATACCGTTTTTGATAATCCTCGAGTTAACTCTTACTCGCGGATCAACTGATTCTCGAGTTAACTCGAGACTTGTGAATATGGCCGTAAGTGCAAGAGTTATTTGACAAATCAAAAAAATATGTATTCATATTGCATTATGAATGTTAAAACATGCAGCTTAAAAGTGCTGTGGAATTTCACTTAATTTGTTTTGTTAATCAATTTTAATTTTATTAGTGAGTTTTAATTTTAAGTTATGTATGATATAAGTATGTGTGGTTTCCTCTATTTGTATTTATTAATTTTTAGTTACATTTTGTTCCAATAGCAGACACAAGCTTGTCTAGCTATAGCAGTATATAAGATGACTGACTGTGGGGGATATTTAACAGTCTGATCTACACAATTTTAAGTATTTTACCTGAAATGATGTTCTGTATATATTTTTCAGCTTACTGACAGTATTTTGTCCAACACTATTAAAGTATTTGTTAATTTTAAATCATCCCATTCCATTTAAATTCATGCTTTTGCTTAAAAAGATTTTTAAGATAAGTGTTTGGTTCTTTTTTTGTCTGATTAAATTTAGAAGATTCAATCTTTTAATAAAATTCCTAAGTTCCTACAGAAATTTAATATAAATATATACTCAGATTAAATAATTATAAGCTATTGATTAGAAACCAGATTGTCAAATCATAGTTTCTTTAATCCCTGAACCTGCATAGAAGAAATCTCTGAAGTATTATATTTTATGGAATATATTCTTTTTAAGGGAAGTAAAAAAGGAAAAAGTTTAAAAGTTATTGTTGGTCATTTATAATTTGAGAAATCATATTTTAATTACATGAAATATAATTATATATAAAGATTTATACTGAACTCAGAAGTGTTATTGATCCAAACATCCTGAATTTTAAAGAATTACAATATGAGAATGTGCAAGGATCATATTTGAATGACCTGGTAAAAATCAATTTATAAAAAGTGAAAGTTTTTGATACATAGATTTTCATATAAATTTGGTAACAATAGCCAGAGAAATTTCTGAAATATGTACAAAATAGCTCCCTTTAATTACGAGCTGATGCCTTCAAAAAATTTCAGCTTCTACCATTTTAATACTGGGTATAAGAAATTAAGATGTATTATAGAATATATTGTACTAATTTAAGCAATTTGTAAAACGGATTTCTGTTTTATATTACCATACTAAAGTGTTTTCTAAAAAGTAAATATTTGTTTTCAATTAAACTGTTATTTAAATTAGATAAGTTTTGTATTTTCTTGTATGATTAAATTTTATATCACTTAACTTTTTGTATAAAGTTGTACAAGAGTTTTGGCTTTAGAAATGATTTTTCATTATTGAACTACATATTTCAATTTATGTTCTTGTTACACTTTGCAGTATTTTGCTTAAAAATTCATAACTTATATAATCTATATATTATTTTTTTATTATGAGTGATTCATTGTTAAGTTTTGCTATCTAGAAGGTAAGCTGATCTTTTATTTTGTAGTCACTATGCATTGGCATCAAAGTTTTACAATTTTGTTTTTCGTATTAACTATGCCTTAGTTCTTTTATTTCTCTTAAGTCTATTGTCCAAGTTTTGTCAAGCTTTTTTTAATTAGGCGTCACAATGAGACTTTTTCCAACTATTTCATCCTAATAATCATAATGTCATTATGAATTCCATCTTTGATTGCTGCATCAATACAGTTTTTGTATTGATTATACATTAATTTCCAATTTAATTTTAGAAGATGCAAAAACCAATCAAAGTTTCTACTGTTTTCAAAATCCCATTTTTCTATTTTGTCTTTTATATCTTTATTAGAATAGCTATTACATATAATACATTACTGCATTCCATCAAAGATTATGCAAATCTGATACAGCTGGATTTATTCTACAAAAGTAATTTTTATGCTTTGAACTAATACAGCTGTATTTAGTAGGCTGTAGTTTCTGCACAAAGTATTTTTATATTACCTTTCTTAATTAATGTTGGATGTATACTTTTTGTATTATGTATCTATTGCATTTCACTGTAATGGAGCATTTATTATGATATACATAATTTTAAAATATTTGATCTTTTAGTCATTTTGTTGTATTATATACTATTTCTACCCATTAAAATAAACATAGTTACAGTTACATGTGTTGGTGTTTACTTAAAATTAACTAATTAAATTAGTAACAGGATTATGAAATGCTATTTATTGATATCACTGAAATTATGTATAAAATTATCACTTATCAAAGTACCAGAATAACAAATTCACATTTATTAAAAATATATTAGTAAACATCTATAATAATTGTTATCAATCTTATCCTGATAAACTAATCTGTTTCTTAAATGCAAAATATTCGACTTTTTAATTTTCTTCTGCCCTGAAAAGATAAAATACAGTTTTTTAATATAAAATTTTAAATCATTACATTTACTTGCATAAAATTTTAATGTTCATTAAACCCTTTTGCTCCTGTAAAAAAGTTCCACTCTTTAAACAAAAGAAAAATTAGGACCTTTTTTAAGTCAGATTGAAGCTATATTTAACACAGAAGTAGACTAACCCATGAATGTGCAGATGAACAAATGTTCAGGAGTGCTGACTGCCCAGTTTTTAGAAAATAATTTTTATTTAATCTACATATCAGCTTGCAAGTGAAACAGTACAAAAACAGTTCTGAGAAAATAAAGGAAAAAAATTCTCCCCATTCAAGCTAAACTCACCAAGATCTTTTCTAAAAAAATTCAACCTTCATAGAAAAGAACGACCTATTGGACTTCACCAGTTGTTTCACTTGCAAGCCAACGATTTAGTATGCCTTCAATTTTAGATTATTTACCAAAATGTAAAATTTAAGAATATCTTAAAAAAAATTTGAAACATATTTTAATTATATTAATTTGCTTTAACAAATTCAAGACTAAGATTAACATCGACTTGTTAAGTCATGCTATGGCTAAAATAATATATATATATATACCCCCTATTAAAAAAACACCCTGTTTAAAAGTATATCATTCTCAGACCCGAAAAAAAAACAGATTTTCCTCAGAAATGTTTATAAGTTACTATTCTCATTATTGTAAATCCAAAAAAATCAGTTATATTTTTTTTGTTAGGGGTGGTTGGGGTAGGGGGCAAGTAATCATGTGATACTTCAGGGTTAATCAAATACAAAGTTTAATTGTGTTGTCTGAAGCATGTATGAAATTTTATGCTCCTAATTTTCATGACAAATCGCAGCCTAAAAACCATTTGACCCTTTGCTTTTGAAGGGCAATGTATTAAAATATTTCATGACTACTCATACTTCAAAATACATTTAAATAATAAATCAATACATTCCTGACTAAAAACAGTATTATTTGAAAACTTAAGATTCAACTTTATGTATAAAGCAATTTCAACAGCTGAAACTTTTGCATTGACATGAATTTCAACAGATACACCTTAGAAAATTTAAACTACCACCAAAGAGATAATTACTCCCTGTAAAATAATTGAATCAGTGAGTGCAAAAACTGACAAGAGTCCAAAGATTTTGGAAACTGACTTTATAGCATAAATAGGTTTGTCTAGAATCGACCTGTAATGTGTTAAGAAATTGCATTAGTTCCTGGCTTAACTTTGTTTTATAGGGCCATAGAAAATGAATTGAGTGCAGAAACTACTTGAGTCACTGACTCTTATGTTTCCTGCATCCAGTTGTCTTAAATTTGAATTTGATAGTTTCTGTCCTCAGCTATTCAACTATCATGAGAAATCTTAGAGCTTAAAGTGCTTTGAGCATTGGATCAAACCTGTAGAAATAGACAAGTAAATTTGTAAATTTCATATGATTGAGGTGTCCCAATAACAAATTAAATGGTGAGGGACCAGTATCAATACAAGATCTGTGTGCAGATTGCAAGCCCTTGAATCAGACTATCCAAAACCATTTCCTCATAAATTGATATAACTATAGATGCAGCTTGTTTCAAAAACAATTACTATATTATAAATTTAATAACATTTTCTAAAATTATTAGTGGTGAGGTTTATACGGCAAAGCTCCCCTTTCTTGCCTACTTTAGTGCATCAAATTAATTAGTGTGTCCAAAGCAACAAATATCAATGAAAGTAAGCAAATAAGTTTTTCAAAGATTTATCCCACCAAAAAAAAAACAAGTAGACAAACAACGAAAGGTGTAGGGGGACCAAAGAGGTTATTCAATACCTACTTCATTAGCACAAGGAATTTAATTCCCATCCAATACACCCATAATGTGTTTGGCACAGCAGTGCTTGGAGCTTAAAACTGCCCAAGTTACTTGTCATTGATCTTGGTTTTTGAATATAAGCAAAATGAAATGGGCAAGTGTTCTAGTAAAAAATACTGCTTTTGTAAAATATGTGCTTGAAGAAATATTTACTATTAAGGATTTCAATATACACTTTCTACGGATTATCCATAAATTTTACGGATTTCCACTTAATTTTACTGGTTTATGGATAGGTCTGCCTTTTTTACAGAATTTTAGTATTTCAATCGGACATCGTTTTTTCTATCGTACTCGACGAGTGCAAAAATGAAGCAATGGATGAGTTTAAATGGTATGTAACACCTTTTTGGATGCAATGTGTTGGTACTCATAAATGTTTTTTTTTTTTTTTTTTTTACATTGGATGTATTTAGTTTGGTATTAAAACAACTACTGCTTTGCATGGTTTCTGCAGTTGATAAAAAAGTGAATTTTTACTTATGCATTTTCAAATACAAATAATACTAATTATTGTGACTTACGGATATTTCTAACACACATTAATTCATGTATTTATCTTGTTTTATGGCAATGGGCGTTAGCGCAAAAGTTTTACTGATGCAGTTTTCAAAGTTCGCAAGTATACAGTATAATGATTTTGCATGTTCAACTGTCCTTTTTAATGCTCCCTCCTGGATAAAACAGACAAAAGTGTAAATACATCAAATTAATAAAGTGTTGTAGTTAAAGTAAGCTAAACAACTTACATTAGGAGACACTGTAGAACGAGACATGACTTCTCTAATACTTGAAGGATATAATGGTAAATTTTCTGTATATTCTAAGTTTAAAGCAAAGTCCTGCAACATCATATTATTTAGTAAAACGTTAAAAATACAGAAGTGTGATCACAAGAATCTAATTTTCATATTAATTCTAATCTATCATAAAATCGTACATGGACACATTGGAAATAATCTTATTTTAACACATAATTAAGATTTATAATATAATTACTTTTAAAGAACTAATTCCATTAAATAAATGAGCCCTTCAAAGCCGAAGTGGTGTAAGTTCATTTTCTGTAAAAATCTGAGTTAATGCGGGTAACAAATTCTGAATAAGGAAAACTACTTATAGGAAAGGTGATGTAACTCCTAATTCCCCAAATACGAGTAACCACACAGTCTCTATATCTCGAAACAATGTTTAATGGACTTACACCACTTTAGCTTTAAACGACTCAAATAATGAAAGAAATGTCATAAATAACAGTGTAACCTTTGAGATAAGATTTACACATCCAAGTGATTTTCATTGATATTTTTACTAGAAATTCTGTGCTCGGATGGCAAAATGTTATAAGTTACTTTTCCCAAAAAATTGATTAAGTCTCATCCTGGAGTCTGTTTTTTTAATGTTTAGAAGGTGGCAAAATGTCGTAAGTCCTTTTCTTTCCGTTTATGAGAAAACAAAGATGAAAAATTGTAATAAGTCAAAAGCTACACAACCATATGTTGAATTTTGAATCTTAAAATTGCTGTTTAATTTTTTAATAAACGCCTATAAAAATTTAATAGGCGTACAAAAATAGTCAACATAAAACTGTGCATTTACAAGTTTATTAGATACTAGCCACTGCGTTGCACGTGACAGTTTCTATAGTGGAGTTATTGGTTTGCGAAGCAAACCAAATGGGAATTCGTAGCCTATTGGATAACAGCCATCACGGATTCCCAATTGGTTTGCTTCGTAAACCAACCCACGGGCAACGCCGTGGTGGTCTCGTCATTGTCAAATTCGGCAAAATTCAAATTGCGAAGAGATCCAATCGGCGTAACGTCACGATCTCTTGCGAAAATATTTAAATATCAAATTGAAAAATTATTTATTGCTTGTAAAAATTATTTATTACAAGAAAATCCAGGAATATAAAAATAGTAAAATTTTCCGCAGATTTCAAATCCGTTGAAATTTTCAATCCTATCTTAAACGATCCCGATTTTTCAAAAAAGAACCAAACAATGCCAGTCAAAATGTTCGCTGTGGAATCGTTTGAGTGGAGACTACGCATTCCCATTCCCATTTAATTGAGAGCGAAAGGTGAAAAATGTGCTTGGTTTCAAAGGCTGACGTCAATAACGACGATTGTGATGTACCGCAGAAGGGAAAATAGCAGAATTCCGTCCTTTCTTCCAATTGCCGGATCGGGACGAAACAAAGATCCAAAGGTGAAAAAAAAAATTATTAAATTCATTAAAAAATATTCCAGATTGAATTTTAAAATTTGCCTCGACCTTAAAATTACAAAAAATTTGGACTATCTGTGTGCCAAATCCTTAGATCCGGCAGGACTTTGCGTGCAAGAAACAAACAAACAGACAAACACTTCCTTTTATAATATTAGAGATGTGTGATTTATACTGAATGAAATAAATTACATTGAATTTTTAAACACACTGTTAAATTAAATACTTGACTTTTTCACCAAAGTTTATCTGAAGGCTGTTTTCAGCTATCAAGAAATTGTTTGTGTAATTATTAAATTTTATATGATTAAACCTGTTAATTCATCCAAAAGTTCGGTTTGTTATTAAACGAAATAGTTTGACAAAATTATTTTTGTTATAAGTTTTCAAGGTTGCCAGAAGGTTATTTCTGGTTTCAAGGTTTTCTTGTTGAAGGTTGTCTTGCTGAAATACAGTCAAAGCAAATTTTGTGCATAGATTTAAGAGGCTTTAACACGAAACAAAGAAATGTGCTTCCTTTCTGTACTTTCTTACGCCATTTTACACATCTACCAACTTAAAAAAAAAAAAAAAAAAAAAAAATTCTGGATCAGAATTCAACCTTTGAATCCTTGCATACCTTGTTTATATCTCACAGTATCTCCACCATTGGTTAGTTGATTCAAACATGGAAGGGTTTTTCGGTGTAAACAGATCAGATGGTCTACGAAGGTTTTACTTCTGCAGTCCAAATGGTCTCACAGTAGCTTGACGTGCTGCTCTAGTGCGACTTAAAATTCGACTACCTATCAAATGCTCTCTCATACCTACTATCGGGGTTACCTTAAAATGTAGTTACCACACCACTGTCGCGCTTAATCTAATTGGTGTTTACCAATCAACAATCCTATAATTTCGATTTTATTTGCAATTTTTATTGGTCAAGTAATGAAATCGTCAACTGATGTCACGTTCAGAATACATACAGGAAACATGTATTCCAGAAGTACTACAGCCACCTTGTCATGTCCAAAAGTTAAGCATAATCGCTGTTTATGTGAAAATCTACATCGGAATGCGGGTGTGATAGGGTTATGGAAGAAATAAATAATGCAAAACAATAGCCACTCATGCTGCACAAGGATTTCCCACCCCATACTTCTGATAAGGGTTTGGATAAGTTGTGAGCTCGGAGAGTTCCAAGCCTCACGAAAAGCAGTTTTCAATTCCGGAACGGAGTTTGGGTGGCGAAGGGCTGCAATATGTCTCCCGAGCATTTCCTACACATGCTTTTTGGATTTAGATCAGGAGAGTGGGCAGGCCACTGCATGCGCTGGATATCTTCACTTTGAAGGAAGGCGTCGACCAGGGCTGCACGGTTGGGAGGCACGTTATCATACATGAATACGAAACCCGAACCGACACCTCGAAACAGGCGAACACTAGGCTCAATGACTTCATCTCTGTATCTGACCGGTAACAGACACTGTGTCAAAGATACGGAGTCTATGCAGTAGTCCAGCATGATGCCTGCCCAGACCATGACTCCCCGAGTGAAAACGGGTTCCATGTTCTCATCAGATCGTGCTATGACAAGGATCAGTTTACAGACTAAATCTGGACTCGTCACTGAAGATGACATTGCCCCACTGTTGTCGATTCCACTGTCGACCTTACAAACTCCTCGTGTAAACGCGCGCGTTTCTGTGCAGACGTCAGGGGGGTGCAAACTGCAGGTCGTTTGGCAGAGACCAACGTGTCCGGTCTCCTGTAAACATTTTGTCTCGAAACTATGACTCCTGTGGCGGCTGTCAGGCAGAACGATGCCTCTGACGTCGCGCAGTTATCGCCAAATATTGGTCTTGCCGAGCGGTTTTTACCCTTGGTATTGGTCGTAGGGTAACATCTCCAGTGGTTTGGCACCTCTGCCAGTCTGGAGATAACTCACTGAGATACATTCAGAATTCAGAGACGCTCCGGTTTGGGATCGACCGGATTCCAGCATTCCAATAATTCGTCCCCACACAAACATGTCCAGTTGGCATCTTTCGTCCTTATTGATTGTTAACAAAGCTCCGTACTACAGTAATTTCGAAATTTCTGTCTAAACTGATCATGCCGCTCGAGGCCGTTTTGTACTCGTTCCGACACGCGCCGGCGTTTTACGCATGTCGATTGAACTGTTTTGCATATGCAGAATGTTTTACCTTCGTCCCCCAAATATCCACAAGTGATTCTGAACCATTGTATCCATATTTACTCCGACTTTTACGTATTTTATGAATCAAGCTTAAGTTTTGGATACGAGAGTATATGTTAAACTTGACCAAAAATGTCCCTTTTAACACAAACAATTTAACCCTCCTTTAGTGGGGGCCTTTTTTTATATCAAATGATATTGTGGTGCATCTGGGAGATGCTCGACCGGCTTCTTTACTATTTGCACAAGTATTAATTATTCATTACAAAAGATTATGCAGTTAGGACATATTAAAATACAAATAACTGTAAAATTAGTTTAATTTTTCTATATATTTTTAGCTATTCTTTTTAATTTGAAACATTGAAAAGTCACCATGAAGATACATGGACCATTTGCATGGACTAGCAAAGGGTAAGTGCAGAAAACTTCTATTGTGCAACTACACACTTCTATTACCAACTGTTAAAAACTCATTCTTCACTCCCAAATAAATGTAAATAACGCATGTATTTGAAAATTTGTACTCAAAACTACCTTTTACAAGAAACTTATTGTCTGTCATGTACAGGTTTCGCTGTATTATTATTTTAATAGTTGTCCAATAACTAACACTTTGTATGATTTGACATACTAAAGCGACTCTTTACACTTCTATTGAATACAAATAAACGTTATTTTTCCTGCTTAAATGAAGCAACAAAAGTGAATGCAAACTGTTTAATGCTTACCTCACGTTCAGAAGATGTTATGTGATGTACTCCTTCGACGCCAGAACAATCATTACTTGCAATATCTACAAGTTTAGAATTTGAGTTTGGTAAAACAGACTCTCTGTTTTCTACATATGAATGGTCCATAAAGCAATTAATGCAGTCCCTTGAAGTACTGTCCATTAAGTCTGTATTTAGGTTAGAAAATACGGATGAATTTGATGCACTAGTGCTTTGTCCTGTATGACACACTTCACTTGGATCAGACACTTGAAAGTCATCGGTATTAAATCTTTGATCAGAAGAATCAGGCAAATAACTGTTCTGTTGAACTGACAGCGATAATTCTACAAGCTAAAAACAAAACAGAATAAGTATACGTCAAACATTTATAGCTTATGTTACATATGAGTTGAAGCATAAAAATCTTCATTTGTGGAATGAGTTTCTCATTCTAGTTTTTAAGGTTTCGTTTTTCGAACAAAAATAGTTTTTCTTTCGTTTTAACAACTAATTATTACACATGAAATATTTACTCAATTATTCAGAGAAGAGCACTTTAATTATGCATTGCTGTAGCAATTTATTAATAAAATTATACATGGTTCCCACTCTTTGGTGGGAAAAAAATTCAAGAATTCAAGGCCCATTTAAAGTTTTTCAAGGACTATCGTAACAAGGCAGAAATTCCCTCTGTAGCCCCCATTTTAGTAGACAACTTTTCTGAAGAACCTCTCCTACAATGTAACCTCTTCATTACCATTCACATACTTAACAATTCTAAACATATTTCTAGTCAATATTCAAGCATGTTATTTATGGGAAATAAAAAATTCTTAAAAAGAAAAAGTAAAGTAGCTGTTATTATACTTATGTTCTATATGTTCGAACTGACACAGAATCCCACTGACCTTGAGCAAAGAAAATAAACACATGCCTTGATGAGCAAGCGTATTTGGCGTATTCTTCAGAATCGGATTAAAATCACGCCTTTTAAGCGCGATTAAGTCGATTCATACTCAAGGAAATTCCAGATTAAAATTTTTCAAAATAAATTCAAGGACTTTCAAGTACTTTTCACCAAATTGAAGTACTTTCCAGGGCCCTTGAAAACGAAATTCAAGTACTTTTCAAGGCTCTTGGGAACACTGCTATAGTACAAAATATACATAGACTCCTTTCTTTACGTGTTTCTCAAAAAGAAATGTAACCTTTGTGCATAGCAAAATGACTCAATCGACTTTACTAGTCTAAAGATCACCACATTCTGGTTTAGAAAACAACTAGAATTAACTCACAGAATGTAAATGGAACAGAAACAAACCAGATATAAAAACGTGAGGGTGTAAAGCTAAATAAACATTAAGTTTATTTAAAACGAAATATTGTTCTTCAGTTCAGTCAGTTTCCTTTTTTGCATACTTGTAAAAGAGCATACCCTAAACTTATAACAGTATAGTTGATACTCTTTTCACAAATCCCAAGGGACAGTGGAAAACTTGTGTAGAATGAAACATTTCCTTAAAAAAAATTAAAATTGTTTAGCAATATTTTAGTTTGACTAATTTAAGTTTGAAAAATAGTTAGTTAAAACAAGCATCAAGTGTATACGTTTACATGTCGTTAGCTGAAAATCCTCGAATTGAGGTGGAAGAGTTCACTTCAATTTGGCATAGTAAAGATTCAAAAGAATAATCTAAACAAGAGCCTTTACTAATTGGATATTATGTGCATTTTTACTGGATAGTGACTTACACTAGGGGCCATTTTTCATGGGATCTAAGAGCAATATCTGGTTGATTTAGAGATTCTGTTTCCCATCTTTATAATGTATTGTGAATGTGAGCAAGTGCTCCAAGAAACTAATTTTTTATTAAGCATCTGCTACTAGCGTACTTGTAAATGTTATTGTTTTGATATTATATTTATTAAATAGGTGCAAACTATGATAAAAGTGAATGTATTTATAATTGGTACAGCTTCAGTCTAGTTTTATAGCAGTGGCAATGGCCTTTGCGCTTTTTTGGCGTACTTCTTAAGTTGGCAACGAAATAATTTTTTCAAATGAATCAATGAAATGAAACGACAGTTTAACGGATTTTGAAAGAATTTTCTAGATTATTCAAAATAACTTTTCGCTTGACGAGGTTGCCATAAAAACCGCAGTACAGGTGGGTTGCCTTAACTTGCCATAACTCGCTATTAGAAGTGTTCAAAAAAAAAATATACGCGAAGGCCGTTGCCCCCACTATAAACGTAGACTGAAGCTGTACCTTTTAATTATGCTCATGCAAACTGCAACCGTGATACAGAATGTGATGAAAAATTATTTTGGAAGAATCGGACAATGAGTGTAAAAAAGAGAGTTGATCTGCCTTCTTGGTCGTTTTGTAAAGTCAAGTTTGTGTGTAACCAAAAAGCTAATCTTAGTAAGCATAATTCAATCTTACTGATACTCTTACCACTCAAAGAGTGACAGTCTTCATCTCCAGTTGAATTAGGAAGACTCAAATCATACTATCTTCCGACATTAAATGGTGGCAACGGTAAGAGGACAGCGCCTGCCCTAGGACAGAGCTACCACACCAGGCGTGCCTTGAAGGGGGGGGTGATATCAAGTACTGCACAGAGAAAACTACAGCTATTTGTACATTCAGTTGGTGTAATTTTTACGAAACTTCAGTAGTAAACAGAACTTAACTACTTACTGAACAATATTGCACAAAGTATAAATTATTTCGACCTAATACAGAAATTTTCCAGTGCTAAATCGAGAAAAGTGCCGAAGAAGTATGTTGAATTTTTGATGTAATCAAGATTGTTGTTTAATAAAAATCTACTTATCGAATAAAGGTTGCTTTTTTAAGAAGAAGAAGTTTTTAACCAAAACACTCATCCTAATTCATACTAAGAAACAAAATGTAGCCTATATGTTGCTTAATCGATCGGTTAACCGACTGCATAGAAGGTGGTCTGAAATTTATGGTATGGGGAAACTAGATCGTGACTCACCATGAAAATGTTCTAGGATTGTCACTAGGTAAGGATGGTAGAAGTAAAAGAGGTGTATAAAATCAAAGCATGATTAAATGGCAATGTGACAAAGGGAAAATAAGATGCACTACAAGAGATACCAATGAAGCAGACAGCCTGGGTGAGTGTTGTTGCCCTTTTTTTAAAGAGAAATGATCAGGGATCCATACAAAAATATGTTCCTTTAAGCATGTCTTTTTGTCTAATGACAATGTATTGTTGAAGCAACAGGTTTAAGAATTGCACAGCAGTGCGTGCAGGTGACAGATCAGTGTTAGTTTTCGGAAATACCAAATTGTAATGATTATATTTGTCTTTAATAATTGTAGTACACCTGAGGTAGTAGTGGGGAAAGGTTATTTGTTTCATAGGTCTCTAGAAATTAAGATATTCGCAACTATGTCATTTTTAGAAAAAGGAAGGAACTGTGATCTCATTACTTTAAAGCATTGGAATTCAAGGAAACACTGAGCCCAAACAGACAGTTGTAGAACTGAAAAATATCATTACTGGAAGCCAGTGGCATGAAACGAGTTTATGAAAGGAATGCTTGAAAAAAGTTTATGAAAGGAGTTAAAAGAAATGGAAGAAAAGATGGAACAAAGGGAGTTTGAGCTGGAGAAGCTTAGGATAAAAAACTAGAACATGGTTCCTACTCTTTATTGCGAATAAATTTCAAGTACTTTTCAAGGCCCATTTAAAGTTTTTCAAGGGTTATCGGAAAAATGCAGAAATTTTCTCTGTAACCCCCCATTTCAGCATACAACTTTTCTGAAGAACCACTCCTATAATGTAACTTTGTCATTACCATTCGCATACTTAACAATTCTAAACATATTTCTAGTCAATACTTCAAGCATGTTATGGGAAAGAAAAAATTCTTAAAAAGAAAAAGTAAAGTAGCTAAGTTATTATACTTTATTCTTTCTAAGTTATTCTTTTTGTTCGAACTGACACAGAATTCCACTGACCTTGAGCAAAGAAAATAAACACATGCCTTTTTTTTTTCGCGGCTCTCTCCAGGCCCACTCTTTGTGAGGTTTAGAGTGTTTTCATGGCCCGGAGAAACACATGCCTTGATGAACAAGCGTATTTGGCGTATTCTTCGGAACAGTAATAAAACCACTGTTTCTAAGCACATTGTGAAGTGCGTGCGTTTCAAGCCGATTCATACTCGAGAAAATTCCAGATTAAAACTTTTCAAAATAAATTCAAGTACTTTGCACTAAATTCAAGTACTTTCCAGGGCCTTTGAAAACGAAAATGAAATTCAAGTACTTTTCAAGGATTTTCAAGGCCCATGGGAACCCTGTAGAATAAAGAAAAAGCAATAACTCAGTAGAAAGAAGGAGCAGTTATATCACTATGATAGTTATAAGAAATGATAGAGGAGAAGCAACAAAAGAAGTGAGAAAGGAAGCAACAAAGGGAGTTTGAGTTAGAGAAGCTTAGGACAAAAGGAAGAGCAGTTATAGCAATATGCATGTCCACATGATGAAATACATGCTAAAAGGGAGGCAGAGTCTCTGCCAATATTGCTGGTGGAAACATCTTGGAACAACCTATCAAGTAAGGGGATAAGAAGGTAGGTGTGTTGGTGGTAGAAAGCACCAATGAAGACCGGAAAGAGATGGGATGTTGAATATGGAAAGTTTCCACAAAGAGCAAGAGAGTGTGTTAGCGTACAGTGCATGAAAGCAATGTTGCCAAAGTTGCTCGTTTAGTTACTTGTGAGTAATGGAAAAGTTTCCAAACATTGAGTCTGGTAGGGATGAACTCAGATAATCAGTCAACTAATGGTAACTTCATTTTTAGAGAAAATCTTCATTAAAGGGTTTGTAAAGACTTCTACGGAGACAGATAGATGGTGCTCCTCTGCACATGCCGAGAAAACTTTTTTAACAAGTTGGATGAATGAAAGAGATGGTAACGGGTGTGGGGGACTCCTGTGACTGTGAGATTATTAAAAGTATAGACTCGTTTAAAAAAAAAGAAACCGAAATGTGTCGATTTTGATACGTTTATTTTTTAAATTTTGATTTGTGTATCGTGCTTTTCTTTTTGTGGGGTCAGGTGTGACTACTGCACACTGATGTTCGCCAACCCTCGATGATTGCTTCGTAAACCAACACCACAGGCAATGAATGCCGTGATGACCTCGAAGTGGCCAGTGTAAGGTATCAATCTGGTGTACAATTTTTGGCAGATTTCAAATCAGTTGAAATTTTCAATCTATCTTTAGCGATCCCGATTTTACAAAAAAGAACTAAACAATGCCAGTCAAAATTCGTTATTTGTTTTGCTTCCCTTCACTCGAATCGTTTGTGTACAGGAAATGAATCTGTGATCCCTTTGACGATCGTGAAAGGCAATTCATATTGGAAAAAATATAAAAGTTACAGCTAAAAAATTATTTATTTATAGAAAATAAAATTTTTAGGTATCGATCTGATGTAAAATTTTTCGCAGATTTCAAATCCGTTGAAATTTTTACTCTTATCTTCAACGATCCAGGAGATCTGTTTATTTGCTTTGTTCGTCCACTGAAATCGTTGCTCAGAAAATGAAAGGGAAGAATAAATTTAGAATATGTGATATCTTTATAGTGTTGCCATTCTAAGGAAAACAATAATAATTAAATGCCCATAAATTAATTAAAAAAATTATCAACATGAAATTTTAAAATTCAGGCAGGACACAAAATTTGCAAAAATTTAGGACTACCTGTGTGCCAAGTTTCATTATTGTAAGTGCCATGGATTGGTCAGGACACTGCATACAGAGACACAGAGAAACACTGCCTTTCATAATAGCAGAGATGAAAGAAGTATAAGATATTAGAAACAACTTACTTCAGCAACAGTTTCACGTGCAAAATAACTCATAATTTCTAATGCCAATTCTGATAGAGATAAATAAGTTGGACTTTCTGCCAGTAGCCAATCCAGGAACCTCTGATCTCCACCTGTAGGAACTGAAATTCAAATTGAAAAGTGAGTTTAAAAGAGAAATGTAATATGCTCATACATTCGTATAATAAAATATGAAAATTTCTTTAAAATTTAATTGACTTTAAAATGTTTTATGAGTTTCACTTTTCAGTCAATAATTCACTGTAAAAGAACCCTATATTTAAATATTTTTACATTCGTTTTTTGTTTAATAGTGAATTATTAACTATGTCAAATACTTAGTTTAATTGTAAAAAATTATATTAACTATACACATTAACCCTCTGAGGGGTTTGCATACATAAATCCATAGTGAAACCTGCACAACCCTGCGTGATTTCTATTCAGTTTTGATCGATAGAATCTTTCCTAGGATTCATTTAAACAATAGGTGTGGTGATTTAGTCATTATGTGTGTAGTAACGTAAAGCAACGAGCCGTGGTAGCTCAGTCAGTAGAGCGTCGGGCTCGCATCGGAAGGGTTGTGGGTTCCGTCCTCAACGTAGACTGCAATTCTGATGGTTGCGAGATCGGCGCTTGGACCTGGCTAAAGACTGTCGTGTTCACTAATGGTGGCTGGGGTACGTTAAATAGGTTGTGGTCCCAAAGTCCCCCATGTTCCCATACCAAATCAATACCTCTGGGGGTACCTGATCAGGGGGTTATCGGCCTCTGATTGGGATCTAAATTACGATATGTGTGAGTGAATGGATGTGTGAAAGGGACCTTCCTGTAAAACGGATGTGTCATGCATGAAGAAGTCCAACCCTCCTGGGCAATGGCACCCCCAATTGGGCCATATATGGCCCGCATGACAACAACAACATAAAGCAACACTCCACTATTAGGAAATTTCATAACAATCAGAGTTAACATATGTTACGAGTGTTTATAAATACAATTGATTTTATTTAGTGAATTATGACAAATATCATTCTTGTATTATTGAATTTAAAATGTGGAGTTTTATTTCATGAAAGTAAAAATTCATATTATGGTTATTAATGAATATTCATGAATAAAAAACAAGATTTAATTCTTCTTAAACCATAAAAATGTTTGATGATGGCTGTTTTGTAAAGTATTTAATGGAATTTTTGTTCTATAACTCAGTGGGGATTATACATTAAGTGCTCATTTACCAACAATGGTTTAGTTAAAAGGAAAAAAACTTAAATACATATTTATCTAATTACATTGAATATCAAGTATCAATTGTGCATTTGCCATGATAAACTACCAATTTGTTTTCAATTAACAGCAATGTACATTAATTAAAAATATTTCTTATGATGCACTGACATTTTTATAGGTAAATAATATACAGAAGCACTTACAAAAAGACACTCGAAGCTTTTGAGCATATTCCAAATATTGATCATCATTCATTTTTAATGTTTTAAAATACCTCATCTGAAATAATAAAAAAATTAATTCAGCAAATTTTATAATTTCTGTAAATTTATGAGCATTGCAAACTCTTATACATGTACTGGTGTTATGTAATATTAAAATATTTGATGGTGGCTCTTATGTAAAGTACTTAATGGAATTTTTTTTCTATAACTCAGTGATTATACATTAAGTGCTCATTTACCAAGAACGGTTTAGTTAAAAGGTAATAATCCCTTTGTAATGTTTTAAAATACGTCATCTGAAATAATAGAAAAATAAATCCAGCAAAGTTTATAATTTCTGTAAATTTATGAATATTGCAAACTCTTGTACATAAACTGGTGTTCAAAATTAAGGGAATATGCATATTTTATAGAATTTTTTTTAAGAGTACTGAAGGAATGGTAAAACTTTTGCTTCCAAACAAAGATGCAAATCTTTAGTGTCGAATACGTAAGCGTACATGTGCATTAAGAGGAACAGGTTTCTAAGTGCGCATGAAAATTTCTGCTCTTTCTTGACTCGCACACATTGGCAAATTTCTAGGTGTTTCTTTAGCAACATTCAATGAAATTCAAAAGCAAACAGATAAACTGAGTAACTACTAATGTTTGGATGATGGAATGAGATGTCGAATCATCGGGAGACTGGAAGCAGGGCAGTCTTAAGTGCAGATTGCTAGACTTGAATGTAACGCCTAGCGTCGTGTCCAACTTATGGGAAAAGTCTAAGGATGGTGTTTCTGTAGAGGGAAAGCCTAGAAAAGGTCGCCTGAGAGCCACGGCGGCAAATGAAGATAGATGTTTGTCCATTACAGCGATGTGTAACATCTTATCAGCTCTCTCGTGATCTTCATGTGGTCACAGGAAGTTGAGTTTCAAGGGTTAGTTTCCAGAAGGCTACATGAAAGAGGTCTTTTTGGAAGAAGACATACTGTTTGCATCTCCCTCATTTTTGTGCACAGGAGAGCCCATTTAGCGTTTGTCCATTATAGTCACGTGTAACAGCTTCTCAGCTCTCGCGATCTTCATGTGGCCACAGGAAGCCGAGTTTCAAGGGTTAGTTTCCAGAAGGCTACAAGAGAGAGGTCTGTTTGGAAGATGATATACTGTTTGCGTCTCCCTGATTTCTGTGTGCAGGAGAGCCCATTTAGTAAGGTGCAGAGAAAATCGACTTTGGACTAGGGATTAGTGAGGGACCGCACTATACACCGAGTCCCGGTTCAGCCTAACCACTGATTCTTGACGTACGTTCATCTAGAGAGAACCACTGACCCACAACCTGTCCTCCAACATCCCATAAAGAGACCACTATGGCAGCGGAGGTTTGATGGTCTGGGCCTGCATCAGATTGGGTGGGCGCACAGATCTCCATGTCTTTGACAGAGGCTCTGTGACTACTGTGAAGTACAGGGATGAGGTCTTGGAACTCTATTTACCTTTTCAGGGGTAAAGTTGACCCCGATTTCATTTTTATGGATGATAAAACTCATCCACATAGGGTTCATCTGATTGATGAATATCTAGAAAGCGAGGATATTCACCAGATGCATTGACCCGCCAGATCTCCAAACCTAAACCCAATAGAGCAGCAGTTCCCAACCTGAGGCATGCGTACCTTTGTGTGGTAAACCGGTTAGGTGCACACAAAAATACTATTGATAATGGCGGAAAACATCAGAAAAAGAAAATTTTTATTCTTGCATTTAAAAATACAGCCATCCATGCTTGCGTATGAATTTTGCAACCTCATTTCATGTTCACACAGGCTATAGATCTGCTCACTAAATAAAATATTATGTTTCATTAGAAATGAAACTGCATCTTCAACCATCAAATGCATTTTAGGAGATGAAAAAAAAAGTGAAATTTTTTTTAACCTTTACGTAAAAAATTCCACCCCTTTGTTTAAAAATTTTTTTTTTTATGTATGAAAATATATTGAAAACAAAGGGGGATAAAAAGTTTTAGTAGTGCCAAAATTAAATAAGTTGTAAAATTAAAAAAAAAAAAATTATAAATAAAAGCATGTAAATTTTATTAGGTTAATTTGATTAATTAACTAACCTATTATTATATATTACTCGAGATGGTTCTGCAATAGACTCTAGCATCGTGGCTATGAATGCCTTGGAGATGGGAGGGGGCACAAAATATTATTGCACAAGTGTGCTTCTTAACCACAGTGTGGCTCAGTGTGGGTGTAATCATAAAACAAAAGTCTAATCCAGGGTTATGGGATGGCAATTGCCCCTCGTCTTCCCCCTATCAGAATTAAGGACCTGAAAATAGCATTATTGGAGGAATTGGGACTGACTGCCACATGGTCTCACAAATTGCTTCATTTCCATTATAAATTCCATTTGTATACGTTGCGGCAATTTTGTATAACTTTAAGGGGGACCACACATTAACCCATTTTTTGTGTCAATATTGCAATCTCTATTAGACCTTCCTTTGCTGACGGGTCTAACGTATGATCAAGCGTGTACCATAGCTGTTGTATGGTTATTTTTTGGAGTATTTCAACCAATGTTCATAACTAAATATGCGCAGTAGTTCTGGAGATAATTGCCCCAAAGTGAAAATTCTCTTAATTTTCAACACCAGAGTAGATAACTAGCTCAAAGTTTCAGGGAGGATTATAAAGAAAAAACTAAACAAGTGAAAGATGACTTCCTTCATATTAAGCAAAAATTGATTAAGATATGAGTATCTTTAGGCATGACTAATAAAGGGCTCGAAATACCAGGGTGCACATGAAAATAAAATTGTGCACCTAATTTTTTCCTGCTAGGTGCACTCAGTGCCCCTAACGTTAAAACAAAGGGTGGGGGAAACGTATTTTATGTTATTTTGATGTTTGAACAAAACCTCTCTAGCTTTAAAGGAACGTAATTAAAATTCCTAAATACACACTATGCGAAAACAAAATCGCTGGGCCATAACGGGTTTAAACAGGAGGAAGGTTTACTTGTGTCACTGCCACCAGAAGTTTCCGATGATCGAAAAATTTTCCAGATGGCTCTGTTGAAGCGACTGTCGTGACAGCCGTCCGCCGGAGATAAGGGAGAATTTAGATGTTTAAATATTTTTATTTACCATCTACTACTAACCTATATAAACATACCCAACTAATAAAGTAGTTTATATTACATTAATGCTCTTATCTTACGTTTTTTTTTTAAATGTGCACCTATAATATAACCTGTGCACCTAATTTAAAATCTTAGGTGCACAATGTGCACCTGTATTAAAAAATATATTTCGAGGCCTGGACTAATATAATACTGTACATAGTAAAATATATCTGTTTAAAATACATACAATTTCTAAACTAAACAAGTAAAGAAAATGCCTGATGAAAGTTTGAATTATTTGAACATGTATTTTGAATTTAATGTGCGATTTGCTGCATACTACAAGATTTTAAAATTGAATTTTGATGAATTTATATTTTCTCAAATACTGAGAATTGCATTTACTTCAAGTATCGCGATTCAGATTAACTAATGATGTTGTAATAAAGCAAGAGTTTTAAAGTAATCAAATTAAAACATACCTTCATTCTCCTGGATATAAGTGGATCGGCAAAGGATTTACTCAATATGTGATTAAACTCCTTAAATCCTTTCATTTTATTTAAATAACGCAGACAAATCTTAATCCTTTTTCCATTGCCATTTATTACTCCTAAAGAAAGTAAAATATGTCTTAACAAAAATGCATTGATGAAATTGAAATGAAATGTAAAAGTACACTTCTGAGCAATATTAGACGAATAAATGAATCATGCCCAGGTAGGTTCTAGTGTGCATATACTATTTTTCTTTGTCTATAAAGGCATTTTCTGTCAAGTTAATTAAGAATTTTTGCTGTCATAAAAGTTTTGTGTACGCATTCTGAACGTGACATCAGTAGGGTTGTTTTTCAAATACGCTTTCAGAATTTCGGCAATAAAATTCCACATAATAGATTTCAAATATATATTATGCAGTTGAGATTGATCAGCAACAATAAGATTAAATGCCAAATATTTCCGATCAAATACAGATTAAGGTAACCCTGAAATGAATAATGCAAGTGTATTTGGACAATGGAAGTAAAATATTAACAGTTGTCTAATTAGTCTGTTAAATATCTCATACATTTTTGTGGAGCATGTATCGATTCATTCTTTTAATCTCCATTATTGCTGCCACATGCCCTGAGAGAATATCAATGTAAATATATAAAAAAATTCTGAAACTAAGAAAATTAAAATATTAATAAAAATAGTTTGCATACCAAAAATCAAATTTGTACTATTAAAGGAATAATTATTGTCTGACAGAATATAAATAAGAACTTTTGAGGAGCATCTATCGATTCATTGTTTTTTATCTCTATTATTGCTGCGACATGCCTCGAAAGAATATCAATATTAAAATAGAAAATAAATTCTGAAACTAAGAAAATTAAAATTCTAATAAAAATAGTTTGCACAGCAAAAATAAAATTTTTATTATCCAATGAATAGTTATTGTCTGATAGAACATAAAGAAGAATTTTTACTTTTGAATAAGAAGGATGTTTAGTACAAAAAAACAACCCAGATGGTCTGCAAAGATTTTACTTCTGTCGTCCAAATACTATCAAATGTTAAATATTGAGGTTACCTTAAAATGTAGTTGATCGCACTTTAAGTAATGTTTGGAGTTTTAATCCAATCGGCGCTGACCCATAACTATCATTATAAATTCAACTATCTCTATCAAGTGAAATTTTTATTGGTAAAGTGCTGAAATCGAAAAGCAATTCAACTGACATCACGTGGAGGAAGCACGTATCACAGCCGTCTACCACCATCTATATTTAACTTGGCAGGGTTAGGCTGGTTGGGGGTTTATGCAGCAAAGTCTAGTCTGACAAAAGGCATACAATATCAAGTAATACACATACGCACAATGAAAGTTTTACTGACACAGAAGAGAGAAATACACTCCGGAAGAAATGTCCAAGAGAGGAATCGAACCTGTGCGGCCTACAACTTGCAGGTTGCTATAACAGTGAACATACCCACAGAGCCATTTACGACCCCATTTAACTTGACATACAATGCCTCTCAAACATCGTTTTGTAAAAAATTTGGTATTTTATTCACTATACATAAATAATGTATGTAAATTTACAAAACTAATCAGATCACTGCTAGGTTTACACTTTATTTGTTCTGAGCCTACTGGATAGGTTGCTGAACTGGAAGAAAAGGTATGAAACCTCTTTGCTTGTCTCAAACCTTCTTGAAGAAAGAATCAAGTTTTTAAAACGATTAAAAATATATTTCAGAAGAAAAATGTCAAGACATAGGAGGTGTTGGACCAGGGGTGGCCAACTTGTGGTGCATTGGATTATTACTAGTGGTGTATTGCATTCTTGCTCCTACTTATTCTTTTAAAGTAGGCACCATAATGGAATCCATCTTCATATTTTAAACACCAGAGTGCTCTCAGTTAAATTCATACAGCTTTCTTACTCATTAGTTTGACACAGTTTTATGACAGTTTACAATTGATATTCTATATGACACAACGTCTGTACTTGTTATCTGTTTGTTCTTTTTCAAATTTAGTCTTTAGAGTTTTGTATTTCTCTGGGTTTTTTTTTGCATTCCCTCACAGTGCGCAAGAAAATGAGCTCAGATAGTGATAGTAAGCGTGCATTTAATGAAAAGTGGGAAAATGAGTTGTTATTTATAGCAAGTCCGTAAGGAAAACCATTTTGTATTGTTTGTGAAAGTACTATTTCACATAATAGAAGACATGATCTTAATAGACACTATAAAACACAACATCAGACTTTTAGAGAAGAGGGAAATGAAGCTCGCTCTTGTGACTGAGTTACAAAAAGAATATGTGACTAATTAAAAGGAAGAAATCAAGCAGACAAAATGTAAGTTGTTAAGATTTGGCGATGACAGAAACGTCCTATGAAATTGCTTTGCCGTTGGCAAAAAAAAAGAAAACTTTTTGTGACGGAGATGAAACTGTTGAGCTTTGTCTCCAAATATTTGCACGCCATCTTGGTAATAAAGGTATTGAAAGGAAATCAGATGAAATTGCTATATATCAAGACCGACAGTTACGAGACGTATCGAGGAACTCTCTCAGGATGTATCTCAACAAATGGGAGACCTTGTCAATTCTTGTACTCTCTTTTCTCTAGCTTTGGATGAATCAACGGACACATAAAATTTGCTTAACTGGGCTGCATCACATAAGAGGAAAGGATGATAATTTTAATGTCTTGGAAGAACTTGCCAGTCTGGAATCATTGCATAGTAAAACAAAAGGATCAGAAAAATTTTAAAAAGTAAAATCATGCCTAAAAAAAATTTTAATTGGACAATAGTAAACTTGTTAGTGTGTGCACTGATGGAGTGCCGTCAATGGTAGGTAGTCTCAATGTTACTATAACTTCGCTTAAAAGTTTTTTAATCGTCCTGTACTAGAATATTACTGCAATATACACCAAGAGGCATTATGTGGAAAAGCCTGTTATGTAACCGGTTGTGAAATGTGAGAATAAAATTAAAGCAAGAGCATTAAACAGACGAAAATTGAAACAATATTGTGAATTATTAAATTTGGAATATGGTGAACTTGTTCACCCTACATTGTGAAGTGCACTGGCTTTCTAGAAGACAGGTTCTGAATAGATTTTGAAAATTGAAAATTGTTTATAATTTTTTTTAGAACAGGAAAACTACCTGATGAAAGAACCCTATTATTTGATAATTAGCTATTTGATTTGGCACTTTAAGTTGATGTTACTAGCCATCACAATAATCTAATTTCGAAAATACAAGGCAAAAATAAAATATTTCCCAACTTAGTAAGTAGCATCAATTCATTTAAAATGAAATTAAAACTGTTCATCTCTCAGTGAAAAAATCAGTATGAAAATCATGATTTCCACTTAAAAGAGAGGAGTGAATGCACTGAGGATAATAGTAATTTGACCAAACATATAAAATAAATCAAGTTATTACAAGGGTCATTTGAAAGTTGTTTTCATGATGTGGCTAAAAAAGAATATAGTATTATAGAATATGTAATAGATAGTGTTTTACATGTAATAATTAAATCATTTAAACATGTTAATTATGGCTATAAACATACTTTTATTGAAAAGCTTATAAGGGATGTGCCAGGATAATGAACGTATGAAGGTAGAAAAGGTGCTTGAGTTGTATGGCGCATCTGAACTCGTATATGAATAAAATTGACGCATGGTATGTAAAAGGTTGACCACCCCTGTGTTAAGACAATCTAGGACTGGCAACATGAATTAAGAATGAATATAAGATCTTACTGGAAGAATTAATTGTTCAAAATTATCAGTAATTTCTATGATTTTTAGTTATTCTAATAGAACGAAATTAACAAAATGGTGAAAGACATATAGTAAAAGTTTGCATTAACTACAATCTCAGAACCTATTCATAACGAGCATGACATCCTTCAAATGAAATAAAATTCAATAATAATCTTTTAAAGAAACTTGGAAAATTATATAAATTTTTTTAGAGATCTAGATTTACCATCTGATATTTAATTATATTGATTAAAAAAAATCAAACAAGAAAAATTAAAATACTTATCAAACCTGAAACATGATGATACATTCGCTTGGAAATATATTCATTGGCATCTCTTGCATTTAAATATTGAAAGAGGCGTCGCAGCTTGTCCTAGAAAAGAAGTGTTACAGAATTTATTTACAAGAAAAAGTGATAAAAAAAAGTTTTGTCGATTTTATAAATAGGCAACATGTGAGCATTCCAAACTCTTTCTAAGTTTCGTGACTAAATCTAATGCTACTTTTTAAATGAAGAGTCATTCAACTTTTTCAGTAGTGACCTACAGTATTAAAGCTAATGAATGTTAACGTTTCTTTTTAAAATTTTTACATCAAGTTTTTTTAATTACTTTCTGGGATTCAAGATGCTTTAAAAAAGTATTGTTTAAAATACTTTACATAAATAGAAGCTTAACCATTACAACTTACTTAGGCAGTAATATAAGATTGAAAATAAATAACTTTTAGCAGGATCTTTAAAAGCTGATTAAAAACAAGCATTTTAACCTAATTTTTCATTTTTTTCCCTAAAGATTTAATTTACATTAAATAAACATATATTTAGATTTACATTTTTCAAATGTGCCTAAATAACCATTCTGACATGTGCAAAAAATGGCCATAGATACTTTTAGTGACTGGATATGATCATTAAAAACAAGATTTTTTGCTTTCTAAAAAGATTTTTTACAAAGGTATGTTGGAACACTGTTGTAATCGAAAGCAAGAATTCGTTTCCTCAGTAACAGAATGGAAAGAAACAAATGATGGATACAGGATGGAACAATTTTAAGGTATTCAAAACAAGATACAGGGAAATCTTCATGGATTGAGTGCTTATATGAAGGAATTTACCAGAACGAGTCATACTCTCATACAATCATTTAAACAAATGGTAAATAATCTAATGAAATATTTGTATACCTTCTTTTTTCTTAAGAGGTAGAGAAATTCTTCATGAGTGATAGTTGTTTTGCCCCGAGATAAAGAAATCCGAGAGGCTTTTTCTAACTAAACAAAAAGAACATGTGGAGAATTAGTTCACAAAATTGGTTAAAAGTAAACTATAAATCAAAATACATAGAATATATTAAGCATACCAGAGCAAAATATGGTCCACTTACAAATAAATGAAACAGGTCGTCAAAAATTTCAAAACATGGGTTATTTAGCTTTTCTAGACCAGAACGTGTGATCTTTGAATTGGTTTGAAGTCCACAAAATCATTCCTCCTGCATGAAGATTAGTTTTTCTTTTAGAGAAACACAGTTAGTGAAGTTTAGCTAAAGATTAGAATCCCCTTCGTTTTCGCACAACTGTTTTTAACTTCGTGTTGTTCACTTGAAAGCCAAAGATATAATCTAATAAAAAACTGCTGGTTTTCTTTCAATATAATTTTGCATGTTCTCAAGAAAAACTACAACTCAAAAATAATTTACAAATCAAAAGATTGAACATCTTTTGAGATACTTCACTTCTCAATCTGTAATCTATAGAATTTGTTCATATCTCAATTAAACATTTGTAACATATGTACAGTAGTACACAAAAACCAAAAATTGTAATAAAATTGTAAAAAACTCTGTAATAAATCTTAATTTAGACTTAAGTTTTTAAGAATGGCAATGAAAACATTTTTCAGTAAATGGAAATCAATTTAAATTCATGCTATAAAATAAGTATTCATCAAGATTAAATAAAATTCCATGGTATCATGGAATGTACAGGGGTGAAAACAGTCAAAATGTAAAAAAGAGGAAAATATACACAGCGCTATTTTGAACTACAAATAGCTGAATAAGAATACTATATTTGTGTACTAATGTGTGTACAGAACAGTGGTGCAGCCAGAAAGTTTTTTCTGAGAGGGGTAGGCAAATTTTCAGTCTGATAAAACCCTATAAAGTCCACTAAAAACAATGAAATTTGTTTTTGGAAAAGGAGGAGGGGCACCTTATGCGTAAACTCAAATTTCGTAAAAGAGAAAAAATATCTTGGCAACTCTGTAAGCAGTATAAATAAGTTGCATGAAGTTGAAAAGCTATTTTTATGAATATTTTTGAACATCTCACCAATTGTGAGATTTTTTTTTAAGAGTTCCAATTTTTCCAAAACCTTGATACAAAAATGAAATTTACAGGAAATAAAAATGCTGTTACAAAAGAATAAATCAAATAAATACTATTTTTATTAAATAGTATACATTTTATATGAAAAAAAATAAGTAGACACCAAAAACAAAAATGGTACAGCTTCAGTCTACGTTTATAGCAGTGGCAACGGATTTGGCGCACTTCAAGTAGCGAGTAATGACAGGTTAAGGCAACCCATCTGCAAAACGGTATTGCGGATTTTAATACAAATTGAGGAAGTGGAAAGTTTAAAAATTTTATTTCGAACATTCCAGAAATTTCTTTCAAATTCCGTTAAACTGTCGTTTGATTTCATTGGTTCATTTGAAATAATTCTTTCCTTGGCAACTTAAGGCCCGGTGCACACATCCGGTTTTTCAACGTGCGGCGGCGCAGTGGCACCGAAGGCCAACTATGCACACATAACCGTGAAATAACGCACGAACTCATTTCGCGCCATTTGCGACAAATATTCTATCGAAGAAAACGTGTTTACTTCGCTTACTTGGTGTAAAAAAAGTTTATTTTGAAACAAAATAGAAGTTACTGGATATAACCATTTATTAATTATTATTTATATTCCATTTGTTTATGAAAACAAGGTACTTCAGAACGGAGACTCATGTGCGGCGCCGTAAGGGAACTGCGGAACAAATTGAACGCAAGTTGGACGTGCGTCGCTATAGCGGCTCTGGAGGCATGTGTGCACGTTGAAAAACCGGCTGTGTGCACCGAGCCTAAGTGCGCAAAGGGCAGGCCGTTGCCACCGCTATTAACGTAGACAACCTGTACCCTTGTGGTACAAAAAAAATACAACATAATCCAGTTTAAATTTGCAACCTATTTTCGAAAAAAAAAAAAAAAAAATTCCTCAAAATCTTTATATTTTTCCGTAAATATTCTTATTTTCTAATTAAATCAACTTTAAATCAAATAAAACTTAAAATTAATAACTCGTATGTTTCAGTCTCTTGTGGTTGTGTCAATTATTCAGCAAGTTTCATAATCGTATTTAAATGAAAGCCACAATTCACAAACATAACTTTATTGAACAAAGCCTAACGTGCTCTCTTGGTTATCTATATAAAACTGTATATTTCAAATATCTATAGAACAAGCACTTTTACAGTTATGGTTACAGTTAACACATCACATCCTCCTTTTTAACTTGTATAGTAAATAATAATACACAAAAAACACTTCATAAAATCAAGAAACAATCAATAACATATATAATCACTTAAATACCTGGGTCGTCTTATAGTACGACCTGATTGGCGAGCATGAGGTTTAGTTACAGTATTGGATAGCGGCGCAGTACTCGTATCAATAAATGTTTCTTTATTATCGGGAATATTATTGTAAAATGGATGGGAGGTCTTGGATAACCTTAAAAACTTTCTGTTTCTCACTAAGACTCTTCCAAAGTTTGTTCTAATCTTATATGACCTTGGTTTATTGGTTAAAGACAAAACAGTAGCGGGTTCCCATAATTTAGTTTTTACGTTCTAAACAGTGATTTTGTCTCCAGGCTGAAGTTCTTTCAAATTCTTACTGGATCTATCGTAATAGTGCTTCTGGTTTTGTTGCATTCTCAACAATTTTATATTGACATCTTTAAAGAGTTCAGGGTTAAGAAGTTTATTACTAATAGGCAACTTGGTTCGTAATCGTCTATTAAACATTAGCTGGGCTGGTGATAATCCTAATCCAGAAATGGGTGTATTACGATATTCTAATAATCCTACTGAAGGTCTACGATTATCCTCGAAAGCTTTCTTAAAAATATCTTTGGTTATCCCAACTGCCTTCTCAACCATCCCATTACTTTGGGGATAATTAGGACTAGTGAATATAATTTCAATATCCCATCCCTTTCCAAAATTTTTAAATTCATAGCTGTTAAAGGGAACATTGTCACAAACAATAATTTCTGGAATTCCAAATTTGGAAAATATATCCTCTAACTTGAGAATGATTTCTTTAGTAGTCTTATTTCGAATAGGTACCGATTCAATCCACTTTGAGTAATAATCAATTAATACTAGATAGTCACTGTTATTAAAATACATTAAATCTACTCCGACTCTCTCAAACGGACGGTTTGGTACATCATGCGGGACAAGAGGTTCTTTACATAGTAATTTTTGAAAATTTTCACACACATTACACTTAGAAATGATATTTTCAATGTCTTGATTAATTCCTGGCCAGTACATTAATTCCCTGGCTCTATTTTTACACTTCTGAATACCCAGATGAGCTTCATGTATCAACATTAACATATCTTGTCTAAGAACATTTGGAATGACAATTTTGTCATTTAAAAATACTAGTCCATCAACACAGACAATATCATTTTTCAATTTGTAGTAATGCCTCAAGGTGTTGGGTACATTTTTCTTTTCAGGCCATCCAATTTTAAAGTATTTACAAACTAATCTCACTCCTGACACCATGTTTCAGTTTCTTGTGGTTGTGTCAATTATTCAGCAAGTTTCATAATCGTATTTAAATGAAAGCCACAATTCACAAACATAACTTTATTGAACAAAGCCTAACATGCTCTCTTGGTTATCTATATAAAACTGTATATATTTCAAATATCTATAGAACAAGCACTTTTACAGTTATGGTTACAGTTAACACATCACACGTATTATCGAAGAAACAAAAAAAATTTAACTTATTAAAACAATCATAAATATTGCCCTTAAAAGAAGCATCATTTTGAAAATTTCCGTTGCAAAAAATAGCTGCAGTCTATGTTTAAAACGGTGGCTACCGCCTTGGCGCACTTCTAAAGTCGCCAAAGAAAGAAGTTTTAACGGATTTTGAAAGTACTTTCTAGAATATTCAAAATGAAAATTTAAACTTTCCTCTTACCCAGGTTACCATAAAACACGAAATAACCGAGCATCTTATTTTGTAGTTGAAAGAAAAATCACATTAAAAGCTGATCAACTTAAAATATTTCATTTATACCTTTTCCGCCGCATCATGACGTTTCACGGCCGCTAGATAACAGCGCCGCTTTTTTAGGAAACCGTAGCTTTATTTACGAAATATACAACAACGTACGCTAACTAGTTCAAAATACAAGTTCTCCAGGTTTGCCATTAAACTAATAAGCTTCTCAAAAAGGAATTTGCAAAACTTATCAGCTTGCAAAATTTAGGAGTGCAACATTGGCGATATATGTCTCATTTGGCGCATTTTACGTTTAAAAGACAAAAAAAGGGCAAAAATCGGAATTGTTTCGTAAAAAAATGATAAAAATCGGTCATTTTCTCAATAATTTACGAAAAATCGGAAATACCTACAAAAGTCGGAAGAATCTCATCCCTGAAGTAAGGACATATTCACACTTTCCTTATTATTATTTTTTTACATTTATTCTTTGGTTGTAATTCCACAATATAATTTAATTGTAAAGAAAAAATTGTAGAAAAAGCAAAATTCTCGGAAAGGAAAAAAAAGCGGAAATTCTCGGAAGAAAAAAAAAAAACGGAAATCCGCGTAAACGCGGAAGATTTTCACCCCTGAATGTATCATCTAATATCTCTTCAAGTTGTGTTTAGAGTAAAAATACAAGTGTTTTATAATTTAATTTTTTTCAAGATGGTTCATAAAATAAAAATAAAAACCTGACTGCTGAAAAAAATAATAACTTATTAACAATTTATCTTGTAATTTAAAAAAGTTTCAACTGTCAAAACACATCTATAATTCGCATATGGGCAATTCCTCGAAACATGGGACATGCAAGTGCAAAAACTGTGTTTTGGAAAATTACCAAAAATTTTCTCTAGTTCTTTTTCAGGTAATTTAATTTAAACTAGAAAATAACTAAAAAAAAGTTTAGGTAATTTTTTTTAAATGCAAAAAGGTGGTGCTAAATTTAAGTATAAAAGCTTTAAACTAAAGCTTTAAAATTGAATTGAGCAAAACCTTTTCGCATTTATTTTATCAGCATATTGTCAACTGTTCTAAGACCAGAGTAGATTTTTATTTGAACTTTGTTGCCTTTGCAGGCATTAAAAAATATATTGTTTATTTCTGTTTAATTTTCATGCATAATAGAAAGAGGTAGTAGTTTAGAAGAGTAGTTAAGTAGAGGATATCATGTTTAATTTTGCAACAGATATCAATCACTATATTTATAAAATGACTTCGAAAATGAAGTAACGAAGACAAATATGTTTTAAATTCTAAGGGAAGACATAATAAAAATTCAGGTCTTCAATTACAGCATATTAGCTCTAAAGTACTTCTAATATTAGGAATAAAAAATATTTAATGTTACCAAAAGGGAATCTCCTATAAAGTAACAAATCCTGTATACCACTCCTATAAGCAGTTATAAAATCAAAGTTGAACACTGAGTTGAAGTAAAATATGTTGTGATCGGGACAGCATTCTAATGAAGCGAATAAGATAGTATAATTTTGCAATAGCACTGAGTTAATCCACATTGCTTGAATGAAGTTGAAGTAGTTGCCATAGCCCCCAACTGGGACATTTTCTATGATTATATTATTCATTACCATTTATACTTTGAAAGGTCTTTAGTAGTGTTCGATATTAAAACTATCGTAACAAAATATTAAACTGTTTTTTTCATAGATCTATACATTTTTTATTTAATGTTAAAACAATTTTGAATTCATTGATTTTCAAAACATTGATTTCCATTAATAAGCAATTATTCTCAAAAATATAAAAAAATTGATTTTAGTAGATAAAATTTCAAAAAACGTTATTAATAAGCATTCAGTCCTTAGAATTCACAAATGTTACGTGAGTCACGATAGAATGTGATACGAGTCACATAAAAAAAAATCAATATTTATTAATTAATGCAACAATGCAATTTCATTAATTAATGCAATTCAAATTAACAAATGCAATTTCATTAATCAATGCAACAATTTCATATTAATTAGATTTTACACGACCTAGTATTCTCAGTGAAGTTTCACAAATTCTTTTTCCTATTGACGTGCTTTAGAAAAGAAAAACTCGTTTCTTTGAAAGTCTAAAAAATTGATGTCCAATTTTTTAATGAGAGTCACACTCCATTGGGAAACTTAATTATTCGCATTCTAGCTCTTAATTAGGACACAGATTCTTTTGAGATATATCACTGAGTTTATACAACAATTTTTGTAAAGTAATCTTAATGCATATTTTATTTTAATGAAATTTAATATTGAAAATTGATGCCTGATTGCAACGCGAGTCACGTAGAATTCCCCCAAAATCCTTTCAGATCTTATTTTGTCAGAAGAGAGAAATGATTTTTAAGCAGTAAATGATAATATTTACCAGCAAGTTCATCTGATTTCGAAGAATTTTTTCGACCAAATGAACAGAGTCTGTCAGTGGATTTTCAACATCCCCAAATGTATGCCTGCAAAATCAAAATTAATGCATTTAAAAACATAAATACTGATATCCTATAGTCAATAACAGTTGTTTAAAAACTATTTTATCTAAAATCAGAAACAAATAAAAATACTACTGCACGCAGAAAAAATGATCACTACGAAATTTGGTATGCAAATTCCTTTTTACTAATATCGTAAATGATCACTTTTTGTAGCCGATTATCAAAGGCGATCCCAGTGCTTATTTCAACTGCCCAACCTGCACCCTGTAGAAGTTGTAGATAATTTAATTTACGTCGCACTGAAGCAACAAAACGGGCTTCCATGATCAATACGGAAAGGTTGACTGGTTTTAGATTTTATAGCGCAAGGGCCAAGCTGAGCCAAACACAAGACAATGTGAAGTAAAAAAAGAAAGTGAAAACGGGAAAATAAAGGGATTTGAGGAATAGAGTAGTGGGTAAGTAGGTATTCAATTAAAGTCACACTGGAACAACACAGCGGGCTATTGGCGACGGGCCGAGATCAAACACAAAGATCCGAGGAAAACACCACGTAATTTTGAATCACGGTCAGATGACGAGGTCACACCTGAGCTATAGAGTAGTGGGATCAAAATAGAGAAAGATCGCTTGCGTACACCCGGAGCTCGACCTCCATGTTTACTAAAGACAGTAAACTAAATGAGAAAGAAAGGACCACTAGAGTACCTAGGGTCCATGAAGCCCGTATATGCCTAAAAGAGATATGAACCTGAGGGCCATGATTGATGTTCAGCTATGACACAGGATTCAGTAATGATTACCTAGAATTTTGGTAACCAATTTAAAAACTAACATTTAAATATAAGTGATAGTTAATTGAGACTTAAATCAATAGCAGAAAAGTGAATTTAAAAGTATTGCAGGGATGTGAATCTGGGGTTGAATGAGATTTAGTTCAGTAATGATGCGGTAGAATTTCAGTTAGGATGTTTAAATATAGTTAATATCGAATTGAGCCTTAAGAGGTACTGTGGTAGACAAATGGATGACAAAATTTTTGCATTCATTGAAGAAAATCGGCAATCCGTCTTTCTGACTTACATTTACAGCACAGATGATTCAGTAAATACGAGATTTATCATTGACAGAAACACAGAATTGTTTCATTTCAATCATCCATGCTTATGTAAGCTATCTTGTCCCTGTCCATCTCTAATGTTATAAACTAGCAGGCCATCACGGCGTTGCCCGTGATAGTTCTTATTGTGTCTTTACTGATACCGAAAACATTAAAAAGAAAAAACAATTTTAAAACTGAGTCTCACCTCCACCCGATATGACACGTTTAACACTTAAAAAATTATTTATTAAAGGAAAAATCACATTTAAGGTATCGATCTGGTGCAAAATTTTCCGCAGATTTCCAATCCGTTGAAATTTTTCCTCTATCTTTAACAATCGCGAAGAAAGAAAACCTCAAATAGTCCTTGCCAATGACAAATTTAAAATCGCTAGCAAGAAAGTTATGCTAATCAACTTAGTAAATCACAACATGCTAGAGTCGGAAATACGCTAAGAAAAAAACATAAGCTGTTTTTCTCTCTCGTAGGACGAAAAATAATGAGATCGTAAAAATAATATCATAACCAAGATCAAAGAAATAAACAATAAAAAAAAATTTCGTTTGTTAGTTTCAAAAATTAGCAAAGCTTGGTAAAAATATATTTGTCTTTTAAGACAATAGTATTACCTCGACGATGAGTTATACTTAAGTTCGTACCACACTTCGAAGTGCTTTTCTAACTACGTCTTCAATCATAAGATGGCAGCACCACTTCATACTCGCAAAAATATATCCGGAAAAGAATAAGAATTACAAGTCTTCTTACTTCCCACCGGCACATGTAGTGGTTTGTGAGCTTCAGCCATCCCCATACTAAATTTTCAACATAATCAATTGGCGCTTCGGAGGTTGACTATATTTGCTCATAACTAGGGCAACTTTTTTCACACGTTCTACGCTGCACGATAAGTACTAAAACCGAAATTCCTTTTACAGGGGGTATATTGTATGTGAGTTATAACCGCAACATAAATGCAACTGTTTGTATAAATGTAACCACCTGCAACTTTTTAAAATTTGGCTTAAAATGAAATAGTACAAAAGTTGCTAAAAAGTTTACTGAAAATCAAAAGCAGCTACGAATGTTTGATTCGTCTCGTAGAAAAATCGGAATCGAAAGCATACAACATCGAGACAGCGAATGAAGATATCAGATCCATGGATTTCAAAAAAGATCCTTGCAACCTTAAAGTGTATTTTACAAAACGATTGGAAAGAATAACGACCTGATGGTTATTGCTACACTTTCCCGAAACAATTTTCCTCCGAGTCCTAATTTGCTGCTGCAACAATGGCAAGCAACATCAGTCTGTTGAGTGCAGGTTTTCAATGTTACTGGCCAAGAATCGGCCATTTAACGACGTCAACGTTGACGTATTTAAATATATATTATAATCTAAAATTGTGAATAAATTCCGATTTGTTCATTTTTTTCGAATAATTTATTCTAGATTTTAGTGCAACAAAAATAAATGCAACTTTATTCCCCTAAAAGCAACTTTTCCCATTTTTACTGCAACAAAAAAGTTGCCATACTTATAACAAAAGACCTCAGAGGCACTTTTTTGGGTGCTTCACGGCCCCCGTGATACTCTAGTGATCTCTTATTTACCCATGTAATTTACTATCTGTAAGGACTTTACTGTATGTAGAATCGCACTTCAGCACTGCAATTTGTTTAAGAAGACCCGATTCGGGTATATCGTGTGGCGTAAACCATCCCTGTTCCTCAAGCATGTTTCTATGCAGTTTCTACTGTTTATCCTATATATACGCAGTGGTGAATTTTGGCTCCTTGTTTGGTATGGGCGAATCTGTAGATTGAAATGTGCTCCGAGGTTTGTTCACTTTGGATTTTCTTAACTACTTCCTATATACGGATATTTGACATTTTTGAAATAACTAGAACAAATTCTTAAGTTCACAGAAGTTCTTTGCAGCTTATGTGTACGCCTTTCAGTTTTTAGACCAAATCAAAACAAGGAAGAAAAAATAACTATACAAGGAAAAAATCGTATTGTTAAAGTCGAAACAGGAAACTAAATTATATTCTGTATTAAATACAAAAGTATTCACAAGAGATTTCCACGTAAAATGGTTAATACTGAATATGAACTAAAGAAACACATTTATAATAAGACTATCTTAAGCCTTCACTAAATATGGTTATCATTACAATATCAACTCAAGTCTTCTTGATTTTTCCTTAGCAAATCGATCTAAAATTGTTACTGGTGAAATTGCAATATCAAAATGTACATGCAACAAAGCCAAACCCACTAGCCGATCTTCTCTAATTGTGTTTCAAAGCTATGGCTTCAATCGTTTTAGTGTAGATAGGCTACCCTTGGTGGTTGCTACAGTACTTGGTAATGTTATAAGAACTTACAATAATACGTAGATCTCATGGTACACTGCAGGATTAGTTTTCAAGTGCTTCAAAAGCAGACTTGGGCTATTTGCCGGTATTGGTATTTTCTCGTATCCTTTGGTTCTCCAGTTAATCACCTCAACTTGAAGTGTGTACTGCTCAGTTCTTCCTCTCCCAATTCGGCTATTCTGTGATACTTCTTGCTTATCTCTGACCAAGATGCGAGGAGTGACTCTTCGTCTGTTTTAATTTTCGCCAAGAGTCGATGACACTAAATTTTGTAAATATAAGACATCCAGATATTCCTGTGCGAGTCGGTCTATTAAATTTTCTTTTACGGAGTTTTACAAAGGTAAGTAAACATTTATTCTATAATAATTTTCAGGAGTTATGACAGGAGCATTTGATCTATGAACTTAGCGTCCAACAGTACGTTGGATTTGTCTTTCATTTCCAAGACCATTACGCATTATCTCAACTTCACATCATATATTCCCGAAATCAGATTCCACATTTTTCAAATTCACTTATTATCGTGATTGCATCAGAGACAGCACATCGAGCTTTCTTAAGGTCCAAACATTCGGTTTGTAAAAACATACGTTGATGTCTTAAAACATGTTGCGTTTAAGACCTTTGAGAGACTAGGGCAAAAATAAATTATGAAATGCACAATGAATAAATTAGTTTTTGCTATGGGTGTTGGATTCGAATCGTGCCACAAGTTGATATCTCCTCTAACGCTTCCACGATCTTAATGAGATCTGCTTTGAATTTTATAACACCATAGTGTCTTTCGAACCATCGAGTTTTAAAAAGTCCAGAAAGTTGTCCCCCAATATTTTTTCACGGCGCTACTTCTTTCCGCTCAACCCGTGAAAATCTCATAACTTGTTAGATGATGCCAACAGAATTACACACGCTTGAAACGGACGAAGATTTGGATAGTCAAAATCAGTAGGTGGCTGAAACATGGACAGTGGATTGTCATTTACAGCAATTTTTTAAACTTTCTTTAATACATCGCAACGATTACATGTCACCATACTACATGTATCTGTATCAATACTAACCATTCTGGAAGAATCCAGTCCCAAATTCCCAACAACTTTGTGACCAATCGCAACTCCAGTTCGCTTTTAATTTAGCCAAAGTTAACACGGTAGTGTGTTTCTTTGGGAGCTCGGGAGCAGAAAGGGCTTAAAATTGCGACGTATGTCGTAGAACAAACAGTCTTTGCAGAACAAATTTTTCTTAATTTTAACAAAATTTTAGCCGATTTTTTTTTTAAATCATAAGTTACGATGTTCTGCAGTGCAAAGCGCGTTCCTTGACACATCTTTTTTTTTTAGCTACGGAACAACCTCCCTACACCACCCAAATTACCACAAACCCTTTATAAATAACACATCTTTTATGTCAATGACAAAATATTTAACTTCAAAAGTTATCGACAGATTTGCAAATTCTGAATGTATGCCTTGGTTTTAAACAAAGTTAATTAATTTTGATGTGTTTTATTATAAATATGTAATACATATTTAGCCGATAATTGTGCTTGACGTCTGTTTTTTATTTTACGGCAGTTTTCAAATCTCGGACAAAATGCCTGCAGAACAATTGCAATTGCTTGGAGTTGTGTTGAAGAGCACTGAATATAATTCTGCACCTGGGTTTGGGAGTGCTTCTATTAGATTTTGGCAATACAACAAACGTCATAGTTAGCAAACTAAACACGTCAAGAAATTGTCATGAACTTCCATTCTTCTTGCTTCACCAGTCACGTATCTTAGTACAACTGTCAATTGAGAAATATGGGAAACATCTGTAGTTTCATCAAACAACACTGCTATATACACCTGTTTCACGTACTTGTGCAACGATATGAGACTGGATTTCCATGTCAAAATATTGAATTGTCATTTTGAATGGTTTTGCTTATGAACTGAGTTTTAGAAGACTCGAAATGTTTACGAAGAACTTCGTCTCCAGCAAACATTATGAACCGCAACAAAGCACGAAAATTTCCTTCATTTGTTGTTTATGCCAATGAAAGTCCAATGTTACCATTATCTCGGTGACCATGCAAAGTTAGGTTTTGCCTGCTACACAGCTGAACCGTTTCAATAATTGGTAGCATAATTTTTCGATTCCAATCGATTAATTCTTGGTGATAAGTACATACTTGATTAGCAACATCCCGAGAACGATTTTTGTACGTTTTAATAAAGTTTGAGGCTGCCTCTAATGCTTGCGTATGATAGTGGGGCTCACCTCCTTTAAATAAGAGGAGACGAACATAAGAAGGAAGCGGCCGTTCTTTAAGAAGCTCCGATTTGACGAGCCTTATGGTTCCGTGGCAGATTTGATCCATAATAATGCTGTGCCCTCGTACTCTTTAATAAATCTTAACTTGTAAATAATTTTCAAATTTATCTTTTAAATAAAGTTTACTGTGCTGTAACCAGTCTAATCTCTAATTAAAGACCAGAAACGTTACAGTGGATAAACTGAGGAAGGCCAAAGTCTCCACCTAATGTTTTTTAATTTTATAATTTATTTGAAAAAACGTTGGCGTTCGTCTAGCGTTTGGGAGGGGCGATTGCCCCTCCTGAAATCCGCCATTTTTTCCCACTGGAACACCCAGGGGATGTAGTGGTTGGTGAGCTTCAGCTCACTAATTTTCATACTAAATTTTCATCGATTTGAAAACATAATCAATTGGCGCTTCGGAGGTTGACTATATTTGCTTATAACAAAAGACCTCAGAGGCACTGTAGGTGGTTCACGGCCTCCATGATACTTTAGTGATCTTATTTACCCATTACTATATGTAAGGACAGTGGCGGATCAAGTCAAGTGGGGGCCCCAAGCGGTAAAATTTTAGGGTCCTCAAACTCAAGTTGGAAAAAAAGTTTCAAGAAAATTCATTAAGTTTTTACAAAAAAGAAAATTAATTAAAAAAAAATTTCATAACAAACACAAAAAATAAATTTATTAAATTTTTTTTAAGTGAATTTTTATCGTGTTTTATTTTTTGCAAATTCGTCAATTATTTTGGAAGTGTCAACACGGTTTACGATTTCGTGGTCTGTATATAGAATGGCCATGTTAATTAACCTTTCTTCTCCCTTAGGACTCCTTAAATAATTTTTTACACGTTTTAAAACAAAAAGCGAACTTTCTACTGACGCAATAAATAAGGGAATTAGTAAAGAAATTTTCAATAATTTTCAACATTTGGAAATGTGCAAGACATTTCTTTGGCGGCTCGATAGATGTTTGGTGTGGTTTTTAAGGTGTACTAGTTTTCTTTCAGAAATATTAAAAAATGGTCAAATTCGTCTTCAAAAGTGCATACACCAATGTCATTTTCTAAACATCCTTCAACTTTTTTTATCGTTTTCATTTTTTTCCTTCTATTGATGAATCCCAATAACAAAAATATTCGAAAAGGCTCCACCCTAACTTTTACGTCTGAGTTATTTGAGATAATTCTGCCTTGGTGTTATCACATATGACATAAAATGAATTGACTATGAAATTGTAAATTCATTTCCGACTTCATCAAGAAACATTTTTTCTCATTTTTTGTCTGCGAGTTTGTCTATCTTCCACATTAAATGACAGCCCTGATAAATCAGTTGTCTCCTTTTCAACCATCTCTGAAATTATTGATAAAATTTTATAATGACTTCAAGATAGATCCTTTCAATAGCTCGTATTTCACTGATTGTGCAGTAATTTACTAGCAGCATTTATTCTTTGTAATATAGTATTCCAAATATCTGTCTTTAGGACGGTTTCATAATTGTCCATTTTCTTCAGAAGGGAAGTCGTCTCCACTACGGTAACTTTTTATCTTCTGAATTACAAATTTCAGTTAAAGCCTCTTTTATATGGGTGAAACTAAGTTTTATAGCTAATACAGCATCTGCTGTTGCTGACCTTCTTGTATTAGGAACTCTTTTTACTGCACTTGAAGAAGCACACACTTTGTGAAGACGCTGTCACAACTTTTCTCGAACCCTAATGAAAAGACATTTTAAGACCTCGGGGCCCCTTTGGTATTCCGGGGCCCTACGCGGCCGCTTAGTCCGCTTAATCCGCCAGCCACTGTGAAAGGACTTTACTGTGTGTAGTAAACACGAGAATTGCACTTCAGCATTGCAATTTTCTTTAGGGAAGACCCGATTCGGGTACATTGTGTGGTGTAAACCATCCCTGTTCCTCAAGTATGTTTCCATACATTTTCAATTTCCACGCAGTAATATAGTACATGCATTTACAGTTAATATGACATAGGTGCAAGCAGATTAAAGCATTCACAACTGATATAAAATAAAGAAAATTAAAATATAACTAACAAAAAAAAAGTTGTATTTCTTAACAGTAGATAAAACCCAATAATGTAGCATCAAGTAACACCTTGATTTAATTTTAGCAGTCAACTAGTTCGTGAAGAAATTTTCTTGATATCTTCGTGTTTCACAACGAAAATCCTTTAAAAGGAGAGTCGATCATTGGAAAATGTTGACCGGTGGTAAATCTTCATTCTCTTTAGAACAGAACAAAAAATCGTTTTTTTTTGGAGGTAGTGGTGATCCGTAACGTGAGAAAAAAAAATTTCCGAACAGAAAGCTTAGCCCAACAAATCTCGTCATTCTTTTCTCAAGAAATTAGAAAAGAGGAATATTTTAATATCACAAGCAGTTTCCAAATTTTTTTTCTTTAGGTTTCTTTGAGTAGGTACTACTCAATTAATTAAAAAACAAAAACAAGGTAATATCCCTCCCCTGCTCTCCCTCAGAGCGTTTGTACGCGGATAATTATCAGATATCAGAGTTGGACACTTTCACATTACATACCTTGCACACGACCGTCCGATAGTATTGGATCCGCCAAAAATGCTATACCGACATTTTGAACTGTCGGACAGTCAGCTAAGCAGACCGATAAATATCCAGTGTACCAGTGCTTGGAATACCAGAATTGCAGCTGTTTATATATTCATCTGCATTTTAGTCGCAGCATACGTTTTAAATAATGGACACGATTAAAAAATGAGCGTTAAAACTTATACACAGTCCAGTCACATTAATGTGATCACCACCTACTCTTTCGACGTCAAAGTGAAATAACCAATCACCAAAGGCAGGTGGCAGCACATTGCAGTGGAGTGTTTATAAAGGATGTCCAAGGGCAACGGAAAGCATTTCAATCGTTGGCGTAATGCAGAAACGTAGCGATTTATCCGACGTCCAAAAGGGCATGATTATTGGCTTTCGGGCCAAGGGTGGAAGCATTTCGGAAACGGCTAATTCTGTGAACTGTTCGCGTGCCGCCGTGGTAAAAGTTATCTCGTGCATGGCAAAATGGCACTATCCAAAATCAGCGGCGTGGCACATGTGGTGCACCACGGGCAATAGATGACAGAGGCGAACGAAGGCTACGGAGATGCGTTCGGGCGAATAGACATGCAACTGTTGAGCAAATGACCTCCCAGATGAGCCAAAGGGCTACCAAGAGTGTATCCTCAACAACGGTTCAGCAAACGTTGCTGCGTATGGGCCTTCGCAGCCTGGTTAATGCACCTATGCTGACTGCTGTTCATCGGCTGGAATTTGCACGCCAGTACCGCAACTGGACGTCCACAGAGTGGCGACAGGTGGCTTTTTCCGATGAATCACGTTTTATGCTCCATCAGACAGATGGACGTTGGCGTATATGGCATGAAACGTCTGAAAGCAAACACCCTGCAACAATTGCCGGAAGGATCCAGGCTGGAGGAGGGAGGTAATCTAGCGCAGCTGGCCACGGCACTTGAGTCGGCATGGCTCAACATCCCAGTGAACACCTTCAGAAACCTAATTGACTCTCTTCCCGCACGTCTCGCAGCGGTCCGCTCTGCCAAAGGTGGTTATTCTGGCTTTTGACAGGTGGTCACATTAATGTGACTAGACTGTGTATTACAGAGCTTATAAACATTGCATAAAACGCACCTTCTACATATTGCTCGGCTATTAGTGGATGAATCCAAAAGCGTCTATAATACGAGGGTTGCTATTTATATTTCTGGCCTTGGCAACAGTAAGTGTTGCTAGGCAACCGCTGACGTTTGCAAACGATAATTTAATAATTTTAACTATAATTTCTTTAGAACGTTTTGTCAATTTAGCGTGATTTGTGTTGTTTACAATAAATTTAAACATTCATCTCGGGCAAAAAATGGAATTGACTCGTGAACATTTTCGTGCGATTATTTTTCATAACTTTCGACGTGGATTATAAAGACAAGAGTGCTTCGATGAACTTAATTCTTTATACAGCGATAAAGCAGCATCCTACAGCACTGTAAAAAAGTGGTATTACGAATTCAATCGTGGTCGACGTAGGCTCCAGGACGAATTCCGTGAAGGTCGTCCAAAATCGGTGGTTGTGCCAGAAAATATCGATGAAGTGCATGAACTGATAAAGCAAGATCGTCATGTGACATCCCGTGATATTGAGGCATCTTTGGGCATTAGTATGACAAGCATGAATAAGATATTACATGAACATTTGGCCGTAAAAAATATTTGTTCGCGTTGGATCCCGCATAATCTGATAAACGCTCAAAAGAAGGCTCTTGTCGATTGGTGCAAGGAAATGTTGAGAAATTACATTCAAAGTACATAAAAAGCTGTGTACAACATCTATACAGGTGACGAATCATGGATCTATGTATATGAGCCCGAAACAAACAGCAATCGACTGTATGGGTCTTCCAAAACTAGCCCAATCCAACAAAAGTTGTTCGAGGAAGAAGCACATCGAAGCAAATGGTTGCCTGTTTCTTCGGCATTACCGGTCACGTGGCGACAGGACGGTCAATTCTGAATGGTACACGACCATTTGTTTGCCAGAAGTCATCGAAGAAATTAGAAAAAAGCAAAAGAGGCGAATCATTCTTCACCACGATAATGCGATCTCTCACAAATCGGCTCAAACAAAGTATTTTTTGATCGGCCATCCGCCGTACAGCCCTGATTTGGCACCCAATGACTCTTTTTTATTCCCGCACATCAAAAATAAACTACGCTGTAAACGATTTTCGACCAGCGAATAAGCGGTTGATGCATTCAAAACGCATGTTTTGAAGGTACCTAGATCGGAGTTGAAAAAGTGCTTCGAAAATTGGCTCAAACGCATGTAAAAGTGTATTGATCTTCATGCAGAATATTTTGATAAACAATAAAACCAATTTCGATCATAAATATTTGTTTTTTCATTATTGGGCCAGAAATATAAATAGCAACCCTCGCATTTACGCTTTCGTCAAGTACATCCAGTATAAAATAACAATTTTTTTTTTTAAATGATACACGCATATTTCCATTAACTATAATTTTAACTAAACTGCTAAAAACGTCAAATAAAAACGCTTAATACTTTTTTATCACGTTCAAACGAAAATGGCGCAGATCTCCGATAAAAATAGGACGCAATGTACAAGAGACCACCGTCACACCGATAACTACGTCTTCGACATCCGAAAATCATCGGTGTGTGTACAAACACTCTAAATGGCACCACTGCATCAAGCCCTAGGTGATTCAATAAAATATTAGATTGCACTAGGTGCATGATTCCTTTTGTCTTCCAATTCAATTGATAACGTACTTATTTGAGGACATGCGATTAAATTTCGCTCATAAATGTCGAGTTAGTCAAAACTTTTATGTTTGTGTGTAAGATTTTGTGTAGAGTGTAAGTAAGCGATTTGTAATGTCTACAAATGTTCACTTTGATATAGTTAAGAACACTGACAACATAAGACTTTCCTTTGGCTTAACCTTTTGACTACGGCTATAAATATAATTGGCGCAATTATTTAACTTTCAAGGTACAATTGCTGTACTGGCCATAGTCTACATTCTTTCTTGGCGCGATCAAGGTAGAACTACTCTACCGGCCGTAGTCTAAAGGTTAACTATGTGCAAAATATTTTTTCCTTCTGTGAATGATAATAGTCCTAGAGTGTAACTTAATAGCACATCAAATGGGTTACATTGAGAATTTCTAGGTGATGCATTTTTTGAACACCGCTGTATAATCTTAAATTCGGAGACCAGATCTATTCATTATTTGGTATATTATTATTTTTATACATAAAATAAAATTCTTGAATGAGAAACCTCTCAAGTCGTAAATCGGATATCGAAATCCACAGTATCAAAAATCCTACACATGAAACTTCGTACGAGTACGTTGGAGAGAAATCAATTTCGGGCCAAAGACAAGGTTGAGTAAACGAGGAGACATTAAAGGGACCAGCTGCTGCCAACGCTCGCGTCGTTAGGCCCCCTGATGACAACTTCATACATCCCAGCGCAGAATATCTCTTCATTTGAACTTCACGCCGTCCCGAAAGATGAGATTCAGATTTGGCGAGAATGCACAAGTACACTTGCCTTCCAACCTTTTGTACATTTTTCTGACTAAAATCGAATTTTTAAAACGAAAATAAAGAGATGCAGCTAACTATCATCATTAAAGGAGACAGTAGTTTCTTTTTTTTACTTTTTTTTTTCAATTTTTAAAACATTCTTTTGAAATTTGGATGTTACTAGTAATGAGCTCAAATAATTACCATAAAAATTTGGTGTCAAAATAATAAAAATATTTTAAATTATTAAAATTTTAATTTTTAAACATTGCGAAAGAATTGTAACGTTCAAAATGCTCCAAGCGTATTTCTAAAGCTCGGAATACAAAAATACATATTTACAATATGCGTTACATACCATAGAATAAAACGTACCTGGTATCATCAACCTGTCACTTTTTATTTTTAAATAAATTATTTTCCTAGCAGGGCATAATTTTTCAATCCAAAATATTATTAAATATCCATTTAAATATTTATTAAATTTCTAATCAAAATTCACATAAATAGTATAGATATAACATTGATTTTGTGTAACTTTTGTTTTTAACTTTACTAAGAATGAAGTTGAAGTTTTGAGTCGAGTACGATGATTAGAATTGCGCGTAAAACATTTCGAATACCTAAAATGCAAAAAAATTTCAAATGTGACAAAACGCAATTTTCAGCAAGCAAATCTCTTAAAAAACCAATATAATAGACCATAACTGAGTTGAAAAGTGTCAAAAGTGAAAAATTATTTTTCAGTTGTAGGTATTAGTGTCTAGTTAAATAATATAGCAAATTCAAAAATTCGATATTTTGGTCGAATTTGAGTGTTTTGAAAGTCTACTGTCCCCATAAATTACACCTGGATGGTTATCAGTATGACGATTTCCATGAAGCTGGTAATATATCACAAATCCCCAAAGATTAACTGCGGAATTATGAGCGGACGAGGTGAATTAACGTCGTACTGGAGGAACACATTGGGCTATTGGAGACGGTCTGGATTCAATCCCGTAAGGAAAGGTCCGAGAACACCACCACGTAATTTTGAATTACCGTCAGATGACGAGGTCAACACCTGAGTTGGAACCACACTTTCCAAATTTATGAGCGTACGAGGAGGTGAATTAACGTCGCATTGGAGTAACACACTGGGCTATTGGAGACGGTCGGGTTCAATCCCGTAAGGAAAGGTCCGAGAACACCACCACGTAATTTTGAATTATCGTCAGATGACGAGGTCAACACCTGAGTTGACACCCTACTTTCCAAACTTCCACACCATGCCAACGGGAGGATATTTGAGGCCACGGCAGATTTAAAGTTTTTCAGCCCCGTGTACACGACGAGTTTCGAACTCACAACCCTCCGGTTGTTAACCCTCTGATCTTCCAGACGGGCTACTGTTGCTCATACTTATGAACGGTTAAAACTATAGAAATTATGGAAGTAGAACCAGCAAACCTGAAGTTAAAAAAGAAAATATGTAAAAATCGTCAAATCGCAAAGTAATGCTGTGAAATTCTTTGTGTGTGTGTGAGTGTGCTTTCAGTTCACAGTGAAAACGTTATAAGACAATCGAATAAAAGTAATTCCAATGTCGTTTAAAAACACTTCTATTTGCCGGGTACGAAACGAAACGTTGGGAAATTGCAACAGGTGTCACTTCGAACTACACATAGACCTTTTAATGAAATAGACGGAGCATGTAGGCAGAGTCTGTAGATCACGTGGGCTTGGGAATCGACTCAGGCTGATTGTCTATAGAAGCAGAAACGAGTGTTTTTATCACGCTCGTCAATTACTCCTGCGTTGGGATTCATGCTTTCTTCCAATACCACGCGACCTTTCACGGAGATCTTGAAGCCGAGCTAGAGGGAGAAATAAAATGAAGATTTGTTCTGTCGATTTAATTGGAAGGCCGATGGAATTATACGCATTGTGAAGTTGATTTGAAAGTGCAGTGAGCATCATAGCGTATCCCACTAGCGAATCTAAGGAAGTAAGCTTTCTGATTGGTACCTCAAACACCACCCTCTACACCTTCGTCACTGCATGACTCTATAAAGGTTCCGACAAACTCACTTATGTTCAGTCAAGCTACTAATTTCACCAGCAGATTGAGAGTCCATAGGTTCAGGTTCTCCATACACCCCGAAACCATCTCCAATCAAAATCATGTGTTAATCTTCAGTTTAAAAAATTGGCAGATTGACCTGGTGGTTTCATAGGAATCAAAGTTACTTTTGAAACGAGACTGGCTATTTGATTTTGGGGGTTTTATGTCGCAAGGGCCAAATTTGGCCAAGCTGCGACAAACACAAGACCACGCCAACAAAAAATATTGGAGACGTAGAACTGAAATGTATCATAGTTCTTATATTGCTTTGCCAAGTTTATAGAAGTTCGCCATTTCTCATACGTTCTTGGAAGTTCGGACACCTTTTCTTTATCGTTTCAAACATTGCATGAAAATTGAAATTTGGATGAAATATTTTGTTTCAGACAGTCAGAACTGTGAAAATTTTCGTCTTAAATTGTCATTTTTAGAGGATGAAACAATAATACCGAAAACGAATGTTTTCGTTGTTTTTAAATGTGTTATTCAAATACTCGTATTATCTGTCATCTTTGATTTCGCTTTCATCCATCGAATCAAGGCTGTAAGTGCAAGGCTCGGATTATTTCGATTCAAAACGACGAAAAGCTATAGCAAAAAAATTATTTTTATTGCTATAAATTCATGAAGAGTATTACGAAGAACATGCACACTGTATTGACAGTGTTTAGAAAAAGGATTTTATAGCTTAACGTTAGAAAAACTTCCAAATCCTACTTTTGAACAGAATCTGTTAAATGGATCCTCAGGTAGATAGCAATGAAAGTTCTGATGGTGATTGTGAAGGTGGTAATGATGAGTTTTTAAGTGACTTCACTTATTGTCATCCCTAAGTCTTGTTAGAGAAGTAGTGCTATCAACTTTTCAGAAATAAAATGCTACGTATAGTACGAAAGAGATTTTCAGCGTAAAACAAAAAAGACGAAATGCGAAGATTTTAATTACGTCAATAAGAACTATTCTTATGTAGGAAAAACGCTGTAAGTTGCAACAGCAGCTATTAAATGGGTCAAACATAAACATTTACAAAAGCGGAAGCATATAATTCTTTGTATCGCAATTTGTTGGCGTCATTTGTGATAAGGTTAGTTGGGCATTATGGCGCAAGGTCCAATTTTGGTCAGGCTGCGCCAAACACAAGGCAAACAACGATAAAATTTTCAGTGACACAGAAATACATTTAGGGTTACACAACAGGAGTCGAACTTAAGCCGCCTACAACTGGCAGATTGCTAGATTAGTGGGCAAATTCATTAAGCCTCCATTTGCGATAAGAAACTTCATTCAGGATGTTCTAAACGACCAAATCTCTACCATTTTGTATTCCAACCTTCAAGGGGGAAAAAAAACCCGGAACATATTTAGACAATAAACAATGCGCAAGTATCAAAAAAGAGAGAAACCAAAAATTATAAGATAAAAATTAATCAAAAGGGCCAAATTAGGGACAATTGCTCCAAATCTGTTGTGGGTTTCCCGAAAATCGCCAATCATGATTTTAACGACTAACTACCAACCACTGATTTGTTTGGTTTTTCGTTCATGGTTGCCACGGCTTGGCAGCAAGGCCTCGAAATTAGCCCCGTCACTAGAAAATTTTCTTCCGAAAGAAAAATCAGGAAAATCAAGAATCCTTTAGGAAAACTGAAAAACACTGTTTTCCGGGAAAGTTGGAAGGTTTGCAAGGACACCTCCATCAATTGTCACGACGTGGCACCAAATGACAAAATTCAAAATTTCTCGTTACATCGAGCGGAACTAATAAGCACTGCTCCTCCATTAAAATAATACATCGACGGAGAAGAAAATTGCAACCCGGTATAGTTATGGTTTCTCACTTTAATTCACTCCAAACCACTACATTTGACACTGAAAATACTGCTCTTTTGACAGTGGTTTACATTTGAACTGAAACGGAATAGTCAATAGTGGCCATCATGAGTTGAAAGAGGAGCTTACCATCTATTTCCAGAAGGGAAACTATGTTATTTCCTATCCGCCATGTCTATGGTAGTCAATATTTGCTTCCACCGCAAGTAACAAACATTCCTCCTTCCGTGAAGGAGAAGAAAAGGACAGCGAAGAAAAAAATGCGCCCGGTATAGTTAGTTTTTTTATTAACTCCAAACTACATTTGGCACTGAAAATACCACCCTTTTGACAGTGGTTTACTCTTGAACTGAAACGGAATACCCCGATAGTGGCCATCTTGAAACATTGGGTTATTTTCCATCCATTATGTCCACGGTTCTCGTAGTCAATCTGTACATCTAGCCCAAAGTAACAAGCATTGCTCTTTCCTCTGAAAGAATTCATCGACGGAGAAGAAAAGTGCACCCGATATAGTTTTTCACTCTAATTCACTCCAAACCACTACATTTAACACTGAGCAGTCCGGGCATTTCCGGTCGAATAATCCCCCAGAGAATACCTCCCGGATTACCCAAAAACTCAACGGAAAGTTTAAACGATGTAGGGAAAAGAGCAATTCCCCGAACGGCGGGAAATCCTCCGCCGTTCATCTGGTTCGGCCGGGCCACGTAAATCCGCGCTGATCGAACGTACCATCTCGATAGAACGAGCAGGAAAGGATGGACAGACGAGAAGTAAGGAAATGCAAAGGGAAGATAGCAGCAGGGCAGGGAAGAGGGAAACCGCAGCGGGACGAAATCTTCTTTCGATCCCATCAGGATGGGATAAAGATCTCCGGAAATGAAGGCAAACCTCAAAATCCCAGCTCGCCCAGTGTGAGGGAGAGGAAAAAGAGGAAATAAAATAAGATAAAACGGAAATGGGAGCTAAACCGCACCTCTTCACATTCTGGTACGCCGCGAGGTATCAGAAGAACAGTGACGCGATTTTCTTACACTGAAGTCCTAGGCAGCGTCGGAACAACTTCAATCTGTTTTGCGGAAAACGCATCTCTTGAACACACGAATCGCTGAAAAGCACAGACGTGAAAAACGAAACACTTTTACAAGCAATGCCCACTTATATCATTGATAAATCGAAGATTAAAATAAAGGTATGAGAGCAGTGATGTAATTTTCTACAAGGAATAGTGAAGTTCACGGAATGGGTGGTGTCATTCCTCTTATTCCGTTACGTGTAGAATACTCACTTGAACATATCAATTGTTGAAAAGCATAGAACAAAAACGAAACACAAGTACCCCATATACATCATGTTAATAACTCTTAATAATAAAATAAAGGTATGAGAACAGGTTTAAGAATGGTAAAGTTTATGGGCGGTGTCCAAGGAACCTCAATCTGTTCGTTAATGTGGAATCATTTCGACACGAATAGTTATTTGTTTTAAAAGAACACATAAGCAAAAACGAAACTTTTACCATCAACTACCAATATTATCTCATTACTACCTCTACAATCAAAATCAGTGAAGCAATAACACATGTTCTAGACAAAAATCAAACTTTAAAACAATTACAGAAGTTAAACCATGCAAACTATATTTCACATTTCAACACTTTCAGGCTTAAGAATTCGACATCATTATGAATAGACGATGACTAGTTCGGTTGTTCAGTTGAGACTGTCCACCCAAAGCGTATAGTTGGCATTTGTAAAGTAACGGATGTTTCGATTTATTTCACTTAAAATGTATGATCCCACATGTTTGTGTCAGCCTCAATTTTTACAGCAATCACAGCGTTTAGACAGCAATGTTACAATACATTAGAAATAATAACTTTCTGAGACTTTGAAAAAACAGAACACAACGAAGGAGAAAAATGTCGAATTTCTTACGTTTTTATAATTAAATATTAGTAGTTACTCATAGTTAATAAAGCCTTAGATTATTTTTTAGAAACATTTAAATCGAGAGTTGTGTTACAAGGTACTACACAAGGTACGAAGTTTCATTGGTTGTTTCATAGCGCCATATTTGGCTAAGCTGCGCCAAAGAAAGAAAAAAAAAATCGTCAAGTGGTGGACATAAGACACAAGGAAAGTTTTTAGAAACAGTTACAGGAATCGAACCTGCACAGCCCTCTAAGCGCCAGATTGTTAGGACAATGGGAAAACCCACTGAGTCACGGCGACTTCTATACAACGAGAGAAATGCAATTCTATGGAGTAGTGTTATCAGTCAATATTCTAACTAATACAGAAAATGAAAACATTTTGTCAAAATCTGTCGAATTCTCTAGTTTAATTTGTTCCACAAAATAACTATATACCAGTTTTAACATATCTCTTTTTTAAATCTTTATTAGTCGTATTCAAACCATAGATTACCAGTTTGGCATAATACGAAGTTTTACAAATTCTCGAAATATTTTGAACAAAATTCTTCAGTGTACAACCGTTTAGTTCTGTTTTCACTTTCAACGGTCTACCATGCCAGTTATTTCACTACATACCATTCTAAAACTGCATGTAACACTGTGAAAGTTGATGATTGAAAGTTCCCAAAAGACACAACGTTAAACTAATAAACATCGATTAAGTTCACTAACACATTCATAGCAAGGGACAAGCAGCAACAGAATAAAATCGAACTTCAACTTAGTCCACTGTTGTTCGGAGCTTAAGGGAAAGCGGTCAGAGCTAAAAAAGAAATCTCGTGTAAAATAAGGATTTGCGTTGCCAAGGAAACCTAGACAAAGTCGCATGGAACTCGTAAAGAGAAAAAAAGGCACAGCAGGGCGCAGAGTTGAGAGGTTAACGCGGCAATAAATCTACTTTGTTCGAACCTATGGTATTGGGTATTTAATAGAAACAACTCCATTCATGCCACGACAAATTTGGACGTAAGACGTATTGTTTGTAGTAATGTGAAATAAATTAACTGTTTTGGGGTACAAATGGACGCGATGATTTTATTCTGATTCTAAGTTGATAATCTGTTTCAATTTCACCCTTTTCACTATGTTCTTTGAGAAGTCAAGGGAATTGTAATTATTGAGGGGCTAATATTTTAGCATTACACACATTGGTCGGCATCAGAATGTATAAATACTATTTTTGAAAGAAATTTAATGTTCGTTTCATGGAAAGGCTACAAAATTGCTTAAGGGGACTCGGCACCCCAAAAATTATTTTTTTAAATAAATTATATTTATTGTAGTTTTTATCATTAATTAATGTTTTCACATGTAATTAAATGAATTTTGAGGAAAAAAATCAAAATTTGTATCACAATTTTTTTTTAATTTAAAATTTTAATAAAATTGTCAGAAATTTCAAATTGGTACTCCTTTTTTAATATTCAATATTTTAACTTCAAATTTTTTTACAATATTAATGAAACTTCTCTTAACACTTCTAAATATGGGATTTTGAATATCTTGTGTAGTTTTTGAAAAAAAAATTAAAAACTGAAAAGTTAGTGAAAAATCGAGAAAAATTACGAATTGTTTTAATTAATCTGTAATAAAATAAGTTCTACTTATTTTTTTACAAATCCCATATTTAGTTTTATTGATCAGATAATTATGAGCAAGTGGTTAAAATTTCAGATGATTTAGATGATTGGTTAAAAAGCTTTATGGTTTTAACCATAACAGTGTTTGAAAAAACACAAAACTGAGAAAAACCAATTTAAAGTTTTTATGTTACTAAAAATGTAGTAAAGAAACCATTAAATCACTTGAAATTTTTTTAGCTGTTGACCAGCACATATATGTGGTGCTGTAGAATATTTATATGTAAAAATAATAAATATTTATGTTTCATACAGTCAAAATTTAATGCAATGGAATATTCACAAAAGCGATGTAATTTGTAACGTAAATACGAAAATTTGATTTTAACGAAAAAAATGCTATGGTTATATTATTGAATTCTGTTTTCTATTATGTTATTACAAATGATCAAAAAAATATGTTATACATAAATTATCATTAAAAAATTTCAATTATTATTAATATGCGACTCACGAATTGGAAAATATAAGTGAAGATTATTTAGAAAGGTCCTGCTTTATAGGTTACACCTTCCCTTCTTTTGTTTGCTTGTTCTTGCCTCTTAATGGCAAGTTTAATCAGTTTTCTAGAAAACTGATATTTTGCTGTAGCGCGTCTAGCTTGAAAAAGCACCTTCCTTTTGCACAGCATCATTCCAAGTGTCCGACTTGCATTCCCGCAGGAAATCCCCAATGCACTCTGCTGTTCTTGTAATGTTTTGCACACACCATTATTGAACTCACACACTGCCTCAGAAATTACACGTAGAATATACTTCTACAGCTTAACCGCACATATTAAAATATTTGTAATATGAGGCTTTGCTGGTAGATTTTTAAAGTTATCACTCAATCTCGATTGGGATTCCTATTAGTTTCGGTTTCGATTTCTGTACTAAGGTAAATATAATTTGATAATTTGGCAACTTAGAATTATCGTAAAGACATGAAACTTTGCAGAAACATTTTTAAGATTCCAAATCATAATTTGGGATAAAAATCCCAAAATCGGTATTTTGACCCATTTTCGGGTGCCAAGTCCCCTTAATGATAATACATCATCCTTGTTCTTGAGTCAGCTATATCACTGGCGTTAATGTTTTATATGCCTATGATTGATTATCGAAATATTTATACATTGGACTCGCGTTTATACGAACCTCCAATTTACTTACGAACAGCACGTTTTTACGAACAACTACGTTGGTCCTGAACAGTATCCCATAGAAATAATGTTAATTACCCTTCCTATTTACGAACCAAAATTACACATTCTCTCTTTTTTATGAACTCAGTTTCCACACTTTCTTTTAATTGTTTTCCTTTAGACAAGAAAGGGTGAAATTTCTTCAGATTGGTTAGACTTCGGATCTCCCAAGTTGGTAAAAGGGGCGGAGGGTGGAAATTTCTTCAGACTGGTTAGACTTCGGATCTCCCAAGTTGGTAAAAGGGGCGGAGGGTGGAAATGAAGGAATGAGCGATTCCGATCTCAGTGCTTATGAAGCCTTAATCCAGCAACATCGAAGGGATCCTTAAGTTCCTGAAAACCTTACATTTCACGATTTTCTGACTGTAGACGAGAATGTTCAAGCACACACAGAGGAAATATCGGATGTTGAAATCATCAATCAGGTGTTGAACGGGAATGTCGAAGAACAATCCGATGAAGAATGCGTAGAGGTCATCCCAAGGCCAACTATCAAAGAAGCCACACAATGGCTGCCAGGACTACGACGGTTCTGAGAAGCAGATGACAATTTTGAGATGTTTGACAACATCAACTCTAAGGAATCGTATGTTTACCAAAGTGCTATCATGAACAAAACAAAGATGGCCGATTTTTTGGAATCGCTGATGAATAAAGATTAGTGCAAAATGCATTCTTTAAAAAATCCCATTCCCACAAACGAACTTTTTTTTTCGGTGCCCACGAGTTTAAAAACGCGAGTCCATTGTATAAATTATTGCAATACTTGTATTACTGATTGATTATTGAAATTTTATTCAGGTTATACATGATCGTAAATACGTAGTCTAAAAATTAAAATTAAAGCGTACTAATGTAGTTACGATATTTTTAATGACAAAGTTTGCATTTATACTATCTGCAGAAGTAATGAGGCAAAATTTAATGCAACTAAATTTAAAAGTTATGCTGAACATGAAGTAGCTTTAGTCGTCTCTGGATCAGTTTTAACTGAAGATTCTTAAAACAAAGAGGTATCTCCAAAGAGTTTACTTTTTGAAGAAAATCGATCTTCTGGAGCTGGGCACTTGCACATAATCACGAAAACATAGTGATGGCCACCGTAAAATCAAGATAGTCAGCAATAAAAATTAAGTCAATGTTTAGGAATAGAAACAAATTTTGAAAACTCAAATATTGAATTTTTAGGCTAGGGGACATGAAAAACTACCAAACCGGGGCACAGCATGTGCCTCTAAATTTCTTTTTTGCATGTCTATTGATAGCAGTGTCGTTACTAGCACCTCATACCTTATTTAAATCCATTTAGAAAGTGTGTATAAGCTATAAGCATCAATATACATTACTAGCCACTGCGTTGCAAGTACGGCGTTGTCCTTGACAGTTCTTTTCGCGGGGTCAAGCGGGGTCACTGCTCGTAACCCCCGGTGATTGCTACGAATTCCCATTTGGTTTGAGAAGCAAACCAAATGGGAATTCGTAGCAACACTGTCAATTCGTAGCCAACACAATAGGCAACACCGTGATGGCCTCGTCATTGTCAAATGCGATTAAATTTGATAACAGCCATCTTGGCGCTGCCCGTGTTACCCGTGGAAATTCGTAGCCTATTGGAATAAATTATCTGTGAGTTAAAATTTGGTTTGCTTCGCAAACCAAATTATGAACTATGGTTGGCTACGCAAATTGGATAACAGCCATAATGGAGTTGCATGTGGTAATGGTTTGCTTCGCAAACTAAATGGGAATTCGGCGTGACGTCACAATCTCTTGCGAAAATATAAATATTTAATTGAAAAATTATTTATTAAAAGAAAATCAAACGTATAAGGTATCTATCTGGTGTCAAATTTTCCGCAGATTTTAAATCCGTTGAAATTTTTAATCTATCTTTAACGATTCCGATTTTACAAAAAAGTAGTAAACAATGCCAGTCAAATTTTTTGCATTTGTTTTTGCTTTCTTTCGCTGAAATTGTAAGAGGGCAGGAAAAGTAATCTGTTTATTTTTTGAACGCGAAGGTTTACGCGACGTCACAATCTCTTGCGAAAATATAAAAGATATTCAGTTTAAAAATTTTATTTATTTAAAGAAAATCATATTTTTAGCAATCGATTTAATGTGAAATTTTCCGCAGATATCAAATCCTTTGAAATTTTTATTCTATCTTTAACGGTATAGAGAATAGAAAAAAGAACTAAACAACTCCAGTTAAAAGTTTATTTGTTTTTTATCGTCTGATGGAAAAAAATTCCTCCATGCAAAATGAAAACGGAAAAAATAAATTTATAATCTTTGATCTTCTTTGCTGTTGCATTCAATAATAATTAAATTTCATTAAATTCATTTTAAATGTTCTAGATTAAATTTTAAAATTGCAAAAAGTTTGGACAATTTTTGTGTTAAATCCCATTACTGTAAGTGCCATAGATTCGTCAGCACTTTGCGTGTAGAAAAGAAACATATAAACACATCCTTCTCTACTATTTTAAGAGGAAGTGTTTGTCTGTTTGCCGCAATATCATGACGATTCAATGGCACTTACAGCAATGAGATTTGGCACATAGGTAGTCCGAATTTTTTGCAATTCTTGGGTCGCGGCGAATTTTAAAATTCAATCTAGAACATTTTAAAATGAATTTAAGGAAATTTAATTGTTATTGTTTTCTTTGGAATGGTAACCGCATAAAGATATGACAGATTCTAAATTTATTTTTTCCGTTTCCGTTTTCATTTTGCACAGAAGAATGATTTTCCAGCAGAGGATAAAAAAAAGTTTCAACTTTAGTTATGAAGTGCTTTTTCCTAATGCCTAGACCGTTAAAGATAGAGTAAAAATTTCAACGGATTTGAAATCTGCGGAAAATTTCACTTAAGATCGATACCTAAAAATGTAATTTTCTTCATATAAATAATTTTTGAATTGAATATAACTTTAACGGATTTGAAATCTGCGTAAAATTTTACACCAGATTAATACCCTACATCACGGGCACGGGCAACGCCCGGCTAGCCACACAGTGGCTAGTTTATAATATTAGAGATTCTAAATGAACTTTCAACAGTGTTTAAAACATTCCTTGTACTTTTGCTGTTCATTCTTATTTCCAATAAAGTGCATGGCAGAAACCATATCTGAGATATGTTACCACAGTTAGTGAGATATGTTACCATGAAAGTTCACTCAATTAAAATTTTTGCGTTCGCTTAGTTTTGTTTTTCTGTACTAAGTTTGATTTTAGAAATTAATCGTTACCTGCCGGCATCAGATTATTTTCCAGAATTTCATAAACACAGTGAACATTTCCACTTATTTTTAGCGATACTTATAGCCTCACAGCTCAGATCAAGAACATTTAAACGAATCAGCAAAATTGACGAATATATATAATCAATTTCTGGTCTATATTGGATTTATTTCATATTTAGACAAACATGTCACCTCGGCGACATGCTCTAGTAATCCCAACCATTAATATAAACTGTCAGTGTCTCACGACACTAGGCACGGAAGTGTATTTGTCTTTGATGGTGGTGTTAGTTGGATCCATACAGTTAAGGCTTCTTTTCGTTGTAATACAAAATACCTATGAATCCAGGAGTATTTTGCACTTAATTGCCAATCAAAAAACACATAGGGACGTTTCAGTTGGAACTAGCTGAATAACCCGGTGTTGGTCGGGTTTCAAATATGACCGCGATATTTCCCTGTGTTAACATACACAAACCTTGTAGAACGTGTTTCCTTATCCATGTTCATTTATTGCAGAAAAACAAACTTTAGATTTTAAAATTGGGGCTTCGAGGGACACTTTTAGGATTACCTGTGTGCCAGTTTTCATGGCTACAGATAAGTCTGAAGACAGGAAAGAAATAGCCTATGTTTTCCGCAGTGTTCTAAAGTATAAGTGTAGCAAATTTGGTGTGGATTGTTCAAACAGTGTAGATTTGTATAGAGAATATACACACATACATACACCAACATCTTTTTAAATATAGATAGGTAAGAAATGTTATGTATGACTTTTAACTACATAAAACGATGCATCCAAAATGAAACAGCATAGATAAAATGTACCCGTCTCTCATTCTAAAAGCACATGTTTTACAGACATTTTTCTTGAGATTTAAAAATCCAATTTATCACGTATTTGTTCACCTCTTTAGAGGACTGTCATTAAACTCAAATGAGACTCAAAAACGAAAGTCATCTTGCTGGCAAGAGGCGAAATGAGTTTTCGTCGCTGTGGAAATAAAATCAAAATGCTTCCGACAATTAGAAACACCCACCAGAAATTCCCTCCTAAGAATTAAAAGAAAGAAGGAGCGCTGTGATTTCTGGGTACGAAATTCCCTTTTCGGTACAAAGCACCTGTCACATCTGTGGACCATCCAATTGCAGTTAAGTCGGCTTATCGGGGGTGGCGGGATTGGCGAAGAAAAGAGCCTTTATTTTTCAGCTCTCTTTTTAAGAAAGAAAGAGCTGAGGGTTTTAAAAGTCGCTCTTGTGTTAATCAGACTAATAAAAAGAAGAGTTGTCCTTTTACACACAAATAAGTGCGGAAGAACCGAGAAAATGAAAGAAAATGTTCGGTTTATAAAAAAAAGTTTTATTTTTTTCTGTTGCGAAAAGTTCCGAGTCTCTTCCCGTCAGACAAAGAAATGTGTGAAGGAACGCAAAACACCCTGAATGGGAACGATGGTGATGTGTTTTGGTTGGATTTAATGTTCAAACAACCGACCACACAGGATAAGAGAGCCTAAAACCCCGCCCCCTCCCCCCCAAAAAAAAAGAGTTTTGTTAACAAATGTTTTCATTGAAGTACCAGAAAATCTGGTGCAGATGATCCTCTGTAAAATACATAGCAACACCGCCTATGTAAATCATTGGTTGCGCCAGTTTATATAAATAAAGCAATAGGAATATCTAGCTGTTCCTAGAGCTTTGGGAATGGCAAAAGACTTTCAAGCGGTTTTAAAAATTGGAGTTCGTGAGAAGGGGCATAGTATTTCGGAGGTTGAGGATAAGTTTGGATTTTCTCGCACCATCATCTCAAGGGTGAACCTTAATTACAAGAATTCTTGCAGAACCAGCAACTTAATACACCAGTAATGCCGAAACGTGACCAGCGTCGGCAAGAATCGTTTTATGTGATAGGCTTGCAACATTGCCTCAAATAACATCTGAACTCAATGCTGGAGCCTAAACAAACATCAGCGTGAAGACTGTGCAACGTTCCCTAAAAGATTAGAATTTAGAAGCCGACGCACAACTTCATCAGGTTGTTGTTTGTTGTGGTTGTTTCTTATGCCTACACTGGCAGACCAGAGGAGTGCCAGGCCCATCGAAGACGGCAAGAGGCGAGGGGGGTGCGCCTTCCATGTTATTGAGCCCCATTGGGAGGGTCCGACTTTGCTCGACATACATGACACATCCGTTTTACAGGAAGGTCCCTTTCATACATCCATTCACTCACACATATCGTAATTTAGATTCCAATCAGAGGCCGATAACCCCCTGATCAGGTACCCCCAGAGGTATTGATTTGGTATGGGAACATGGGGGACATTGTGACCACGACCTATTTAACGGGCCCCAGTCACCATTAGTGAACACGACGGTCTTTAGCCAGGTCGAAGCGCCGATCTCGAAATCATCAGAATTGTAGGCTCCGCCGAGGACAGAACCCACAAACCTTCTGATGCGAGCCCGACGCTCTACTGACTGAGCTACCGCGGCTCACTTCATCAGGTACCCTAGTTGAACACACTCGGCACACATTTACGCAACTCGTCTGGGCTCCAGACCATTTCCACTTGACTACTCGTCTGAAGAGTCGCGTTTCCAACTGTTTAGGGAGGATGGAAGAAACTGAGAGTAGAGAAACCCGGATAAAGTCATGGATTCCGCATGTACACAGGTTGGTGGTTGCTCCGCAATGGCTGGGGTTAGTTAAGCTGGTATTTAATGGGAGCCTTGGTATGTCTACAAATATACCTTACAGGTGATCCTTGTGTGCATCCTTCCTGATGAATTACACGTTCTGCGTATGTCCTATTGTCCTGCGTTCATTCTGACGAGTTTGGTCTTTCCAACAGGACAATGCGCCGCCACTCAAATCTAGACACGCCGAATTATACTTAGAGAGGAACATTGATCTAAGTTTGGGGCTCTGCCATTCCTACTTAGGTCGCCAGATTTCAACGTTATGGAATACATCTGAGATGCCACGCAACGTGCTGTGGAACAAAGAAATCCATCACCCCGGAATACAACGGAATTGTGGACCGCTCAGAAGAATGTACGATGTTCAGTGCCTACAGAATATTTCCTCAAGGTCGTTGAGTCCATGCGCCGTCGTAATTCTGGAGTTATACTCGACCGTAGGAGACCTACCAAGTATTAGACTGGTGTATCGGCATTTTTCTGGTCGTAATATATAAAAAACATTCGATTTGCTACTTTTTTAAGGAATTTTTTTTTATGGAAGGAGTTTCTTCTAGGAATATCTGGTTTGCGGGCAATTAAACCTGTTCAGAGGACTATATCTGGATTGCACGTCAGTTAAACCTGTCCGGAGGACAATATCTAGTCTGCAGACAGCATAAACTTGTTCGAATGGCCGTATCTGGTCTGTGGGCCTGATAAAAAAAAATATTTGGAGGGCAGTATCTAGTCTCCGGGCCTGAAATCAATCCAGTCTGTCAACTACAACTTTATTCGCTGTAACTGATTTATCTTAAGAGTCAGGTATTTTTGTTGTTGACAGACTGGTTGAACCTCTTCCCGACAAAAATAACTATTTCTCGAAAATCGGAAAAAAAATCATAAAATGCTCAGCGCCTAATATAAATTCAAAATGCAGAGCATATCGTTGTCTTCTTTCTTCATCAAAGTTCTTATCCTAAATAAAATATTTTATTTTCGATTTGTCTGGTAAATAGTTACTTTTCGGCGTTTCTCCCTAACCTTGATGGGGAACTCAATACCGCAAGTATCACATCGATCAGACGAACAGCATGTTACTCAAGACAAATCATGCAAACTGGAAGTAGACATCACATCATTAGCTTATTCGATCTTCAATCTTCCTCTTTCGGTCATTTTAGAGAAGAAATCAATGAAAAAAAATTCTTCTTTTGCAACCGCGAGCGATGGATCAATGAAAAAGGAATCGAAACATAGGAACATTTTACTTAAACTTCATTAGTTTTGGGGACCGCTGTTTTTACCTACTTGCATAGATCGATTATTCGCCCCAATACGAGTGAAGAATTGAACCGCCTCTAGATAACAATTGTCAAAATATTGGACATCATATATTTTTATCTTCAACAGTCAAAATATATTCTAAGCGTGAGAGTATTAAACTTTTCAGGAAAAGAATTCGTACATTTACTCCGGCCCAAATATGAACCTATCGAGTGCTCAGTATTTAAAAACTGTTTAGTCTGAAAGCAGAGTGTAGAAGTTTCGTCGAAGCTTATTTAGTAGTAAGTTAATTCACACACACGACCAGTAATAGTGGACTGTATGAATTTTATTGTTGAATCGTGAATTCAATCACCAATGGACAATTCTTCCCTGTGAAGAATATGACACAAGAGGGTATTTAACCCCAAGGCAAAATCTCTCATGAATTGCGGAGCACGCTGCTGTCTCCCCACACACTCAGAAAACGAATCCAAAAAGAACGAAGTTGGCGCCAAAAAAAAAAAACTAAGATACTACCTGACCTTTGTTCTGAATGTAAAAACGAACATAGTTCAGCTACTGTTACTCGTTTATACATATTTCTGTGTGATCCATCTAGAATATTCCATGTAGAACATGCCACCTAGAATATTCCTTGCAGAACATTCCAAGCAAAATTGAATCATGTAAAAAATAAACAGACTACAAAAGGCGAAGAGAATGGGATGAAGGCTTCCGAATTACTTCTCAAATTGTTACGATTAAACAGAGAGAAAAGATTAGTTTCCGTAACACAGAAAGTGAAAAGGCGTCATTTTTTTTTATTTCCATAATGCTTACACCAGTTTGATTCCCACTTCGACTTTCAATATTTCGGGCGTAGTTCAAATAAGAAAACGACTTGACCATTTGCTTACCTTAATGAGTACCTACCGTTTAGTATGACAAACGAATGAAATATAAGAGCAAAGATTTATTCATGCTACACATTGCATTAAAATATTATATTTATCAACGACTTTTTTTTTTCCGAATAAAAGCATGGATAAATATAACTTACAAAATACTATCCAATTTGCAATGTATCATATATTTACAAGAGTATATTTCAAGCAATGGCAGTGATCAATCGCGCTGTAAATAAGCTGTAGAGTTTATATTTAAATCTTCACCATGCATCGATCTAAAACACCCCAGGAACCAGTTAGACGTAAGGTTGAATTAAAGATCAATTGGGGAATCCAAACTCCAACCACAGTGGTCGCAAACAATGGCTTTTATGTCCTTAGTTTGGCATTTGAGTTCCTTGAAATCGTCGTCTGCATTCACCACCATGGGTTCTGCGTCTGCCCTGATAAGGCCATCGAGAGAAGTTCCGCTATTTAAAATGCATTAGTTCTTTGTGGTACACGTTCCCTTTCAGAGGACTCAAATAAAGTCAATCGAAGCTACGTTGCCTGATACCCTCGGAACTGGGACTAGATAAGTGCGAACCTTTACTTTTCTGTCTTTCCGACACAATCGATAACTGCAGCTAGGATTTAATGTTATTTCATCCAGACAACGTAAAATTGTAATTTCCTTGTAGTATATATCAAATTTGCTCTCGGATTACAATGATCGTAGAGGGGTAAATCATACTAAGATAAAAACGACATGTTCTTCATATGTATTCTTAAAATATACAAGACACATAAAAGAGTGTGTTATGTTCATAACTGATAATAACCTAAAATATTTTCACTTGTATCTTAGAAAGAGTTAAATTAGTAAAAGTATGTTAACAAAAGATAATAGTATTAAAACTATTAGGAGATACAGTTAAAACATGCAAAGCCCACTCAGTACACTGTCATTGGAATAAAAAATATAGCTTTTCTTTCATAACTTGATTAACACGATAGATGTTATATCTAGCGTATAACTAATAGTATTTGTTTGCCGCTCAGAGAATCTCGGATTCATGAATCATTTTCGCACTATTTAAGCGTATGGATGTTGGCGATCGTTCCTGTTAGGAACAACGGAGTCATCTTCACAAACAGCCATTAGTTCGTACATTGTAGTGACGAAGAGGTCAGAAGTAGGGCATTAAAACAAAGAAATGTTATACCTTGCCATAGAAATAGTTATGACTATCACAACTCTTTGATACACATTGCATGTTTAAGGAATAACCTTTGAGACAGGATTTGAAAGTTAAGTGTATATTTAACCTTCATGTTAGTTTCTTAAGACAGCGGCCCAACCCGAATGTAGATTTTTCTTATAAAGTTACTTATTCCTTAAGGATTAGCTACACAGCTATACCAAGTTCTTGAGTCTGAACACGCTCAAAGAATTCAATACAAGACCAGGACTTCCACATAAATCCTATTTCAGATCAGATGACTATAGGAGACTCGTCCAGAGTTGCATTTCTGGCAAGTTGGAAATTAAGGAATAAGCCATAAACTTTTTAAAGATATTATTGCTCATAAAGATATGACGGAAATATACAAATGTCAAAATGAGAATTCAAAAAATGCTACGATTTTCAATCTTCTTTTGACTCTTGTAAAATTTACTTTTTGCTAGTTACCGCGAGAAGGAGCTTTATTTTGAAATCAGCATTGTCTTAAATTAAAAGCAATAACAGCCTCAATGTAATCCTAAAATCAAAAGAAAACAGTTTGTGGAGTTAAAAATGGACAAATAGCAGATTAAGTACCACACATTCTTAAGTTAGTTAAAATGATGAAGGTTTTGAATGGTAGTTAGAGAATTCCGGAAACCCGCAAATGAAAACTTAATTCAATTACATTTTAATTACAATTCGTAACCCCACTAACTTCTACAAGTGCGTGATTTGCTACCTTTTACGAATGAAAAGAAACAGACTAAACGAAGAAAAAGACCTCGTCATACAATACTCATTTCTTTTTAATTAACTGCCTGAATAAAGAAATAAAGCTTTTTACTCCAGCTGAATTAGGTTTTTGTGCGACTATTCTTTCCATTTAAAACAGAGATCCTCTTATATAATACGTTTTTCAATAGCGGCTTGAGATTTCATTTTTTTTTTGTATTCTCAGTTTTATCAGCATCTTGGCATTCAAGCGACTAAGTACAAAATGCGGTCACTTTTTTTACTCCTCCTTCTTTTATTTTAGGTCTCTTACTATCTCAATCACTCATTTGTTATCACAAAAGCCTCCTTTAATTTCTTTCCCATGTTTTACCTTCTTAAGTCTTTTTTGCCTCCGCTGGTGTTTTTTTCCTCCAAATTTCCCATATACAAGAGTTGTTGACAGAAACAATAGCAGGCAATTACTGCTGTCCAAATTTCTTAATCACCTCCGGTAACTCCAAAAGAAAACCTTCAGCCACCGGTTGCGGTTTTCTTAGTTAATTCTTTTCCAGTTGAGTATTATTTTTATGAAACGGGGGAAAAAGCAACCAAAGAAATGTGTTAAAAGCACAATTAACTTTCCTGTAATCCTTTTGTTTTTTGAAAAATAGCTTTCTTTTACTTTAATTGTAATATTTTTTCTCGGGTGTCTATCGTTGTTTTCATGCTGCTCATTACCCAGTTCTTTTGTTCAAGCGACTTTAAAGCTCTCCCTATTCGCCGTTTAGGTTTTTTTCGGTCTTTTTCCAAGGAAGTTGCTGTTTTTGTTTCCGTTTTTGCTCGGAAGTTTTCCTTTCACGAGGAGAATGGCGAAAAAATTGTAATTTGTATTCACACACAGTACGAATTTTAAAGATAAATTTCATTAAACAATACATTTCAGAACCATCATTTTAGACAAGGGACAATAAATACCAGTGTGCTTGAAGGGTTCAATTTTTAACTATCTTACGTTTAAAAAAAGTTCATTAAAAAAAAAAAGACGGAAACAGGACTATTTATAACGCTCGCAAACATTGGATAACAGATTAGATCTCCAAGCTAATTTTTGTAACTTTTTATCCTAAAAATTATCGTGTAAAAAAATAAGATAAGCAAGACAATTCTTTCATATCAGTGTTTTCGAGATCTAAGTAAAATTGCTTCATTGGGCCGTCAAAATGCCCAGATTTTAATCAAACAGAAAACCATCGGAGAATAAATTTTTTCACGAGCTAATACAAAATTTACAAATGGAGAAATAAAAATTATTAGTTGACTAACAACAGTCAAAACTACACGGTAGAAATTTACCGAAAACACGCTTTAAAAACAGATTTAATGACAATAATTACAGAAATATACAGAGGCTGTACACATTTTTTAGACAATGTATATTGTATTCACAAAACTAAATTACATAAAATTCTTGAGTTTCAAATGTTATATTTGATAGCCCTTATTCTAAACTATCTTTCGAGACCGTAATTTCCAGGATAATAATGACTTTTGAAGTGTCAGAAGAGGTATTCTATCCCATTCCTCCTGAACAGCTTTCCAGAGTCCTGCAAGGGTTGTGGGACGACGTTTGGATAATGCAGATTTTAAAAGTCCGAAAGCACAAAAATCCATAGGTGATACATCGGGAGATTTAGTAGGGATATCAGTGAAGGGTATGGCCTTGATACCGGTTTTTTGTTCCATTTCTTTTAGGAAATTTACAGTGGATTTTGATGTGTGACTGCTAGCTTTGTCTTGATGGAGTTCCACAGATTGATGGCACTGTGGGTAAAGCGATGGTATTTCATCCAGAAAAATTGGCGATAAAATAGGTTCCTGATAGTATTTGGAGTTAATCTTGACATTTTTTTCCACTCTCTTTATTTTTAACTTGCCATCATATGAAAAACCAGCAATAATCATGAATCCCTTAGAAAAACTCTTTCGATTCTGTGAACCATGTACTTACATTTTTTCTCCCCTTTTATGATAATAAATGGCTCTTTTTTTGCTGCAATCATTTAAATACACTCATGATTCATCTATTGTTACAATTTTTTTCCATTTTTCTTTGGATAAATGTTTCTCATATAGAATTCGCAGCGTGTCCTGCTTTCAGCGATATGCTTTGGAGAAAAACGATGCACATTGCGTTTTTTCGCTTTCTTAAGATTTAAATCAATGTTTATCATTTTGTTTACAGTGGACACAGCATTTTAATGATTTTGCAACTGTCCTTTGACTAGGGGGAATTTCTTTTAACATTAAACAACGTACCTTTGCAATAGTCGAAGATGTTCGTTTCTTCCTTGGATACTTGTTTGAAATTTTTGTCCCACTTGAGGCTCCAATTCGACGTTTTTTTCCTTTCTTGTTGACGATATTACCTATCGACGCTTTAGATATCACAAAACCATGACTCTCACATCGTTTTTGGATAACGGAATATGAATATTTCTCTTAGGAAAGAGCATAAATATAGCCTTCGAACCACTGCTTCGTTAAAAACGCCATTTGAATAAAAACAAACCTCTCAAGCCGCAGACGATAATTTTGACTTTTAAAAACATAGTACAACTGCAATTATTTCTTTTGCAGCAAACGATTTTTTATTACCGCTAACCAAAATCGTTTAAAAAATGTGCGAACAGCCACTGTAGAGTAGCCTTACTTTTTGAGTATTCTTGGACAAAATCTCAGTTGATCTAAAAATGTGTTTACCAGCTTACATTGCGTATTAATCACACATGAAATAGTATTTTATTTTTAAGTATTTATAATTCGTTAGTTATCTCTACTATTATAAAAGGAAGTGTTTGTTTGTCTGTTTGGGGCCGCAAAATCCTGACGATTTTATGGCACTTACAGCAATGAGATTTGGCACACAGGTCCGAATTATTTGCAATTTTTGGGTCGCGGCGAATTTTAAAATTCAATCTACAAGATTTTAAAATGAATTTAATAGTTTTATTCTCCATCTCTTTTTCAAGCGCGGAGAACTTTTTCTACCAGTGTGAGCTTGCAGTCAGGGTTCGGAATCATGCCAAGTTTTTTTCATCCGCAAAACGCGAAAAAAATATATTTTTCATTTCCGCTTTGATTTTGCGCGGACGAATAAATTTCCAGCCTGACAAATCTTTTAACTGAAATCAGTTCTTTTTTCTATCTCCAAGACCGTTAGAGTAAAAATTTCAACGGATTTGAAATCTGCGGAATATTTTACACCAGATTAATACCTGCTCCGCAAACCAACACTACGGGCAACACCGGGCTAGCCATGCAGTGGCTAGTTTAACCTAAAGCTACAGCGGCTCCGTAATATATTCGGAATAAATTGAAAAAAGACTAATTGGACTATCAATGATTCGTATTCGAGTCTTAGAATGGTGTGAAGAGAATTTTGGAGGACAAAACTGGACTAGAGGGATTGCACATGGAAAGAGGACGTTAACTAGTGGAACATATCCTTCACCTATTACAGTGAATCGCACATATTATACACTTATTACCGAGAATGAAAAATATTAATATATTACGTCAATCGCACTTGTCTTTTTGTCAATGCCTCCAGCAATAGAATATTTATCAATGATCTATCTACATATTTCACTGACGTGCATCGAACAGAAATTGAGGTTGTTTATTGTCGAATGGCAACAATATCAATTAATTTTCATCCAGTATCAAAATATATCGATCGTAAAAAAATTACAGTGCTAACAAAACATTCGATGAATAGAACATAAAGAATACAATAATATCGTCCGTACTCGACAACGAACTATGCAGCAAACGTGCATGGATTTTAATTTAATTTCTAAGAACATCGGACAGCGCACTGTATTCTGAAGTTGAAACCTGAGAGATCAAGCACGACAAACTGTGCATATTGGCTGGACTTCTAAAGCTAGCATTAATAGGAAAGAGGGCTACGGATGGTTTTAGGGCACTTCTATGCATGACAAACTATAACCAATTTAGATAGTGCAATCACCGAACGCAAGAACGTATGGCCCTTGCGCCATAAATCCCCAAAATAACCAACCGAACGTTGAGGCGATCGAGCTTCAGGTTCGGTGACAAGTAGGCCGCGTAGTCATAACGAAAGTGCACGTTTGAGTTGAAACTGATGTCCCCCAAGAGCACCCACGGATGATTATCGGATGTCGGACACTTTCAAATTATATTCTTTTATATTGCTACCTTGCACACGACAGTCCGATAATATCGGATCCGTCAAAAATGCTATCCGACATTTTGAATTCTCGGACGGTATGCTAAACCGGACCGATAAATATCCAGTGCACCTCCGCTTCGCATTCTAGAACTGCAGTTGTTTACATATTCATCTGCATTTTAATCGTAGTAATCTGCATCTCACGTTTAAAAATATTGATACGATACAAAAATGAGTGTTAAAACTTATATTAAGGAGCTTATAAAACATTGTATAAAACGCACCGTCCGCATATCGTTCGGCTATTAGTGGATGAATCCATCAGCCATCTATAATTTCTACGCTTTGGTACGTGTATTTACTTTAATTACAATTTAAACTACGCTGCTATACACGTCGAATAAACTTGTTTATTACAACGTGATCACATACATACGAAAATGGCGCAGATCTCCAATAAAAATAAGACACAATGTACAAGAGACCGTGCCTGAACACTGCCACTTCGATAATTACGTCTCCGACATCCGATATTTATCGGTGTGTGCTCTAAGATGTACAAACGCTCCAAGATGTACGTCCAAAATAAACTTCGTTTGTATCATATTCTCTCGATTCAGTCGATGTTTTGAAAAGGGTCTTCTGGGCTTCAAAGCACTACTATATAGTTATGTTAATAATTGCAGAGAGATAGCTCATCACACCTTCTTGCCCTTCACAGGATCACGGAACTGCTTTCGGACTTCACGCACTAGCTCTTCACGGCCCCAAAGAAATTATCTCCACACTTCGTCCGCCTTCCCACCCACAATGGGGAAAGTCTTCGGGGGTCCCAAACACCCCCTGGAAATGACGCCACTTCCGACATTCTTCTCCTCCCTCGCCCCCGACACCACATCAAAACCGATCCACTTCCCTCGTTATCCACACTCTCTCGCAAAGCGCCCATCCCCCCCGCACAAAAAGAGGAAAACAAAACCCACCGAGACATTTTTCTTCCCGCGCCGAAGAGATGAAAGCAATGAGCTTAATGGGCCCACTAGTGGGCGAAAACTCTTTTGCTGGGCCTGGCCCTCATCCCATTTATATAATAGGTAGAAGAAAGGGCCGTTTCTTGTCGGGGGGCTCGCGACATCAGGTCTTAATGAAGACCGGCCGCACATTTGACAGCTCATTATAGCCAGATGATGTTCTCCAACCCGCATCTTCGGAAATGCGGGGACTTTAATGAGCACATAATGCGGCGGAGGGCCACACAGCGAAAGTGGCGCACGTCAGCCGGGCGGATCCCACACCCGTTTTTTTTAGCACACTTGGGAAGCCCAGGGAATCAAGCATGCGACACTGGCATTGCAGGATTTTCTATTTATATATACGAGGCCCAGACTATGCCTACGTAATATGCAAAGTCTGCGAAATTCAACCGGTTAAAATTAAAAGTAATTATTTTTTCTTTTGCAAGTGATTAATCCGGACGTGGCGGTAATAAATTCTTTGTCTAAAGTCCCATTTTATTCTTGAATTTTATTTTTATTCTGAATCTGGTAAGGTATTTTGATTAACATCGAACTGGAGCAACACAGCGGGCTGTTGATGAATTTCCGGGATCGATCCCGAAGAGAAAAGACAACACCACGTAGTTTTGAACCACGATCAGATGACGAGGTCACACTTGATCAGGTAGTCCACTTTCGAAACTTCCACACCATGCCAACGACACACAAAATTTTACTGATACAGAAGAGAGAAATACACATACGATAAGTTACAGGTAATCTGCACTGCCTACAACTAGCTGGTTTTGCCCATCGGGAAGCCCAGGGAATCAAGTATATCAAGCGCCATTTGATTGTGCCGGATTTTCCATTTATACTAGGATCTCAGGTTAGGCCTACAAAATTCACAAGCCTTATTAAATTCAATAAGTTGTAGAAATTAAAAATTATTTCTGATTGATTTTCTAAAAGTAAAAATCCCAGTTATTCGCAAGTGGTTTATCCGGACCTTGCAGTAATAAAATAATTTTCTTTAATACTTTTAGCGTCTATTCGATACTTGGAATCCAATTCTGAATCTAGGATACGGTTGGTTTGATTTTATGGCGCAATGACCATATTTGTCCAAATCGCCCCGTCAGGTAATGGACATGGACATATACACACAAAGAAAAAATTTTCGACTCAGAAGAGAGGAATACACCCAGGGTAAGTAACGGGAATCAAATTTGCACTGACTATAAATCTCAGGTTTTGTGTACAACAGAGAAATCCGGGGAATCAAGCATGCGGCAGTGTCGAATTTCTCATTTATACACTCGAGGCATAGACTAGGCCCACAAAATACAAAAGGACTACGAAAATTTCATTAAGTAATACAGTAAGTAAAAATAAATAATTTTAGGAATTGCTACAAATTTCAACCGATAGGTCCAGTGATTAGGGTGCTGGCTTCTGGATTGAAAGGTTCCTGATTCGAATTCGGAATAAAGTAAGGATATTTGTCTGTTTGGAATGAATGACATGGCCTCTATAAATGGGTTGTGCATCGAATTTATGGCATGAATGTGAGGTTTAATGTGAACTCATTCCCCATGTTTTATCAGGGATTTCAAAGGGTTCACAAATCCTCCCTAGTAGTTCCAAAAAGAATTAAGTTAAATTAACCGGTCATTAGAGAAAAATATTCTATAAAAAAAATCCAGTTCTTCGAAGGTGGTGGTTTATCCAGACCCCATTGCATAGTAAAATCTTTTTCTATAAAATACTTCTTAGCAAATCTATTCTATTCTTAAATTATATTCTGAATTTGTGGTTAGTTGGTTTGGTTTATGGAGCTAGGAGACTATTTGAGCCAAACATTAGACAATGTCAAGTAAAAGACATACACAGAGAAGGAACAGGAATGGAATCTGCATTGCCTACAACTTGCTGATAGTTTAAGCAGTGTGCAAAACCACTGAGACAGCGCGGCACCATCTATGACGAGGAAAGCGCATGAGTTAATTTGTCATTTTTACAAACAGGCGGCTAATTAAACCGGTATCTAACGTTCAAAGAGGATTCGGAAGCACTACGAGCACCCATGCCAAGACAGGATCTGAACATAACCTATGCAAGCGCAAGGGAATAAGATAAACACATCACTATCTGAAGATAAGATAATGGTACACCAACGACATAATTAATCACACGGGAGAAATATTATATCCTGGAGAAAAATGGTATAAAAAATGATGTACAAACATTCACGACCACGGGAAGATGAGATGGATCATAGTCTAGCAATGCGGTCTTCGGTGCATTTATATCTTCAGGAGGAGGAGGATGTCCTGCTTTTCCAAGGTAATCTCATACGTTCTCTATCGGGTTCAGATCAGGAGATTTTGCAGGCCACGGTTATTCGCTTTATGGCTTCATTTTCAAAGAATTCGTCAAAGAGGTTTGCTCTATGTAGACGAGCATTAATAAAAAATCAGATCCATAAGTATCTCTGAAAAGTATTACATAACGTAAAGATATCATCACGATATCTCTGGCCGGTCACAGATCCTCTGTTGAAAACGTGCAGGGGCGTACATTCATTCGATCATTATTTCTCACCACACCATCACACCTGCACTACCAAAATGGTCACATTCCATTATGTTCAAAGGAAGATTTCGCGTTCGTGACCATCCAGATGGAAAAACGACTAGAATCAGATGTTAAACTAAACCTTGACTCATCAGTAAAGAGATCATGAGTCCATTGGTGTTAACTCAAGTTCTGATATTCTTTGCATCAATTAAAGCGATCCCTCTTGTGTTGTAAAGACAGAGAAACACATACCATTGGCTTTCTGGCTTAAAGCATTTTTTCATTAAGCCTACTGTATACAGTTTGCCGTGATACAACAGTTCCCGTAGCGGCAGCAAGCTCTGTACTTAACTGCCGAGCAGTAGACTTCCTGTTACGACGGGCAGTTATTGCCAAATATCGATCTTCAGAAGCAGTTGTTATACGTTTACGACCTTGTTCAGACCTCCTTACAACAGTTCCAGAGTTCTGAAATTGTTTCTATAGGGCAGACTGTCTGTCTTGAAATATTAACACACCTCGCTGCTTCCATGATTGTCTGTCATGCTAACGGTCGATAATGGGCCACTTCATAGATTCTTCCAAATGATATTTCGGAGCCGTAACAAACCGTTTCGAGTCCTTACACACTGAAATCAAACGCTGCATTACAGAAATTCACTTAGATATTCACTTTGCGCAAAGCGCTTGATTCACCGTCGGATAACGTAACGCCTTGATTTGCATATCAGCAACCGTTTGAACACCTTTGATTGGATAATTCTAATTAGGCTTGTCTTTCACAAATTTCCTGCAAAAATGGATTACATCGATTGGATATTTCACGGAATATAATTGTTTTGGGGTATGTAAAGATAATTTTAGACATGAGTGTACTATAAAAACAGCGGATAGTAAAGAAATGTACTGTTCGCTTTCACTAATCTGTTCCTGAAAATATCCGTAGCAATATTTGTTGGAGAAATACAAGGTGTTTAAAAGCTTCCCGTGCAAATGTTACGAGGAATTGGGGAACAAAAAAAAATCGATCCATATTCACATGGGCGGGGTACTTTAATTAACGTCGCACTGGAGCAGCACAATGGGCTATTGGCGACGGTCCGGGATCCATCCCGAAATTAAAGATCCAACGAGTCGTAATTTTGAACCAATCAGATGGACGAGATCAACACCTGAGAGCTGGCACACCACTTACCAAACTTCTACATCTCGCCAACGTAAGGAGATTTGAGGCCACGATACATTTAACTCTCACCAGCCCCCACGTACTTAACTATTTCATATACTGTACACTGAAGAGCAATTGAATTAGGATAGCTGGCAATATGCAAATTTGAAGCTGTGCGCAGGCATAGATTCGGCATGCAAATGACGTAAGCAGCTGTTTGACAAGATAAGAAGTGCTGATCACGGTATCAGTAATAGTAAAAAGCAGAAGGGTAAGAGTGCGGATCTACGCGCATTTGATCGTGGGCAAATAGTCGGGGTCCGACGAATGGCTCACTCCATTTCAGAATAGCGCAGACACTTGGATTTTCGCGCACCACTGTGTCAAGGGTGTACCGTGAGTACGTCGATTCCAGTAAAGCCATCCCTGCCGCGGACAACAAAACGCAGACATTTGGCCCAGTGACATGGCGCACTGTCATCCTGGAAAATTCCATCGTTGTTTGGGTACACGAAGTCCATGAATGATTACAAATGCTCTCCAAGTAGCTGAACATAACCATTTCCAGTCAATGATTGAATTAGTTTGACCAGAGGACCCAGTCCATGCCATGTAGAAACAGCCCCCACCATTATGGATCCACCACCAGCTTGCTCAGTGCCTTGTTGACAATTTGGGTCCATGACCTCGTGGGGTATGCGCCACATTCGAACCCTCCCACCAGTTCGAATCGTGACTCATCTGACCAAGCAACGTTTTCCCAGTCATCTAAGGATCCAACCGGTATGTTCACGAGCTCATCAGAGGCGCTGCAGCCGATGGCGTGTTGTTAATAAAGGAACTGGAGTCGGTCTTCTGTTGCCCTATCCCATCAACGCCAAATTTCGCTGCACTGTCCTCACGGACACGTCTGTCGTACGTCCCACATTGATTGTTGCTGTTATTTAACACAGTGTTGCTTGTCTGTTAACACTGACTATTCTACGCACACGTCGCTGGTCTCGGTCATTAAGCAGACGGGGTAGACCACTACGTTGCCCACGGTGATAGGTAATGCCTGAAATTATATTTTCTCGGCACTCTTGAAACGGTGGATCGAGGAAAGCTGAATTCCCAAACGATTTCTGAAATGGAATACCCCATGCGTCTAGTTCATCTAGCATTCCGAGTTCAAATTCTGTTAATTCCCGTCGTACGTCCGTAATCACGTCAGAAACCTTTTTCACGTGAATCACTTGAGTACAAATGAAAGCCCTGGCAACGCTTTGCCCATTTATATATTTCTTATGCGCTGTATATTTTCATATTACTATCCCATGACTTTTGGAACTTCAGTGTATATCAGAGATGCAGGATTGTTAATATCAAAGGCATCATAGATTCACTGTGACTTATCGTAGGAAAAAATACAAGAAAATTATCTAACTGTACCCCGGAGGTATGGAACACTATGTCACGTTTACCATACTTTATAGGAGAGCAGTTTGAATGTGTTTGATTTTGATCCCCCTTTATTTTCTTTCCTATTAATTGAATTTTTGTAACTTCCAAATAGTTATGACGTTCTATACCTCTAAAAGGTGTGTAGTAATCCTAATCGGTAAAAAATGGATAGAGTTCTATACTTCCTAGGTAGATATATTTCTCTCTATATTAATAAAGGTTACTGCTGCAGCCGCAGGATTGAAAACTCGCCTTTTACTTTTTTTTTTAATTGTACAGCGAACAAGATGGAAAAGGTTTTTTTTTTACGATACGGCTATTAGTTTAGGGTGCATTATCAAAGTCAAAGAAGGCGAAATTTCTAACGCAAGTGAGCAAAGCACAAACAAATTTTCAGTCTTCAGCCATGGGTCTTTTTTTAGAGCACCTCTAATCGTGAATTTTTTTGCACCTCGTCGAGTTTTTTTAATAGAAATTCCAATTTGGTTCATGGTAATATTTTTAAAAAATTCTGGAAAAATCGGGATATTTTCGTAACTTTTTGTTAAAACTTTCATATATAGACATATCTTATAGCTTAATACTATTAGTTTTTAAATTTGAAAATATCACGGGAAACCCAAGAATGTATTCTTTCTTATGGTACAATTATTTTTCAAATTTGTTAATAAATAAATACGATGCAATTAAAAGTTAGTAATACAAATTTCAGAATTTTTCGATCTTAATTTCCGTTTTAAAAAAAAAACTAAAACTGTCATATCTTTAGCTTAATACTATTAGTTTTAAAATTTGAAAACACCACGTGAAATATTAGAATGTACTCTTTCTTATGGTAGAATTGTTTTTAAAATTGGTTTATAAATAAATTCGATACGATGAAAAGGATACATTTCTAACGGGTTTGTCAGACATAAAATTTATCCCCGTAGCAACGATTTTTTTTTTTTTTTTGGCCGTGAAACTAGCTGTGACGTTATGGCCCGGAAAGTCCAATCAGGAATAACAAATTATTAGGGGCTAGATTCAAATGCGGAAAATATGCCTTTCCAACCAGTGTCATGTTGGTTGTTCGTGGGACTGATTGCTTAAATAATTTCCTTTCTTTTTTTTTCTCTCTTTCGGGGAAGGAATGAGGTGACATGCATAAAACAACACATGATAAAGCGGGCAGTCAGCAAATCATCGGAGGGCCGCATGTGGCTCGTGAACTGTATTCCTACTGTGTATAGAATATGGCTTAGTATATAGAACGTCTGTGTTTCCATTAACCGTTCCATACTCTAAGTGCGATGTGAATAATCTCAGTGTTCGTGAAATTATACCTGTCAACCGCACACAATTTTGTGTTCTCTACCTCAATTAAAGCTTGTACAGTTTATGTTGTAGAGTTTGTTTTGGAAGTTTTGAAACATCCTGTGCACCTAAATTCATTGCATTGCGGTCTAATAACGTATTGTTACTGGACCGAAGAGTTTATCACCGAAAAACGTACGGAGTTCGAAAGAAATCTCGCGAAGTTTTTAGCGTCACAAATTACTTGACGAGTTACTCTTCTGAAATGCAAGAATGTCAAAAAAGAGTACTTTTCTACGATTCGAATCCGTCGACTTTGAAACAGAAATTATCAATTTTACAAAAGAATGCCATTCTATGTGAATATTCCAGATTTCACAATCAGGTAAAAGATGATTCATGTGGTGATATTCATTTATAATAAATTTATACCATTGGGGAAAACAAATATTTATTTAGGTGCCTTCAAATCATTATATAAATATTGTATAAGGATAAAAAAATTTCTTAAAATAAAATGAAATCCACATGGATATAGATTAAAGTTCAAGATGAATGTATTTTGAAATAATTCAGTAGAAAGATGCGAATAATTTCGATCAATGATTACCTTAGGGTTGAAACATAAAATTTTCAGTTTAAATGGGATGAAAAGACATGCACGAGTCTAAGTGGAACCGGACAAACCTTAATATAATGGGAATCTGACAAGGCAGTCGATCTGGATCGACATTGGGTCAGTCGATTTTTGAACAGGCGTGAAGGTTTGGTAGAAGAGCTGCTATACTAAAAGCATGGATTGGTTTACCTCGCGGCAACTAGATTTCAACTCTATCGCTTTTGGGACAGAACGATAAATTTAGAACCAGAATCCTCGTTAATGACGTCAATTGTGGAAGCGTTCCTGTATATGGTTCAACCTATCATCTAATTTAAAGAACTGCCTTCTGGGAAATGTGAAGAAAAGCTATTTTTATAAGAAAGTAATCTTGAAATCTTTCTTTTTAAATATAAAGAAAACAGTGACATTTTTGGACAGATGATCTGAAAATGATATCCGGACAATCCTGTTGTCTTTGAATTCCTGATATTTCGGTTGCTGGATTGACTGTTTAAGATTTATGGGACACAAGCCAATAAGCTTAGATTATTTAATTTATTAAAATTATGTCGATTCTCCGAGTACAATGTGAATCAACAACCAGAGATAGATCCGTCATATCTTTAAATCTATTCAGTAATAAAACGAAGCTTCTGTAATGTTTGGATGATCTCAAAATCTTTAGACACGTAGATACACATTTCATTGCAAGACATGAATCAATGCGTATATCAAGATTTAGAAGAAAAAAAACTAAAACCAGGATTGAAAGCGACTTTCACTATTATCAAACCAACGATTTCAAGCCAATTTCAAGTACCTGGTGCACATGTGGGATATTAATTGATAATACGTAACTGCCTTCCGCATACTTAATGTTATCAAACATTTGTGGAAACAACCGTAACAAAATTCGAGAGCACATTTCAAACCAAGACCATTTACAACACACCTTTGAAGTGGAAGAATTTTACTATGAAAAATTGTTGAATCAATGCCATTTTGCTGTCCAAAAAGTAACATGTACAGCAACAAACGTGACATGCACATTAACAAGAAACGTAAAATGTACATTAGCCACAAAAGTAACATTGCATTAACAAAAATACAACATTACATTTAATACCAAAAATGTTTACAACTTTGTATTAAAAAAAGACATTGTATTTCACTTTGTACGGTTCAATAATTTATAAATCTAATTGTTAAAAGAACAAAACTTTTATATAAAACTTTAAACGCTAAAAATATAATGTTATTATTATTTTTTTTTAATTACGGCGGGCACTAGATTGCTAATTACAGGCCACTTCAAGTCCGGAAGCAATGGCCAGTTCGGAAGGAGCACTCACTGGGCGACCATCATTACACTTAATAAAGGACAGCACAATTAATTACATGCCCTGACCCGAACCAGGAACCTTCCGATCCAGAGGACAACCTCTTAACCACCGTTTGGTCGGCGAAAAGAATGTAAACTAAATTACCTTTAATTCTTTTCCTATAGTTACGTTTCTCTTGGGTCACCATTAGCATGAACTAATTTCACTCGTCTGATTCACACTGTAAAGCATTCCATACAGATACCCCATCCGCATTAATACTACTACTATTTAATTGTATCATTTAACAAACGGTCAATAATTGGTCAAAATTTATCGACAGCTTTTGAAGTAAAAAAAGCACAGTACTAATTTGTTACTTCATAATATTTTAAGGCTAATTTCAATAATAATTAAGGTAATTTAAGTTTTACTATTAAGAGTTCGAACCTTGATAGCTGTAAATGTACCGCAATAGGCAGTCTACTCAGCTAATTTCGAAACATGACGTGTGGATAGTTGAAATGTACTTTTTATAATTCGTATAAAATACATATTTTTTGAAGCAGTAAGTTTAAAATTTGTAGGAATGCTGCAAATAGGCCCACAAAAACATAAAACCCCATAAAATTCGAGCAAACAATATGCAATTTGTAAATTCTTATACGCCAGTAAAATGACAGTACAGAATTGCGGATGAGAAATTTATAGTTGAAAATACTTATTTTTTTTTCAATTGTTATTTCTTATTGAAATTTTCCTTATTCCTGTTCATCATTCCGCAAAAAAAAATTATAAAACAAGAGAATAAAAATAAAAATTCAATTTTAGGTATATAAAAAAAAACCAAGATAAATTATTTTTATAACATGTGTGTGTGTGTGTTTGTATTCTTATTTAATAGTGACAAATATGTTTTTAACAATTTTTAAAAATTCCCTAAGGAATTTTAATTTGGCATTTTTAGTGACATTTTTCCTCTTCCAATATTGTACGTTATTGTTATTTGTGTATTTACGTGCATTGAGTTTTATAAAACTCAAGAAATAAGTATTTAGTACAAATACCTAAATATAACAAGGGCATGGGCCTGACCATAGGTGCCCTAGGGTCGTAACTCCAACCACGGCTAACTGACGAAAACACGGCTAACTGACTCTATGGGAGCTGTGTTAAGGCTGTAGTAACTAAAATGGTTAATAGGGTAATCAGTACGCAGACCCTTATTGAAAGCGAACAAGCAGATGTAAAAGACGTTGGATGGTAATTTGGAAATTCCATTCTGTTGGCACGAAAAAGGGCTTGCAAAAACATTTCGATCATCTTTCCGTAAAGTTTGAGTTCACAACATTCATTGCGTTTCATGAGAGAAATAATTTTCGCTTAACTATAAAAAAAAAACTAATTTTATCAACCCATTTTATTCAAAACAACATTGTTTCCACGTTTAACTTTTCTCTGAGTGGCAATAATAAAACAGAGCCGATATTCGTCGCTTTCCAGAAAAGTGCAAACCCGGGCAAGGAATTTCTAAAATTGCACAGCCGCTACAAGACGTTTCTCGCCAATCCAATAACAGTGCTCCAACAGAGGCACCAGCCGATGCCTTGTATCACTAGTGCACCGAGTCTTGCCTCCGCGAGGTTACATATCTGTGGGCTAACAACGCGACGGGGCAGATCTCGAGTGGTAAAACGCGAAAACCCATCGGGGTGCACAGAAACCAGGCGTCGAGCACATTATTAACATAAACGACGCCTTCAACTTCAATCAGAAATCGCGCTAACTGATCCCTCCGCCTTTCATTTTTACTCAAATTACTCCGAAATAAGCGCACAAATAACAGCGTCTGCAGTTAATAAGGGAGACTATTTGCCATATTTATTCCTGAAACGAGGTGACGTCGAAATCCCTGGCCGGGAGCAGTTTCCGTGTTTTGCTCGTTTTCTTTATTTCTCCGGATATGGTTTTTAGACGAGTAATCAGTTGGGTAAGCGACAGTTTAAGATTTAAATCGCGTTTTATTCGTGTTATTATGCGGGGTTTGGTTTCCCCTCACACGCTAGTTGAAGGAGGAATGTTTCCTTGGACTGCCCTGCTAGCTCCATTACAGGTACGGTAAGTTTCACACGGCTAGTTTCCGTTTTTACGCGAGAGAAACCAATTTGTTTGTACCGGTGTGATAAATAATAACACGGGGCGCTCTTTTTGTTTCGAAAAGCTTTGGACTTGTTTTTGTGAACCGTTAGTTTTTCGGTTGAGCAGTAGCGTAGCGTAACAGGGAATGCCTCGATTGGATAGAAAGCAAAACAAATATAATAGTTAGCTTTAGAAAATCTTATGTCAACTAAAATCGCCGTAGCTTTTCCTCGTAGACAGTAAAACACAAATAATTTTTAGCCCTGTTAAAAAAAAAAGAGTCCAAAAGGCGCATTTCGCCAATCCTGGCAACTCGAGATGATTCAAGACTTCCTTGTGTTTGAGTGTGAACGTACACTACGGTACCTGGAGTGGCGCATGAAGCCTACCTGGTCGCCTACCGCTATGTAGAATTGACCAGTGTTTCCATACGGAAGAAAACACCAGAGAGCCTGGCGGGTTACCTAGACTGGCGCAGTGAGCTAAGCCAGGAAGCTGGATGATTTGCAAATGCGATTATTTACATAGCAGTGTGAGGGTAAACCATGGAAGTAGGAAAGATAAAGAAGTGCCCAAACAATATTTCGCTACCTGTTTAATTTAAGCCGATTTTTCCATAGTTTTAAGGCACCAATATATGGTGGCCGCGCATGTTCTGTTAAAAACTTTTTATAAGGCGCATTTTTTTTTCCATATTAAGATGGTGGTCATTCATTTTGCAACTAGCGATGCTAAATAAATGAACATTTTCTAATTTTGGCAACATTTAAAAAAAAATAATAATTTAAGTATGATATATAAAAACAATTTACTACCTTTTCCCCGTTTGCTTTTAAATTTTGTGATTGAATATGCTATAGTATAATTACAATAAAGAAACGGAAACCTAACAATGCTAGTTTTTTTTCCATGGGGTAAACTGAGCGATCGTCTCGTTTCGTCTGTGCTTTTTTATTTTAGACTCAACAGTGAAGTTGTAGAGTTTTCATTTAATACCGGCGAAAGCGTACGATAACTATTTAATTTTATGTAAAGACTGCGCGCAAGCTCATCTCCGTTGTGTTTACCACACGCTTTAATACTAGGTTACCTTCTAGGCTACATGCGAACATGCCTTGCAACCAGTTAGGCTACATGCACCCATCCAGGTTCCGTAGCGTACGTACCCTAACGGCCGTATTCACAAGTCCGAGTTAACTCGAGGATCAAAGATAATCCCCGAATTATCGAAAAAATAGTATTCACAAGGCCTGATCCGTGGTTTAAACTGCCGTTTCGGTGTTACATTTTTATCCTCCGAAATCGGCGAGTTAACTCGATAGTTACATTTAACGCATGCGCAGTACTATCTTTTAGCGAAGAAACAAAATGGATGACACATTTCATTCTATGCTCAATTACAGTATTCTTGCGACGACTGGATTCAGCCTATCATTACGGATCACCTGATGCATATCAGCTCATCTCCTTATCATAATATTGCTTAAATGGAAAAATTTAAAGCATAATTTTATTGAAATTCAAAAGAAAAATGGAAATAAAGGTAGCTGCGTAAACGTAAACAAGCAGCTTGGCGAAAAGATAGATGGCATCACTTCCGTCCGCTAAGAACGAAAGGAAGAATATGACCATGGCAGATGCAAATTCATCGTAGAATAAAAATTATGCTGTTGATTTATTAAGAACGAAAGAAAATTAACAGTATACGTTTCTTTTCAAACCACCAACACACACTCATACTGACAAGTAGAAAGATAATCGGATTACATTCATTTGTCAAGACATTGTGTACAATACTTTCTTGAAAAATTTAGGTTTTCATAAAAATCCAATTTGAAATTAAAAACCTTTGCATTTCTTTTCCCTAACCCAAATTAAAATGCCGTATGCGTTCTATTGAATCACAATTTTGAATAAATTCTACGGCGAAGTACGTGCTTGATCAGTATGAATGCAGATTGAGGCGTCGTAACCAATATAAACAATATCACGTGATCGTGAGGAGACGGTAGAAGCCAATCACAGCGAGCGTCTCATTTTAATCCCCGGATCACTTAACACGCCGTTTGAGAATACTGCTCTTGATAATCCTCGAGTTAACTCTTACTCGCGGTTTAACTGATCCTCGAGTTAACTCGAGACTTGTGAATATGGTCGTAAGACTGTCTTGTACAAAGGAAGAAAAAGGAGGGTACAGGGAGAAAATAAAACCGTTCGCAAATATTCAATGCGTCTATTATGTTGACTGGATATCAGCATCAGTTGGAATTATAGGGTAGGGGAGAAGTCTATGCTGAAGGAACCCATTGTGAATGGCAAAACACCTTTAACCAATGACAGCAAAAACAAGGCCGACACAACGAAATTTGTGAAATAGTAGCATATATTTTTAAAAATAGTAAAAAAAATGTCTCCCCTCTTATACCCTATCTTAGCAGCCATTTTAATTGCTCAGATACAAAAGGAATCGGCTAAAGAATAAAATGTGCAAAGTAAAACAGACTTTGATGATCTTACATTCTTGAAATTTAAATTTTAAAATAAAAAAACAAACATTTCCTTAAAAACGGTTGTTATGATAATTTAGCAACCAGATACCGATGGTTTTTTTTTTGCACGGTCGCTAAGGCTTGGCATCAAAACTTCAAAATTTTAGAATTGGGAAATTTTCTCTTCAAATAAAAAATCCGAATATTCTTTCCTTTCGCAAGTTTTCTTGTTGGAATTAAATTTTCGTGGATCTTTGGAGAATTAGAAAAAAACAATCGCCCACATTTTGAAAAAAGGCGCGTTTGAGGCAATTTTGCTTTAAAAGCACCAGTTGAGCCAATGTTGAAAAATAACAACATTTCGCCCGTGGAAAGCATCTGAGGCTAAAATACTTGAAAGTGAGCGGTTAAGAAACATTTGAGGCTGAAACGATGTGGCATTAATCTTTCAAGGTAGAATTTTTAACGTGAAAATGAATGATGTTATAAAATAAAAACTGACATCTCACTTAGATTCACTAAAATCGCCGTTTTATGTTCAGATTTTACCTATTTTTATTTTTCTCTACCTAATTTTGATTTTTTGTTAGAGGATGGCGGACTTTCAATGGATGTTACGCCACTGCTGTTAGGTCTTGAATAATGTAAGGAATTTTTTTTAATTTATTTAAAGACTGAAACATATATGCTGTGAAATAAATATTTTAAGACAAGAAGAATGGGTACTTACATCATACAGCTAATTTCTTTACTGAATGAAGGTGTTGCTTTTTTTAAAACTAGGGCTTTGTTTTTCTGAAAAATAAAAGGAGCGAAAATATCAGTAATTACAGTAAACAATTCAAAAAAGTTCATTGCAACAGATAAGCTTTTTAATTTATGAATTGAATTAAAACTTCTTATACAAACTAAGGAGTAGGCTTAAAATCAGTACAATATAGTTATTTTTAATGGGTATTGCATAAATATAAAACCGAGACTTAATAACACTAGTACTGACATGAAGTTTCTTAAATTTTGGAGAATCAAATTTAAGATACACAACTTGTAACAAAATATGTCATCTATTAAGCCAGACTTATCTGAAATGTAGCGACGCATCAATCTTAAATCGATTAGTGTGCAGTTGTCTTGGAAAAAAGTCAATACATCGAAGATACCAAGCCTTCAATCTATATATATAATTCTCTTACGTGGCACGCAAAAAAGACGTTATTTGTTTTCGCGTTTTGGCAACATTGTACGATTCTTTGTTTATCCCAAAGCCTCGCGCTTCAATTGAATTTATAGCGTTATCGGATGAAATTTTATTGAAAAAAAAAATGAATTTTAGTCGAGCTGTTGCAGTAAATAATAGAAATCAAAGAAAACGGAGGATCTTTTCAGGGTCATTTTAAAAAAAAGGTCCGTTTTGGGGCAAACTATTATAGTTCAACAAGACGCTTGCATTACAACTTTCGACAACAAACTAAATGAAAAAGCGTGGGTGGCTCGAGTGCTGGGTAAATGTACACATATCCAACATGCTGGGTTTTCAATTTCCAAATCAACGCTCACATTTCGAGTCAAAATTTGCTCAAAGTTTCCATTTGAATTCTGATTTCAGAGGTACTGTAAATATCTTTTCTGAAAAACAGCATAAAATTTAGATTTGAAAAATATTTTTTTGGAATATCATATTTTGTAAACAATTCCTTCTGCTAGGACACATGTCTTCATTGATGCGAGCGAAGCGAGCATAGGTTCGCGCAGCGAACCAATGAGGACTGCGAAGCAATCCTCTGGGGGTTGGCGAGCGTTAGCGAGCAGGGGGCGGGCCCCCTAGTTAAAAATTTAACCTTCCTCTTGGCAATAAAAACTTCACACAATGCCCATTAATAGTTTTATAACATAATACTCAAGCATAACCTTCAGAGTTTTGGATTTCAGTGAGTCAGCAATGCAATGTTTCAATGGATATTTTCAGGAATAAAATAATTCGAATTTGGAATATATTGTTTAAACGTGTGATCGTCGATCAAGAGAACTTATGCTTGCTTATGAACTTATTTGTAGACAATTAATCACAATGTTTTAAACATTTGAAGGGCCTGTCATTGGAGCACTAAATACTTCTGGACTTTTTCGGCGATTGAAGGACACTTGCGTTCTACAAGCGGAACAAGTCAGAGGGTCTAACATTTCAAGCTTTCGTAACATCGTACTCTTCACATCCTGTCTGTGTATTGTCTCTGAAATGAGACCATCTATTTCATTTGAAATAGTATTTAATATGTAACTTAAACAGTCTGGGCCTATATAATGATGATCTAAGCGATGACAAGTACGGTTAGTGCTTAAGTTATCATTTCCAATGTTATTACTATAATTTAGAATTTGAATAACTATTTTAGCTTTCGATGCCAACTGTTTTTCAAAATTAATTGTACTCATCAAAACATTTAATTAACTTTTTAAAATTCACATCTGCATAATATTGAATAAATTTTCTGCGCTAATCAATTTGATAAGCATTGTTTTTCTCCCTTTGGAACACTCAAAGTTTTTAGATTGATTGTTTTAGATTGGAAGGCTCCTTAAAAAGTTAACAGTCCGCAAAATCGAAAAATGTGTTCCCCTGAGACTTAAGAGTATGTTTTTTCCCTTTAGTAATTTTCCTTGTAATTTTCGACACAAAAAATGCTATTAACTAAATGCTTTAATATAAAAGTTAGGGGTTAGTTTAGTTCCTGAGATAACATAACAAAGTACAAGCAATCGATGAGGCTGTGCTTTTAAATGTTAAAATTTTTGGTTCGTTCTTTATCTCTATTCGTTCGAATGGAAAAAGTTATTTTGAAATTCTATTTCGATTGGCTCGGGCTGAATCTAAAATCTGTCAAATTTTCATCCAATAAGCAAATTGTACGTGTATTGGAATAATTTATCCAATTTCTGTAAAACTGTTACCTTGCAAAAGCAGTCTATGTGTTAAGAAACAAACTTTACGGTGTATCACCATTTGACTGTGTTCAAATTTCTTTTTTAATCACAAACGAAAGCAATGTCAAAGTATATGGAAGCATGAAAAAACAAATATAAAGCACAAAATTTGGTTTGCCGTCACAAAAACAAAATTTCAATTTTTTTTTAAATAAATTTATTTGAAAATTGTGACGATGAAATCGATTTTTAATAGTGTACCCATTTGGTAAACTATTAATTTAATCTAGCATACGTTTTTCTGGTCACGATTTTAATATTAGCAACACAAGCACCAAATGGTTTGTCTTTTAAAAAGGAAGGTGTATGCCTTGTGATTGTTCTGCGTATAAAATTAAGAAATCGTATCGGAACAAGATTGGATGCAAGTAAACATAACATCTCTTTTACGTTTTTATGCCATGTACATCGTTGGCACCATGCTCAAGACACGAATCTATTTCGAGCAAATCGAGCTGAATGATTCAATACATTAAAATTGCTTTGGATTTTATGACCAGATATTCAATACTGGGTGAGCTGCGCAAATGCAAGATATTTGACGTTTAAGAAAAATAATGATCTGATAAGGCTTAAGTTTTAATTTTGGGTGATTAGGCAACGAATTAAAATTCGTGATATTCATTGTTTCGACGATATGGTAGTGGTTTTAAGGACATGGTTGGTGGGACTAATCTGCGCCAAACACAAGACGAACTTCAAGTAATGAATATACACAAACAAGGAAACTTATTGACACTGAAGAGTTGGTTGTTTTCGAGTTTTATGTACAAGCTGCGCCAAACCAAAGACAAATAACACAAGACACAGAAGAGAGAAATGCAGCCAGGGTAAGTTACATGAATCGAAACTGCACCACCTACAACTCGCAGGCTGGCAGCACAGTGGGCAAATCCACTAACTTTTGGCTGCCTCTTCATAGTATGAAACCGGTTCAATGCACCACCTACAACTCGCAGCACAGTGGGCAAATCCACTAACTTTTGGCTGCCTCTTCATAATATGAAACCGGTTCAATGCACCACCTACAACTCGCAGCACAGTGGGCAAATCCACTAACTTTTGGCTGCCTCTTCATAATATGAAACCGGTTCAATGAAGACTATATTAGCACAGATATGGCTCGGTTAAAATTCTTTTAAATTTCTGGTTAACCAACGAGCCGATACCATAAAAGCAATCGAAATCCATGCATACAACTTCATTTTTCCAAGACATTTCAGACAGACTAATTCCATACACCCTTGTTTGAAGTGATTTCATCCCAAGCAGACCGTTTTTGTATCCCTTCCCCAAAGTACTCAAGGCCAGCCAAATTAAACCACCTATCACAAAAGAAAAAAAAATGCCGATTCAAAAACCAAATCAGAAGGGACGACGAAGCACCACTCAGAAAGCATTTCAAAGACAAACCCCGCTCCCAGAGATCCCCAAGAGTTTAAGAGAATTTTTCACACAAAAATACAGTGGGACCATAACTGTCATTTTGACGTTAAGTTGCACCCAAACCTATCCTCCAAAGAAAGGACGCCGCCCCGAGCACAAGAGCTGATTAATGGCTACTTAAACCCCACTCTTCACGAGGCACCGAGTGAAATTTTATCCAGCCCTCCCCTCTAACTAGTACCGACGCGAGTTCACAAGGACTACCAATTAATAGCAAAAATTTTTAATCTCCGCCCCGGAGTTTCCTATTGCGGGGGCTATTCCTTTTTAATTGCAGAGCGAGAGCGCCGATTGCGGTCCTGTCTAGTTACCTTTGAAACGAATCACTCCACAGGAGAACGATTAGATACAGGAATCCTCTTTTTCTGCTGCAGAACTTGTGCCGCGCAGAAGGACCCTCTTAAAAGCAAAAGGAGTAATCATTCTTTTCGCTTTTGTGGGACTCAGCTAACCACTTCAGAAAAGCTCTGTTCCCGGAGTGTTTGAAGTGTGCCCTGTCATTGAGAGGGAAACGAGAGATTCGAGATTCTTCTCGGTGGGGGACACGGAGGGGAAAAAAGTTCTGATCTCGACTTCAAACACGGAAGTGGTGCTTTATATAAAATGTGCCGGTCCTCCGCTGCATGTGGAGGGCTTTTACGACCAAATGGTACGGAATGCGACAGAAAGGATCATGCGACGTTTTCGCGACTTGTTCGTCAAGGAGGTAGTAGTTGGGATGCATTTTTAACGGCCACGAAATTCTAACAAAAATCAAGCGGCCAGTAATAGGCACGGATTCAAAAAGTAACTTGAAAGCTGAAATGATGCGGTAGAAATAAATACGAAGCGTGCAGTAAAGCTTCGGTTTCCTAAGAAAGCGTAGCCGTGATCTAGCGGCCGTGATGTATCGTTGGGTGACGTCACTAAAACGTTGTTTATGCTAACACATGGTGTTGGTTTCCTAGAGAGCGTTGTTTGTGAGCGGAGACGCCATTTCCATGACTGTCGTCATAGCGGTCTCAAACAGTTGGAGAACGTTTTTTCACTTGTAGCGGCCAGATTTCATTTCCTGCTCCAAACGATTCGAGCCAAGAGGAGCAATATAAATAAACATTTTTGACTGCTATTGAATAATTCGTTTTTGTAAAATCGGGATCGTTAAACACAGAATAAAAATGTCAACGGATTCGAAATCTGCGGAAAATTTAACACCAGATCGATACCTTAAATGTGATTTTCTTTAAATAATTAATTAATTATTTAATAAATAATTAAATAATCAAATGGTAAATAATTGATTAATAAAACTGTTTTTAATATCGATCTGGCGTAGAAATTTACGCTGATTTGAAATCTGTTGAAATTTTCACTCTACCTTCAACGATCCCGAAGTTAGGAACTTTGAACTAGAGAATAAAAAACCACTTTGTTTTGTTTCTCGAATAAAATTAACCACGACAGCTGTCTGTGTTGCCCATTCTCCAACGTATTCTGTCCGCCTAAGTTGACACCTCTGGATTCTTGTTTAGACGGCCGTCTAGTTATGCCCACGGCATCATGACGTATCCCGGCTGTTAGATAACGGCTCCAATTTCTTAGGAAACCAAAGCTTAACTGGTCATAACCAAGCAGAACACCTAGTTCATGTACAATTACAATTTTTAAACTAATTACGAACTAGTTATTGTTTGGCGCAATATGGCCAAATCTGGCCCTTGTGCCAAAAAAAACAACCAAACCACTTATATACAATTCCAGAAAATCATGAAGGGTTGGCTGGGTTTAGCTAAAGCTCGGAGGTAGCTAGCGCATTTGGTGAGATATTAATTTGGGAAAAAATTCTATATTTATCAACGGGTCTCTTTAGAAATTAAATTCTGGCAGCGGTACGAAGGGGTGGTAAAAATATCATTATTAATGTTCTTTAAAACATCTTTATTCGTGTTTTTCCTGAAAAACATGTGAATTCCATTTGCAGAATATATTGTCCACGTGTGCATTGCTTTAAAACTAAAAAGCAAATAAACTATCCAAATTCAAACATATTTTAAAACAAAATGTTTGAATAAAAATAATCTAAACATATTTTGGACAAGGATGCGTGTAGTTAAGGATAAAGGCTTACAAATGAGATTTTTAAGCTTGTTTAGAAAAGTTAAGATATTTTTTTTTTCCTAATCTCAATTTAATAAATAAACAAAAATAAAGATTGCAGGTTTTCAATACACTTGAGCGGAACGTAACAGCAAAAAAAAATTGTGTTTAATGCACCAGGTTCCCTTAACTGTTGTCATGTTACACAAACATCTCAAAACTGAATGCCAGCAGATGTGAATGTCAAAATGTCTGGCTATGCAATCCACATTTTGTGAATCACATCGAAAGTTATCATTTTTCTTTTATTAACGAATAGTTGATGTTAATAATTTATTTTTACTCTTCCCCATACGTCCGACATCCCTGCATATTTAAATTACATTAGATTTCAATGCAACACCTTTATTTGAGGATTTTTTTGAGAACAACCATATTACAACTTTCGTTCTTCACTACAAGTCTGTGACTTGACGAGTTTTATTTCAGCTTGAAGAAAATTTATAACCGAATTGCATGTAATGAGGGGGGGGGGGTCCTTCTCTAAAAGATGAAAATATTTGCGATATTTGGCTGATTCTAGAGACAAAAGTACTTGGTACTGGATTACGAACCTTAAATTGTATTCAGTCTCTCAAAAATAGATAATTAAGTAGATTAAATTTTCTTCAATGGAAAATATCATGGATGTAATAGCTTTAGAGAAATCATTATCTGTAAAACTGTTAGCTTTTAAATACTTTTAGAATTACGTGAAGAATGTCATTGTATATACATTAGATAGTATAACGGTCATTTTAATTAAAACAAGAGCTAATTAAAACGTGAAGGATACCCATTAAACGTCAGGACTACATTTGTTTGCACAAAATGAAGCTTTTAAAGAAATTTTTAAACCTGACGATTGATGAAACACGAGTAACAGTCGAGTGTGTATAGACAGCAACGAAAAGAATTCACTCAAAAAGTTCCGTTTTGCTGGAGATGCAATTTCGAGTCAGAATTTGAGCACGGCAAAACAAAAGGAACTTTTCTTAAAATGTCTTTCCAGGTGCACTTTTACAAAATGCTCATTTTGGGCATGGTAAAAAACAGGTCAAATACCTCCCACAGCGACGGAGATCGGTGACAAACCCATACCACAAACGCCATTGTTCAGTCAAACCACTCTTCAACGACTTAACACATGCCCAGCGCGGATGAAACAGACAACAAAAAGCAATATCTATGACGCGAAACAGCAATCACTCAGAAAGTTTCGTTTTGCTGGAGATGCCATTTCGTGTCAGAGTTTGAGCACGGCAAAACAAAAGGAACTTTTCTTAAGATGTCTTCCCAGGTGCACGTTTTATAAAATGCCCATTTCGGGCATGGTAAAAAACAGGTCAAATACCTCCCACAGCCACGGAGATCGGTGACAAACCCATGCCACAAACGCCATTGTTCAGTCTAACCACTCTTCAACGACTTAACACATGCCCAGCGCGGATGAAAGAGCCAACAAAAAGCAATATCTATGACGCGAAACAGCAAAACCCGAAAGCCCAATACTCACAAACATGAGCGATGTAAAAATTCATGCCCAATCACACAAAACGGCGAGCAAAAGAACAGTGCCAATCCTCATCCAGAGAGAAGGGGGAAGGCTTAGCTGAAAGAGCAATCGCGCGAGATCCCACTAATGAGTTTCGTCTCGTAATTAGCCACGTGACCGAGCAAAGGTGCTGAAATTAACTGATAAAACCCCGAGTCTCTCCCACTCGTCGTCGTCATAAAACTGGGAGGTCGGACCTTTATCTGGTCTGCCACCGGAACGCAGAGGAATCCCTCTCATTAGCTTAATGAACACGACTTTAAATAGATAAAAGTGACGCTCCTCACTTTACAGTATCGTCAGAGGATGCGGCTCCACAATTATTAGATTTCGCAATTTTCTTTTCTTTCCCATGCTCCATTTGGAAACGAGGGATTCTCCGCGAAGTGACGAGCGCACGCCACTTGCGGGCGCATTCGCATATTGATAAAGGTTTCAAGAGTTCTGAAACAGCGGATCTATATATATAATTCTCTTACGTGGCACGCAAAAAAGACGTTATTTGTTATCGCGTTTTGGCAACACTGTACCATTGTTTGTTTACTACGTTGCTTGTCGTGCATCAATTGAATTTATAGCGTTATCGGATGAAATTTTATTTAAAAAAAAAAGGAATGTAGTTAGGCTTTTGCAGTTAGTTTTTAATAGAAATCAAAGAAAGCGGAGAATCTTTTCAGGGCCATTTAAAAAACGGCCCTTTTCAGGGCCAACAATTATAGTTCAACAAGACGCTTGCACTACAACTTTCGGCAACAAACGCAATGAAAACGTGTCGGTCGTTCGAGTGCTGGGGAAATGTACACACAAACATGCTGGGTTTTCGATTTCCAAAGCAACGCTCACATTTCGAGTCAGAATTTACTCAAAGTTTTCATTTGAATTCTGATTTCAGAGGTACTGTATATATTTTCTGTAAAACAGCAAATTTATATTTGAAAAACATTTTTTTTTGGAATATCATATTTTGTAAACAATCCCTTCTGCTAGGACACGTGTCTTCATTGAGGCGAGTGAAGCGAGCATAGGTTCGCACAGCGAACCAATGAGGACAGCGAAGCAATCCTCCGGGGGTTGGCGAGCGTCAGCGAGCGGGCCCCCTAGTTTTTTTAAATGTGTTTAAAAAAATCAAGAAAAATAAAATTCATATTGAATGTGTAGCGGGATAAGTGGTGAATAGATAGCGCAAGTTTCACGGTCATGACGTCATTGCTGAGGCCTTGAGAGCCGGCCAAGAACGCCTAGTTTTACTTTCGACTACGGCAAAAATCGATGTGACACGCAAAGTGCAATGCACTGCATTGAAATTTTGTTTTCTCCTTAAAAAATCGTCAGATCTTTTGAAAACCAATATCATGTGCCCCATCCTCCATATAGTCCTGTTGTAGCACCATGCGATTTTTTTCTTTTCCCGAATTTGAAGACACCTCCGGAATTTCATCATCACAGGCAGTGGTAAAAGTTGCGTAGGCGATTTTGAAGGACCCGTCAATAAATGGTTTCCAGCATGTGTTTGAAGACTGGAAAAGAGGTGGGATAAGTGCATTGCACGTAATGGAGAGTATTTTGAGGAAGACCATAAAAATTTGGAGGATTAGTACAGGAAATTATTTTTTACTAATTTATGATCATTCTTTATTGAACAGCCCTCGTAAAACCAAATGTGTAGAAAAGGAGTAATACAATTTAGAATTTGGCGGTTGGTTTTATGAAGCAAGATCTGAAAACAGCTGCACCAAACACAAGAATAAAGTTCAATAAAAAGGGTAAACTACCCAAATAGCCTAACCAACAATAGACGTAAATTTTGAAAACATGAGACACTTGAAATCATAACATTAGTATTTTATGACGTAAGATCCTAAAACAGAAGACACACTCACAAAAATAGAGCTCAATAAAACTAGATAAAATACTCAAATAAAGAAAGCCTAACCAACAATAAATGTAGATTTTAGGGAGAAAATCCGTTTAAACATTAAATCAGATGAATAAACTAAGAAATTCACAGAAAATTATAATTAAGTAATAAAAATAAAATTTCGAGCCTTTTACACGAAATTTTATCCTAGCCAACAGGGTTCGGAGAGTTTACGTACCGTCTTTCATGCTATCCCTTCATTTTCCTGCCTTTCCAGCAGATATTGTTACGCCAACTCCGTTGGTTGGGCTATATTTAGCCAAGCTGCGCCCAACTGTTTCTTCATCAAATCCTCCTTAAACACGGGACTTGGGTTTCGAAGACGGATAAACAAAATTTAAACTTCGACTTACAAATAAAAATTACAGAAACAGATTAAAAACTAAAATATCTGTGCATTAAACAAATTTACCAAACGTTAAAGTGTTTTGAAGACTCCGAGGAGCATCTGAAATATCCTCTAACAAAATGTGATTCCAATGTTAAGAATAGCACACTCGTAAGACTAGTCTTGATAGTGTCCAATGTCTTGGGACACTATCAGATTTAAATGGATAAGAATAGATCGAACAAAATGTCACCAGGATAGACTATCCGTGCAGTCTCTGAAACGTTGAATCCTCGAATTAATAAAAATGTGACAGTTTAGACGACATTTAAAAAAAACGATGTTTAAAGATATAGTAGTTTCAAAACATTCCTGGTACATTACACACAGCAATTTCATTGGTCAGCGATAAATGACTGACTTTTGCCTGAAATTAAGGTACAGTAAACTCCCGATTATCCACTTTGTTGCTTATCCGCAGTCACTTTGTGACAAATTGTTGTTGAAAAAACTTCAATTTCAAATAAAAAGTGTTTTTGCAAACACACAAAAAAAAAAAAAAAAAAAAAACTGCTTTTTTTGTTAATAAGTAAATAAACTTTTAAGTTCAGAAATATACTGTTTATTAATTCATAATTGTATGTATAGGCACACTACACCGTAAAACAAAAAATTGTTAGCCATTTTGCGGATTATCCGCGCTTCTCAATTCCGCAGATAATTGAGTTTACTGTATGATTTTGTAAATGTTGATTCACCCAAATTTCCTTGCTTAAAATTTACTAGATTCTAATATACACTTTATATATTCGTATATATGACCACTGCTCGTCAACCCCCGGTGATTGCTACGCATTCGAATTTGGTTTGCTTTGCAAACGAACTCCACATGCAACACCATGATGGCCTCGAAGAGGCTATTATCAACAATGGAAATCAAAACACTCTAGAATTGGAAAAATTAGCATGGTTCTAAAAGTTGACGTCAGCGGTCGAAAATCGCAAAACTAGTGTCTTCTTCATTAGAGGGGTCGGGTGACGTCACATTTCGGAGGGACGAATGGTGAAAAAAACTAATAAATTAATTTTAAAATGTTCGATTAAATTTTAAAATTTGGGCGCAATACAAATATTGCAAAAAATTCGGACTACCTGTGTGTCAAATTTTATTATTGTAAGTGCCATAGATTTGTCAGGACACAGCGGACAAGCACATACTTTTATAATAGAGAGAGAGAGAGAGAGAGAGAGAGAGTAGAGATAAAAAGAAAATTCTGTAAAAACCTTAGAGAGTGAAGTTTTAAGAACAATACTGTTGATAGAATGCAGCGATCATCAAATACACAATCCGGACACCATTACTCATGTGGAGAGATCAAAATTACCTAACACTAATGTCACACTCGTTAAGTTAGATAAATATAGTTTTTTACATTATCTCTTCGTGGGGACTGTTGGAATTTCTTCACCTTCTAAAAGCGCTGTATGAATTGTTCAACAATTCATTTACTTCAAAACTCTCTACGAGATTATCAATCTCAAGTCGATTCCGGTGATGCCAATTTGGGTAAGTTATTGGTTGGCTTTTTATGACCCCAAGAGGACCATATTTTGTCAATTAGCACCAAACACAAGACTGACAACGTCAAGTAATAGACAAACACACAAGGAGTTTCACTGAGGGAGAAAAAATACTCGGGGAGGAATCGAATCTGCGTCGTCTACAACTCGTAGGTTGCTAGCTAGCACGGGTAAAAAATTGAGGGAACAAATAAATAATTGCTTCAAGGTTTCGGAACTAGATATTTTATTTTACAAATCACTATTAATTTATAATAGTTGGGGGCTGGGCATCAATCAAAGTGGTCAATCATTGGGGCTTGGATCGGATCCCTTGGCGTCCCGGTGTGAGTGCATTGTTAAAACTTGTTTCGTTACTCATTGGTAACATTTAATCAATATTTACCCCCCTGCTCAGGGAGTTAGTGCAAGTAGTCGACTCTATTTGCACTTCAAGTTTATTGTGAACAAAGTAAATTTACTACTCAATATGAATTATGTTTAGTTTTCGGCAATTTAATAACTTTACTGGTTTACATAAATTAAAGAACAGAGGTTCTTATTTTACTTTACTGGTTTACATAAATTAAAGAACAGAGGTTCTTATTTTACTTTACTGGTTTACATAAATTAAAGAACAGAGGTTTGAAATTGAGATAACTTTGAAAAAATATGGTTTCCAAGTTTGCGCTGCAAGCCTAATGTAGGTAATATTAAGAGCACGGAATATAGATATTCGATATTAAACCACTCCTCTCTCTCACTAATTATTTTTCGTACTTAATGTGAATGTATTTAGGAATGTATAACGACTTGTTTATCGCATATTTCAAACACAATGCATGTGGCATAACTCATGTTGTCTTCTGCAGAACATGTAAAATGTTCATATTTCATTCAAATAAAAAAATTGTCGAGTTATACCAATTATTCTTTAATTTTTGAAAGAAAAAAAGGTGTTATTTTCATTTTTCTAGATACATTGAAAAATATTGTATATTCATATAGAAAAGTTAATATCATGTGTAATTATTCATCTTAATGTACTCAACCCAAGTCAAAGAACTGAAAACTTAAAACAAGTTTTTAAATTTAGAAAACTTGTTTTAAGTCTTAAAGAAAAATACAAGAGAAATACAAGAATGTTTTGAAAACCTGTAAAATGTAAAAGTACGCGGTTTACTAAAAGCAAAACAATTCATAAATATAAATCTGGTGCGATGTTTGCAGCGTATTGTGAGGGGGGGGAATCCCGCTTTTACGAAATTAATAAGTGACCAAAAGTTGCTGTCCCCCCCGTTTCTTAAAATTAGAGAATTTATTCAAAATTAATGTTTCTTAGAAGTGGGATTACGATACCTAATTAAAATAATCGTTGTGGTTTCCGAGAGCTATTTAGGTGGAATCAGTGGCAAAATTCGATCTTGGACATTTGGATCAAGATGTCTTAAATTTTTGGCAACTGTTAGATTGATGTTAAATGGATGTTGCTTAGATAATAAGCAGGGTTCACTATTGTAAAAACGATTTCGAAAGTTTTTTCTGCCCACTCTATTGTACATGCAAATACTACAGTAACAAAAGTGCGGGTTTTAGCAATAAATGCAAATTCTGCTGCGCGAATAGCATATCACAATTTTGAAATATTAGTCAATCTTTTTTACAGAAGACGATCCATTATCATAGCACTATAAAAGAAAAAAATATTGAGTCCAGAGGTGCTTCTACTATTTACGCATTGGCAATAATCATAATTACAATTGCGAATGAAAGTAAGTGTTTGGAACGAGTACAAAATACGTATTGGTATTTTAGATGCAGTAATGCTTAGTTATTGTTTTATCACTCAAACCCTAAATTTCTTGAATTTCAACTAATCGTTTCTGCAGAAAATTATCCATAATTTGAAATAGGATGTCTAGGTAAACAGAATAATTCCGATGAAATACTAAAAATGGTAAACTACGGAACTCCGTAGATTTTTTTTTTGGGGGGGGGGGCGAGAACATTTAACGGAAGATTCAATATCTTTTTCAAGGTCTTATGGATACACATTTTCAGCCAATGTTGCGTCCTGAAAACCTAATACCATTTCTTTTTGGTACCTTTGCACTCGGGCGTCACCATATCAGCAACTGTATTTTAGGCCCGGTGCACACATCCGATTTTTCTATGTGCGGCACCGACTATGCACACATAACCGTGAAATGACGCAAGTACTCATTTCGCGCCATTTGCGATAAATCTTCTATCGAAGAAAACATGTTAATTTCAATTACTTGGTGTAAAAAAAGTATATTTTAAAACAAAATACAGACGTTACTGGATACAACCATTTATTAATTATTATTTATATTCCATTTGTTTATGAAAACAAGGTATTTCAGAACGGATACTCATGTGCGGCGCCGTGGGGAACTGCGGTACAAATTGCACGCAAGTTGGACATGCGTCGCCCCAGCGGCACTGGAGGCATGTATCTCAGACCGCAGTTGCGTCGCGGCAGCAGCGCCACACGTTGAAAAACCGGGTGTGTGCATCGGGCCTTAATGTTCCCAGTGCAAATAGTTAGTATTTTCAAGCTATGGAAAGAAAAAAAATGTAACGCTAAAAGTTAGTGTCATTTTTGCGACACATTGATGGTGATCATAAAATACTAGATGAATTATTAAAAAACACTGAAAAAGCATACAATTGAGAAATTAAAACATATTAACCAAAATTAATGCATGAAAATAGCAAGAATAAAAATGTCAAATTCGTTTGTATTTTTATTTTTAACAATTTCAATATTTTATAACTTGTTTTGATTCATACATAATACAGGATATGTTTCAATAAAGGATTTTAAAGTGCAATAAATGCTCTTTAACAAATATTGCTACAAAAGAAATACACAGTGGAATGTGCTGAAAAACTTTTCCCAGCTTTGATCTCTTAGAGCATTAATATAGAGATAGGGCATTAACTTAAGAATTATGATCGAAACAAGATGCATGTTCATCAGGAATTAGAACCTAGGACAAAGCATTATCCAAATGAATCATTTTCACATTCCCTAGATATATTGAAGCACTTCTAGCCCAATCCGACCTTCTAATCTACTTATCACAGCATGGTTCAAGCTGAATATATTTGCACAAAATAACACACTAATTTTCTGACTGTTAACAGTTTCCAGAAATAGAGAATGAGCCTCATAGAATATGTATCAAACATCTGATTTAGTATTTCCTCGTCACCTCTAAAATTTGGAAACATTGTTCACAAATAGAGCTTTTTAAATATACAATGTTGTTGTATTGACCAGTAAAACTGATATTCGTATTGAGAAGTGAATTCGAAAATGTTTAAAAACAGTTTAACAAGCTCGACTGTATGCATCAAAATAGAACATGTAAAAACTATTTAAAAAATTTTTCATTCCAAATTATGGGTAAAGGAAAATCAAAACAGCCATTTCATATATATGCCTTATATACTGAATTTCAAAAAACAGATACAAATAATTTTATTCTGGCCCACTGATTCCACAATTGCTCTTTGTCTATTTTGAGTTAGTTATCACTGCAGTACAAAATTACATTCCCTGCTTAATACAGAAAGGGGATGTCTTTTACAAACAAGTTTATTTAATAAACAAAGCCAAGTAAGAATATCTGTTTAATTTTAAGTAATAGTTAAGAGGACACTTATATTAATGTGTTAATGTTTTAGCTTTGTTCTTGATTTTAGCAACATATTTCCTAATCACTTCCAAACTGAGGAAAATGAAACTAGCCATCCATGTGTATAAAGACTGAGATACAAAACTTGGTTGTGAAAATTAGTTCAACACTTGTTATACCAACAAAAAAAAATTGCTGGGTAAAAGTATTGTTTTATAAAATTATTAAAAATATTGGGGGAAATCACAGGTATCTAAGAGATAAAGATATTAAAAACTATTAAATAAAACAACTATTTATGTAAAAATGTTCAACCCTATTAAACATATTTTTAATAGACCAAGTTTTTTATAATATCCATTTCACTAGACTACACAAAAAATAGAAAACGTAAAAAAAAAGTCTAAGTTAATTAAAAGATAGCTTAGCTTTCAAAATTATATAGATAGAAAGTATGGGCAAAAAGTAATGTAAAGCATCCAATTCCATTTATGAAATTATAATCTAGTGACAGAATTTGATTGAGACACTTCAAGTATATCAGTCTCCAATAACACAAACTGAAAGGAATTTATGTGGCCCTAAGTTCAGTTCATTTTCTAATCTGCATTTTTGATAACTTTTTAAGTTATTTGTAACAAAAATACAAAGAAAATTTTAAATATGAAGCCACACCCATACTGTTGATATTTGATTTAACAAAAGTTCTATAAAAAAGAAAATGACAGCTTTTATTTCTTTGCATCATTTGCAAGACCCTGTGGTTGTGGTTGTTCATGAGTTTCTTCATGCTGCAGAAGCATTTTTTTCATTGAAAACTTCTTATGACAAATTTTGCACTCATGAGATTTCTCTCCAATATGCTTATGCAAATGTTGCCGTAATGTTCCTTTATAAGTAAACTTTTTATTACAAATTTGGCAAGAATATGGCCTCTCATGGGTTAACAAATGCTCTTTGTACGACTTAGAATCCTGAAATACCATTTTGCAAGTACGGCAGTCAAAAGGTGGCCCACTTTCAACAGCCATACTATTTGACTGTGGTGTATTATTTGATGACAGCTGTGGTGTATTGTTTGACTGGTTCTGTACATTTGGCCGTTGCTGCACACTATTAGATCGTTGCGGTACATTATTCAGCACTTGCTCAATGTTAGTCGTCCGTTGATGTAAGTTATTTTGCCTTTGTGGTGCGTTATTCGTCCTTTGCAGTGCGCTATTCGACCTCTGATGTGCGCTATTCTGCCTTTGCTGTACATTATTAGGACGTTGTACACTGTTTGGTCGTTGCTGCATTTTAATTGACTGCTGTGGAGTGGTTTTTGACTGTTGCGGAGTAGTTTTTGACTGTTGCGGGGTAGTTTTTGACTGTTGCGGAGTAGTTTTTGACTGTTGCGGAGTCGGTTTTGACTGTTGCGGAGTCGCTTTTGGCTGTTGCGGAGTCGCTTTTGGCTGTTGCGGAGTCGCTTTTGGCTGTTGCTGTGAATTATCAGAATTATTTGTAACTAACCTGAAGCTGTTAGACAGTTTTGGAGTTTTGCTTTTAGTACTCTCATCTCCAGATTCATCACTGATTATTTCCCACACTTCTGGTGATGTTGAACGCTGAGTAAAATTCCTTTTTAGGGGCTGTTGCTTATTCAAACTTGTTTTAGTTGGTAAATTGCGTGATGTTCCAGCAGTAGGGGGAGTATGCTTTTGTTCCAACTCAAGGAGACTTGTTTTAAACTCTTCATCATTTGCATGGTCCATCAAGTGAGTTGCAAGTTCACCATCAGAAGAAAATTCTTCGTCACAGACACAGCACGATTCAAAGTATGAAATAGGGGATGACTCTTCAGCTGAGTATGACATTATGCATTTCATGTATCAGCCGAGTTTCAGAGATTTCTAATATTTACAGAACAATATCTTTACTTCCAGCATTAGCATCATCTTGGTAATCAATAAACCTGAAATACAAAAGCTAGTTTGTTGAAATGTATTAAAAAGTTATGGTGATTTAAATAAATGGATCACAATTTCAAAATAATTAAAAGCAACTCAGGTACAGTAAAACTTATATTGGTGGTTCACATGTAATTAGGTCAATATTTTAAGACAATGTAATAACCTAGAGGTTTTGGAACTTGTCATTTTGTTTTTAAGCAATTTTATAAATTATATTTTGGAGTATAAATATTCCAAGGAGAACATTTGAAAGTGTTTAAAATTCACTTACAAATAATTAAATAACATTTATGCAGCAAATGTCAGCAAGGAAATACACAAAGAAAATTTCTCCACTAGAAATGAAGATCAAGGTTGGATTTGGTTTTGAAATCTAATACTGAATACTGTTACTACCTATTGCTGTGTGTAAGTGCTTGTTTCGAAACCCGAGTTATTGGAATCTTTTAGAAGGTAAGAAATGGGTCTTTGTTGAATTTTGGTGTTAAGAAATCTCATTTGTGATACAACAAATATAAATTTTTGGCTATAAAGAGAGCAAAAAATCAGCAAAAATTATTATGAATATGAGGAAACTGCAACATTACAGGATTTCATTAGTTGAGTGATTGATAAGTAATATAAAATATTTTATACTTATAAAGTATTTTATCTGCAATTTCATGACTTTACTACCTTTATATCCCGAGATATTCAATCCTAAAATTGGTGCACATTTCTGGGATGACCTCGAAATAGAAAGTTGCTATTTGTAGATAGATTAAATGTAGTTATAGCTACTCAAATTTCAAATCTGAAATTTTATTTTAAACATATTTTTAGTGATCCGAGAATTATTATAATTATTACGTTAAGTGCAAACGATTTGAGAATTTTTTTTTTCTATGCAAGGGCAAGCAGTTCTTGGTTTGTCAACTGTATTTTAAACTTTTGGTTGCCCCCAAAAAATTGCTTTAATGAGGAAAATTTTACGTTGGGCAAAAACTAATTATCGGAATGAGCTGAAATTTCGCATGGCCGTACTAGAAGTTCTTCTGAATCTATTCCCAACAAAACACAAGGGGCGATCAAAAAGTTTCCGTTCGAAGGGCGTACAGTCCAGTTTTGGTATGCGATGCTAGTCATGCAAAAGTGCCTTGAGCATTTAGGCAATCATCCCGCTGCTTCACCAGGTTGAATATACCCCTTTGGTAAAACTCCTGTTTCTGCTGCTTGAAGAAGTCCGAAACTGCTTGCTGCACTTGTACGTCCGACACGAACCGTCGACCTTTCAGGGACTTAAGAAACCCAAGATGTGAAAATTGCATGAAGATAGATCAGGACTGTAAGGCAGGTGGTCGAGTGTATCCCACTTTAGCAAGTGTAACTTCTACTTTATGACATTTGCAGTATAGGGACGTTCGTTATCATGAAGCAGAAACACCCTTTTACAGTTTTCCTGGATGTTTTGCCTTAAATGTGCATTGTAATCTCTCCAGTGTTTCGCAGTACCGTACCCCAATGGAGATCCATCTGGATCCTTGAAATCAATAAGCAATTTGCCTTGGTAATCAAAGAACAGAGTAAGCATCACTTTTCCAGCAGATGACTGGCTCTTGAACTTCTTGAGACGAAGGATGACACCACTGTATGGTCGACGTTTTCAACTCACATTCACAGGGATGGCCACAGCTTTCGTCGCCTGCAACAAAGCGCTCAAGGAACATGTTGCCTTCAACATTGAAACGCATCAGGTGCTTTAGGCAAACGGTTTGATTTTTGTTCGGAATTCAACACCCTGGGTATCCACTGGATGCAGACCTTATGGTAGCCTAACTCCTGTCGGATGATGTGTTGCATGCTACCGAAGCTTATGTCGAGATCTTTTGAAAGCACATGAATGGATATGAGACAATCCGCCCTAATCGCATCATCAACTGCCCGCTTGTTGTCTGTATTGTATGTGGATCTTCCCAGATAGACTTGCATCTCGAGTCGAATCACTACCAGCTCTGAACTTTGAGCATCATTCCACTATGGTGATTTTCTATACACATGCTTCTCCATACATTCTTCATTCTCTGATGAATGTCTACCAGATTTTGTCCTACGACAGCCAAAAAAAGAATAACAGCACATTGCTCCTGTTTGGACATATTTGGTATTAAAGTCGCCATTGTTAACGTTTCAGCATTTTTTACACACCTTGATGTCGGTGCTTATATACCTGCATCAGCAACACACTAATTTGCATATACGCAGCAGCCATGCACTCAAACGGGAAACTTTTTGCTCGCTCTATATATAAGGTTCCAATTCATAATTTTTTCAAACATTAATTTAATAATTATTATTCCATACAGAAACTATTCCTAAATAAAATATTAGATGAATTTTGTTTGGGTTGCTTAAAAGTAACATGGTACAAAATATCATTAGTAAATAAATATTATTTCGGTAGATATGCATAAAAGTGTAAGAAACTGATTTAACATTAGGAGCATCAATATTTCTGTACTCATAACTACGAAACGGTGTAAGACCTAATGACATGAAATTTTGTATCTAAAGTTAAATTTTGATATAGATTCGAAATTTTGTGTCCAAATAGGGGGTTGCCATTGGAAATTATGAAGTTTGTGCTCAATTTAACATGAAGATGGATGGACCCTTATGCAAATTTTATGAATTTAAATTTATAGAAGTCGTTAAGTTTCAGTCAAATGACACATCTTTGAATTTTCTCAACAGTTAAAATGGGTCAAATGAAGGGGGTGGATTGGGTTTTTCCTGTGACTCTCCCTTAAAGATGACTTTAACCACCATTTAATTCACAGAATACTTTCTTTATAAAAAAGGAAAGCATAATAAATTTATATGCTTGTATTCTTTGTAATGTCATGCTTAGCTATATTTGATTTTTTGGAAATTACGATTCAATATTTTTTTTTTCCCTAATGGCGGGCACATTTTGACCGAAGTCATTGGCCACTACAAGGCCGGAAGTGATGGCCACTTGTGAAGGAGCAACCAGTGGGAGGACCATCATTGCTCCTAACAATTACTTCGTAATTTTGCACCATGTTCAGACGACGAAGCAACACCTGAGCTGGTATACGCTTACAAACATCCATGCCCGAACCCGGATTCGAACCGGGGACCTTCCGATCTAGAGGCTAACACCTTAACCACTATACCGGTTGGTCGGCACGATTCAATATAATATGTATAAAAAAAATACTTAGGATATGCATAAAATTAATTTATAATATCTGGCCACTTTTAACTTTGACAAAAATACTAGAAATCTATTTCCTGTATCTAATTTAAGCAAGATTTTGACATTTAGTTAAAAGCATATCTGAGTTAATGAGGGATGTATTCAGTGAAAGGGCCCATAATTTTTTAAGCCCTTCCCAAGATAATTTTGGTATTGAAAACAACAGATATGAATTGAAGATAGTTTAATCAGCATAAATTTCAGAAGAACTCACAAGTTCTCCCTGTTTTGTATCAACATTTAATTGAAAATACATCTGCAAAAATCGTAATATCAGCATAAAAAATTCTAGTTAATCAACAAAGGAATAAAATAAATACCAGCCTCCCAGTTTCAGAGAAGTGACTAATAAATTAAGAAATAAAAGATTAGGATGGGAAAATGTCTTACAATATTTACTATTTCCCCCACTTCTCTTAGCTGTGATGCAAAAATTAGCACCAGTCTTTATTTTTGTGATCAAAATAATACTTTACATATTCTTTACTTAATCATTTACAAGATGAATAAACAAATTAAACTATTATAAAATGAAGTGTTTCTCTGTACTCTGTCCTGACGAATCTATAGAACTTACAAATGAAATTTGGCACACAGGAAGTCCTAATTTCTTGCAATTTTTGTGTAGCGTCCAAAATTTAAAATATAATCTAAAAGATTTTTTAATGAATTTATTATTTTTTTTCACCTTTTGTCCTCAGCTACCTCGAATGAAGGAGCAGATTTTGCGATTTTCGACCGTTGATGTCCAAAGCGTTTTTGTTCCAATACCCTTGGAACCATGCCAAGTTTTCTGATTCTAGGGTGTTTTGATTTACGTTGTTGATAATAGCCACTTTGAGACCATCACGGTGTTGCATGTGGAGTTTGTTTGCAAAGCAAACCAAATGAGAATATGTAGCAATCACCAGGGGTTGGCGAACGTGAGTGAGCAGTGGTCACACCCGACCCCACGAAAAGAACTATTACAGGCAATGGCGTGCTGGTCACACAGTGGCTAGTTGGGGATCTTTATGAAAAATCTCCCTCCTTGGAAAAAATCTAGGGTACATATGCCAATGTACAAATGTCCTGGAAACCAAGTAATGTGCCTCTCCATAAGATCTTTAACGTTGAAGATTATTTTTTTCAATACTTGTTCAAGACTTAAAAATCTATCTTCACAGAGAAATATGTCACTTCACAATCACGTCTTATTTATTACATTGTTTTTTTGGCTGTACGTTATATTTGTGTGCATGAACAGTAAAATTACATCAAATTTTTCCTACGAGCACCTGGAGTCAAAGAATTTCAACCACTTTCATTGAACCAGCCATGAATTCATTAGTTTCAGAAAAGCAAGGTCATAATACTTAATAATACCAATCAGTATTTTTCCAACCAAGATGAAGAAGAGCTTATTTGATAGAAAAAAGTACACCTTTCTGATGATAGATTATACAATACTATGAATGACTTTTCTGATTATAAGGTCACTCATTGTATCATATAAGGCATCATCAAAAATAATACCTTAAAAGTTCTGAAATTCAAAGTTTGACCTTGAATTTCAGCAAAGTAGTTAATTAAATTTCCTGAAATATATCATTAGAAAAGTTGTATGCTATTCTATGAAATAAGCACTCTTTCATCATGATTAGACAAAAAGGAAGAGATGTTCATGAGTACTGATTCAGGGTTCGCACTCTTTTTTTAAACTAAAAATTAGGACTTTATAAGGACTTAAATAAAACATTGAAGAAACCGTATTATACAATGTAATACCTGACTTTCGACCAAATGGGGATACAGGTTGTCTCTTACAGATTAGTTAATCTTATAAGAACAGTAGTATGTAAAAAATTTAATATTCAAGTTTATTTTCTAAAATTTATACACAAATAATGCCACACAAAAATGAGATTTTTCAAAATAGGCCGTTGGATTTTTACAAAACTCAGCAGTTAATTACATGGGCATTTACGTGTACACGTATTAGTAATGTGTAAGTACATAAACAAATTATAGAATGAAGATCGCAACAAAAAAACTTTGGATGATTTTCTTTTATCTCGCAGAGCATTTGCTTTTATAAAAAGGGAAAGAAAGAGATAAGTTTGATGAGGACCGGACTTGTGTTGTTGGTCTCAAAGCTGCTGTTGCAAGTTTGATTTAGTTTTCTTATTATTTTCATATTATTTTGTTTTTACTTTTTAATGGTCTTTAGGGGAGGGTATGAGCAATTTTTTAGCATATTGCTGCTCATGGGTGGAAACACCATTTTGTACCACCGTATCCACCAACACTTTCATTTTCAAAAATTTCTTTTTGTTTTTGAAATTACAGTGCTTATTTTGTTGTGTCTGCAGCTTCAGCCTGCTTATGAAATGGAAATTACTCATCCCAGTAATTATTTTATAATACACTTTGTAAGGTTCAGATGGCGATCTAAGAAGATGGCGTCATGCCATCAGGGCCATTGACCTTCGAGTTGGAGTGGGACGCCTTCTTCCCTAAGAAGAGGGGTAGAAAGGAATGTGAGGGGTGCATAAGAAGGGGAGATGCGGTTCTTAGCAGTTGTTCACTGACACTAATCTTGAGCGATATGCTACCGTTTATTTTAAAACATGTACCTAAACTGTAAATAACTTATTTTAATCTGAAAATAAAAGGTTTGAACCCTAAAAATTAGTAGTGACTTTTCCTTAAGATGGAGGGATCTCACTCACTTTCATAAATTCCTAATGAAAATAAGAAGTTAATTCATTTATTGGCACATCGGAGTTTTCAATGAAATAAAATTAGTGGCAAACTCTTAATTTACTAAAAGGATTGCAAGTTGCACACGTCAGAGTCAAATTTGACTAGATCGGAGACCAAACGAGTTCCGAAGATATAATCCTGTGAACCAAAACAAATCATAAGAGTTATGTAAAAACTTTGATAAATTTATAAAACAGTTTAAAAATAAATAAAATGCATTCGGTGTATTGCCACATAATTTTGAACCACGGTCAGAAGACGAGACATCTGAGCTGGCACCCCACTCTCCAAACTTCCACACCAACCCAAAGTGAGGATTTTCGACCACGACAGATTTAAGGTGCACCAGCCGCCTCTACACCATATGCTTAGAAACATCATTTTAATGAAACAAAATGAATTTGAAAATAATCATCTAAGCTGATAATGGAAACAGATTGCGCATGGCATAACAAAAGGAAAGTGAAATTCAACAGTCAGCCATTGAGAATTTGTCACCCGGATACAAAGAGAAAAAATGATAAAGCTTAGAAGAATTACTTTCGCTTTTGATCAGCGGCCAAATACGATAAAAGTCCAAAATTTCCAGTTTTCAAACGATTTTTCTCGATTCATGAAATTCTCCGACTATTCTCAGTTCTCCAGCACTCTGGTTTACGTTTTTGCGATCTTTTCCACCAATGTTTTTTTAATTGAGCGTTTTGTTTTTTTACAAATCTGATAACCGATTGCTTCAAATTTTCCAAACAAATCACCCTTGAAAGCCTCAAAAAAAAAAAAAAAAATCTGGTATAATTTATACAAAGAATTAGAAACATAAAAAAAAAGCTTGATTAAAAAAAAAATTGCAACACATTGGGTTGCCAGTTGCCACTCAGATAGCAGTATTAATTAAAATAAATTATATTTATATGGTTTTCAATTCACCTACAAACTTAAAAATACACTTCCCCATAATTATAATAAATTTTTTAAAACATTGCACTCGCAGGTAACTGAATAAAACAGAATTAATTAACATTTGATAATTATGTATTCTAGTTTCCTCTATCAAGGCAACTATTTTGTGCATTGCTAGAGATTTCATTGAAAACTGAATTTTGTTTTCAAAGGAAATAAGCACTTTCTAAGGACTGATGATAAAAAATTTAGAAATGGAAGGTCAAAATATGCACTTTCTAAGCACCAGTGAGAGCACTGTGATTACATGCTTCTATTTGTCTATATATTTTTTTAATATGAATCCATGACTGTCCCCTTATGAAACTCAGAAAGAAAAGATAAATAGTACACCTTAAACATATTAAATTTATTTTTTTAATTCTTGGTCATAGTAACATGTAATATATTGTACAAAACAAAAAAAAATCTCATTGATAGTTCATATCTATTTAGATATCATATTCCATGCACAGAAAACTAAAATGGTAACTTATAAGAGCATCTCTTGAAGACAGGAAATTGATGCCAGCACCTGGTATGGGGGGCCAAGGCCAAGCAGTTGCGAAACACTGCTCTAGACACAGTAGAAAACAAGGTTATTTAATAACAAAAGGTTTCAAAAAATGACCCCTAGAACACTTAAGATCACTGAATAGGTACAGTGAGCATTACAAATAGCCTTTCATTAAAGGGGAATAAAGATGTAGTATCCAAGGCATGTTTGTCAACAAGTAATTTTTCTCGCCAAATGAACATGACCGCCATCTTGCCGATTCGATTTGTTATACATGGAAGTGAAAATGATGAATGCAAATGTAAAAATAAAGAATAATTTAAGCAAATTTTCAGATTCATTATGCAAAATCCACAAGGTGAACCTTTGCATATATGGAGGTGAAAATGAGGAATGCACAACAAAACAATAAAAAGTATAGAAAACTGAAACATACCCTCCTATTTCCTCAAGTGTTGTAAATTTTGGATATTTGTCCATTTATCCAGTACAGCGTAATCAAAGAATCTTACATATATGCAATTGGATGGTATGTAGTATCCGATACGTTACAACTTTCGAGCGATGTATTGCCAATTGTGGTAACCTTCCCGTTTTCGCGCTTTTCTTAGTTTTAAGGCAACCCTAGATATTTTCTCCTGACGATAATAAACGGGTCTCATGATTGGTTAAGGAAGAAAATACGCTTTTCCACTTTTATTTTTAATGTAGAACGGAATTAAAATTTAGACAGTCTTTGAAATTGTTGGGTGCATATGAATTTTGCTCTTGATTTATAAAATCGACTTGTTTTATTAATTTTCAAAACTTTTAGGATAAGTTTGGAAAGCAGATTGTAAGTTACAATTTTTTAAATTTGTCACTTTATTTAAATTTCAGTTAAAATTTCGAAAAAAAATTTGGATTAAATTTGATTTTTGAAATTGCAGATTGGAATTTAGAATTTTTTTCCCCTTTTGGTTGCTCATTTCCCCTTAGTTGATTTGATATAGCAGTGGATAGTGTTATTGAACGTTAGAAAATGTTTTTTTTTTTTTTTTTTTTTGCAAACATGTAGTAGCTTGATTGGGAAGAGGGTGAAATGTCTTTCATGTGAGAATGATATGATTTTAACATTGAGAAAGGATGCTGGTGATAGGTAGGAGTGGAAATGTAGAAAGATAGGACAAAAGTTTGGCAAAAGAAAGTATAACAGGAGTAAGAAATTGGAGGGTAAATGGGTGTTTGGAGGACTTGAACAAGGGACGGATAAATGTTTTATGGTTGAGGTGAAAAATAGGAACCAGAAAGTTTTGGCTTAGGTAATTCAGAGCTGAATTTTGCAAGGAACTACAAAAATTTCTGACTATTGGAAGTCATATGCTGGTATCAATACCCGAAGGACAAAGAGTTCAAGGGTTATCGATTCGAGCATATGACTGATAACCATAGTCATAATTTCAAGGACCCGGCTATGAGGGTAAGTTTGATTTTTGTTTAGCTTTTGGTTATATTACAAACACTGGACTATGCTTGGGTGGGCACCCAATACGGTGACTTATACGCATGGAAGCCAACGGTGAAAGGTCCTCGCCGGCCCCGGGGGGGCGGCGAGGTAGCCGGCAGGCGGGGATCGCGCGTTATACGCTGTGACTTATCTACAAACAAATTTCTCCCGGTATACTGGTTTAAACGCATTGAAACCTTAAGCGCAATACGCTTTGGCTTCTCTAAAAAACAATTTCCTCTTGTAAAGTCGTTACAATAAAAATATTTGTCTTGCTTTTCCATATATGGCTCTATAACCTGGAATATCCCCATTGAGTTGCTCATATAATGCTAATTGCTAGAAAAATTGTGAAAAAATATTTTTTCACACTTATGGATAGCAGAAGAATTTTTAGATTTTTTTTTTCTCATCAAAAACCTTTGTGTGGATTATGATCACAGAAAATAACTACCTTATTAAAAAAAGATTTCTTGTTTTGAATTTTCTATGCATTGCAAAGTTTCTAATTCAAAATTGATAAAAAATCCGGACGTTTTAAAAAAAATCGCGTTTTTTTTTTTTATTAATTTTTTTTTAACAATTATAAATTATTTTTTGTATTAAAATTTTTTTTTAAGTGACAAAACTAGGATGAAATTGACGCAAAATTGCGTACATGTTCGGAGAAAACCAGACTGAAACATTAGAAAATTTTCAAGTGAAATTTATATTGCTTTTTTCTTAATTTTTAAACAAATTATTATTATTATTTATGCACTGTATGCAAAGGTTCACGTTGTATATGGCGGCCATCTTGGAATTGCTTACATCGGCCGCCATCTTGATTTGGCGTAAACAATCGCTTTGGCGGCCTAACGTATCGGATGCTACCACTCCACCATGCAATTTACCACTTTCAAACTATTCACTCAATCCCCTCAGTCTCAAGGTAGTCGTCGACAATGCCAGCTCTATGGGGACGTGCATTATCAACCATTAAAATGAAAGAAGGACCAACAGTTGCAAAATATAATCTCTAGGACTTCATTCAGTTACCAGACAGTAGTCACAGAACCTTGTCTAAAGATGTGCAGGTCGGTGCGATATCCCAAAGAAATCCCGGTCCACACCATGATGCTTCCACCTCGGAATGCGTGATGCTGTTCTGGGGCTGATTGCATGTGTCTTGTTCTCTCCAGACCCTTACACGTTTGTCATCTGACTCCAGGGCAAATCTTGACTCATCCGTGAACACAATGTTAGCCCAATCAGACAGTCCAATTCACATGTTGCCGTCACCACTTTAATCGTGCCCCTCTGGATTGGATGGATAAAGGAACACAAACTCGTGGTACCCATGTGTACAGTCCATTCATGTGTAGCCTTCGGTGTAGAGTAGTGGCAAATATAATCTTACTAATGGACGCTGCAACCATAGATGTCAGACGTGTGGAGGTTGCTCTTCGATTCCGCTTTGCTACAACAGCAATATATCGATTGTCCATAGGGATCATAACACTAGGGGGGAGGGGGGTGGCACAGGTCATCGGACAACTGTTTGCTGTTTGCAATTGTTTACATAATCGTGAAATGACGTAATTACGAATGCCGAAGAAAAGAGCAACATCAGTGATTGTTTCCCTGCTTTAAGGTGTCCCAAAGAACGACAGTGCTCACTATCTGCCATTCGTCTTATGGAAGCCATAGAAACACGTCTGTCTTGAAAACTAATCGTACGAAAGTTCTCAACACTTTTTGTCAGCACTTAAATGCAACTCCTCTAACCCATCACAATGCTGGCTTCTCATACAACTGCCTTTTTTGCATATTTCTCTACACGAAACCATTATTGGCTGTTACATAACATAACACATTTGCATACTTCCATCTACCTCTGCAATGCTGCCCTGAAGGTGATCCCATCCACTACCTTTTTGACTGTGGCATTTGTTGAAACTTCTGCAACACTACTATCATTGGTGCCAAAAACAGACACTGCCACCACAAAATCCTTAATGTGATGGAATTTCTCAGCTCCAACATTGATTATATCTGTGAGAGCTGAGAAGTCGAAGTCGAAAGTTCTCAAAATAACCTTGCTTTTCTTTCAAAACTTTTATAGGTCATTTCGGATGGCTGTCATCTGTATTTAACGTCCTGACTTCTGTATTTAACAACATTATTTTTTTTTTCTCTTCTGAAAATGATATATATATATTTTTTGTTCTGATTTTGTGTTTTGTTTATGTCTTTTTTTGTTTTTGTTTTCTCATTTTGTTCTGTGTCAATTTTTCAAACTTCGTCATCCTCTTATTCTGTAATTTTGTATTTTTGTGCTTACACGTTTTGCCCTTCACTTGACTTTCCCCTTCTGTGTACTTAAATGTTTATGCATGTATTGTGGATTGCTTAGCTCTCCCTTATCCCAGAATCTCCTCCGTAAGGTGGACTATACAGCTGAAAGCAGCACAGGTGAAACAGTGTCCGCCTACGGCATCCAATTCAATCCAATCTACCTCTGCAGCAAATTGCAGCCTCCCAAATTCAGATTGGCTTCTGGAAATTTGACATTTTCCTCTCCGTGCTTAACTTTTGACAGTGAATTTATGTTAAAATTCAGGAAAAAGAAATGCATATTTTTTTTGTTCTGTACAAAAAAATTCCTGGCCCAAGATACAGGCTGCCAAAGATGGGGACTCGGGCTTTTTCACTTGCGATTATCAGCAAAATTTACAAATGCTCTATCTCTGGATTGGTTCAGATATTTTGTTGCTGTTTTTTTTATTTCAAAGATAATATTTTTCTGATTAAAATGATATTCTCTGTTTGGAAATATGCGTCCAAGTTTTCTTGCTGTAGCCTTCTAAATTTCTTTTTAATACCAAAAATATATATATATTTTTTTAATTTCTCATTTGTAGGCCTTTTATCGCGGCATCGAAAATCTAAGTACCGTGGTGGAAAATCGCACATGCAAATAAATAAACATTGGAATTGTTGTGTCGATCTAAACCCAAAATTCCCCCAATGAGGCTAAAATAACACACTATCAGCAACGCTAAAATAACATGAAATTTCACACAGGAAAACCATGATATACTGATTAGGCAACTCAAAGTGAAAATTGCAAAACCGATGTGCGGATGTCGACACCGGTTCTTCACAATGTATTGCGCATGCGCTATGAAAACATCAAACCATCATGACACCGGAAAACCATGCGATACTGGTTTGGCAACTCAACGTGAAAATCGCGAAACCGATGTGGCGATTTTGATCTTACACCGATAGGCCTAATCTGTTCCACACACCATATATGCTCAAGTAGATTAAAAAATAGCTTATTTAGAAGGAGAAAAACTTAAGCATAAAAATAGTTCTAAGAAAACATCGAAATCATTGGCGCTGAGCAACAAGAGACATCGTGACACCAGAAAACTGTGATGATGCTCTGGGATTGGCAGCGTAACATCGGGAAAACCCGCAATATCGTGCATGCGCTTTGAAAATATCGAAATTGCGATATTAATGCTCTGGGATTGGCTGTGTGACATCGGGAAAAACCGATATATCACGATACATCGTCATCGTGAAACCGATGTGATGATGTTGACATCAAACCGGTTTTCCACGATATATCGATACATCGCCCAGGACTACCCTGGTATTTTACATCACTGATCAATTTTAAATCTAACATTAATACTCAGATAATACATATTTCCTTTTGCGTACTTGCTAAAAATATTTAGCAAAAAAAAAAAAAAAAAAAAAACCTTTTTCCTAACAACCGACCCTAATATTTTTTCTCATATTACAGGAAACAAACCTTATATTTCTGGCCTAAGTCACAGCATATAACGCACGAGGCTTCTATGCGTATAAACCACTATACAGGGATGAAGTTTGTTATAGATAAGTCACAGCGTGCAACGCAAGACACTGCCTGCATGCGAGACAATCACTGTTGGCTTCCATGCGTAAAAACCACTGTACTGGGTGCTAAAGGTGAAAATTAAGAAATTTTTTAAGTGCCCACTTACGAACGTTCAGTGTTTCTCAAACGTTCCTCATCTCTCAAGTGCCCTTGATGCTCAAAGTGTACGCCCACGTGTGAAACTGCAGTTGCGGACTCCGCCTAGTGCCGACGTCTCCGTAACAACAGACTAATTTCAGATTTTAGCATTTATAATGCTCTCCTTGCGTTCCCTATAACCCATGTTTCGTATCATCTTTGTCCCAAATAAATGTATTAGTAATGTCCTAGAAATGTTGAATTATTACGGTACACTCTGTTGTAAAGGTGAAAATTAAGACATTTTGAAAGTGGCCATTGGCTTCTGAATTTGTTTCATTCAGTGGCCAATTACAAGCATTCACATATTTTGTAGAATACACACACATATATGTGTATGTGTCCAGACTTTATTCTTTTTTTTTTTTTTTTTAATTTATTTTATGGTCCTCAAAAAGGAAAAAAAAATAAACGTGAAATCCGAGGTTCCACCATATAAACTAATGTTTTTGAGAAAGTATGGCTAACATTAATTTTCACCTTTACCCTGTTGCATTACACCCTATAAGAATTATGTTATATAAGCCGGACAACCTTCAGCCCTTATTAGTCCATTATAATGAGGTTCTACTGTAAATCTAAATTTCAGCACTTCAAATCAATGAGATCAAACTTGGAAATTAATCGCTCTTTACTCGAAACTATACTACACAGGCTGCTATATTATCGAAGTGCCTACCCAAATAAATACCTACACCTTATAACTAATAACAGTAACCTTCAAAAATTTCCCTTATTTGTTAATTGTCTAAAAATACATGACATATATTTTCAATATTACCACTTTAAAGTTACCTTATGAATGAATTTAGCATGTAAAACTCAAAAATCTTGAACACTATTTTATAAATTGGATCGCATTTTCAGTCGGCCCTTAAATTTTGATTTAAATTAAGTAAATAAACTAGATACTTAAGAGTCAATGCAATTAAAAACAAATAATTAATGCATTTATTTTGTTCCATAATCAACAATGGAATGTAACAAATCAATTTTTAACTTATTTATAGGTAGTGGGACTAGACGAAAGTTACCAGGAGTGGTTGAAATCAATACCATAAAACGTATAAATTAGCAGTTGAACTGTCATTTCTCATCAAAAAGAGTGTGTGTAGAATTTCTCAAAACCATCAAAATTAAGAACAATTTAAATCACGTTTCGGCAACGGCACTTGTAAAAACAATCATGTAATAAAAGATCAATCTGAACTTGAATCAAGATAAGATGCAACTTAAAAAAGAAAATTAACTTGTTTACAATGAATATTTACGATAAATTGCAGGTTTCAAAAGTAGTTAAAAGAAAAACCAGTAATTTAAAGTACAGAAATCAAAACAAATATTATTTTTATATTTTACGAGAGCTAGAAATACTTTATAAAATAAGTTACCTGTCTCAAAAGATGAACGTTGTGATGAACTGCTCTTTGAATCAAGCTTGTAAAACTATCTATATACACTACAGATTCATTTGCTTTATCGCTTCTTATTGAGTTAGTTGGAAACATTGGCATGCATATGATAAACACTTGTAAAATACTCAATTAAAGACTATTTTCAGTAATCGAACACTCCAATCGGCAAATACAATATATGAATGTAAACGAATTTAAGCATTTTTCTGGTTCCTAGTAAAATTCCCTACGGTCGCAGTCAGTGTTGAGTAAACACAACTCAAAGGGAAAACAAATTCAGAGTGTAATAAAGAAATTTCAAAAGGGAAATTTTTAGTCAAAATCAGGTAATTGGTAATTTGGTAATTTTTAGTTAACGTCGTACTACAGCAACACAACGGGCTATTGACGACGGTCCGGGATGTCAAAATCAGTGTGTTAAAACCAAAGAATAATTAAAAGAATCTGAAACAAGATAGTCGCGGCACAAAATATGGTGAGCTACGTTCGAAAATGGTTTGCAAATCAAATGAAGTTTTTGTAAATCGTCGCTTTATTCTATTCAAAATTTCGACCAACCGGTCTGGGTTGGTTGTGAAAGTTTGGAGAGTGGGGTGCCAATTCAGGTGTTGCATAGTCATGTGACCCTTAGGGGATTGATCCCGGAACATCGTCAATAGCCCGTTGCATTGCACTAATATGACGTTGATAAAAATTACCAAAATCTACGTAAAATTTCAAATTTGCCGACATATTTTACTGTGAAAGATGGCGATTTAAATCGAATATCATGCTCTCTATAAGTCGGAAAGTTATATCATTTGTCTTTTATTACTATTTTAAAGACATCTTGGAAGCAAGCATCCCACCATAAAATTGTGTTAAAAATCGAAAGGGATTTTTTATCATATATTTTTCATGTTCTTAAACGTGCTTTGGTAGATTGCACGAGGGCTGTTCAATAAGGAATTATCATAAATTAATAAAAATGAATGCCTGTACTAATCCTCGAAATTTTCAAAATACTCCCTATTACATGCAATGCACTTATCCCACCTATTTTCTAACCTTCAAACACATGCTGGAAGCCATGTTTTTTAACAGGTACTATAAAATCGCCTCCGCAACTTTTACGACTGCCTGTGATGATGAAAACCGCTTTCCCCGGAGGTGTTTCTTCAAATTCAGGAAAAGAAAAAAAATCGCATGGTGCTAAATCCGGGCTATATGGAGGATGGGGAGCACACATAACATTGATTTTTGAAAGATACTCAACAAAAACGTAGGCAATATGCGGCCTTGCGTTATGATGTTGTAGCATCCATCCTGTTGCTTTCAAATGCGGAGTTGTAATGGCTCACAATAGATGGCACCATGGGCGAACGACAAGCGTTGTTGGGAACGCCAGGGGGCCCCGAGGAGAAAGAACCTAGAGTGCCTATATAATAAGAGTGGCGACAAGAGACCAAATTTGGCCCTATGCGTATGTGCGGCAGCCATTTTTCTACCAGAATCGTCTCAAAGGAGGTTGCTGGGCGAATTAATATATCATTTCAAAGAGAACAAAAAGCATATGATTGTTATAATATGGATACATTCCGTATAAATGAATCATATAAACGCTCAATTACATGCGTAATGGATGAGATGGATTGCACAACGCGCTAACTTAGATTGCCGAAAACACCATGTTGTTCAAAAAAAGCTATTTACTTAAAAAGTCTTCAAATTTATACTGACAAAACACTAAAATAATAATAAATAAACATTCTAGAACACGAAATGGAACATGAAAAAGCTATATTTTCTTTAAAATTTAATATACACACGTTTTTCTGGAACATACAAAAAGTTCCCATGTTAAGTCTACGGGAGCTCGGAAAAGACCGCCTCGGGCGGTAGAAAAGGTCTCTAAGCCAATCAGAAAGTGTTTCCCGTATGTCGCCACTCCAACACGGGCAACGCCGTACTAGTCACGCAGTGGCTAGTTTAATATATTTAGTCAGCAAATAAAGTTATATTTAGGTAGGATTGTGTGTGCCTATATATATATATATAAGTATCCCGACCAGCGGATCAGAGTCTTTTGATATGGTTGTGGCCTTGGAGGGTTTTCAGTACATTTCTATAGTATTCTACAATTACAGTTGTATGTGGTGGTACAACATGCTGATACACCATTCCTCGAATATTGAAAAATGATATGATCATAACTTACCCAGCAGAAGCATCCACTCTCGTCTTCTGTGTTGGTGATGAAGGAGACTTTCACTCAGAGCTCTGTTGCTTGAACAATCAATTCTTTTACCTCTTTAACCATTTTAAACCATCTTCTAGCTGTGCTATAGGGAAGGACATTCTCCCCATAACCTTCCTGTAGCATCACATAGACTTCAGCTGAAGATATTTTAAGGCGAAAATAAAATTTCAATCCAGCGTATTGTTCGTCGCGTGTCACATCCATTTATGCCGTAGTACATGGTTCACAGAATCGAAAGAAAGTTTTTCTAAGGGATTCATGATTGTTGCTAGTTTTTCATATGATGGCAATTAAAAATAAAGAGAGTGGAAAAAAATGTCAAGATTAACTCCAAATACTATCAGGAACATATTTTATCGCCAATTTTTCTGAATAAAATACCATCGCTTTACCCACAGTGCCATCAATCTGTGGAACTCCATCAAGACAAAGCTAGCAGTCACACATCAAAATCCACTGTAAATTTCCTAAAAGAAATGGAACAAAAAACCGGTATCAAGGCCATACCCTTCACTGATATCCCTACTAAATCTCCCGATGTATCACCTATTGATATTTGTGCTTTCGGACTTTAAATCTGCATTATATAAACGTCGTCCCACAATCCTTACAGGACTCTGGAAAGCTGTTCAAGAGGAATGGGATAGAATACCTCTTCTGACACTTCAAAAGGCATTATTATCCTGGAAATTACGGTGTCGAAAGATAGTTTCGAATAAGGGCTATCAAATAGAACTTTTAAAACACAAGAATTTTATGTAATTTAGTTTTGTGAATACAATACAGGGTGGTCCCGAATTCATGGTACAAACTTTAATGGTAGGTACAGGACATTGTAACAATGATTTATTGTATAGGAATGTATAGTCGCAAGTGACGCGGTGAGGCGAAAACAGGGGAAATAACGGCCGAAAGGAAAAACAAAGATTTTATTGAAAGCGTTGTTGACAAGTGTCATGTTTACAGTAATTGTTCAAAATTGCGTCCACCAGTATCGATACATGCTTGACAGCGTCGGTGGAGCGATTGGCGTACACGTTCAAAGATGCCTGGTATTTCACGCACACCTGCAGCAGCTACAGATAAGCGAGCGACGAGATCCTCATCTGAGTCAACTGGAGTCTCATAAACAAGATGCTTTAGATGTCCCCATAAAAAGTAATCGAGGCTCGATAAATCGGGAGATCGGGGTGGCCAAGGGACTGGTCCACCACGCCCAATCCATCGAGTACCAAATGTGGCATTCAGGTAATTCCGTACATCAATGCTGAAGTGTGCTGGCGCCCCATCGTGCTGAAACCACATGCGGTTACGAATGGCGATCGGAACATCATGCAGCAGTTGTGGTAACACTTCTTTCAGAAAAATAAGATAGCTTCCGCCAGTGAGCCGCGTGGGTAGTAAGTATGGGCCAATCAAAAAGTCGTTCACAATACCAGCCCACACATTAATACTGAAACGTTGTTGAAACGCATGTCGACGCGTTGCATGTGGATTATCGGTTGCCCACACATGGGAATTGTGCGCATTAAAGACACCCTCGCGTGAAAATGTCGCTTCATCTGTAAATAGCACATAATCTACGAAATCCGGCTGCAACGCACATTGCTGCATCACCCACAGGCAGAAGTTCACGCGGCGAGGATAATCTGCCGGATTCAATGCTTGTACTTTCTGAAAATGGAAGGGGTGTAAGCGATTTTCGTTTAACACTCTGCATACAGTCTGATGACTCACACCTACGTCACGCGCAACAGTTCTTGTGCTTGACTCGGGTCTATCAGCCACAAGGTTCAAGATGCTTTCTTCCAGCCTTGGAGTGCGTACAGCTCTTACTAGACCAGCGCCATGTCTGTTGACGTCGAACGCACCTGTTTCACAAAGTTGACGATGTAACCGTTGAAAAATTCTATGACCCGGCATTCGTCGATCAGGATACTCCGCGCGATACATTCGTAACGCAGCTCTGCCGTTACCATTTGCACGGCCGTACATGTAATGCATGTCTGCTTTTTCTGCATACGTAAAGTCACCCATCGTCTACGGCAGCACAATTGTGAATGGCGCTTTTCCCTACTGCGATGCATCATGTTCAACAGCGGCTAGACATCTACTGCCCTCTACCGGCAATGATACCAACCGATCACTCCATTTCTCTTTCCTTTTATTTCCCCTGTTTACGCCTCACCGCGTCACTTGCGACTATACATTCCTATACAATAAATCATTGTTACAATGTCCTGTACCTACCATTAAAGTTTGTACCATGAATTCGGGACCACCCTGTATACACTGTCTAAAAAATGTGTGAACAGCCTCTGTATTTTCAATTGAGCATGAACTGGCTTGCAAAATGAGCTTCTTTTTTTGACGGCATCGATAAATTCAGTAATTCGAATAGAATATGTACTGCTCACTCCTCAGTACTGCAAATGTTTATGGAGTTTTGACTATTCTTCAGCGTCCAAGTTATGTTTTTGCATGGGTTTCCTACAATCTTTCTATAGAGATATTTATTATAGTTTTCTGATTATACTTCATTATCCTTATCGAAGTCCTCTTCGATCGCAAAGTGGCCATATTTCGGTCTTTAGGCGCATAACACATATACATATTTAATTCCATAATTACTTACCAGTTAATTACTAATTTACTGTAGGTTTGCTTGTACATTCCTGAAGTTGGGTATTTGTAAATATATGGACACATGGGAAAATAAAAACTTCCTACACAAGGAAAAAACTTAGGGGCCCGCGCGAATATTTTGTCGGGGGCCCGGGAAATTTATGGGAGGCCCTGAGTACAATTATTAGTTCTTGGCCGGCTGCAATGACGTCATGAACGTCACATTCAATATGAATTTTATTTATTTATATTTTTTAATTACCTTTAAAAAATTATGATCATTTTTACTGAACGGCCCTCGTACAATAATTAATCTGTTTTTGTTTTTTTTGACAAATAAATTAATTTTACTTTCCAATTTACTTACAATACTACTTAGTGATAATCCCGATATGTCTTTATAAGTTTTATATCTTTTTAAGTTTTATCTATAAGTTTTTATAATCTTTTAAAGGGGGGGGGGCAACTTCCTGATGCTTAAAGCTATATTTAGAAGTCTAATTGATTTTATCAGTTCTTGAATTTTGTTGACCTAATAAAGACATTTAAACTTAAAAAATTTATTTATTTCAATTTCGCCGGTTGGCGTAGCAAAACCTCTCAGTAAAATACGCCGTCTACACAGAATCGGCAGAATTTCTGCTTTTTTCTTTTCCAAACGAAGATATAATATTAACAATGACAAAATAATTAAATGCTCCTGTTGGAGTGGGGATTTGGGGCTTCACACTATTCGAAGGATATTAATGTGAAAGACATAGTTAATGAAATTCAATGTTTCAAAACTATCAAGTTGGGGAACTCTTGAGGATATAGTGTCAGCCATAGGCGTAACCAGGGGGAGGGGGGGGGGGGGCAACTCCCCCCCCCCATTCAGTTGAGAAATTTATAATTTAATTTTAATTTTTAATTAATGTTTTACTTGTGTAATAACCATAGCCGTCAGGGGAGGTTGGGGGTTGAACCCTCCCTCATTCAGTTGAGAAAAATTTTGCTAATATATATATTTTATGAGTTTTTCACAAATTAATTCTTTTTTAATAACTACTCAAACTATTCATAACTTAATTTTAATTAATGTTTTACTTGTGTAATAAACATAGCCGTCAGGGTGGGGGTTGGGGGTGCAACCCCTCCCCCATTCAGTTGAGAAAAAGTTTTCTTATATATATATTATGAGTTTTTCACAAATTAATCACTTGTTAATATTACACAAGCTATTCATAACTTAATTTTAAATAATATTTTTCTTGTATAATAAATAAATGTAATCGATGAAACAATGGTACAATAGTTCATAGGCGTAACCAGGGGGAGTTGGGGGTTGAACCCATTCAGTTCGTCATAAAAGATAGTCAAATTTTTTAATGAAGAGCAATCGGAGTATTAAGCTTTATGGCTATTTAAACTAGATTATATAAAAATAAAAATTATTTTTACACTCATAATATAAATGCCGTATATAAGCCGAGGGTGCGTGTTTTCTTCAAAAATTTACTCAAAATTCAAAACCTGTATTTAAAGCGAAACAAAGAGCAAAAAAAAAAATTGTGACGTTCAAACCATACGTTCTAAAGCTATGAGGGCGTAATGTCGCCAAGAAAGTAAAACGGGTGGAATATTTTCCCATCAAATCGTTGTAAAGTAAAACGCTACTTGCCAACTATAATAGCTTTAACCTGCTAATGATTTTCCAGTGTCCAGACGATCCAGCTCCTGATAACCGACCTCTGGCGGGGTGATTGACAGGTGATGATGTACTGGACATTACGATTCAAAAGGGGGAGGGGATTCATTATGGCTCTTAAAAGAAACTCGGGTAGGTTCTAAATGAGATTTAACTCTCCAACTGTTCGCCACGATTTAACTTGGCAGTAAAGATGTGCAATGATGAGCGTTCTGAGCTTTAAGTTGCAGGTTTCACTGCGAGGTTGTCTATTCGCCCCCTTTCCAAAGGTGACCGCTAATGATCTTATATTAAACTCGGGTAGGGTCTAAATCACCACTAATAATATTTTCCAGTGTCCCGCACCTGATGCCGGACCTCTGACTGGGTGCTTGACAGATGATCAGTTCAACAATGGTCAAGGGAAGCGGCTGGGTCTTGGGAATTTTTTTTAATCTGTGCCTCTTATCTTCGCCGTGCAGCTTAAAACATGTGCGGTACATAAAGTTTCAAAAGGGGGAGCGAGCTCATTGACCCTTGGCAGCGATGTGTATGAAGAACATATAAATTCTAGTACGGAAATGGCATTGGAACTGATGATGATACACATCAGGACATCCCAATGAGTGAAGCCGAATTTTACGAACTATTCGGAAACTCGGATTCAGACACGGAATTTGAAGGATTTATATGACTTATTTTTCTCTTTTTGCTTAAAGGCTGCATTCAAAACGTAAGTTAAAATACTTTAAAAATTGGAACAGCTGTTGGATTCGGATCCGAGTCCGGATGGCACGAAGTAAAAAAAAAAGGTTGCTTTCCCAACACCCGTTAGATTTGCTATAAAAATCGTTAATCGCTGGTAAAGAATTCGAAGTTGCTGCCACCGGAGGGATATCCGAATCCAACAGCTGTATCAAAAAATGTTCCCTTTCTAATTGTTATTTTTATGTGCTAATTAATTAAGGGTATTCAATTATTATTTTGTGTGCTATATTTGGCGATAGTTAGCGATTTATCGCTTGCGCCCGGCTTACGGAAATATACCTTAGATTTTTGCGAAATTAGCGGATCCGTATATAACCCGACACTCCTTCCCCACCTCTTCACTTTAGCTTTAGGAAAAGTTCCAAAAATTCTTGGCTTATACACGGAAATATACGTAAATGTACGACAAAAGTGAAATTTTTATGTTTAACTTATATATAGAATATGTTTTTTGAAGAACCAACTAGGAAAATGTTTATATGTATTTATCACAGCAAAAACTAATTATTTTTATCCAAATGTTTACAGTTCATGAAGTTTTTGTGATTATTTTTCTATTCTTTCTAATTTTATGATAATCTAAAAATCTGAATGTATGTGCATTCTTACCAATGATGTTTTTTATTTCAATAATTGTAATATATGTTGTCACTGATTTACTGTATTTTGTTTCACAAATTTTAAAAACAGATGGTTCGGATTAACCAAACTCGGATGAATGGGGGGTTTGAATTAGCAAGGTTCTAGTGTAATTCAAGATTATCCTTAAATAATTTGTTGTTAAACCAAACAATGTGTTTCTTATGTATGATACTATAAAATACCATTGTTTAAAACGACTTTATTTGAAATAAAAGTGACTAACATTTGTTAGACGCAAAATTTTTAATAATTTTATCAATGTTCTACAAAAAAAGTATTAATATATCGTGTGATTTTTAACATAAAAATACGAAAATTTCCCTGAGAAGGTCTTCAGATGCTTCACCTTTTTATTGGTGTACAGTTCATACTTCTCGGGACTGAATTCCTCCCCCCTCAGTCATCAACCCTAGTCACGCCTATGCTTTTGTTATGTTTCTCCAACACTGATGAATGATTTCATGTCTTAATCTCATCATAAATCTTACAGTTGCATGTAGTTATTCACAAGTGTATAATTAATCACTTATTAAAAAATTGTGAGCACTCATAGACGAAAGAATCAGAATCGAGAGAATTTTTACCGATGTACTTCAAGCAAATCAAGTTTAAATCTGAGAAGTTACAAAAAAATCGACGTTTTAATTTCTATTTTAAATGTATTGTAAATTTTAAAATTCACCATAAAAACATCTGGTAAATATTGTATAAAATAGGGGGCTCCGCCCCCTGCTCGCGAGCCCCCGGGAATTGTTACGCAATCCTTTTTGGCTTGCTTTGCAAACCAACATTCTTTTTGCAAGTGATTTCTCTTTTATTTTAACACTCGATGTATCAGTAAAAATCTTCTCCATCTTGTTCCCTCTACAATTTTAAATAGACCATGTTAATCTCTTAATTTTCTGATCTCTACTTTTACGGGAAGCCGTCTGAAAAAGCAAGCCTTTTTCCTCGCCAAATTAAAAAAAAAAAAAAAAAAAAACGTTGCTATAATAAATTTGATATCTGGAAAATATATAAGTTAGTCAGAAAATGTAACCTTCATTTCCGTGAATATAAATGTATGAAGAGAACGAATGCTATCGCTCCGCGATCTAAAAATTACGAAATTTGTATGACCAACTTTTGATTGTATCGAATTTATTTATGAACCAGTTTTAAAAGTAATTTTACCGTAAGAAGGAGTGTATTCCAAGCTTTCACATTTTCAAATTTTAAAACTAATAGTATTAAGCTATACATATGACAGTTTTAGTTTTGTGTATCGGAACTTACGATCTTAAAGTCCGGAAAATTTTATATGTACGACTTATAATTGCATCAAAAATTTATTTAATAACAAATGTCCAAAATAATTGTACTATACGAAAGAGTACATTCTAAGGTTTGCAGTGATGCTTTCAAATTTAAAAAATAATAGTATAAGCTATAGATATGACAATTAATAAAAATTGACGGAAATTTACCAATATTCCGAAATTTGTATGACCAACTTTTGATCGCATCGAATTTATTTATTAACCCATTTCGAAAATAATTGTACCGTAAGAAAGAGTATATTCTAAGGTTTTGTGCGATTTTTTTAAATTAAAAGCTAATAGTAATAAGCTATAGATACGACAGTTTATAAAAAAAATAACGAAGACGTACCGGTTTTTCCCGAATTTCAAAAACATAAAACAGGAACCAAATTGAAATTTCTAAAATAGCTCGACGAGCTGCAAAAATTCACGTTTAGAAGCACTCTAAAAAATCACGACTGAAGACTGAAAATTTGTACTTCTCTTGCTCACTCGCTTTTGAAATTTCGCTTTTTTACTTAGACACTTAATAAATACTTAACTAATAGCCGCATCGGAAAAAAATCTTCTTTGTCGTGTTCCCTGTACAATTTTGAACAAACCATGTTAATTTTGTAATTTTCTGATCCGTACTTTCTCGGAAAACTGTCTAAGAATCGAGCAAAAAAGCGAGTTTTCAACCATGCGACGGCGGCAACTTTATTTTTAATTAAAAAGCGATAAAAAAAATTTGTGATTTTTTAAAAATCAAGTGTTAATTAATGAATATGCATCAATATAATTAATTAATTTTTAATAATTAATAGATATTAACTATATTAATATAATTAGTTATAAATAATTAAGAGATGTTAATTATATTAATATAACTACTTTAATCTTCCGCTTTTTACTGGGGTACATCTCGCATCTGCAATAAATTTCTCTCTGATCGCCCTGCATAGATGGATATGACATGTGTTTGATTTATGTCCAAAGTAAGCTGCCCAAATTATAAAGATTCCGAGAAAAGGTGTTACAAATAGAATACGTGAGTGAGGCAATATGGTGAATAAAAGAGAAAGAAATTATTACCAGGTTTTTTAAATTTTCCTCATCAGATGTTCATCGCTGCGCATATATATCACAACTTCACAACTTGCCATTGCATGGCCAGCACGGCGTTGCACGTAACAGTTCTTTTCGAGGAGTCAGATGTGACCACTGCTCGCTGACGCTAGCCAACTCCCGGTGATTGCTAAGCATTCCCATTTGGTTTGCTTCGCAAACCAACACCACAGGCAATGCCGTCCGTTGAAATTTTCATTATCGCCGAGATAGATAAAGCACTGAAGAACGCCAGTCAAAACTTTTTATTTGCATTGCTTCATTCAAATCCGTTGTTCATAAAATCAAAATGAATGAATGTAATCTATTTGACGATTGCGAAGGTCAAATTCTCCGCGGCGAACACTGACGTCAGACATGGCAAAATTCCAAAAAGATCGAAAACGTTGGTTCAAAGAAGAAAAAAACTAATAAATTCATTTTTAAATGTTCTAGATTAAATTTAAAAATTCGGGCTAGACACCAAATTTGCAAAAAATTAGGTCAAATTCTTATGGGAAAAAATATAAAAGTTACGATTTAAAAATTATTAATTTAAAGAATATCCTATTGTTAGGTATCGATCTATTGTAAAATTTTCTGCAGAATTCAAATCCGTTGAAATTTTTCCTCTATCTTTAACGATCTAGGACAGTGCGTCCCAAACTTTGTATGTCCATGGACCTTCTTATCGCAAAAACCTGACCATGAACCCCGAAGTAAAATAACTCTACGAAACTGCATAATAGAAAAATTACAAATTTAACTTTCATGTCTTGAGTGGTATTTATTTATTTAAATATAAATTTTGTATATTTTTTTACTGTAGTATTTATTAAAATTAGTATTTATTGAAAGTAGCAGTATTTACTAAAATACTGCTCATACTCTAATACACTCTATAACAAAAAAAATCGACGCACCAAGAATGAAACATCCGATTGCTTTGAAATTTCGTATGCAAAAATGTTTTGACCAAATATGCAAATCATTAAAATTTGGTGTCCAATGAATGAATAGTGCGATCTCCAGCGCATCGGAACTGGCATCCAGCAGATGTATATAAGGAGTTGTTCTTGAACTGTTGTTAAAAATTTCTGCTGCATTGCGATTTAGGATACCCTTCAACGACTGAAAAAATGCCTTGCCACAGGATTCGAGCATTACGAGCAACTTTCAGAGTTTGAAAGAGGTCGTATCATTGGATTGAAAGAGGCAGCTTGGGCAAATCGGAGAATCGCTCGTCATGTGAGTCGAAGCGATGCGGCGAATAGAAGATGCTGGCAAGAGTGGGTGGACAATGGCAGATTTCAGCGTCATGATGGTAGCGGTCGACATAGGGCCACAACAGATCGCGAGGACAGAGTGATTATCAGATCAGCTGTCACAGCGCCTGATTCGTCGCTATCAACCATCAGTCGTGCGACCCACACACGAGTGTCCACCATGACCATTCACAGACGGCTGAGAGAGCGAAATCTACGCTCGTACCGAACGTTACGCCACCTGCCACTCACACGACTGCACACTGTCGAGCCAGATTACAGTGGTGCTTGGCTCGATCAGGCTGGAATGATGCTGACTGGGGACGTATTGTCTTTAGCGACGAATCCCGCTTCCAACTGTGTCCTGACGATCATCGAAGACGTGTCTAGAGACGCCCAGGGCAGCGTGCCGATCCTGCTTTCACTATTGCACGCCACACGAGCCCTCAACAAAGAGTTATAGTCTGGGGTGCCATTTCCCTTGATAGCCGGACCTCTTTGGTCGTCATTAGAGGTACACTTTCTGCACAGCGGTACGTTGACGACATTCTGAGACCTGTTTTGCTACCGTTCCTTTCGCAGTACCCTGGGCTTATTTTTCAGCAAGACGATGCCAGACCACATACGGTACGTGTTGCTATGAACTGTCTTCAAGCTTGTAAAACACTTCCTTGGCCAGCCAGATCACCTGTTCTCTCTCCCATCGAGCATGTCTGGGATATGATGGGAAGGCGACTGCATCCGGTAGGGAATGTTGATGACGTAGTCTGACAATTGGAGCAAATTTGGCAAGAAATACCACAGGAGACCATCCGGGAGCTTTATCGATCTATGCCACACCGTGTGTCAGCTTACATCCAGGCTAGAGGCGGGTCAACACCTTATTGAGCTCGTTACTGTAACTGAAATAAATCATTCAATTGTTCTGAAATTTTAATCATTTTCTATTCTACATTATAATTTTCCTATCCACCAATTTTTGTCTCCATCGGACAACTCCTTCTTGGTGCGTCGATTTTTTTGTTATAGAGTGTATATAGTAGTACTAGGAATTAAATAGTAGAAGTATTTTAGTAAATACTACAACTATATATTTACTAAAATACTACAACTATATCTTATATCTATAAAATTCAAATACCACTCACTGACTGACTGACTCATCACTGTATCTCAAGAACTACAAGTCCTAGGAAGCTGAAATTTTACAGGGGGATTCTTCTTATACCGTAGGGGTGCACTAAGAAAGGATTTTGAAAAATTCGAATCCTAAGAGGCCTAAAATTGACCTAAGGCCTAAGCCAAAATCAATTTGAAATCGCCATAGAAATAACATTGAGTATAAAACGATTGCTGCACGCATCTCAGATTGCTTTACCAGTTTTGATAGAAAAACAATTTCCTTAAAATAAATTAAATTATAATATTCATGTTTGAACTGAATTTTTACATCTTTCCCTGATGAAAATAATATTTATAAATATTTGATTGATGAAGAAAGAATATTTAGAACATTTAATTTTATATTTACTTAAATTTTATAATGGAGCACGAAAAGCCCAAACGATAACCTCATTGATCATAAAAGCGTAGTTTTGCTATTCGGTATCTGGCAACCTCAGAATTAATGTTTAATTTTTTTATTTGATTTATAATTCTTTTTTTGGGTATTTGAGTTGAAAACGAGATGGTTGCGGTCACATTTGGGGATTCCCAAGTATTATAAATATGTGTTCTTTTTGCTTATAAATCATTGTCTTTATCAATATTGTTCAAGTTTTTTGTCGAATTGTTTTACTTCAGAATATATTCAGGAAGTAAAATTCAACACGCTAGAAAAAAAAATATATTTTTTAAAGAATTCTGCCTTTTTTAAGGATTGGAATAATGTTTCTGTTTACTTATGTGTTCCGGTATATTTCCTATTCCAGAAATATTATTTAGGAGCTGGCTTTTATTTATTTATTTCCTGCAAAATATCACTAGACATGGTACTTTCGTGGTGGTATATGTATATTTACAAATCAAAATATTTTTTAAGTGTGTAATTTATTATTTTAAAATGACATGAAAAATTTCAAAAATAACTTCAAAATAAGATGGATTACGTTAAATTTAAACTGGTAGTCATACTTTGTAGTTCAAAACATATTTCAAAATTTTGATATAGCTTTTCATTGAAAGACGATTAAAATAAACTAAATTTCATTTGTTTTTCGTGTTTCATGGGTGTTATTGAAAGCTTACGCCGTAGTCAAGTAACTACATCTATAATTCTAAATAGATACGTGCTTTACATTTAGAAACCAAATTTCTGATCTTAAAAAGTACCATAAGGGTTCAATTTAAAACTGTATGTGTGTTGGAGAAAACGGAATTTTTAACAAGACTTTGTTGATCTTGGAATAATATCACACTGTTATTTTGAAAAATTGAAATTTTATGTCTTAAGAGACAGAAAGTCGAGGTTACTTACTCTATTTATTGAAGCTATTATTACGCAACTTAGATGCATGTGAATCGTTCGTTGAAAATTATTTTCTTTTTGTAAAAGTGCTGTAAAATCAACCTTCTGTTTATTAAAAAATTGTTATCGATTGGGTTTAATTTGTCTACTTTGATGACATGTATTTCTAACAAAAGCTCTGTTTTTCCACATGCCACTGAATGGAATTTTCTGGGAAATTGTGCCGTTTGTTTCAAATTAAATTAGTCACGAATGCCGTAAATGTTTAGCCCCCTTGGGCATTATAGAAAGCGGGTTAACATGTAGCCTATCATATCCGCAGGGTTCTAAAATATAAGTGTATCAAATGTGTGGATTGGTCAAAAGGTGGATTAGTGTAGAGAACAGACAAACATCAACTCTGCTTTATATATCTAACAGAAGTTCCGTTATTCCATCTGCCTCTGAATGGAATTTTCAAGAAAAATTGCGTTTGCTTCTATCTAAATTAGTAACAAATGTTGTAACAATTTAATTTACCATCTTCTCATACTGATGATGAAATTCGAAAATATCGCATACTAGGTGAAAGAATGGCACAATGAAAACAGATTCATAGAAAAACTAATTGCAAGACTATCCACCGAAATTCGTCAGAGTTTTACTGAAATTGAGTGCACGGAAATATTCGTAGTCACTCGAAAACTTAAAATCAACTTCAGCAGAAGTGTGACGAATATGAAATGAATTATATGGTTGGATACAACATGTATGCATATTTGCTTCCGAAGTAAATTGTAGAAGCAATGGAGAAGTTAAATTATAGTTAATTTTTTTTCCCGTACACTTAAATGATGCTAACATTCTTTTATGAAAAATAATTCATGACTTTTCAATCAACATATTATTAATTCAACCCGAGCAAAGCCGGATCTTTCTGCTAGTATTTACTAAAATACTAGTAAGAAGTATTTATTGAAATTATAACTTTTGTTTTAAAATACAAAGTGTTCTTTTTTTTTTTCTTCAAGAGAACAATTTTTTTTTTAATGAGATGGGTGAACTTGAGGGGATGATATGAACTTATTTATGTTAGGCTCTTTGTTTGTGAGTAACATTTGAAAGTCTCCACGAGCACTAATTTTCTATCGGTTTCTTTTTGTCGTGATGAAGCTCATAGCTACACTATGTCCAGGGTCTACTAAATAGTAGAAAGACAGGAAAGCAATTAACAGCTTCTGTACATTAACCCATAATGCAGGATATAAAATTGGTATCTGTTTCGTAACCAGAATTTGTGGTATCATTGTTCAAACCTTGGTTTCGGCTCCTCATTTGTGAATAATTCAATATATTGCTCCTGTATTAGTATGGATTGATCTGACATTGGGGGTCTACTTGCAAAAGAGCCTAACACCTAATCGTGGATAACCAAGTGAAAAATGTCTTCAAATCTTTGACTGAGGACAGAATAAAGAACCGTTAAGTGTTGACATCTCCTTTTTACAATTTTGAAAGATTTGGAAACTGAGAGCATTCTTCATCCCCGAACTTGTATAGAAAAAGTTTTGTAACAAACGCAGATATTATACTTTTAATTTTGATTAAATTTAATTGAGCTTCTTGTTTCAAATTTTTGTAGCTTCAAATTGGTTTCGTTAAATTTGGAAAATAAGTGAGTTTTTAAGCAATGTCATTTTTTGAATTTATTAAATTGAGCAGCAAATTATTGTCTTTACTTTCCAGGAATCGCAACACTGAATCAAAGAGTGCATAAAATCGATCCAAACTTGCAATTTTAGATAACCAATGAACTTCCATGCTAAGTTGTAAACTATTATAATTATCATTTTCCAAGCAAAGTTGAGCAAATAATCTCTCACACACAATTAAGGCATTCCTATTTATTTTATTAACTCCTTTAATGACATAATCTAGCAGGGTTCCCACAAATCAGGGAAAACCTGGAATTGTCAAGGAATTTAATTTTGTACAAAAAAGTCAGGACGAATTTTTGTCTAAAACCTGGAAAATCGCCTGAATGACCTGGAAAATGATTGATCATGGTTTTCACAGACGCTTTGAAGAAAATAGCTAATAAGGTTTATACACAGTTTAGCATCACTTTATTTTATGAATTGAATTTTTCAACCTATATCAAAGAAACAGCTTATACTTAACTGGTAAAAAATTTTGTTTCATCCACTGGCTTAAATTGAAGAATTTCACGCTTATACGTTAAATAACAAATTGATTTTAAGTCAAATATGTTGGATTGTTTGAATACGTTATTTTAATGCAAAATTACATGTACTTTGTGTATTAATTTTTACAGTGCATAATTTTTAAATTGTTTTTTATTAGTGACTGTTGAATGCTGAATTATTTCTTGGTTTTTCACCTTAAAAATGTAGTGAATAGCTGAGGTATGACTTGGAATTTTGTAAAAATTTGTCTGGAAAACCTGGAAAAGTCGGAGAATTTTATTTCTGAAATAGAGTAGGAACCCTGTCTAGTGAGCCATGAAAGCGTGCACTAAGATTTTTTTCGACAAAATGTTGTCGATGAATGACACAATGTACAGATAATACATTCAGTATAGCTTGTTTTAAGTATGCCAGAAAGCCTCGGTAGTCGTTCTACCATTGCCGGAGCACTGTCATTAGCAACGGAGAGGATATTACTCAAGGGTATAGCTTTTAAATTGAAAAATCTTTTTAATTCATTAAATATTGCTTCACCGTTTGTATCAATTTCATAAACATTCTATAAATAACAATATTCTTGGAAAAAGTTTTCTTTTAAAAATCTCACTAAAGCTAAAAGCAAACCTTTCTTTACCTGGCAAAGTTGCTGCGTCAAGCTGTACAGAGAATTCAGATGTTTTAAGCACTCACATAAAAAATTTTCTTTGCACTGAGCCATTTCGTCGATCCTTCTTTGTACAGTATTATTACTCAGTGAAATTCTTTTAATATCGAAAGTAGGTTTATGCAGCTCAGTGCGTATTACCTCAATTACAGCTGGTATAATACGTTCTTCACCAATGGTGTGCGGCTTTTCGGACTTTGCAATCAGTAAAGAAATGTTATAAGAAACACGTAGTACATCGTCATCTTGCTCAGATGTTGTCGCAATGACGGTGTTTTTAAATATTTTTATTTGACTGTTTTAAAAAAGTTAAATCTTTATCTTTTTTTGTCGCTATGGACGTTTTGTCAAATGATTCCTTAAGCTTAGAAAGTTTCATCGATTAGTTTGACAAAGTTTTATTGCATAGAAGGCACATAGGTAAAGTTCTATTTCCTGATAACGGAATAAAGCCGCATTTTAAATATTCAACACAATATTATCTGCATTTTTTCTTCGTCTCACATCATACTGTTATTAATAAAAATAAAAAAAACACAAATTTAAGTCATAAGAAAATAAAACAAATTATTTCTTAAATCAGAATGAAAAAATCACTACCGATTAATTTATTGTTATTTATTTCAACTTTCATGTTAATAAAAATGGTCACAATTATTTTACTTGAAATTAAACCTTTCGCGGACACCCCGACGTTGTCCATGTACCCCCAAATTAATTTTAATTTGCCATAGACGAAACAAATGACACCTCAAACGTCGTGCTCGCACAAAGGTGGCCGGAAATGGACTAAATTATATTTGTGGCGCGACACCTCGACTTTGAGGTGCTCTTGCTGGCCCCGTTGAAGCTCAACATAGGATGTCCGGACCTTTTCTTGGATTCCCCATCTCTGTATCTTTCTTTCTGTTGACGTTTCTATAATTTTTCTTGTGTTTGTTATGCTTACATTTGGACATTTGAAATTTTTGATAAAAGTCCGATGTCTAAACAAGTATTAAATATTTAGTTTACAAAGCTCAAAAATATGAAACAAATGACGCATCAAACGTCGTGCTCACACAAAGGGAGCCGGAGCTTGACTAAATATATATGAGCGGAAATATGAATGTTCGTGACTCCATTTTGTACTGCGATTGCATCAGACTATGACGTTAGCCCAAGTTCAATAACATTTTTGGTTTGGTGCTCTTTTAAACGCGATTTCGTTCATTTATGTATCATTTGTACTTTTCAAGTTATAAATTTTTTGCACTTACGCTTTTTTGTGACATTCACAAATTAAGCGTGGTAACCCGGATTCGAGAGGTACAGCGCATTCTACGTCAGTAAGGTTAATAAAATGTAAGAATTTAAGTTCCGTAAAAATAGTTTTTTTTTAAAAAACAATTGACTTTTTAGCAGTAAAACAATCCAAGTAATTGAAATGCTCAGTTTATGTACATTCCAGCTACACCAAAACTACCAAATTATGGTTGATTTAATTACATTGTAGCCACCGTAAATGCAACAAACTGAAGGAAGCATGCAAATAATATGAAATTTACAACATGCATTAGCGGAGGTGAGATATGCAAATGAGTAGAATTTCAGCGCAGACGCACATCACGCGCGCCTGTGGCGCCACTTCAAAGCGCTATTTAAGGCTTGGAGATTTCGACGATTTCAAGTACGGCAATTGTGTTTTTCTTGTGGTTTTTTCAATAAAACGATCAATTATGCCTCTTAGAAAACAGCGATCATCTTTTGATCAAGTATCCGAGTTCGACAGAGGAAGGATAGTGGCCTACCGAGATTGTGGATTATCTTTCAGGGAAATCGGTAGCCGTGTTGGACGAAACCAAACAACTGTAATGCGGATATGTGATCGTTGGATGCAGGAGGATACGACGGACCGATGTGTTCGATTGCATCCACCTCAGTGCACCACTTCACGTTATGACAGGCATATTGTGCGTATGGCAGTGACGGAACGCTCAGCCACATCACGAACCATAGCACAGCACATTCAATTTGTAACGCATCATCCAGTGTCTGCGCGTACCATTCGACGCCGTTTACAGCAGAGTGGTCTGTCCACAAGACGTCCATTGCTTCGTCTACCCTTGACACAGAACCACAGACGTCTCCGCCGCCAATGGTGCGATGAAAGAAGGATGTGGACGGCAGAATGGAATGAAATTGTCTTTACTGACGAGTCACGCTTCTGTCTGCAACACCACGATGGTCGGATTCGAGTCTGGAGACACCGTGGAGAGAGGATGCTGAACAGCTGCGTTATGCACCGCCACACTGGTCCTGGCACCGGGTATTATGGTATGGGGCGGTATTGGATACCACTCGTACTCCTCCAGTACGCATTGCCGGTACTTTAAACAGCCAGCGCTACATCTCCGAGGTGTTGAAGCCAGTTGTCCTTCCTTACCTTCAGGGCTTGCCCACGGCCAGATTTCAACAGGATAATGCGCGACCACACGTGGCACGTATTGTCCAAGGGTTCTTCGTCAATCGACAGATTGAATTGGTTCCCCCCTGGCCTACTCGCTCTCCGGATCTTTCGCCGATAGAAAACATGTGGTCCATGGTTGCTCCACGATTGACCCAGATTACATCCCCAGCTGTCACACCAGATCAACTTTGGCAACGTGTGGAAGCTGCTTCGTCTGCTGTACCCCAAGAACACATCCAAAATCTCTTTGAATCAATGCCAAGGCGTGTGGCAGCGGTGATCTCCAACAATGGCGGCTACACTGGCTACTGATTTTGGCTGGAAACACACTTCACAGAAGTCTATAAATTTAATCATTTGATACTTGGTCAACATGCTATCTCCAAAATAAATTTTGTTGTGATATCTCTTGTCTTTCTTGGCGTTGCAATTTGGGTGGCCAGCAGTGTATTTAGGAGTTAGATTTTAAAGAATTATTTTTTTGTGCAAAATATCGCTAAAGACGGGTTTATTGATAGGTGGTATGTCTATATTTCGACCCTGTAAGCATTCATTGTATAATTGAAATTTTTTTAAATTTTGAAGTAGCAACCATTACAAGGAAAAAAAGTGTCTGAAAAGAAATTTATCATGAATATCCTATCGATATGATTTGTCACTCTTTCATAATGATGGTGGAATTCGGAAGAATAGCATTCCTGGTGCAAGAGTGCTACAAGTAAAAAATATTGATATGAAAACTGAGTGCAAAACAGTAAGCTGAAAAGTTGCAGGATTGTAGGGGACAAGGATTTGACAACGGTTCCAATATGACTGGCAAATATAACGAAGTAGGTGCACGTATTTTGGAAATTAGTAATTTAGGAATATTTGTACCTTGTGCAGCTCATAATCTAAGTTTAGCTGGTGTTCACGATGCCGTTTTGGACCCTTCTGATGCGTAATTCGGCTTTTTGTCGTTTGGTGTCTGCCTGTCTTGTCTGTCCATTTGTCTGTCTGTCTGTATGTATGTGCCCTATACACGTCCACACGGTTTAATATATTTTCATGGAAATTTTCATACCGTGAGTACTTATCTTCATTTAGTGAGTGGAATAGGTTGCGAAAGTTTGTCTGTCCGTCTTTCTGTTCTATGTTCGATTTTGTGTTTGTGTGTTTGTGCAGGCATCACATCAATTTTATTCCAGATATTTGATTGCAATGTGTTTTATTTTATACATTTTCTATTAGTTTGTGAATGCAATATTAAACATTTCTTTATTGTTATATTTAGTTGAGTTTCATGCTAAAACACCAGAGTAAGTATACTTAAATAAACCATAAGTTGGTAGTTTTGGAAAAATTGGAATGTATATTGAATATTACGATTACTTCGATTACTTTACCAGTACTGCTTAAAAAGTAATTATTCTTCAAAAAATTACTTTTTTTAATGGAATTTCAGCTTTGATATTTCATTTATTTCTGTTCTTTGCGCAATGAAAACGATTTTCGAATATTTGGGACAGACGATATTTTTCAACGAACGGGAATGAACAAGATCGCGCGAGCAGTGATATTTTCTGTTTCTTTCGCTCTGAATTAATTTCACATTTCTAAATTTTGTGCACTTTTAATTGTAAGTTGTGGCAACTGTGCGAGATCAAGAGATAAAAATGAATCACAAATTAATATATTTAGAACAATTTTTTCCGACATCTTTTATTTTGTTTTATTTCGCTGTTTTCTGTTTTAAATATTCATTATTTTAATACATGTGTTTTCCTTCTCATCACACGCAACACCACCACAAAGTATTCAACTTAAAAATGGCAGGTAAGTCAGAATAAATTTTCAGTAAATTTTAAGTGTATAGTTATGACATTATTGAAAGAATAATGCCGTTGTTGAAAAAATAATAATGTTTAAAAAATCCGAACTAGAACTTTTCAAAAATTAAAAAATTCGTTGTCATAATGACAGGAGAAGATTGCAAAATTTCACTATGTCACATACCGACTGCAAGAGTGCCACAAGTAAAAAAAATATTGTTTTGTTTACTATGCGTGCGAGAGCACTGGCCGTAAATCGTAATTTTTATTAATTGAGTTGAACAACTCAAGCATTAAAGAATGGGAAATCCAAATTTCCCTCAAAGTCGTCTTTTGTAGTAGTAACCTTAGTATCACCTTTCGTCATTTTGTAGCTTTGTCATACAGCAAGGGTACCATGTATGTGAAATGTATTACATGAATGGATATGCATGTGTAGGATTTGTGTCCAAAGTAAGTTGTAGAAATTATAATGATGGCGAAATGTATTCAAATTAATTTTTACTCTACAAAAAACGTGTCATTATATTTTTTGATTATCTCTTCAATTTAGAGTAAACCAATTCAAACCGAGCAGGGTCGGGTATTTTGCTAGTATATGGAATAAAATTCTACAATGCATTGATCAAACAAATAAAGCGTTACAACAGAAAAATTTGTCAATAGATTGTAGAACAAAATTAATTGCTGGATTAAGTATTACATTACAAAATTTCCAGGAAGTACAAAATTTGGCTGAAGAAATAGGTATAGAGAAGGGATTTCTTAATAAACTAAAGAGAAGAATTGAGATAATGGAAATGGATGAAACACTAGATGATGGAAGTAACTTGATACCCGAAGAATTATTTCAAATACAAATTCACAGTGTTCTTGACACTCGACTGTCTCAAATAGATTGGCGTTATCAAAAAACAAAAACTATCTGTGACAATTTTTGCTTTTTCTATGGCTCGTCTTTACAATATACACTCTAAGACAAAAAAAAATTGTACCTGGAGGGAGTAGACTGGGTATAAATGAAATTTAGAGGAGTGGTACATCTGCGTTGGAGATTAAAATAATCAAATTTTCAGAGTCGTTTGAGCATGCGCCGCTCGCAGGTCAGCTCTCGAACACGCTGCATACCGGGGCATCAAAGGACATCCAGTTCGTTTCGACTCATGCTGTTGTGTTGGTTATATCGCTTCTCATTGAGTTATGTCTCGGAAGAAAGTTCGCAAGCAATTTAAGCAACTGGGAGAGTTTGACAGAGGCCGAGTTATTAGCCTCCGAGGAGGTGGATAGTCTAATCAACGGATTGCGCAACATATTGGTTGTAATGATGTTATTGTTGCACGCTGTTGGCAGCGGTCGATACAACAAGGCACGTGCCAGTGTCAAACAGGACAAGGAAGGCCTAGAGAAACTTGACTGAGAGAGGATTGCCACTGTTGCAGACATCCAGCGGGCAGTGGGAACCTCTCTCGATCATCCAATAAGTCATCGCACCATTTGTTGACGGCTTCACGACATGGGACTGAACAAGGGCTGGCCAACCTTTTACATACCATGCGTCTATTTATTTCACATACGTGTTCAGATGCGCCATACAACTCAAGCACCTTTTCTACTTTTTTACATTCATGATCCTGGCACATGCTTTATAACCTTTACAGTAAAAATATTTTTATAGACATAATTAACATGTTTTAGGTATCTGCATACGTTACAAAAGCCAATTTTGACGAAAACTTGCAATTTTGTTTTATTCTACTAACAAATTCCCTCTGCTTTTGTACTAAAACAGCTTAAATTTTCAATGTGCGACTAATAGAAAATAAGTTAGGTCAAATTTGAACGAAATTGTTAATTATACCGGATGTAGCATAACGAAACCGGAACTAATAATAAGAATATTCTATGTATATCATAATTTCTACCTTTTATCTGTTATAGTAAGTTAAAAAAAATAATAATTATGTTTCACAAAAATTGGCCACTACAATTTTTTAATAAAATTCACTTATTTGTTTGAAGAATTTCGCATTATCTTTACTCTCTTGGATTTTCTTTACAAGTATTTTTCTCAGAATAAAATTTTGGCATAAACATTGAATTTCAGAAATGATAACTAAAAAAGTTATTGATGTATATTTATAAAAAATTTTATGCACATTCCAAATTAGCGTTTGCTAGTGCATGCACTAGAATCAAATTGATATCTTTATTTTTTTTTCTTATTTATGAGCTTGCATTTGAATATCAATGTTGCAAAATGGTCAAAAATCCTTTAACAATTTTTCAATGAGTCATAAAACCTTTATTTTTTAAATATCTTTCTTCTTCTAGTAGAAGCACTAGACAACATCATGAAGTTTACACTGATCATGTTATTTTGCTGCTAATTTAAATTGTATGCTCTGTGTCATTTTTCAAAATTTGTCATAAAACTGCGACAAACTGATGAGTAAGAAGGCTGTATTACTTTAACTGAGAACACTCTGGTGTTGAAAATATGAAGATGAATTCAGTTATGGTGCCTACTTTTAAAAAATATGTAAGCGCAAGAATAGAACGCGCCACTTGTAATAATCCAACGCGCCACAGGTTGGCCACCCCTGGACTAAACTCACGTAGACCGTTATGACGACTACTTTTAACAGCATTGCATTGCCGTCAAAGATTGAAATCTTGTCGTTCCAAACGGATATGGGTCGTATATTGGCATCGAGTGATCTCTGACGAATCCCGCTTCTGGTTGGGTGGAGACGGCAATCGAAACCGTGTGTGGCAACGTGGTCAGCGCCAAGATTCACGGTTTGTTGTGCAGCGTCACGAGTTCAGAAAACCTGGAGTCATGGTGTGGGTTCAATTGCACATATATGAAATCACCTTTGTAATTTGTTAGGTGCTCTTTTACAGGCTAGCGTTACGTGCAAGAAATTTTACAGCCAGTTACGCTCCCACTCATGAACTCCCAGGTTCACCCGCTTTTACAGCAAGACAATGCTCGACCCCGTATTGCTGCCATCTCTAGAGCTTGTTTACGACATAGCGATATCTTACCATGGTCAGCATACTCAGCGCACATACATACACCCTCCACATCCTTATATAAAAATGTATGTGTGTGTTCAAATCATTACGAATTACATAAGATTAGAATAGAGAATATAGCTGTTTCAATGAAAATATCTGTTTTATTTAGAGAATGTTAGAGCTTGTTTACGACATAGCGATATCTTACCATGGTCAGCATACTCAGCGCACATACATACACCCTCCACATCCTTATATAAAAATGTATGTGTGCGTTCAAGTCATTACGAATTACATAAGATTACAATAGAGAATATAGCTGTTTCAATGAAAATATCTGTTTTATTTAGAGAATGTTAGAGCTTGTTTACGACATAGCAATATCTTACCATGGTCAGCATACTCAGCGCACATTACATACACCCTCCACATCCTTATATAAAAATGTATGTGTGTGTTCAAATCATTACGAATTACATAAGATTACAATAGAGAATATAGCTGTTTCAATGAAAATATCTGTTTTATTTAGAGAATGTTAGAGCTTGTTTACGACATAGCGATATCTTACCATGGTCAGCATACTCAGCGCACATACATACACCCTCCACATCCTTATATAAAAATGTATGTGTGTGTTCAAATCATTACGAATTACATAAGATTACAATAGAGAATATAGCTGTTTCAATGAAAATATCTGTTTTATTTAGAGAATGTTAGAGCTTGTTTACGACATAGCGATATCTTACCATGGTCAGCATACTCAGCGCACATACATACACCCTCCACATCCTTATATAAAAATGTATGTGTGTGTTCAAATCATTACGAATTACATAAGATTACAATAGAGAATATAGCTGTTTCAATGAAAATATCTGTTTTATTTAGAGAATGTTAGAGCTTGTTTACGACATAGCGATATCTTACCATGGTCAGCATACTCAGCGCACATACATACACCCTCCACATCCTTATATAAAAATGTATGTGTGCGTTCAAGTCATTACGAATTACATAAGATTACAATGGAGAATATAGCTGTTTCAATGAAAATATCTGTTTTATTTAGAGAATGTTAGAGCTTGTTTACGACATAGCAATATCTTACCATGGTCAGCATACTCAGCGCACATTACATACACCCTCCACATCCTTATATAAAAATGTATGTGTGTGTTCAAATCATTACGAATTACATAAGATTAGAATAGAGAATATAGCTGTTTCAATGAAAATATCTGTTTTATTTAGAGAATGTTAGAGCTTGTTTACGACATAGCGATATCTTACCATGGTCAGCATACTCAGCGCACATACATACACCCTCCATATCCTTATATAAAAATGTATGTGTGCGTTCAAATCATTACGAATTACATAAGATTACAATGGAGAATATAGCTGTTTCAGTGAAAATATCTGTTTTATTTAGAGAATGTTAGAGCTTGTTTACGACATAGCGATATCTTACCATGGTCAGCATACTCAGCGCACATACATACACCCTCCACATCCTTATATAAAAATGTATGTGTGCGTTCAAATCATTACGAATTACATAAGATTACAATGGAGAATATAGCTGTTTCAATGAAAATATCTGTTTTATTTAGAGAATGTTAGAGCTTGTTTACGACATAGCGATATCTTACCATGGTCAGCATACTCAGCGCACATACATACACCCCCCACATCCTTATATAAAAATGTATGTGTGTGTTCAAATCATTACGAATTATATAAGATTACAATGGAGAATATAGCTGTTTCAATGAAAATATCTGTTTTATTTAGAGAATGTTATAAAAATGTGCGGTTATAGCATTTCATTTATGAAGTGAAAAGTATCAGGTACTTATACTTTCGATACTTCGAGGTGTCGGGTCCCAGAGCTCTCTTTAGACACTCCACTGGTCATAGGCACACTCATGGTGGGAAAGCTTTGGGGGCTAAAGACCCCATACGTGATAAAACAAATAAGGAATTTAGGAATTATTAATGAAAAAGAATAATAACAAAATAATAATTAGGATAATTTAACCACAGCGTTTTTAATAAATAACTTTAACTATTCAATCAATCTAAAGGATCGAGCTTACTATATCTGGGTAGACCTAACTGAATGAAATCTTGGATGCGCAAATGCAACTGGACAATGGAATTATATTAACTTTCAAAAACACATTAGGAATTTGTGAATTTGAAATTAGGGACGGATATTTTTATTTAAAGGTCGGTAGTTGATTTTACGCTTATTTTATTTAGAAAGGTTATTAAATACGATTAACTAAAAAATATATAGTGATAGTAATGACTAATAGATGGCGCTATAGTAGCTGAACAAACGGAAAATCGAACTTCTCTTAAGTTTTCCTTGCCAATCCGGAAATTTTGAAACTTTTCACCCTACTCTTGTTCTTTTAATAGAAATGGAATACTTTTATTTCATGTTCAACGCGTACTGCAGTAAAACGCGGTGTATATAAAAAAAAAAGAACTTTTTTATATCAACTCGTCATTATAACAAGAAAGCAAAATCAATCACTTTCGCAAGTGAGAATTACGTTTATAAAGGAGTTTGCATTAACGGAGAAGGAGGGGGGGGGGTAGAGTGAAGCTCTGTCAACTTCACGACGTCCAGCTAGTTAACCAAAAAAGGATATTACAATTCTTGGAAACAGTGAACGTAAATTAAATGTACGAATCAAAGGAATTATAATATTGCGAAGGATCAGTTAGTAATTTTTAGGGTAAACCATTACGGGGCAAGTATATCTTAAACTAGTTTCTGTAATTTTTTTTTAATTACTAGCAAAATTACCTGAATTTTTTGAATTATTTAACTTTAGATTGAAGAAAAAGTATCATAATATATAAATCACTTTTGTCTTCTCGTTTAATAAAATAATATTTTAACACCATTACCAGATGTATCTCGACACCTTTATAATTTCTACAACTTTGGACACAAATCCTATACGTCATATCCATCCATTAATACAATTTACATACATTGCACTTTGCTATATAACAGAGCTACAAAATGACGAAAGGTGACACTAGGGACGTGTATTGGACGTGTATCGTCCCATCGGCGCTGGAGGCATGTGTGCATTACTCCATTGGATCTAATGTATCTCAGACCGCACTTGCGTTGCGGCAGCGGCGCCGCAAGTTGAAAAACCGGATGCGTCCACCGGGCCTTACTCAGAAGTTTTAGCATAAAACTAATCCCAAATATGAAACTATCTAATCAAAATATGAAAATATATAAAAATTTAATATTACATTCATTGAACTAATTTATGGTGTATAAAACAAAGCACATTGTAATAAAATACATGGAATTAAACTCACTTGATGCCTGTACAAACACGCAAACACAAAATCGAACATAGAACGGAAAGACGGACAGACAGACTTACGCAGCCAAATTCAGTAGTCACTTAATGAATGTAAGTACGCAAACTATGCAAAAAGTTTCATGAAAATATATTAAACCATTTGGACGTGCATTGGGTACACACACATACCCCCCCCCCACTACAAACATACAGACAGATGGACAGATAGACAAATAGACACCAAACTTGCAAGAGGCGGATTTGGCATCAGAAGGTTCCAAATTGGATAGAAAACTTGAAATGGGTCGAAAATATTCAATATACAAACACACCATTCTCATTTTTATAGATTTTGTCCGAATCCAAATTAACTTCATTGTTGTATTTCAAATTTTATTGACACAAAATATTAAAACTATTCCACGTGATTGATCATCAATGGTGTTTAGTTTGAGATTGCGCATGCCCCATGGGATGACATGAATTTCGAGAGTTTTTATTTAGACAAACAAATAAAATTGTATTAAAATGTGCTATGAATCAAGGCCCATCTGCTCTTTAATAGTCCTTGGGACTTGATTATATAACACATAATTTATCTGTTCCTAGTTCTGTTCAAGGTGTGAGAGCTTTGTAGGTTGAAATTGGATTAATGTCAGCAAATTTGGGAATAGCTACATTGCCCTGATATGTACAGCTTTCTATACACATTTTTTAGCTGACAGTTTTTCGTGGTAACCACAGTTAGATATTATTTGTAAAAAGGAATCAATATTCGCAGTTCATAGTTTATGATTGATTGTAGTATGCGCACAGATTTGAGAACTTTTCCCCGCCAAAATTGAAAACCTGGTTCTTTTTCTGTTTCACACAGCCCCCGACCATTATTTACTCTCTACAAGGACTCGTTTGAAATAATTGAAACAGTCATTACAAGATTCGTCAGAAGTTGAAAGGATACTAAAACTTATGAGGTCTCTCGTCTTCAAATAGGCCTAAAATGATGATTGCTTTCCAGTACCTTTTCATCCACGTTGTCTGTCTTGTGTTTGGTTCAGCTTAGCCCAGGGCTCGAAATACCCGGGTGCACAGGTGCACTGTGCACATGAAAATAAAATTGTGCACCTAATTTTTTCCCGCTAGGTGCACGCAGTGCACATAACGTTAAAAAAAGAGGCTAGAAACGTGTTTATGTTATTTTGATGTTTGAACAAAATATTAGTATCGACCTCTCTTGCTCTAAAGGAACGTGATTGAAATTCCTAAATAAAAACTATGCGAAAACAAAATAGCTGGGCCTTAACGGGTTTATACAGGAGGAAGGTTTACTTGTGCCACTGCCACAAGAACTTTCCGATGATCGAAACATTTTCCAGATGTCTAGGTTGAAGCGACTGTCGCGACAACCGTGCGCTAGAGAAGGGAGAATTTATCTGTTTAAATATATTTATTTACTATCTACTACTAATCTATATAAACATACACAACTAATAAAATAGTTTACATTACATTAATGCTCTTATTTTAAATTTTTTTTAAGTATGCACCTAAAATATAACTTGTGCACCTAATTTAAAAACTTAGGTGCACAAGGTGCACCTGTATTATAAAATCTATTTCGAGGCCTGGCTTAGCGAATAAGGCGCCTTAAAACCCAAACCCATATCTTACATGTTGACCCCAAAACAATATCCATGAACTTGAAACAACCGATGGAGCCTAACCTACAGTTCAATGTAAGCCCCCGAAGAAGGCTGCTCCCTCCAGGTCATGCCCGGAAGCACAAAAATGGTAGAACCAATTCAGAGGAATATCGGGTTACGCCCTCCAGAGATGGAACATTGGGGATGTTGTAAATTACTTCTTCCCCCCTTGGCACGCGCCAACAGTCAACCTCACACTTTGCTACCCCCAAGGAAAGTCAAGGTCAATGGTGCAGTATTTCTTGACTGGTGCCCTTTAGATGGTGCCTCCCCTTGTTTACAATCGAGCAGGTGCATAGTTTGATCGCTACATAATATTGCACTGTTATAAATTGTCTGTGTGGACTCTTCAATTAACCATCCACGTGGGTTGGTTGGTCAACTTGCCTTGCGCCTCTCTATGAAAGGTTTTTGCATTTCTAGATGAATTTTCAACTATTTAACTTTTTCAGTATTTTTAACGTTTTTTAATTACATAGAACTTTTGAAGTACAGTGGCCGGTCTAGTAGCCGAGTGGTTAGTGTATGGTAAATGTATCCATTTATACAAAAATTAACTTACATTAAAATATCATGTATATCATGGTAATCCAAATCCACTATTAAATACTTTTTAGCTGACACAGTTGCACTGCTTTTTATAAACCTTAGCTAAAAGCAATCTGGCGATCCTCGGTACAGTAAGCTCTATATTCGAATCCCAGTTTTAGATGGCATGTATGTTCGTAGTGGTTCGGAATCCACCATAAGCCCTAGGTTCCGGTATATTTACTTATCTTGTTACAAAAAAGGTATTACGATTTTGCATTTCTAGATGAATTTTTAACTATTTAACTTTTTCAGTATTTTTAACGTTTTTCAATTACACAGAATTTTTGAAGTACAGTGGCCGGTCTAGTAGCCGAGTGGTTAGTGTATGGTAAATGTATCCTTTTATACAAAAATTAACTTATATTAAAATATTATTTATATCAGTGTAACCCAAATCCACTATTAAATACTTTTTAGCTGACACAGTTGCACTGCTTTTTATAAACCTTAGCTAAAAGCAATCTGGCGATCCTCGGTACAGTAAGCTCTATATTCGAATCCCAGTTTTAGATGGCATGTATGTTCGTAGTGGTTCGGAATCCACCATAAGCCCTAGGTTCCGGTCTATTTACTTCTCTTGTTACAAAACATGATCGAAGAGTGACAAACTAAACCGAAATACAGTTGACTCAACATGGATTGAGGTACAAAAAATATTCACAGTTGATTAGAAATCAATATTTATTACATCAAAACGAAACGTTCTTAATTTCATTTAATATTATTAGACTACTGAATGGACTGCAAAGATTAAAATTAAGTAAAAATAATATAAAATTTTATACTTTTTGTATTCGCAGTTTAAGTATTAAATAAAAAAAAGCATTTGGGGAGTAATAAAGCATTTGGGGATAAATGAATAGCCTTGTATTCCAGAACACATTCCCTAAGAATAACGGAAACTTACGATAGGATTAAAACATTTTCTCTGCAATAAAATGATCATTTTAAGTGGTCAATAGTTTTGATCACACAACCACTTCATATGAAAAACTTTATGAGGGCTATGGAGCATTTTGGAACAAGTTTCTTACACCTTTCTTCCAAAATAAGTGATGCAGAACTCAAAGGAGGACTCTTTTTCTTCTCCTTAGATAAGGAAACTATTGTGTGATTCTGTTGTTACAAAAAAGTTGAACAAGAAACTCGCCACATGACAACCATTACTAACTACTAAAACAATCCTCATATCATTCAACGCCTGATGAAAGACTATAAAACCTTGAGTGACGAATGTCCTTAAAAATACATCTGCTAGATTCTCATCTGGATATCTTTCATAACATCCACGGAGCAACCAGCCTTGAACACGGAGAAAGGTTCCGCCAAGATATCCAAACTATGGAGAAATAACAAGGCAGGTAAAACTTCACAATGATGAGTGATTTTCATGCTGGGTTATGCAAGAAGGCAACATGAGTGAAAACACACTACGTATAGGTATACATGGGTAAAAGAGCATAAATTTAATTTTGTATTCATACATGTTTGTTCTATTTTCTTTTGCTGTGTGATGCAGTGATTTTTGAATATGGTATTTATAATTTTAAACATCGTTATTTTATTGCTAGAAAGAAAAGTAAATGTAATAAATTACAGTTGGAATCCAAGCTTTGTCTTGGAATTCAATAAAATAGGACATTTATTTACACTTCCTAGATATATGAATATTGCATTACAATGCATATTTCGAACCATGGCTAATGTTAATAGACAAAAAAACTGGACGTGGTAGTGAGATTTTACTTCACATTTGAATTTAGCACCCTAAATTAGTTAGAAAGCATTTTTTCACCCATATTATAATTTAAAAGTCGTTCACTAGTGTTATCCGAATCTTTTTATTCCACTGCCCAAAGTCATAATTTCTATATAAAAGATCGATCGTATCGAGATTGATCCCGGACCGTCGCCAATAGTCCGTAGATCCAGTGCGATGGAAATTCAACTATCTACAAACAGTACAAAATTCGAACTATGTTCTTGCAATGTAGAACTAACACATTTAAAATTGACTTTGGGACTAACAACTTGGCAGAATGGGGAAAATAGAACCAGTAATTTGTAAAAATCATAATCAATGCCAGATAGAAAGAAGTCATCAAACGTACATTAGATCCCAAAACTGTTGATTTTATCCATTATCTGTTTCAAAAACTAATTTAATCCAGTGTCCAATACTTTTGACATTTATTTTCATTATAACCACAAGATATACAAAATTTGATATTTATTAAATTTTTCAAAAACTGTTCTTACCATCTCGTTTAGTCTTGACCATTTTATGCAATTGAAAACATTTACTTAGAGGAAAATGTCCACATTCTTTTCATAAATTGATCGAAAGTCGGGTAAGGCCTCAATTCTTTTTTGACTCACTATACTTATAACATCTAGCCTTAGCTATTTCAAGAAGGTTGGTAGGTAGTTGATTAAAGTCACACTTTGGAAAACACAATGGGCTATTGGCGACGACCCAGAAACAATTCTTGAGGGAATGATCCGAGGACAAGAAAGAGTAACTTCGAAACAAGGTCAGACACTCTCTAAACTTCCGCACCACGTCAACGTGAGGACATTTGAGGTCACGACAGATGTATCGTCCATCAGCCCCCACATACACGAAGGTCTTTGGTTGGCTTGAGTCTCGAACTCGCAACCCTTCGGTTGCTAATCTACTACTCTTCCAACCGATTTATCGCAGACCGTCTCTGAGATATCAAAGTTACACTACCCTACAATAATGGACCGGACGCCAGCGGATTTGCATAAAACCCGACTACTTTTTTTTTTTTGTGGTACGGCCTGGGATCTTTGCATGTTGTTCCTCGTCAATTGAACGCCGACACCTACATGAGCATTTTGGACAATCAGGTTCTTCCTACGCTCTGGTTATTTTATGGAATGGACGAACGTTACTTCCAGGACGACAACGATCCGGGACATGTTGCAGCCTCTGTCAAGCAGTAGTATCGAGATATGGATGTAAAACGTCTTTCCTGGCCTGATCAGAGTCCCGACCTAAACCCCATAGAACGTTTGTGGGACGAGTTAGAGCGACGTTTACGGACCAGGGAACCAAGGAATGAACACATATACCCATAGCTGTGTATCAAAACCTTGTTGAAAGTATGCCCAGAAGTGTTGCTAGAGTAATTGCAGCCCGTGGGGGACCATCCCCCTATTAAAACGTGTATTATTTTCCTTATACCATCATATCTTACTGTCCGGTCCATTATTGTAAGGTAGTCTATATACTTTACGAGTTGAAGATATTCTTATGGAACTTTGCTATGTGAAACATTAGTTGAAAACATTAATTCTCTTTTTAAAAAGGTTCTAAAATTGACATACCTGCTTTTTGTTGTTGAAAAATTGTATTTGATCAACTTTATTTCGCCTATACTGAAGACATTTAATTTTCAAACTGGTATTTCATGTACGGAATGATTCACCTTTACTGAAGACATTTAATTTTCAAACTGTTATTTCATGTACGGAATGATTCACCTTTACTGAAGACATTTAATTTTCAAACTGTTATTTCATGTACGGAATGATTCACCTTTACTGAAGACATTTAATTTTCAAACTGTTATTTCATGTACGGAATGATTCACCTTTACTGAAGACATTTAATTTTCAAACTGTTATTTCATGTACGGAATGGAATTTAATTGCAAAATAAAAATGTATTTTCTTGAAAAGAATTTAATTACAAATATCGTGTCAATGAGATTTATCCTTCTGCCAAATGATGCTGAATTTCGGAAATACTGTATCATCGTTGCAAGAGTGCCACAAGTAAAAAATAATGATAGGAAAATTGAGTGCAAAACAGTAAGCTGAAAAGTTCGTATTTTTTACAGGACATAAACTTTAAGGACATTCACATGATTACACTCCCAAACTCAAAATCGACTTGTGTTGTAATCACCTCACTTCGACTTTTTGTAGATTCGTCTTACACTTTTATGCAATGTATGTGAAATGGATTATATGTATGGATAAAAGGAATTATACGTATTTCATCCTAAGTAAATTATAGAAGCTATTATGTCAAAATGTAAAATTATTTTCCGTTCACATAATACTCCTGGTGGTTGTACCGACTAAGTATCTCGTCATTAGTAGAAAATTGACCAGATCTTGATGGACGTTATATCTCGTCATAAGAAAACTGATCAGGCCTTGATTTAGTCATCATATGAACAGTTGATATCTTAATGTTCAATACATGTCGTCATAATGTCTTGAAATGCTAGATTTGCATTTTTTAAATAAAAAATATCATTCTGAACACTTTCAATTAACGTAAAATCAATTCTAACCGAGTAACGTCGAGTAGTTTAGCTAGTAATACATAAAAGACAAACTAGAAAGTTCAAGCGATATTTTTCAGACTTGATGAAAACGAGTATACGATGATACAATTAAATTATTAATCATGTAATTTTCTACTTTTGGTAACTCCATAATATATTAAATGTTTAATTCCATTTAGAAAAATTGAAAATTGAATCGTCAGGTTTAAGAAGGTAAAAAGGGAATGAAGACCTAAAATTGGCAAAATAACTTTTTGAACTCTATCTCTAAGCTTCGCTGTATACGTGAGTGGTAAGGAAACAAAAACCAGTTCCTAGAGGCAGATATAGCACCTTGAATTGAGCGTAAGGTTTAAGAACCACTCTACAACATATACACTTTTGTTCGATTTCTCAAAAACTTGATTTTTGGAGTTTTTCCCTTCTTAAACCGCCGACCAACTGGTATAGTGGTTAAAGTGTTAGCCTCTAGATCGGAAGATTCCTGGTTCGAATCCGGGTCCGGGCATGGATGTTTGTAAACGTATGGTGTAGAGGCAGCTGGTGCACCTTACATCTGTCGTGGCCGAAAGTCCTCACGTTGGGTTGACGTGGAAGTTGGGAGAGTGGGGTGCAAGCTCAGGTGTTGCTTCGTCATCTGACCGTGGTTCAAAATTACGAGGTATTGTCCTCGGTTCTTTCCCTTAAGGGACTGATCCCGGACCATCGTCAATAGCCCGTTGTGTTGCTCTGGTGCGACGTTAACTAAAATTACCATTACCTTCTTAAACATGGCTCACGTTGGGTTGGCGTGGAAGTTTGGAGAGTGGGGTGCCAGCTCAAGTGTTGCTTCGTCATCTGACCGTGGTTCAAAATTACGAGGTATTGTCCTCGGTTCTTTCCCTTAAGGGACTGATCCCGGACCATCGTCAATAGCCCGTTGTGTTGCTCTAGTACGACGTTAACTAAAAAATTACCAATTAAATTTCTTAAACCTGGCATAATGGTAATTTTAGTTAACGTCGTACTAGAGGAACACAACGGGCTATTGACGACGGTCCGGGATCAGTCCCTTAAGGGAAAGATCCGAGGACAACACCTCGTAGTTTTGAACCACGGTCAGATGACGAGGTCAACAAAGAAACGGACACGCCACTCTCCAAACTTCCATCTTGCCAATATGAGGATATTTGAGCCCCACATACTCGACGGTTTTTGGTTGGATCGAGATTCGAACTCGCAACCCTCCAGTTGCTAACCAGCGACTCTATTAACTGGGCTACCGCGGTTTTCTAAGTTGTGATCCGTCATCTTAAATTGGTTCAAAATTACGTGGTGTCCTCGAATCTTTCCCTTCGGGTCTGGTCCCGGACCGTTTGCCAAAAGCCCGTTGTGTTGCTCCAATGCGATGGATCTATCTTGTGACTAGTTAGAAGTTTCAATTTTTCAGATAACAATGTTATGAATTAATTTGTTTTGCGATCTCTTTTGGTAACTGGTAATTTTTAATTAACGTCGTACTAGAGTAACACACCGGGCTATTGACGACGGTCCGGGATCAATCCCTTAATGGAAAGATCCGATGGCAACACCTCGAAATTTTGAACCACTTTCAGATGACGAAGCAGCACCTGAGCTGGCACCCCACTCTCCAAACTTCCACACCAACCCAACATGAGGACTTTCGACCACGACAGATTTAATGTGCACCAGCCGCCTTTACACCATACGCTTACAAACATCCATGCCCGGACCCGGATTCGAACCAGGAACCGATCTAGAGGCTAACACCTTAACCCGTATACTGGTTGTTCGGCGCGATCTCTTTTGGAAGGCTGTGTTTTCTGAAAGAGTAAAGATTATTAACCCGTTTTATCCCAATTTATTTATTTTGTTCAAATTTGAGAAGAATCATATTTTCTAAGGTTAATTAAACCTAAATAAACAAAATGTGAAAATTTTTATATTTATATAAGAAATCTGAATTTTTCTCTAAATAGGACGCTGGATTAAAGGGGAAGAAATTTGCACTTTAATATTAGTGAAAAGCAATTTCCGAGTACAGTTTTACTTTATCCAAATAATACTTTCTTATTTACATGAGAGTTCAATTTTCAGTTGAAATTGGCTCTAATCTTCGTGGAAAGGCCCCAAACCAAGCCTGACAAGGCGTTTTTCGCGTTTCCCACATTACGTTTCGGATTTTCCTTTGCAGCCCTCTCTTTGACAACGAAGCTGTTTTTCTTAGCGACACATAACTCATGCTAGCAGAAGCTTATACATACCACTACATGTTCGAGCTGATTAAATATTCCCAAAAAACAAATACTGATTTCCACATGCTATTTTCCAGCTGTCCTTTAAATAGGACAATGGGATAAAATGGGTTGAGGTTAAATACTTTTTCACAGTTTTTTTCGGGGGGTAATACTTAAAAAACATCGCTGAACTGGCCGAAGACGTGGGATTCAATCACAAACGAGGGTTCTCAGATGATCACAAGCTGCGAGTAGTCTCAATTTTTCCCGGGATCCGAAGTCCCTCCAAATACTTTTTCAAAACTATGAACTAGCGCTGGGTCACGTGACCGGCGAGTGCTGGAAAAGTTAACCTCTGAGCGATGGAGGGGGGGGGGGTGCGAAATGCGCTGTCGGCAAACGTTATCGATTCCCTCGGTCCACCGGGGGGTGGACGGGGGGGGGGGGGGTCGCGCGCGAGAGAGGGAGGAGTCACGGGACTTCGGGGGAGGGGTGCGCAGCCGGTAATCTGTGGCAGCCGGTTTGACAGTCGCGAAGACAGGCGTGGTGTTACGGTCCCGGCGGAGGGATACACGCCGGTGAACCACACAGGGGAGTGGTGGTTTAGAGGGAAAAGTCACGTGGTCTACCTCCCTTTCCCCCGACGCGGGCCGCCCTCCCCCTCTCTGCCTCGTTCTCTCTCTTTTCCTACTTCCTTGCTCAGTTCCTAGTTAGAGAGAGAGGAAGTCGGCCGCGTCCCTTCAAACTTCCCAGTCGAGTTGACTTGAGTTTTGATTCACTTTCCGACCGCGGGCAGCAGTTGGTTGATAGACATCGTTTGCCTTCTCGGAAGTGTTCGTTGCTTGAAGTTTCGGCCGGTGGAAGGGTTGAATCGTTTTTTCCCCCCTCGGTAGCACGTGTTTGTTGGAGAGTGTTCGAAGTCGTGTTGGACACACGTGATGTTCGAACTGGGCAGACTCGCAACACCGAAGTCTGAAGTTGCTGGAACTCGATTTCACAGTGTTTGAAACTCAACTTTCCAGCTTTCGAAGGTTGCTGGAACTCAGTCTGGATCGAAAGTTATCTCGTGTTTGACTTGCTTGAAAATATTCCACTGTTGATCGTCTGAAGTGGGAAAGGAATCTGCGGTCTCCCGGACTTAAGTGGATGGCACAGTGTGGGTCGACAGTGGAGAATTCCGATCTTTCTTGAGGTGTGACAACTCACAAGCAAACGATGCACTTGCCGGCAGATTCGGTGAACGGGTCGCCGACGACGACCACCACGAGTCCCGAGCGTTCGACGGGCAACGACTTCATGTTGCCGACCGAGAGATTCCTGAACGACGTGATGGCCGAGCACCCGAACGAGCTGGTGCGGACTGGCAGTCCGTGCTTCGTGTGTTCCACGCTGCCCAACCACTGGAGGTCCAACAAGACTTTGCCGGTCGCCTTCAAAGTCGTCTGCCTGGGCGAGGTGGCCGACGGGACCGTGGTCAGCATCAGGGCTGGCAACGACGAGAACTATAGTGGTGAGCTGAGAAACGCGACGGCGGTCATGAAGAACCAAGTCGCGAAATTCAACGATCTGAGGTTCGTCGGCAGGAGTGGAAGGGGTAAGTTAGACGAATCTTTCTTTGGTGACTTTATTCCTCCAAGTGGTTTCCAAGAGATAATCCACTCCAATATCCCGTCGATTTTGCTAATGACAAGATATATCGTCCCAAATCGCGTGGATTTTGCTAATTACGAGACATTTCGTTCATCTACTGGACGTTATACCTTGTCGGAACAAAATTTCCCTATTACCAATCGGGTGAATATAGATATCGTAGTAAAAAAAAATTTCCTTTGCCAGAACTGGTGACAGTTAGGATAAAACACAGAGGCTGGCCACTGCATGGCAATTTTCGACGCGAAAATAAACCACTAGGAGAGTTAAGTACCAATACTTTTGTTGCACCTCTTGAGGAGCACTGTCATATTTCAATGATATAAAGTTTTGTGGGAAATGAGATTCTACGTGGATTGATTTGTACTGGGGAGTAGCTATATTGCAATTCAATTGAGAATTTCTATGTTTGTGCAGATTGCTCCTCAACGTAAATGCTATTGCTCCTCAATGTAAATGCCATAGTTTTAGGGATGCCCCCTCTAAGTCTACTTTATCCTTATTCCGGAAGTTTTGAAATCGAAGCAGGTTTGGTTCCTATAGCTTATCCTGGGTGTATTTATCTCTCCTGTGGCAGTAACCCTTCCCTTGTGTGTTTGTTTTGTGCTTGGTCAAACAAAAACAATTCCAACTTTTCCGGTGTTCCAAAAGTGTAAATTTTTGGTTTTGTACCTCATGGAACCCAAGTAAGGGGAAAATTATCGCAACCATGAATTCTCACGGAAATGCTTATTAAAACGACAGTATAAACACAATTAAATGAACAAGTGTGGATCTTTGGAGTCAACGGGATAAAATGTACGTTTTTATTAGCTCTCGAGCACTTATTAGAAGCTTTAAATATATGGCATTAATATTATTTCACTGTTATTAATTTACATAGATTGTATATAAGTATACCTTAATGTTTATTGTTCCATAATTAAGTTAACTTTTCAAAGTTTAGATTGAACTGAAGTCTATAGGATTGTAGAATAAACACTACAAATTGAACAATTGCAATTGTACTCAAGAAAATAAATGCTTTTACATGTTAAGAAAAAAGTAATAATATATTTAAGAAAAAATTCGTTCTTTTAGATGACAAAGATTCAGGTCATTGAATGAAAGATTCTCTTCTATCTATAATTTTGTGAATACTTATTAAAATTAGATAATTATAAAAACTGTCATCCACAAGTAATCTGTCTAAGACAAAATTTATTTTATCTATAAAAAGAACTGAAAATAAGTTTTCGCAATAACTTAGTTCATTTAATACATGTACAAAAGCTCTTCTCAAAGTTGGAAACTATATAATCGTATAAAAAACCATCTTTTCTCATTTTGTCAAATTTTAAACATCCCAAGTAGTTTGTGCGTAATTAGTTTTGGGGTTTTAAACTCGCAAGCAGAAGCAAGTTCTTTTTTTTTATTTACAAGCATTTCTTATACTTTCAATCGAGAAAAATATTACTCACTGCATTTTTCTACAGCCGTACAGCTGTCTATGAGCAAACCTCAGCGAGTCGCCTACTCTTCTAAACACATTTGATTTTGCAAGAACACCCGCCATCAAACTATACGTATTCAAAAAGGCTTTCGGGTTTACCAAGTCTTTTTCACTGTTCCCTAAATGCTATAATATTAATTGAGCATTACGTTTATGTTTTCAACTGTTTTCAGACTATTGATGTCTTTTGTGCCATCGAAAGATTCAGCATATATTTTTGATAGCTTTTATTCGGGAAGGATTCGACTCTTCTAATTGCTTCCATGTCTTTCATAAGAAAAGAAACAATAGGCCGATTCATAAGTATCTTTTATTACTATGGCAAACAAAACGTGGACGTGCTTACCTAAAGCTTGAGGCATGCTGCGCTTGTTTTGACTAGACTACCCCTCTTTTTTATTCCTGAATATGAGTGAATGCATGGCCAGTACAACACTCGGAACAGCCCTGACTTTTCCAGTTATTACTAAATATTTTTCTAGTTACGAGGCAGACTAAAGGTTTCTCTCAACTAGAGCGCGGTTTCTGTAATTTCGACAAGTTTAGTGGGAAAGTGAAGATTTAAATACTAGACGCTTTCAGTACATATTAACAGGTTCAGAAGGCGCCATGTGTTGAAAAGGAGATTAAGAACGCGAACATGTTAAAAGATATCATAAATTACACAGTTGTGGCAGATGTCATTCCCTGGGCCGTAGAGTAGGGGTTGCAAAGTGAAATGGCTGTACCAGCAACTCTTGTGGAACCGCTGGAGGTCGTTAAGCGCAGAGTACGTCCATTGTCTGTCAACGATTTTGCATTGGCCACCAACTATTGAGTCTTTTTTCGCCCTAGGGTAAAGAAAGTATTTTTTAAATCCGTGAAAGGGGATACCACAAGGTCAGTTGGAAGTCTTGGGTTGCACATAAGGTGTACTTAAACTCTGTCGAGGCTGTTGACACGTCAGAAAATTATAGGCAGGTAAAGGTGGTTTGGAAGGAAAGAAAAATCTGGACGTATTGCTACTTTATACCCTCATTTTTTTACCCTTATGTAACCGTGTGAGAGCATTCTGTGATTAACCACTTTTGAATCTTAGTCCACTTCTTTTATCGCAGCTCAGTGGGTTTGCTCACTTCTTTAGCAACTTCCGAGCAGCAGGCGGTACAAGCTCGATATCTTTAGCTATCCGTGGTGTATTTACCTCTTCCGTGTCTGGAAATTTCCCTGTGTTAGCATGTCCATTTACTTGACAGGAAAAACCATTGCTTGGCATTTAAAAGTATAAGGTATCTTGAGTATTATCTCAAGAATGGTATTTAAATTTATTTTATCAGCCGAAATAAGAATTGTCAGTTCAGAAAAATCATTGGTTTAAGAATTATGTAAGTAAAATTGGTTTTCCTAAACTCTTACAAGTTTTTATTAAATGTATCAACTCAGTGAACTAGATTGCACTACAAAAATATGAAGTGAATAGTGTTTTTGTTGCATGATCCGTTGTAAAAAAAAAAAACAGAAGCTATTCTGTTCTCGGTTTCGTATGTTCTGTACATGATTTTATAATTCAAAACTTTCATTTGTCGTTTGTTTTTTCTGGTTTTTCGCACAAACGTCCAGTTTTTCAAGCGTTAATAAGTTAAGTCTCGTTATTTCAAACACAGTAAAACACAAGGAAAATAATGCTATTTTTCAACTGTTTTAACAATTAAAAAAAATGTACAAGAACTTCCTATGCAATTCTATATTTTCCAACCACGTATTTTCTGCAAGATGTGTACATTGAGGAAAGGAAAGAATAAGGCTATAGATCAGTGATTCTGGAACACTTGTTTCCTATGAACTTCTGCTGAAGAAATGCTGTTAACCAATCTCTTATTCAAAGATTTGAATATACTAAGGAGAAAGGCACTTATGTGTAGACAATATTTTTGTGCTAAACGTATTTGAAAGATGTGGTAAATATAAAAAAAATTACTAAAAGTTTTCTGAATATGATACAAGTTTGATTTTCGTTTGAATATTTGTACACTATTTGATTGAAATGTAGCACATCCTAATGTCCGAATCAATAAATGAGGCATAAAAGAAAACTGAATCAGTTATTAATTCAGTGGTAATGGAAAATTTAAGAATTAAGTTTTAGAACTGAATAAGCCTTGATATGTCCAAGGGTAAAATAAATTCAGGGCAAAAACTGTAGTGATGCTTAAAATATTGCAATCATTGATGGTAAATAGTCTATGGCCATTTCGACGGTACGTTACGACCATTCCGATTATCGTAGATCGAAGGTTGGTAAGCTGTCAGCCCAAAATGATCACAGAATCCTTTTATTATCGAAGAATTAGTTATTACAAGATTTTATTCATTTTTCTACTGATTCGTAAAGTGGTTCGAAATTAACTCTTCAAGTTAGTGTAGTGTTGAAGTTTGGAAAATGGGGTACCAACTCAGGTGTTTTCGTTACCTGACCATGGTTCAAAATTACGAGGTGTTGTTCTTGAAAACTTTCCCTTCGGGATTGATCCAGGACCGTCTTCAATAACCCGGTACACTGATTTCAGTGCGACGTTATTACCTACCGGAATTAACTGTAAGCAATAGGTCCCGATCTAATCAGCCTTCGTGTAGAAAACAAGTGATACAGTATGGTAACTAACTTGACCTTAAACTAACCCATACACAATGCAAGTAACATTATTTTGCGTTAACATGCTTTCGCTGTCTTGCTAACGGAATGGTTGTTAATACACTGGCCCTAGGATCGAATGTGGCCAGGACAAGTTTGGAATCCACATTAATCAGGAGTTTCGAGGTAAATTATTCCTTGAGTAGAATCTTTGAGCTGTAAATCAAACCCCATATATTGTTGATGCTTTTCAAAAAATTTTTATCTAGACTGATTCATCTAGATGAAATTTTCATACCAACTATTTGATTAAATTTCTCGTTATTTCGAGACCAGTCTTTTGAGTGAAGAAATTCACCAATTCTGAAACGATGTACTTTACTTCATAAGGAGTGTGAAGAATTACACAGAAATATGTTCCCTATAAGGAGAAAAAGGTACAAGAGGTTTGAAAGGTGGCTTACTAACTGTGCCCAGTCTTTCAATTACAGTTCATTATTAATCTTACCAATTTCTTGATACCTATATATAAAACGGACCAAATGAATTTCATGGAAAGTGCTTTCCTAATTTTTGACTTGAAAGAAATAAAAGCCCTGATCCAAGCGGGATATAATTTCTTTTCGAAAATTTACAACTTTTTTAGTCATAGATCCCGATGTAGTTAATCCGCGTTTATCAAAAATGACCTTAGAGAACATCCAACCAAACCAAAATCTTAAAATGAATTAAACTAATTGCATTAATAAATTAATTTACAGTTGGTGGGAAAAGGCGTTCCATAGAAAAGGAATTGTAGATATTCGTTGAAAATAATTTACAATTAATTAGGTCTAACAATAATATCTTTATACAAGGAAAATATCTAATGTGATATAAGTTCATTACATGTATCCCCATACATGATTAAAATCTGTTACTGTACTATCTTAGATTAGCGACACACTTTAATTAAGAAATTATTTAAATCTACCTTATAAAGGAGGGATTAAAAATTCAGTTCGATGTATAGTTTAAAGAAAAATATCTTTGTATTGCTGACTTATTTTTTGCTCCATATCCTGTTCGAAATTAATCATAAAACTTTATGCGTCACTTTACTTTGACGAAATATACTCTGATTTCCATTTGTTTCATTTTTAATAATTTTCGTTACGAAGTTGGAACCATAACACATTCATAATTTAATGCCTTTTTTCCCCTACTCCTTGGGAAATGTTTTCTAACTCTAAAATTAAGTTATTTGAAACGTTCTCAGCATTTCAATTTGAAATTTCTTTTCCCGAAGTTCGAACATATCTTATACGCGGATATTTATGCATTTTCATCTTATTACTCTTTTTTTATTTACTCCGGAGCGAGTACAATCCCAGAAAAACGAATTCAATTTCTATCCGAAGATTGTCCTGGAACATAGCCGTCTTGACTCGTAATTTAAAATAAAGTCTGAGTGCAAAAAACTAATAGAATCAAAGTTTCCATTTTGCATGAGATAGACTGGAGTATAAATGTATAGATGAACCACCCTCCTGCTTTTTCAGTGCAATCTTTTAACAGACCAAAAGAAAAAGATAACGTTATTAAATATCTAATTTGTAGATAAAATAGAGGAGAGGAACTGGCAACAAAAAAGTACATCAACTGAAGGGAAAATCTCTGATACGATGCCAGATATTAATTGCATTAAACTTTCCATTATTAATGCTCTAACTGAAGCGTACTGATCCAGAAATAAGACAATTTTACTTGTTTTCCCCTTCTTTCATTATTCCCTTTATTCTTTCGGAAGTTGGACGCATAAAGAAATAAGGCTTCTCAAGAATTCAACAATCTAAGCAAAAAAAGGGCATATCGCGGGAACAGAACAATAAGAGGTTTTTCAGTTTGGTATATATCCGTGGGCAAGGGTTCAAATAAATACAGAGACACGATCAACCGAATTTGGATACATATTCAATTACATCCAGAGCCGGCAATGCCCAATGCCTTTCCCACTGCCCCCCAGGGATTGCCGGTAAACGTTGTCGTGTAATTGAATTATAATTTGGTGCGTTTACACGGGAGCAGCAGTCGCGCAGCTCAACTCCGCTCTGTGGAATACGCAGCGCCCCCCCCCCCTCCAGTGTTTAGCTAAAAATCAACGAAGCTTTCCCTGCTGCAGAACAAAAGTGAATTAGCATGACGCGAGGAGGTTTTGTCTTCTTTTTCGGATTTTTTTTTCATTTCTCCCCATTTACTTTAGCCTGTGTCTGGGCTCTTTGCGAGGAAAAGAAAGTTTGCCTTTTGTATTTGAATGGTTGTTTTCGCTTTTCCGTTTTCTCTTGCTTTCTTATCCGAGTCTTATTGAGACGCAAAGTGTGGTTGATAAAGCAGAATTGCCCTAACTTTTCTCCCGTTCTTTTTTTCCTTCCTTTTTCTGTGAATGGAAAAAGGAGAAGGATTTCTTCGGTGTGCACGATTTTTGTGCTGTAGCAGAGTTTATCAAATGAACGACTGATCAACTTTTGAAAGAAAAAAAATTAAAACAACGGTTTCGGTCAAAATTTGGTGTTATTAAGAATTGAAGGTTGTAAAAGATTTGAAGAATAAGTTCCATAAATTCCAGACTATTTAAACTGTAAATTGCTGTTCACATAGTATACTTACGCATGCGTTTTAAATTTTATCAGTTCAACTTCAATACTAAAAATTTAACCAATCATACACAAAAAAAAAATAAGTAGTGATCAATAAACTGTATAAAAAATGTAACTCTCGATACATTTCGAAGACCGCCTAATTGGGATTCCAAGATATTTAATCTCTCCCGATCAAAATTTGATGATCTATAAACTGAGAAGTCCACTGTTATTTTTTCTTTCATGAATAATTTAGATTTCTTGCGAAATACACTTAGTAAAGCTTAGGAAGTAAAAATTTTTCCCCTTCGTTTTTTTAAACTATGCTTTTTACTTGGTGTATTTAATTTGTAAGCCGATGATTTATTATACTTCGACGTGCTGATTTCGGATTTTGAAACAGTCGTCATCGAAAACTGTGGAGTTCATTCATTGGAGAACAAACTCTAAATATATTCTCTAGATCAGAATGTGATTATCTATAAAATAATGAAATCCACTGTTATTTTTTTTCCATGAAGAGCTTAGATTTCTTTAGAAATACACTTAGTAAATCTTAGGGAGCCGAATTCTCCCCTCCCCTTCGTTTTCTCAAACTGCTTTTTACTTAGTGTATTTCATTTGTAATACAATGATTTATTATACTTTGACGTGCTGATTTCGGATTTGAAACAGTCGTCATCGAAAACTGTTGCCTTCATTTATTAGAGAACAAACTCTAAATATATGAATGTACTAATGCTAATACATTTAATGTATCGAATCAACTACAAACTCAGTTATTCATTCGTAAGAAAGCAACAAGTATACCAAGCCACGTCTTTTGCAGACTTGTGGCTTCTTATCGTAAGACGGTATAGAATTGTAGTGTGTTGAACCTTTGAGGTTAGCCTTATCAAGGCTGGGAAAATACCAATGGGAGGATTGATTGAGAGAACTGAACTATGGGAAAGGACTTGTGTGGATTACTTTTTCAAAACACAGTGAACGGTTGAGGAATCTTTGGTTTCCTTCATCCGGTTTAAGTTGTGAGATAATCGTTGCCTTGTCTAGTGACTAGTGTTGGTGGTTAGCTTCCTTAATAAGGAAAAATTCTTTCAATTGCTTCTTGCTACGGATGTTGCAAAACTACATTTACATTTAACCAATATAGAATGGGATTGTTATACGCTCGTGTTTATCATAAAGGGATAAAAAAGCAGGTTTATGGCTTGGATTTCCTTGAAAGTTTTGATCACTCTTTCGAAAAAAGCTGACTTTAATCGAAATAGTGACAACACTTTTCAGGTAAATCCAAGCCATAATTTTCTGCTTCTTTATCTTTTAATGATAAAATACGAGTGTAGAACGATCTCATTCAATGTTGGTAAACTGTAAATATTGCAACATACTATTATAATTTTTTTTGTCACATTCCAATGACTACTCGTTTTGATTAAAACAAGTCAACAAACAAATACTTTCTAGCAGAAACAGCATAAATTCCAGTAAAGCAGAAGGTGCTATATGAGGCATTCTTAACTCTTCAAGTAGTTTCGACGAGTTATCAAGTGAATAAAAATCTGACCAGTTTTGCTAATGACGATCCTGAAGGATCCAGACGACGATGACGGCAATAATCTGTTACCTCATCTTCAGGATATTGCCAATTTTTTATGATAATGAGATCAAGATCTGGTCCTTTTTTTTAATGGATTGGATATCTTGTCCAAGATCTGGTCAGTTTTGCTCTAATGGCGAAATACCTCTTCCCGACAATCACCTGGAAAATTAAGGGTTCGATCTTTTAAAGGTTCTTTTAGTTTGAAACTTGTGTATAAATACTTAAAAGAAGTGTTAAAATGTTATTGAAAACGTTAATTCTTATTATAGAGATACATTTAAGCAACTGTAATCCATTACTTTAAATAAAAGATAACCATAAAGTTAAAAAAACTCAGTCGCATTTTATACTGTCTTAACTGTTTCTAAGAACTTTTCAGAGAAAGAATTCTCCAAGAACAGCGGATCAATTTTCCTTGATCCTTTAGTGCATGATCTTTATATTATTTGTGGATTTTAAAATGTATTTATAGAGTCAAAATCTTTAGCATTGAGTCACGGCGGCCCTTGAAAGTTGTAGAAGTATTTAATATTTCCAGTAAGTTGTTGGAAATATGTTAGATACTGTAGCCAGGAAAGCGGATTCGATTTTGAAAGAAAAATATCAATACACACACAATCATCGAGAAACCTTGCTCACCACTCCTAATTTTTCACTGATTTTTTTCCAGCCATACAAAAATAAGAGATCGATCCCAATATTTTCTGATCTTACCAACAAACCACGACGAATTTTCTTTGCAATAACCCAGAATCCGACGAAATTAAAGAAATGCATTATGGATCTGAGCTGTCGGGTAAAAAAAAAATTGACTTTCTCCAAGTCCATTATGTCAACAATGGCGTACCTGAGGGAACAGTTTGAGGCAAAATCCTCCGCAGTCAATCCACCATGCCTACAGAATAAAAAAAAAGGATCTCTATTCCACAATGTCCCATGATAGGGGAAGAAAGTACTTCATAATAGTTATCCCCTCAAACCCTCCTGTACTTCCGCTGTTATCGTTGCCCCAGGTGCGTTTGATTTCCCCCCACAATGGGAGTGGAGGTTAATTAGGTTGGGTTTGGTCTTTCTATTTTTCTGGAGCTTTTGTGTCCCTTGCCCATCGCGGCGCCATACACCCTCGAATTCAATAGCTTCTTGTTTCGACCCGCAGAGCCTTGTTTCTTCCGGCGATATTTCTCTCCAGCCACCTCCAGGAAGAATCGGCCAGCCTTCTTTTTAAAGTGCCTGGGTAAAGGAGCTGAATGGGGCTTTTTGTGGTTGAGTTAGTAGCCGGTGACCTACCCGCATTGGGAAGAGGGAAATTAAGCCGTTTATCATGTCACTGAACGAGATGGACGACAATTGTGGTTCTGGTCGGGGATAAATGGACTTCGGAACGTTTGAGTTTTTATGTACTTTGTGTGTGCCGTACTATAACTCCTTAACTAGATAGCATCGAAGAAAGCGGCGTTCTTTTACACATTTCGACAAGGCCGATAAGAAAAATGCCGCCGAGATCTGGGTTTCAGGAATTTAGATCGGAGAAGTCGACTTCAAAAAGCTACTCGTGTACTCGATTCTTAAAAGTATTCGCTGGGCACGATTCTTTCTTTTATTCAAACAAAGCTGCATTCATACAAAATACTCAGACGCAGGATCATATATCACAGTTGCCCGGGTCTTAGTATCGTGCAATAGTTTTTTTATGTACAAGTATTCGAATACTCATTAGAAACGTGAAAGTACTCGAGTACACAAAGTATTAGATTTTTAATACTCAATTCTGCTCATAGCTAGAAATTCGTTTAAAGAGCTATAGTTCTGATCTCGAATGTTAGCATATTAGCCAAGTGGTTTTAAGCCTGTTTTATCGTTCAATTAGAAAATGAGTTAAAAGTGCTTTTAGTATTACACACTTAGCGTCTACAGATCGTATTACGATGCCAAGCTTATCGTTCAGTAGAGGAAGAAATTTCTGTGATTACGAGTTGACAAAACAAATTATCACCTCCAGTTTCCACAAAATAGGATAAGCTGTGGGATAAGCTCGGCTCGTGCTCATTCGGGCATCGGTGGCATAGAGATCGCACTTCACTTTGGCTGTATTGTGTGGTGAGCAAACAGAAATTCTCACTACATGCTCTTCTTCCTTTTAAAAGACTTAAAAAATAATTTATAATTAACTGACAGCACCATGTGGTCATCGAGTTAAAACTTTGATCTCACATGTCAACCTCATCACACAAATTACCACTATATTTTCCTAATTGCCCATGGTAATTTCTTGCAATACCTTCATTGTTTTAAACTCAAAAATACTCCCACTGTCCTTATGGTGAGCTTGGTGGCTCAGATTATTACCTATTTGAGTGTAAACTAGCTAGCTAATATTTTTTAACTAAACCATCACCTTCAACAAAATCCAATGGCTAACAAACGCTAGAAGAAATGCAATATTAAAAACAGCCATAATATTTCTTCTTAATTTGGGGACACCATCAACTAACATGTAAATTTTCCCGTTTTCTGTAGTATTCGCTACTATTCAAAATTTTCCAGGTGATGCTCGGTTATATCTAATTTGTTGTCAGAAGGAGGTCTTATCTCTATTTTTTCTTGAATTAAGTTATATTGTTCGGCTTAAATTAAGCTGGGGCCAGGACTTACTGGTCCCTGTAGCTATAACGCGTCTTTTCCCCTCTTCCACATGTAGTGTTCTGAATCTTTTTGGAGAGTCGAGGGAGGTTGGATCATGTATGTAGATACATGACTCCCCTGTATTATCAGACGGGGGTTGAAATAGAAAAAGTGTAATGGATCTTATTTTGGGGAAGGAAGATACTTCGTTATTTTGTATGTACACACCCCGCCCGTGTAATCAATTGTAGCTTTAATTTTGAATATATTTTGACGGAATACATGAATTATGCTTATAATAGAAAGAATACAAACTAAATGTACAAACTACGTTCAACTCTAGTGCAAAGTGGAAAATTATTTTGCGTTCATAAACAAACACCGTAGCTTAACTTTTATGCTGCGGCGCGTAGATTTTTTTTCAATCTCTCAGAACGGCCCTTTGGCCCGACTCTCCGAGTCACCTTACCAAATTACCAAACTTGAGCGACAGGGCCGTGAGTGTCATTTACGACTGACGTTTTCCTTTCATAACATTGTGTGGCGTGGGAAGAGATATCACCGAAGCGACTTTCTATTTTTCCCAAAGCGTTCACACCTCACGATCGTCAGGGTAGGGGGCACCGAACAAAAGAAAGGACCCTCTAGAACGTCAGTCGCTGACAGCCCGTAAAGGATGATCGATGCCAGCGGTCACTTAAAAGGACATCCACAGTACACAGATATTTGCAATACCACTGGTGTAAACGAAATTTTGGTGGTAACAATTGTTTACCTGCCGCAGAGTAAAAGGTTAAAAGTACTTCCAACAATCACAGCAAGGAATAAACTGATTTTTTAAAAATCATAAACGTAATAGTTAAGATCAAAGTTCTCGAGTAAATGAATGCTTAATAAATTTTATAAGGATTGCTACTAATAAATAATGGTCTTCCATAACTTGTGTTTTACAGGAAAGAGCTTCACATTGACCATTTCCGTTAGCACTTCACCTCCTCAAGTGGTCACTTACAACAAAGCCATCAAAGTAACCGTCGACGGACCAAGAGAACCTCGAAGTACGTGTAATTTCTGTTACTCATAATATTTGTATTGCTATCCTTGTCTGAAAAAGCATATTTGTTGTAGAATCAATCATATCAAATCTTTCAAAATTTTAAATTTTCAAACAATTATTGAAACGCAAATATATTCTCCATGTATCTAATTTTAAGATAATATATATTTTTTAAGGAAATTAAACCAATTGTTATAAGAGTCCATTACTGCCAATTAGCATTCATCAGAAGCTAGATACACATTCCTATCTTTAGTATTTCCAATTTCTCATCTCCAAAATTCTGTATTGTAGTTAATCCTCTTGATAGTTTATCTTTACGTCAAAAACTGCCATATTCGGCAGTTTTCGACGTGCAACTGGCCCACTTTTTGATGCAGAAAATGTTCCAAGTTGTCACCATTTCGGGGAAAGTTGCAATTTGTTTTTTCTATTCGGATCTTCACCCCCCTTTGGAGTAATAGCGCAGTTTTGTCTCAGCGAGTTATCGGATCCTTAGCAAAAAATGATCTTGGACGAGATATTTCGTCGACTATGAGGGTTAATGTTATTATTCCGATTAATCTTTCTCAATGAACTGACAACAATTTTCGGGAAGTTCTGGAAACGTTTGCCATTAAATAAGCTTTTCAGGTCTTTTTTGTGTTAATTCAAGATATTTTATCGAAATAAGTTTTAGTAAAGATAGTACTTTTTTCATTGACATTCCTCCTATGTATTTATGTTAATGCACTTAAAAAAAAATAGGTACATTGCTTTTTTCATCCGATTCAGCGAATGCTTAGGTCTTCAAGCATATGCCACAACTGGGTTAAGGCACTACACACCCTCTAACCTAATAGGTTTTTACAAATAAGTTAGAATTAAGAAACAACCTGGACTCGTAATGGCTTATTGGGTAATCCCACTGCGCTACCTAGCAACCCATGAGTTGTAAGCGGGGCTGGTTCAATTATTCCTTGTAGTAGTTTTCTCTTCTAAGTTAGTAAAGCTTTCTAGTGTGCATGTAGATTTACTTGGAAGTTGCTTTACCAAATATTACGTCATAAAACCTAACCAGCCCACGAACAAATCATTGGCTCGGTAGCCGAGTGATTAGAAATCTTGTCCGGTTAAACAAAGTCAAGGTTTGAATCCCGGTCATGGCAGGAATGTTTGCAGTTGTTCTGAATTCCCTTTATGTTGATTCCCATACAGTCAGCCATCGTCATGTATAGCAAAAAAATCACTAACGACACACAACTTGTGATTGGCCAATCTCAATTCTCATACTGAATACATTGTTTCAATTCAAAATCCTTCCTGTCATTCTTTGAGATGATGAATAATGTACTTAGGCGTCAAATTTCCCGCCTTTTTAAAAAAGCCAGCAAAAAAACAAAAGCAAGGTGAAGCTACCAGTTTAATGTCGACATTCTTCCCGTAAGTATGTGAAAAACCTTTTTTTTTTACTTCAAAGAAGAGGTAAACCATAGCGCGAACCACATTCTTAATCGAAGCAGCAGAGCGTGCTATCCTAAATGAGGTAGAAAATAATTTTACACTTCGTAAAGAAAGAGAAAAAAAATAGGAGCGAACACACAGCAGTTAAAAAACAAGCCTTAAAGACGAGCTTGGGTAGCCCCGGCCGAAAAGAATGTTCTGCAACGAAATCTTAAGAAGACCTTTGGTCATTAAATACTCATCTGCTGTGAGCATTCTACCATGCATCATACTCCAGTTGTATGTCATTGGAAAAGAACGGAAAGTCAAAATACATATATAAAAAATATTAAAATAGAAAAAAGAAAGAAAATTGCCAACGTACCGCGTTTTGTCGCTTAGGGAAAAAAAATGCTACCATGTGAATAAAAAGAAATGGATCTGCTAAAAATAAAATGGCGTCTGAAAAAGCATGGCGTGTAATGCCTTTGTATGCAGCTGCACGTGATCGTTCACTGGCATACAGTGCGCAGGAAAGGGAGAACAAAAAATTCGGAATCGATTCGGTGATTACCTGGCAAAAACGACCGTATGTCATGTATACCACCCGCTGGGTCTTTTTCTGTAATTTTGGATACTTTCATGTGCATGGTCCATTAAATGGCAATTTGTTCAATTCAGCTTGCAAAGAGAGTGCTTTACATCCGGTGCGTTTATTGTGTGAGGCTAAGAACAGCTTTTTTGGCATCTTCCCCCCATGTATCAACATGTAGTGGTGACAAAGCAAAAGAAATGATTGACCATGAGAATATTCTTTTCTAACTACACAAAACTTATTTATTCGCTTAAACTTTGCAATTTTTAGCGGTATTCCGTGTACGCTACTAAACAGTAGAATATTCTAACGTGGAATGTAATAAATATTTTTTATAAATTGGACGAAATGATAGAATAGTGGGTATTGTAAAAATAATGGAAATTTGTTAGACAAGTTGACCACGTTTTGATTACGGATAGTTGCTAGTCTGGGGGGAAAAATGATTTAGGCTTAAACTTTCACTTATAAATTTTAACTCTTAGGTAATATAGTAGTAGAGAACGTAATTCCTAATAGGTTTTTATAGAGTTGTTAGTTTCCTCATCAAATAACAGTTAATAAAGAAGTGTAAATACTTTTTAGTCTGAAAAAAAGCTTAAACTATTCACACACACAAAAAAAAAAGAGAATCGGCTTTTACAAATACTAAGTTTAGTATAGAAATTCTAGAATATCAGTTCACTACACCTAGAATATCAATTTTGGAAGAAATTATTGCACCCAGTCAAAATTATTTTCCATTCCTATAAAACGCATAAACCTCTTAGTTTGGCTATTTTCTATCATTGAGCGGCAGTCCTAAAGACAGTGTTGTATTAAAGGAATATTATATTATCATCCTTCAGTCTTAGCATACTGTTTAAGGTAAATAGTTAAATTATTTCCATAACCACTAAACTCATTTATCCGCTCGCGTTCGTGTAGCAAAAAAATTACCTTAGAGCGATAAACTAATCGACATTTATAGAATGTTTAGTCGAACTCTCCCATCAGAATTGTACCTTAGCTATTTTCTATCAATGAGTGGACAGTTCTAGAAACATAAGGTATCATTAGAAGTAAGGCTTTCAGCCTCGGTACACTATTGAAACAGGCCGTCAAATTATTCGTTAAGAAGCTTCAAACACTTCAACCAAATTCTTTTGCACTTTTCTATAACTGTGAGTGGACAATTATGCTACTGCATTTATAAAAAAGACAGCATTTTAAAATTGGATCTCTTCAAGTTAACAATTGTTAAATGCTGCGTATTAAAAAAGGCTGCGTATATAAACGTTTACATAAGCTAATAACTTTACGCTATGTAACAGCATGGCTGGGTGAAAATTTTGGCCTTTTATGGCCCACAGACCACATTTGTTCAAGCTGCTCCAAACGAGACAATGTCAAGTAAAAAAATGCCATGAAAGAGGGATTGGGGAATAGTAAGATAACAACCTGATTCACCCAACCAATTGTTGGTTGGGTGTGCTTCGTTTTCAAGCATTATGCGGTCTCGGGATACATTTACGCATTTTAACGCAATCCCTACTAGGCAAATTTGGAGACACCGCCTTCTTGACTAGCACTGAGGAAACATTATATTTAACGCCAGCCCCTGTTAAGGCGAACCATCCAAACTCAAGACTGTTATTGCCCTTCACACTGTCTTAAGTTTTCGGCAGCAGTCAAGTTGAAGCGTTGCCCCAACCAGGAGGCTCTGTCTACCTGCTCAGCGTTGGCGATCGTCCGAACATTCTTCACTGCTAGACAATAATTAGCGGTTTGGTGGCCTCTGAGGCTCCCTCACCACTCTGTGTTTATTTGGGCTTTGATGTCAATAATTAGTTCAAAAGGTCCTAATTCGAAGGCGGAGTTCGCGGACCTATGATTTGATGTTTGATAAACGGTTGCCTCGAGGAGAATGCTCCTTTTAATTAGCTCCCCATTTGTTGAGGCGCGGATTCCTCGGCTCTCCGGAAAGGGTTTCCGGGAAAGGGTAGATTCAGGCTGGAGAGGTAGATGCGAACTTGGAGGACGTACTCCCTAGTGTGCTGGGCCTTTTAATGCCAAATGCAGGATATTGTTGGTATAGGGATCATGTGGGTAAAAACAAGGAAGCTTCGTATGTGATATTTTTTCCCTGCAGACAATAAGGCCAGGTGCATACATCTGGTTTTTCAACGTGCGTCGCCGCTGCCGCAACGCAAGTGCGGTCTGAGATTCATTAGAGCCAATGGAGTCGTGCACACATGCCTCCGGTGCACGTCCAACGTGTGTGCATTTGGTATCGCAGTTCCCCACGGCGCCGCACACGCTTCTCCGGTCTGAAGTATATTGTTTTCTTAAATAAATGGAATATAAATAATAATAATTAATAAATGGTTATATCCAGTAACGTCTATTTTGTTTCAAGACATACTTTTTTTACACCAAGTAAGCGAAATCAACACGTTTTCTTCGATAGAATATTTATCGCAAATGGCGCGAAATGAGTACTTGCGTCATTTCACGGTTATGTGTGCATAGTTGGGCTTCTATGCCGCAGCGGCGCCGCACGTTGAAAATTCAGATGTGTGCACCGGACCTAACTAAAATTATTTCTGCAAATCTACAATTTCAACCGGTAGGTAAGTAATTCAATTAATGTCGCATTGGAGCAAAACAATGGGTTATTGGTGACGGTTCGGGATCAATCCCAAAGGGTAACATAACCAAAAGGTAATCCAAGGATAACGCCTCTTAATTTTGAACCATGGCCAGGACAACACTTTCCAAACTTCCACAACACACCAACGAGAGGCCAAGGCAGATTTAACGTTCATCAGCCCTTTCGTACACGACAGTCTTTGGTTCGATCGTTTCGAACTTTCAACCCTCTGATTACTAATCCCCTGCTCTTCCAACCGGGCTAGGGTGGCCTTTATTTTCAACAATTGTGCCATGGTACACTCGTGTGCCGCAAGAATGGCACTGATGTGCCTTACGGATAGTGAAATGATTTAAATCACGTAAAATTTATTTGATCTCAACGTTATAGTTTTGTATTCACAAATAATTTTAATACCAGGATAAAATAATTTAGATATTCATTTTAAAAACTGTTATTATTTTAAAGTATTATAAATAAATTTTTAAAAGCTACTTTAGAGGAAAAAATGGTGATGTCATTACTATTATTACTTTTTGTAAATCAATCAAAATAATACTTTTTTTTTGTCAAATTAGGGGGGAAATGTTTGCGTGTGTGAATTTTAGTAATTAGTTTGTGCCACGATATAAAAGGAGTTGAAAATCGCTTCTGTAAGCTCATAAAAAGTAACGCATCGATTGGTATAAGTATGCGACTGACTCTTTGGTTGTATTAAATAAATAAATTGCATTAAATAGAATTAAGCAAGAATTCCGACATTGTTTCATTAATTCATTGTTTCTGTAAATTCGTTTCACTTTTGTATCATTCATCGGATAGTCAAAAATAATGTATATCTAAGTGAGAGGGTGTTTAAGTTAGTGTATAAGAAATGAAATCCCTTATAATTACAGGTCTAATCAGCCCTTCTGTATTAAATTCACCGTAGAGGCTCAAACACTAATTACTGCTTTCATACTTCGTAATGGTTATAATTCGTTAGGAAATCTTGAGGTTTGCGATGTCGAAACTAGGTTCAGCCTAAAACCGTAGTGTACACGTTGGCTGGTGTACGTTAAATCAGTCATCGTTGTGTCCTTACGTTGGCGTGGTGTGGAAGGTTGGAGAGTAGGGTGCAAGCTCAGGTGTTCACCTCGTCATCTGACCGTGGTTCAAAATTATGTGGTGTTGTCCTCGAATCTTTCCCTTGAAGACTGATCCCGGCCCGTCTCCAATAGCCCACTGTGTTGCTCCTTGTGACGTTGATTAACTAGAATACTACCAATCTTTACGAAATATGAAATAAAAAAACAAATGATGCATTTATTTTTATGAAGTAAATTATTATATTATTAGTCGAGCACAGAAAAGTTTTTTTTATGTACATTTAATTTGGAGACATACTTAACAAACCTTTTCGGAGGGCTTCTGGAATCCAAAGTCTCATTGATTACGCCAATTGATTGTTTAGAGTAAATATCATTGATAATCAGGCATTTAGTATGTTGTGCGCATCATTTTCCCGTGTTCACCAATGTATATCTGCATTTGAGAGATTGCCTTTGGCATGAGGCCTTTTATGCATAGTTGTAGAACGGCTAGTTAGTTGGTAACCTTAAAGCCCATTTAGCACTTACAATTAATCTTATTCAAAGGTAACAGAAAAAACAAACTGGAAAAGTAATGTAAAAAAACACCGATTGCTTACAGTAGATACCATTGGCCATTGGCAATCAAAAGAGGTATGGAGATAAAATGTAAATTTGTAATACACTTTCCAAACATTAAATCGCCCTGCAAAAATTCTAAGTTTTATTATATTGATAATACGTTATTATGCTCATACCTGGGGGATAATAATTTTTGACAGAAGTATTTAAAATAAAATTAGTGGGTAAAAATATAGATAGAAAACAGGAAATGATTTGATATATAAATGCCTTGATTCATTAAAATTAGAGCCCGTTGTGTTGCTCTAGTACGACGTTAACTAAAAAAAAATTACCATCAAAATTAGAATTGCATTACGTGTTAACTTAGGCACTGGAAATGAGTATAAAGTTTTCTATTTGTAAGCTATTTAGATACTTACAATCAAATATGTAACTTAACTCTTCAGGTTTATGATTTTTTTAAATTCCAAAGAGCTCGCTTTTTGAATTGCTCATATTAAAAGTTGCATATAGTTTATATGTTCCACACGTGAATGCAAGTACCTTTACCCGTTTAATCATTCTTGCAGGCTTTTGAAGCAACTTAACATTAAAATTACAACATATCGCATCAATCCGAGAAACTTAGATCTCCGTGTTTTTGCCCACCGTCTTCTTGTTGTATGCAGTGCAAGTTCGACTGATGTCAGGTTTCTTTTCCTGTGTCAGAAAAGCTCCATTTGTGCGTGTCCAATTATTTTTGACATTTATCCACGTGGTTTGACTCTTGCGCCGTAAAAACTCAGTCGTCAATAGCCCGTTGTATTGCTCCAGTGCGACGTTAATTAAAATACCAACTTACCGTAAAAACTCAACCAACCAAGCAGAAAACTACGAGTATTAATAAATACCATGAGAAAGCATGGGCTTAGGTGTCACGGCTGGTTAAATAAATTACAAATAAGCCTGCAATTTTTGTTCTGCGAACGGTAGCTTTGTTTTGCAAATCGTTCGAATAAAAGAAAATAAAGCCCTTACGATAATTTTATGCTTTGAGTAAAAATCATTGATGGAAAAATTAAGTTTGCAAATAGTGGTTTGAGGTTACCCATAATTCAAGTAACTATTAGTGTCATGTAGACATTAGAGCAAAAATGGATGATGCTCTAATAATAAATGAAGTCTTGGGTATGCCATGTAGTATATTCTAGTCTGAAGGTAAGGGGCGCAAACCCGTGTGAGGGTAAAAGACGATAAACACGAAACCAGTAATTTGTTAAACTCTTCAGATGAGGGTAGTAATTATGTTTTACCGCACGATGGAGAGGAGAGGGCAAAAGAACGCTTGCCTGGTCTTTAAATCGTTTATTCTGGCTTTTAGACGGATTTTTGCGGTACTTTAGAGGAGTACCTCTCTTTTAACCCCTCATTTAAAGAACATACCGGAATATTGTAACGTAAGCTATTTCTAACTGGAATGTTTAGTTTTGTAAAGCGGTTACATTTAGTCAATGAGACAAAATTTGAAGCATTCAAGGAAATTGATTTTTAGGTTTATTTTAACCTTTCAAAAATGGTTTTGATGAGGTAGCTTGTGTCCATCAAGAACTGACCAATTTTATTAATGACGAGATATCTCGTCTTCAAGGTATTTCAGATTTTTTTATAACTGGATCAAGATTTGATCCATTTTTCTAATGACGAGATATCTCGTTCATCAAAAATCGGGTCAGGTTGCCAGACAGCAACCAGAAGACTTAATGTTTTCTTAAAGATTTACATTGATCGCGTACCGTCGTCAATAGCCCGTTGTGTTGTTCCAGTACGACGTTAATTAAAATACCTACATACCTACCTACCTTAAATATTTACCTATTATAAGGATACAATATATATATATATATATATATATATATAGTATATATATATATATATATATATATAGATTTCGAAATGTCTTTTCAAAAACACAAGAGGAATTTGGTTAAAACAACATTGCCTCTTTGAAAAAGTTGTAATGGAAGTTATTCCTTTTATATCTGTGCTCGGATGGCAAAATGTTATAAGTCACATTTTTTAATTTTTCGTGACAGTAATTTTAAGATTCAAGATTCAACATGTGGTTCTGTGGTTTTAGATTTATAACAATTTTCCCACCTTTGTTTTCTCATACAATGGGGGAAAAAAGACTTACGACATTTTGCCACCTTTTAAACATTTACAAAAAAGACTCCAGTATTGTACTTAGTCAATGTTTTGGGAAAAGTGACTTATAACATTTTGCCATCTGAGCACAGATATATGCATTTAAATGCCTGCGTAAAAATGTGTAAACTCTCAAAATAGTGCAGCTTATGGAAAAGTTAACCACTTGATTGTAGAAAACCAAATCTGCAATCTAGAAGCAAATTCTGTCACTCGGTTCATTAAGCTCTGGGTTTGAATCCAAACCTGGATACAGGTGTTTGTAGTGGTTCGGAATCCACTTTAAGTACTGGTCTAATAAGTCCTCGTGTAACAAAAATGACTGTAGAGCGACAAACAAATCAGACTAGCTGTAGTTTCTGTTGAATTCTGTGCCCTTACCATTGGATGATATAGCATAACATAATGAAAGTATCACGATACGAAATTTCTTTTTATATCAAGCTAATTTTTAGGTATTTGAAACTGAATAGGTGCTCACATGCATTATTACGGATTTGGGGCCTTTCATCGACACAGTTTTGATGTAGACAATGTGATATATAGCAAATATAAAAATATTATAATTAATTTGTAACTCTACAAAAAAGAAGTTGGAATGGAAGAGAGGATAAAGATTATTTTTATGAATTCCCCCTGAAAGTTTTACAGCATTTCAACATATCATTTCACAAGAGTAAAAAATTCTTAGAAAAGTCAAATTTTATGTTTGTAATATTGGACGAGTTTATCAAAGAAACACAGCGATTTCTACAAGACTTTTCCTTACATTTTAATTAAATTCACTGTAGGTTTTTGTGTTCAGTTTAAAACCAAGTTCCTTCGATTCCGTCTGGCACCCCCGCCTTATTCAACACAGTCCTCTCTCGAAAAATGCTTGCTCGCTTAAAATATGAAAAATCCGAATCTTTGCATAATGAATACATCTCCCCCACCCCCTGCAGAAGAGATTTGTGTTCCGAGTTCCAAAAGGGGTGCGCGATATGACTAACCCACCTAACCCCGCTTTTATTCTGAACCGTAACCCCCCCCCCCGGTAGCAGGACCATTCGATAAACACCAGCATTGATCGGGGTACGGGGGGGGGGCACAGTTACGAACAGATGGTTCTGCAACAGCTGTTCGGCCTAGGGAACATGTTATTAGCGAATTCGGAACTGAAGTGAAGGGGGCTTTCACAGGGCGCCCCCCCCCTCTCATTCTTGTCCAGTGGCGCACGATGGTTGGCTGGTGTGGAGTTCGAAAAGGAGGGGGCTTGGAAGTATGAGAGGGGGGAGGAATTGATCCGAGAGAGGGTTCGTCCTGAAATTGTGAGAGATGGATAGTGTCAAAGCTGGTTATTAAATATTTTGTTGGTCAGCCACAAGTCATTCGGGATATTTATCTGGTATTGAAATTTTATGCGGTTTTAATGTGCGTCGAAATCAACCGCGGGGGAAAGCTCATTAGGTCGCGATTATTTATTTCTCTTCGGATTTTGGGGATCATGCTTGGTTTTAGGTCGAGGAGAGTGCGTTAGCTGGCAGTATGAATTTTATCTGAAATTGGAAATGTGTGGTTGTAATAAGCAAGTTAAATCTAATTCATTACATTATGGAAAGTTAATTGAGATACGATGCAACTTTTCTAGTTATTTTGGGAAATGACGTTGGCACTATCTATTAATACGAGGCTATTCATTTTTCTATAGTTATATTATATTTGGGTGATCGTATCGTAGAGGTGATCGTATCGTAGATGGTAGAATTTTTGCATTTACGGATTGCACAACCACCGAATTCCGTGTGGTAGTATATATGGCCAGTGAAAAAGTACCATACAGGCCTCACTAGGAAATATTTTCAGACGAAGTATAAAAAATAATCTAAGTAATTTAGTGGCTCCTAATTTGCATTATTGTGTAAGTACAGGATAATTTTCTCGGGACTTTAGATCCCAAGCGCTGTATTTTAACTATATCCGATTACTTCTTCTGAGGTCTGAAGATACTGTAAACAGCTATAAGCCTAAGTCTATTCTGTAGCTGAAAAACATAAAACTACATCGCAATTGAAGGAATAAATACATAACATACGTATTTAAGCGTACATTTGACAGTATGCAGCGACGAGATTTCTGTTTGGATGCAATGTCACTCATTTTCAGCATTTTCGGCCCTGTATTCAACTGTTAGCTTAAAAAGTTTTCCGTATCAAAATTATCGCATTTTTTTAGATAAATTCCCTAGTGAATCATCCTTTATTTCATACATATAAAAAAAATTAAGAGAATCGATATTAGAAGGAAATAAATTCCATAATGTGTACTGCCCTGATGAGAAGGCAGATTACCTTCGAAAGATTCATTTCTTGATAGGAAGTAAGCTCGCCAGTCCCTGAAAGGGTTGCCTTGCTCAAAACCACGCATGGCGACCGCCACAGATGGTTATTTGTATCGCCAACTCATAAATGATGTATGTATGTAATGTGGTCGAACATTCTGGGTAGACATGTCACCTCGGTGGCATCGCTACTCATCCAACCACACTTATTTAAACTGGAAGTGTCTCGCGACACTACGGGAGTGTGTGTTGGTGTTAGTTAGTTACACGAGTGCCGATAGCATTAAGAGCTACTCTTTCTTTTCAAACACATTCATTATTCAATGTAAAATTTTTTTTTAAATGTCGAGAAAATATTATCTTAATCATAACACATTATTTTACTTATATATTTCGCCATGTCTGAACAAAACCAAGTTACACACAAACAACTCGTCAGTCTTCTATCCATTTGCACTTCCTGTGTCATTTACCCTGTTATAAACAAAACATTAGATTAAATTCTTGCTGTTTACTAACAATGTAGTGGCCTCGTAACAGCCTGTATTCAAAATAAAACGTCATGTCTTTTTCTAAAAACGTATTTCCCTTCAAATTCAAATTGCTTTCAATACCATAAATGTATTTATACTCACCATTTTTTAAGTGTTTCAGTCCCACTGTACAAATTAAATTATCACCTTCAATCTACTGAAGTTCTCCATGCATCACACAAGGACGAGAAGTTCTTCCTTTTTTAAATATAAGAATCCGTTTTACGAATAAAGCAGTAAGCGTTTCGTTACATTCTTCAGAAATCGTGAAGCAAAATAAACGCAGAAACGTAGGCTACTATTTTCAGTAGAGGAGAACCGAAGTTTGGTTTCTAGCGCTGATAGGTCTCTTAACGTAGATTGATCGGATAATCCCAAAAGGATGCTGAGAGATCGACATATCATCGGCAAATAATCCGTTGCAAAAGTCCGCTAAACCACGGCAATCCTTTTTATTATGTGAACGTCTGATTATATAGGGATGCGTTTTCAAACGGACCACTGTTGGGAAAATGTTCAATTTTTTATTAAATACGCTATTTCCTTTATTTAAAGCTGAAAATGTTACTTTTAAAATAAAATTAAAAATACCTCGGGGAAAGAAAACTAACCTGAAGATGTACTTTATCTAAAAGGTAACGCGGATGATCTGGAATTCTCATGACTAAAAAGTGTTAAGGTAATAGAATTGTTGCAATTCTTCATTATGAAAGGGTTAGGTGATCAAGCACGCGTATTAAACCTTGATTCATATGTAAATTTCCAAAGGTTGAAAAACGCAACAGTGACAGTGAAGAGTCGTACTAAAATTCTTTAGTTAAAAAAATTTTGTTTGTTCTCTTCAAACCCTCCATTATTTTTCAGTAGTTCATAATTCATGTGTTGCGAAATAATTGCATAACATTTAGTTTACTCCTTCACAACGTAATGTAAACATGTGTTTCTTCAATGTTTTGATCTAAATATGCACAAAGAACGCTAAAATGATACAACTTTTGTTTGCATTTGGTCTTGCTGAGTAGTTGGAATTTAGTCGCTGTTCCCCACCCTCGCTATTAATTGGAAATTGTCTACTTCTCTAAATATTTCTACTCTCGTGATGTTTGCATGTGTATTACTCGTTAATTCACCATTGTTGCAAGAAAAGCAGTTCTCAAGTGTAGGTCTCCGGTACCATGTTACCGGGCTCCGTGGGCAGAAGTGGCACAGGATTAGATATTTGGTTTTCTAGAGCATGGTCAGAAGGTGAGAGGCTTGAGATGTGTGAACTTATTTGCGTTGAATATATAAAGAATGTACAAAGGAATGTTTGATTGGTTTTGGTTTGACACACTGAGACCACACACACATTTTTGCTGTAAGGACAAGAAAAGAAGCTCTTTTACATTAGTGTAAATAAAACTCTGAGGACTTGGAATAAATTTGTATTTCATAAAGAACCAGTCATCTGGCCTGGTACTTGAGTCCTAATTGCAGATGTAGTGGGGCAAGTAGCCAGAATTGGGCCCTAGGGCTTCAAAGTCTTTTAAAAGTGTAGGTTTATTATCCTTCTACAGTTAAAATATTAAAAATACCTAGAATACTTTTGGGATATTGAAATAATTATTTTAATTACTATTTAGTTAAAATTATCATTTACTATGTGAAACATTTACGATACATGAAAGCATGGAAATTAATATTTTCACTGACCAACTTTTAAAATATTCCCAAATTTTTACGTATCAGTGCTTCAAAAGTGGATAGGTATAATGAGAATTGATTTCGAGAAACACAAGATTTGATTACTTTGTACTTAACTTTGTTTAATCGTGATAAATCTTTAGCGAACACAGCCATTTCGAAATGATTTCTCTTCTCGGATCAACTAAATCACTTTGTATGTTTATGTAATTCCTTAAAAAAAATTAGTTCAGAAAGAAACAGTCATGCCTTCAAAATAAAATACAGTTACACTAAAAAATGAGTATAATGTGATTTAACATTTTAACTCACTAAAGGCTAAATCAATAAAATAGTTTCCCAACCACAAAAAACCCACGAAGCGCTCGAACTCTTTTAAAAGCAAAGACAGGTGATCGTGCACCAACTAGGAGAATGAATGTTTAGGCTCAGTCTTGCCTAAAATCCCCGCTAATGTCTGAAATATGTCCAAAATGCCTCTGTTCACGCGCCGTCCCCACAACTTCAGTTTGGATTTAAATGCAGCTACTTTGTCTGCCAACTTGAAAACAGTTGTCACATTTGTCAAAATTAGAAAATAGAGACATACAGAATTCAGAAATCAAAATTGAAGCTCTAGTAACAGAAAAAATTTCAAGTTCTGATTTACCGCCTCCTAATTTGAGTGGACATTTTATAGATAAGAACCGCACAAACCCGAAAATATTCCACAGTAAATAAAATGGAAATAATTTAATATTTCTTGGACGGCCCGGTACCGGCCCGGGGGTTGGGGATCACTGCATTAGGGGATTGATCCCGGACCATCGTCAATAGCCCGTTGTGTTGCTCTAGTACGACGTTAATTAAAAAAAATACCTTACCAAATTGAAATCGTAGCTGTACTACAGAGTAGGGGGTCCAGGAACAAAACTAATTTTATCTTTTGTTAATAAGTCGCAGTTAAATCTCATCAGCTTGATGAATTTAAGAAAACGGGAAGCGGCCAGAAGATCAATTTGTAGACCCACCCCCAATAGAGGTTACATTGTGCGATGTTCCCACCACGTTGGTGAAAACGAAGGACCGGAGAATCCGCCATGGCCGAGGCTGGAACTACCTGACACAGCCTCTCCGAGTGGACGCTGGTCAGCCGCTGCGGGAACGGTTGTGGCACCTGAGTCGACCCCCCCCCCTTCTCTTCTCCTTAATGGCCCCTAATATTCGATACGCATACACGCGCCCGCACTTCAGCTGATTATTGACCTTCTGGGACATTACATTTCCTGTAGCTTTATCGTTTCGGGTCCGGTAGAGCAGTGAATGGAGGGATCGATAACCCTCCGATTATGGACTGTAGAGAAATTCTTTTACCGCTTTGGACACCGATCGCGACAGTGCAATGTTTGGGATCGGGTCGGGTGCGTGTGTTTTAGAGTAGCAGATGGGGTGTGCTTGGAAACCTTTGTTTCAAAAGTTTAGGCTATCGTTGTAGCAGTGTCCCTGCATGCATGCAAGTCTTACGAAAGTCTGTTTTCTCTTTTAATTTTAAGGGCTGTGAGGATAAAAAAAATCTTGTCGAAGTCCTCGAACTTTTGTAAATCCTTACTGTCTTTTATTATAAGGACATTACAATAGTGTATTTCACCTGCACTCAGAAACCAATGCAATGATGCTCGTTAAAGTGTGATCAAAAAGCGATGGCATACTTGATGAAGTCCTAAAATTCTTTTAAAGTTTTATTGTGTTTTTATTATAAGGACACTGCATGTTGTATTTCAACTGAATTCTGATACCTATACAAAGATACTCGTTCAAGGTCGAGTGTGATCACAAAGCCATGGCATCTATATATATAATTCTCTTACGTGGCACGCAAAAAAGACGTTATTTGTTATCGCGTTTTGGCAACATTGTACGATTGTTTGTTTACCACGAATTGAATTTATAGCGTTATCGGATGAAATTTTATTGGAAAAAAATAAGACTTTTAGTCGAGCTGTTGCAGTTTAGAATTAGAAATCAAAGAAAGCGGAGGATCATTTCAGGGCCATTTAAAAAACGGTCCTTTTCAGGGCCAACAATTATAGTTCAACAAGACGCTTGCACTATAACTTTCCACAACAAACTCAATGAAAAAGTGTGGTTTACTCGAGAGTGCTGGAAATGTACACAAACAACATACTGGGTATTCAATTTCCAAAGCAGCGCTCACATTTCGACTCAAAATTTGCTCAAAGTTTTCATTTGAATTCTGATTCCAGGGTACTGTTTATATTTTCTGTAATACAGCAAATTTAGATTTGAAAAATATTTTTTTGGAGTATCATATTTTGAAAACAATCCTTTCTGCTAGGACACATGTCTTCATTGATGCGAGCGAAGTGAGCATAGGTTCGCTCAGCGAACCAATGAGGATTGTAAAGCAATCGTCCGGGGGTTGGCGAGCTTTAGCGAGCAGGGGGCGGGCCCCCTAGTGCTATCTATAATAGCTAAAATATATAATGTTTGTAAAACTGGATCCCTGAAACCTAAGCCTAGAATTCGTGTTCTCCTGTGCCCTCACAGATTAATCTATTGTTATCTATGTAAATGTAGCGTTGAAACATGAATAGTTTTGGAAAAAACATTAAAAATCCCCGAGAACTTTTGACGTGTGGAAATCTGTCGTATTGTGGAAACTGTTTTTGATTTTAGTGGGAAACCAGAACCGAAAAAGAGTCGATGCTTTTATTGTGTTCGGTGCAGAATTTCCTAATATGGCCCTTGCACCATAAAATGTCAAAGCAACTAACCTATATTGATGTAAACTGCAATGAAGTTTATAAACTAGGGACGTTTTGAACTGCTAAGAAATTATTTAGGTTGAGATTTTTTTAAATTTCAATTTTAATTCAGACGTAATTATGAATAATTAACTTGCTGACTTATTTAACTTTTTCCTTACTTTTAGATGCTAATAAATTACTTAGATTATATTCGAGAAAGTTTTAAAACGAAGTCAATTTGGAGTTAGAAAATCGATTCAAATAAAAAGCGAAAGACCTTTAAGAAAAACGTTTTTTCCAATCGCATTTTTCCTGAATAACTATTCAATCTCTTGCTTTCAGTACACTTTCACAAACAGCCAACAAACATTACTTTTGTTTTGTCCTTATTCCCTCAGAAGAGAGAGCAAAAAATACTTTCCACCAGCCATTTCACACAACATTGAAAAAGGGAACCTCGGCGAGGCAGCGGCACCAAGAGCAAAAAAATAGTTCCTAAAGGTCCTGCATCTCACATACCGAGAGAAATAACTCTGATGGCTTCCTATAAGATCTGGAAATATACTGCTTTTCAGCAAGCAAAGGAAAAAAACCCAAGTAAGAGGACCGTCCACCGCTGGTCCTCTGTTTTTCTTCCTTTTACCGCAAAACCATAATCTTCTGTCACTGGGGGATTTATTTGCTTTAGTTTCTTGAACGCCAGTTTAGAGCCAATGGGGGCACGGGGCTTGATATATTATAGTAATACTTTTTCTTTCTCTCTTTCCTCATTTTATTTTTACTGTTTCTCCTTCTCTCCCCCATCGTCTTCTCCGAGCCTTATGCCCGCATTGGCAGAAGCACCCAGCGGAAATGATTCTCTTAACTTCTTCATTCTTAAACTTCTTTGGGGGCTGTTTTCAACATTCTTTTGAAGGTTCCATTTTTTTCTGCCGTTTTTCTTCTTTTTCTTAATTCTTTTTCCCCCCTCTGTGTGTAATAGAGCCTACCCGCACTGACTGATGCTCCCGAATTTTCTCTCTATTGCTTCCCAGGCATTGTTGGTGGCGCTTCCTTCAGAATGTAAAGTGCAGTGCCCGATGCGTGCTCATACTTTTCATTGCATCGGGCTAATTTATTGCAGAACCTTGTGCGCGAAGCTTGGGAAGGAGCAATGTGGGTCTTGTTCGTGGTCGTTTTTGAAAAGCAGTTGAATCCGGCCTTTTCATATTCGTTGTAAATGCAAGATGAGTTTTTAGTTTTAAGAACTAGTATCAGAAAGTATTGCAAAATGTTCAAATTTTATAGCTTAAAAAATATGTAGTATGTTTGTTTTCTCAATTTTGTGAACACACCTTTCTTGTCTAGAATTGAACCTTATTGAGAAAAGAATACCATACATCACATAAATATAGAATCTTATTTGAAAAAAGTATCAAAGTTTTTTCACCAGTCGATGGTCTCAGTGACGAACTATAATTACCATCTTAACAAGACCTGATTGCGTCATAAAAGCTAACGATGCAAAAGTGTTTTAGCCAGCTTTTATTTCCATTGATAAAATTCGTGACTTAAATTATGTATGAGTAAGATAGCAAATAAGAATACAAGTGTACTTAACCAGTTGTTCGGTATTACACATCTATGTTCTTGCGAGCAGGTGAAAAACAAATTTTGAATCTTCTGATATCCATATCTACAACTTTTGTCGTCAATGAAAATTAGTTCCTTCGTAGTAAATTTAGCATCGGTTTTTACTTGAAATACTAACTTTTAAAAATTTGTCCTCAAAATGCGTGCTATCATTTGTTTATTATAAACAATTTGGGGTCGCCGTGGCTCAGTGGGCTTGCCTACTGCGCAAACAACCTGCAAGTTGTAAATGGTGTATGTTCGATTTTTACCTGCGTGCACTCTTGTTTTCTGTGTGGTCAAATATGTGGCTCCTGCGCCATCAAACCCTGAAAACCAACCACACTCATTTCTGTAATGGCAAAGCTTTACTTGTGTGTGCATGTTAATTTACATGACACCCTCATAGGCCATCTTTATATGTGTACGGACATTGCAACTCCGAAGGTACCCAAGTGGTCCGCCCTACTGTTTTACCATAACCTGCCCTTCTGCATTTTGCTGTTCCCAATCCCTTTTGTTGTCTCGTGTTTGGCGTAACTTGGCCAAATATGGCCCTTGCACCATAAAACCCAACCCATAAGCACCTTGGCGCTATGCGCGCTCGAGATAACTTTCTTACTTGCCGCATCTTTGTCAACACCGTCCAGATGAAGCTAATGAACAACTCACAATAAAAGTCAAGAGAAAGTCTTGGAATAGGCTGGGGAGACACGCGTCCCCTAAGTGGGACGTTGGAGGGGACGCTTCTAATAAAGCTTTCACAAAAGAAAACAACTCTTGTAAACGGGGTTACATGCAAGGAGATCTCTCGCCAGCAACCAGCCGCAAGTCCCAGAGAGAAAGCATCCATCCACTGCAGATTTTATTCCGCGTTTTGTTTAAACAACTTAAAGCCCCACCAGACTCCAGTCATTAAGTTCATTTCAGGCTCCGAGCTATTTTATTACGATACCCTCACAGCTGACCCGAAACGAAACTCATTTTCCCACTCCCTTGCAGCATGGTCAGCCCCGACCCGGGCGTAATTTAATAACCATCCATTACAGTCTCTATTTTAGTTCCCACAATGAGGACATAGAGATAGAAACATCTCCATCCCCGTCCTGATCCCCGATTGTTTGCGTCTCATTTCGGAATCAGAAATGAAATAAAATAGAATTTCCCCCTTTGCCGACCATCTCCCCGGTGGATTCGCCCACCCCCCGGCAACCAGGGATGTCCTGATTAGCGGTTTTAAATGATTTAAATATTCACCATTCATATTGTTTACACAGTGAATGCATCATTCATTCCCCTCCGTGCCCCATTCGGGCCTATATTCCTATTGATCTGCGGTGATGCATTGAATAGGGAGGACAGTCGGTTCACAGATGAATGAAAATTCTAGGACGGTAGGAGGGATGGATGGATTCAATAGAAGATGAGTCATCTCTGGAGAGATGAGACGGGTGGTGGGGGTTATACACTATGGGTATACATCATTCTTCTCCGGTGCTTTCGGTGGGTTTAAAGTAAGGGTGGGTACTGCTGTCGGTTGGCCGGAACACTATTATACCCGTTGGAGAATGGGGAAGCATAGAAATTTGATTGGGATGGAAAAGTGGGGTCGTAAAGGGAATTTGGTTTGATGCTGCACTGCATATTATGTTGCTGGGTAAATAAATGTTCTTTTTGAAGCGAGAGTAAAGCACAAAGTTTCGTGTTTTGTACATTAACATACATTACAGTACCTGCAGCAAATAAAAAGGACATTCGTTTTAATGTAACGCACGCAGGTTTCAGCGATGATCTTGAACTAGCTCTGAAAGCACCACATTATGCCTAATTTCTTTTGATTGGAATTACAAAGTAAGGTCGTAAAGAGAATTTTTCGTTTGCCACAGTGCATATTATGTTGATGGTAAATAAACGTTCTTTTTGAAGCTAGTGCATAAAAAATTCCGAGTTTTGTATAAAACACAAATTGAGCTACCTGGATTTTTCTATACATTGTGTGTTCCTCTTCAGGAAATAAAAATGAGACATTTGTTTTAGTTTATAATACACCCAAGTTTCTGTGTCGATCTCGATATATACATACAAGTTCCACGGTTATCTACATATCATTCATACCCATTGGTTTGCCAGATTTTCCAACTTGCCCTTTGCGTGATCTTTCAGACACGACAGGAACCCACCTCAATAAGTTGCCCTGGCGTCATCTATATAAATAAGAATGGAGTGTTTGTTTGTACATTCAATATTTTCGACCCATTTCAAGTTTTCTATCCGTTTTGGACCCTTCTGATGCCGAATCCGCCTTTTTCTCGTTTGGTGTCTGTCCGTCTGTCTGTCTGTCTGTCTGTCTGTATGTTGTGCCCTATACACGTCCACGCGGTTTAAGATATTTTCATGGAAATTTGCATACAGTGAGTACTTATCATCATTTAGTGAGTGGAATTGGTTGCGAAAGTCTGTCTGTCCGTCTTTCTGTTCTATGCTCGATTTTGTGTTTGTGTGTTTGTGTAGGCATCACATGAATTATATTCCAGATATTTGATTGCAGTGTATTTTATTTTATACATTATCTATTAGTTTAGTGAATGCAATATTACACATTTCTTTATTGTTATATTTAGAAGAGTTTCATGCTAAAACACCTGAGTAAGTATACTTAAATCAGCCACAATTTGATAGTTTTCGAAAAATTGGAATGTAGTTTGAGTATTACGATTACTTTCCAGTAATGCTGAAAACCAATTATTTTTCAAAAAAAAATTTTATGGTGAAATTTTAGCTCTGATACTTTATTTATTTCGAGTCTTATTTTTATTCTTTGCGCAATGAAAACGATTTCCGAATTTTGGGACAGACGATATTTTTCAACGAAACGAGAATGAACAAGATCGCGCGAGCAGTGATATTTATTCTGGTTCTTTCGCTCTGAATTAATTTCACATTTCTAAATTTTGTGCACTTTTAGTTGTAAGTTGTGGCAACTGTGCGAGATCAAGAGATAAAATTGAATCACAAATTAATATCTTTAGAACAATTTTTTGCGACATCTTTTATTTTGTTTTATTTCGCTGTTTCCTGTTTTAAATATTTATTATTTTAATAAATGTGTTTTTCTTCTCATCACACGCAACAGCACCACAAAGTATTAGACTTAAAAATGTTAGGTAAGTCAGTATAAATTTTCAGTAAATTTTAAGTATAGTTATGCCATTATTGAAAGAATAATGCCGTTATTTAAAGAATAATGTCGTTATTGAAAGAATAGTAATGTTTAAAAATCCAAACTAGAACTTTTTCCAACATTAAAAAATTCGTTGTCATAATGACAGGAGAAGATTGCAAAATTTCACAATGTCGCATACCGGAGGCAAGAGTGCCACCAGTAAAAAAATATTGTTTTGTTGACTATGAGTGCGAGAGCACTCGCCGTAAATCGTAATTTTAATTAATTGAGTTGAATATGAAAAGAACGAAAGAAAGGGAATTCCAAATCTTCCTATAAATCGTCTTTTATAGTAGTAACTTTAGTATCACCTTTCGTCATTTTGTAGCATTGTCATACAGCAATTGTGCGATGTATGTGAAATGTATTACATGAATGGATATGCATGTGTAGGATTTGTGTCCAAAGTAAGTTGTAGAAAATATAAAGATGGCGAAAGGTGTTAAAATAAATTTTTTTTCTACAAAAAACGTAAGTCATTATATATTTTGATTATCTCTTCAATCTAGAGTAAACCAATTCAAACCGAGTAAGGTCGGGTATTTTGCTAGTAGAGAATAATATTGCTCAGAGAATAGCATTTTTTATTTCTGTTTCATGAAGATTGAGCTACCATACAGACTTATAATGGAAAGGTTGAGGGGTGTGGCGTATACAATTATATATACGCTACCCTACAATAATGGACCGGACGCTAGCGGATTTGCATAAAATCCGACAACTTGTTAAGGGGTGTTTTTCTTAGTAAGGCATGGGACCTTTTCTGGTAAATTGAACGCCGACGTCTACATGAACATTTTGGACAATCAGGTTCTTCTTACGCACTGGCAATTTGATGAAATAGACGAATGTTACTTCCTGGACGGCAACGTTCTATGTCATGTTGCAGCTTCTGTCAAGCAGTGGTAACAAGATATGGATGTAAAACGTCTTCCCTGGCCTGCTCAGAGTACCGACCTAAACTCCATAGAACATTTGTGGGACGAGTTAGAGCTACGCTAACGTACCAGAGAACCCCGTCCGAAATCGACAACTGAGCCTGCGATATTCTTGCAGCATGAATGGACACAAATACCCATAGCTGTGTATCAAAACCTTGTTGAGAGTATGCCCAGAAGGGTTGCTAGTGTAATTGGAGCACGTGGGGGACCATCCCCTTATTAAAGCATGTATTCTTTCTCGATCACATATTGCTGTCTGGTCCATTATTGTAGGGTAGTGTATATACTTTACGAGTTGAAGATATTCTTATGCAACTTTGCTATTTGGAACATTCGTTGAAAACATTAATTCTCTTTTTAAAAACGTTCTAAAATCGACATACCTGCTTTTGTTGAAAAATTGTATTCGATCAACTTTGTTTCGCCTTTACTGAAGACATTTTAATTTCAAAACTGTTATTTCACATACGGAATGGAATTTTATAGCAAAAAAAAAATGTTTCAACAATATCTTTAGTTCCCACAGTTTTTATTCTGCTTGAGCAGTTGATACAGAGCATTGCTCTGACTCAATTGCTTGTAAATCATTTAATTCGGTGGACGTGTTTTCTTACGTGTGTCTGTTTTGACCTTACAGGACAACAGCAGCAGCTGAGGGCGTTTGCCACAGCCTTCGGTCACCGCCCGCCTTACCTGGATCCCCGATTTCAAGACTTCAGAGACTGGGACTCCATTCGGAGGAAGACGGAGCACTGGATGGATCTGCCTCGAAGGATAGGTCACCCAACAGGTACTAACAACTTCACATGTTCTTCCTTGCATTCCTATCTTCAATTCGTTGTCGCAAGTCACGCAATCACTTAACTAAAAAGATACTTTGGATCCTGCGGGATTTTCAGTTCTAACAAACAAACTTGACGGAATGTGAAGATATTTAGTACACTTATACGACGGCTTATCACTTGGTAATTTGTAATTTTTTGATTAACGTCGTACTAGAGCAACACAACTATTGAGGATGGTCCGGGATCAATCCCCTAGGGCAGGGATTCCCAACCGGTGGTACGCGGCAGCATTTCAGGTGGTACGCAAGGATGATACGAGCGACCCAAATATTCTACTATGTTTGTTTAATTTTTCAGTATGTACTACCACGTTATAGGAAAAATGGGACTATATGAAATCAATTTTGTGATTAACGTTTTTATTACATTGTAAAAATGACGCTAACAGTAGCACATTATTTAAAGAGAAACTTTGTTGCTGATTATCTATTTCTATTCAATGGCTATCTCGACAAAATTAAGTTGATTTCTCTCCCTGTCAAATCTTTTTACGAAGAATTCCTTTTATTTTTACTTATGAGAAATACGCACGAGATAATTATTTGTTTTTAGACCTGTGTGAGTAAAAATAAAACTGTAAATTTCAACAATCGTTTTATTTTTTCCTTTATTAAAACATCATTAATGCGGAATACAAGTGCATTAATCATAAAATATGAAGCTTTCTTAGTATTTAATTGAAATAAAACAAGCCATTGGGCACTTTATGTCCCAAGGTTTTAGCATCCTCGATAGGGCAGTAGGCAGCACGTCATTCTCATAATCCCTCCTCTTGAATTATGGGAAGGTTGTGAGTTCGAACCTCACGCGGAGAGTTTCTGTTTGTGGTTGCCGAGGGGCTCAGTGGATTTGCCCACAGAGCAAGTCGTACGCGGTACAGGTTCGATTTTCCCTGATTGTTTCTATGTCATGTTCTATGTCAAATAAGACCTCCATTATATGTGTATGTGATTGTATTGCACTTAAAGTTTGGAATAGCTTGGCGAAATATAGCCAGATATCTGTTCCGGAAGCGATAGCAGTCTCCGAACGTTGGCGAAATAAAATTATCAACTGCAACCCGTATCATGTTTTTGCCTTTTACAACCTTAGTATCGTTCAATCAATTCGCACGCCTAAGGTCATTTGTCTTCTTCCTCACTACACATACAATATTGAATTTGTTTCCCATTAAGTTTGAAAATGGGGCAAAAGGATAGATCGATTGTTCAAGAGTATATAGCATTAACTTGAGTATTTTATCACCCGTCTCTATTGCCTATATCAAATCCTACATTACACATTTCCTTTAAAAAAGTTAATTCCATAATACCAAATTCTCTTATATACGTATATATGGAACTAAAACTTACGTTTTCTTGATAGGATCTTAATTTAAAATATTTGGTTAATCATTTCATATTCAATAGAATGTCTGATTTTCTTGTTTAGTGTGAGTACGATAGTAGAATGTTAAGTAGTTTTAGAAATATCTGTCGAGAATGTATTCGAAGAATCCATTTAAAATTCGCTCTTAATTCGCAAAAATGGCGCGTTTTAATACATCTTCACATTTGGATCTCAATGGCTCATCATGGAAAGGAATGATAGTGACTGACCTTCAAAAAGTTTTATCGACAACAGTAAAACTGACTTCTTTCGAGAAATTCATGATGCATAGATATGCAAGCGAATCTCCCACTTGACAACTCTGCAAAAATCCAATACGGTCATTCCTAAGCATTTACCCAAGACACACTGCCATCTTCGCTTTATAAATAGTTTCCATTCTCTACCTCAATTTCATGCACCAAACATCTATTAGGAGATCTGAAGGGATTTGGTCCATTAGCTCGATCTATGGATGCTCTCCAAACAAATCCGGACCGACTTCTATTTCTTATTAATATAACGATCTAACAACGTTCAAAGACTAAAAGAAGGAAATAAAATTAAAGGGAAATTATTAGACCCTATTCCCAGAACGCGTGCTTTGTGGCGATAGAATGGCCATCTCCCTGATGAGGTTTTTTCTCCCTGACAAAAACCCTCACATATAAATATATATTCAGTTCCTTCCGATGCTGCTTGGGAAACAGTTTTATTATTATTATTTTATTTTGTGACTAACTCGGGTTTTTTTTTATTACTCTTCCCTCCCTTATTCGAAGTCTCCGTCTTCAATTATTCCGGACTCCTAAAAAGTGATCATCAAAGGATCAATTGCACATTAAAGCTCTGCCCACGAAAACGAAGGGAACGGGTAAGGAGGGAAAGGCTGCAGCACACCCCCCAAAGAGATTATAAAAAAAGAGCATAAAAAAGTTTTTATTTATATTAAGGAGGGATCCCTACGTCTTTTATAGTGAGTTTTAGTTAACATTTTGTTTCCTTTTTTAATACATTTTTCTTTGCTTTGGTGTAGTTTTGCTTTTCTTCGCTGGAGTGTGTTGGGGCGTAATATGAGCATTATGGGTAACGAGATATCGAATTATCCAGTAACGGGGCAGAAATTTAATCAGAGATTTATTGAAGTTATGGATTTTCTTTTGCGGAGTGGGCACTGTCTTGATTCGGAAATCATACGCTCGGATTGATTTCAATTTTCTCGCCCGATGGTTGCGGTTTTCACTTGCCTTGAACTTCGAAGTCTGAACAAATTGCACTTTTCAAGGTAATCTTACATCTTCGCTTCCTCTTTATAAAATCATTACTTCTGTGGTGAGCATGATCATCACTGCATAAATTAACTTATAATACAGAAACACGTATCTATACCAAGAAGTACTGTCTTACTAAATTGCTGACTGACGGACGTGATTATGAGGACGTGCACTGTCAAATACAAGACTGACCGTGCTTCAAACAAATATCAGATACCACTCGATATTTCTCTACCATACATTCATTCCAACCGAAAAAAAACCAGTCATATATTGCATTAGAATCAAAGACATTTCGATCCAGAAACCAACAACTGAATCAACGATCAACAGTTGAATTATCGATATATTGCATTACACTTCCAAATTTTCTGTGATAATAGATATCACTCCTATCAGTTCAGTTTTCGTTGCCTGTCAGCCTTCTCTTGATAGGTGGCTGGTAAAGTAACACAGGGTCGTGTTTTAATCCACAGTCGCAATATTGTATTGCATGACCAAGCATATGGGAGTACCCCATGATCACATGATCACTGTTGAACTTTAAAGGAGACTATTGTGGTGAGCTTAGCTACCGCTACAAAAATAAATATTTATAGCAGTGCACCCTATCTCCGCCATGAAGTACTTTTGGGCAAAGTTGCACAACCCACTATCTGCTAAACTATCAAATGAATACGACTCATACGTTTAAAAATGTGGTGGTTACTAATCAATGCTCTTAAATGAAATGCAACATTAGTTTATGCGCTGCATAGATTTAAGCACTCATTTTCTCCTAAAATTAATCGAACAAACTCGTCACCTGTAATTTAACCGCTACCATCTTTTTCATATTGATTTTTATAAAAATCACGTTTTTGGAGTATAAGATAATTCCACGACATTTTTCGGTTCATTTGTATCTTAAATATTTAAAACAAATTTAGGACATAAAAGATGCAGATAAACGCAAAGTTATAAAATTATATTTTTAATAACATTTTAATGCTGATGTGTTTCAATTTCAATGAGAAAATCATTAAATTTAAGAGATGTTTTGTAATAAAGTCTCATTCGATAAAATTTTAATTTATAAGCTAAGAACCTTTGAATCGACGTACGATATGATTACCTCTTTGAGACCAGAATAAAAACTTGAAAAATTTACCTGTGTTGCCTATTATCATATATAATTATCATAGGTACTAACTGCTACTAAATATTGCGGTAAACATCGTATGAACTACAACCTGTACAAATAGCGTACTTTTTATTCTCTAACAGAATACAACCGACTTGAAAGCGTTTATATAAAACATATTCAATAATGCAGAGAAATATCTGTTTCCTCATTTTATTGTAGTTTTCCAGAGCTCCCTGATAACTATTTCTGAGTCATTTGTTCAGATATCTCGTTTTGATGTAAAGTCTACATATGCAATAAGTCATGCAAATTTTAAAAATTTCAACAAGTGAGTGCTAAATTGTTCATAAAACTAATAAGTGGATAATTATTTTTTGCACTATTTATTTATAAAATAGATCACACATTTATTTTCATTGATAAACTTATTTAAAACAAGAATTAAAACTTATTTAAAACAAGAATTTGGTTCAAGGTCTCCTCCCGAATGAATAGATATTAACTATAAGAGAAAAGACAAAGCAAAGATAAACTACTTGGAGAACTAGTTGTCCATCTTCAATTTATGACACGTTTCCCTTCCATTTAAATTCAAAACCAAATATTTAAATTTCATTCCACTTATATTTTTTGTACCCACTTTGTTCTTTAAAGGATGCATATCCCCAAAGTTATTACCCCGAATCGAACGGAAAAAAAGAAAGCATGGCGGTAAAAATTATTCCTGAAACTCATAAAAGTCATCCTGTCACCCAAGCCCTTCTAGTCCAGAAGATGTACCTGCGCTATCAGCCCAGCCACGAGCGAGCGGATACAAAATAAAGAAGAGGAATGAATGGGGGAGAGAAAGAACGCATCCCAGATAAATGGCGAATGTAATGAAGAAAAGGGACAAAGTGTCTGGAAACAAATGGCCTGTAACGGCGGATGCCAATTACACCTTTATAGCATACCAACCAGGGGGCGATACTTACCAGAGTCTTCTTGTTACCGATTCTCTGAGAGTTTTCTCTACAGTTTTTGTCCCGGAAAGAAAAATAAAGAGAAAGAAAACATAACATAAAAGGCAAGGAAAATGGCCAGGTTTCGTGGTCGTGAGGAGTGGATATTTATCACGGGACGGTTAACCACAAAGTAGAATTCTCCTGCCTTGGCGTAAATGCAAGTCTAAGGAGGAATATTGGCAAAACAATCATCTTTCACGCATCTTCCCTCTCTATGGCCCATTGTTCTTCGGGATGCCGTTTTTTTTTTGTTGAAGATTCCTCTTATTGCTCCGTTTTGGAGGGCTTTTTTCTATTTGGCTTATTTTCCCCGAAACCTGCCATTTTTGATAAATAGAAAGTTGTAAAGAATCTTTTAACTTTCATTTTTATTCAAAGTTTTTTTTTATGTGTTTTTTCATTTCCTTTTTCTTCCCACCTTTCTCTTTGGGGGGAATAAGGAGACTACGTGACTGTGATATGTGTCAAAACGAATCGAATGCATCGTGTTTCATTAAGTGAGCGTCATCTGAAAAACCCATTTTCAGTTTCCTATTCCACGCGTACAGGAAAAGTGAGTGTTGTCGAATGATATTGTGTTCTGGAAGGGTGAGAACTGTTAGGGGATCTTTTTACATGAATGGCATTTGTAAAATCTGATTTGGCTTGGTATTATTTGCCTTTGTACAACGACAAACACATTTAAGGGTCCATTCATTTTCAAATGACTGCAGTACTTCATTCATAATTCTGTTATACGTTCGAAATCGTCTGTAAAAATGGAATCTCTTTTTCACGGGATCAAGTGATGATTTGCTAAATACATATGATTATCGGTTTGAGTTATTCTGTCTTAAGTTCTTTTGTAAAAAAAAATACTCGTGCTCAGAGGACTCTGAAATTGCATGAAGGGTTAAGTTAAATGATTAAGAATATGTTTTCCTATTATTTTTAAGGGTTATTAAAGGATCAGCATATAAAAGATATGGTCCTTCTAATAGTGACATTATACAAGAACCTTGATTATCCGGGCTCCAATTAACTGAGTGTCCGTGTCATCTGAGCCAAATTTGATAGTGTTCGTTTTTTTTTTAAAGCTGTAACTAAAACTTTGAGCACGACTTGCCTTATAAGAGGCGAGAGGGTTCTTTGAAATAAAACCCTCAAAGGGTTTCAAGAGAATCCAAAAGGTACGCAACTCACACATCCAGATTTACTGCAAAATTATAACAAACACATATCGAGACAGAAATCCGAGTATTGATTATTCTTAATCTTGTTCTAATGAATCTTTCTGCATCATGTACTTTTTTTTCTATATTTTGTAAAGACTGTTTTATGTTACTATGTCTTTATTGTCCGATTTTCTTGTTATTCTGGAAGGATATTACCTTGGATAATCAAGATTAAAATAATATAAAGGTTTAGGCTCATAACTCACAGAGTTAAACATCTTGAGGATGCTTTTCCTATGTGATCACGAATTTCCATTAACAATATTTATTGCAATGAATTATTTCTTATTTCAGATGCTCTGTACTTCACAGACGGTCATTGGGGTCATCCTTATTCATCATATTTAGCATCTGCATCAGGTTTACCCGGTCCAGGGTTTCCAACATACCAGTTAGATGTGACACTAGCGGGAGTATCCCCATCGTCACAGGATTCCTGCTCTTCGTCAATACCAATCACAGGTAACTATTCATATTATTACTAGTATTCATGGCATGGCCATGTCAAGAGCATTACAAACCTTAGACAAGGCTGTACTAACTGTCAATTACAATGTAAGTGGTTATGAAATTTAAACATATTTAATGTAAAATCTTTAAAATTGTTGATATCTTTATTAAAAAAAACATTAAATGTAAGAATTTTATGATGCAAAGTGCAGGTTAATCTACAAGGATTTTTTTAACAATGCAAGACCGAAAACAGGCATTTCATAAAATACTTAACTACCCCACCAGTGGCGGAACGGTGAAATGCGTCGCTCTTATGAAACTGGTATACTTCAGTGTTGGGTTACCAGCTTGAATCTACCAAAAATCTGGTAAGCTGCTTAAAGCTCCTGGTTTCTTCAAGACTATGTGGGACAGCTTTTCCAAGGTTCCCCAGAAAAGTATGTCTCCGGGTTAACATTAAGGACTGGATTGGATATGGTTTTGTGGCATTGAGTCCTCTTGGCATATTATGCCAAACTCAAGAAGTTAACACTGAGACTACCTTGTTCTCTCCAACGGAATGCTTGAAGGACTATACGTCCCGAAGTTTCATTGGTGGCAATAAATACGTACATGATCATATGAGGAGAAATATGCGATCAGTAGTTAGAAATGAAATCACTATGAATCACGCAGTGATAAATTCACTGCAGAACCCTTGAACAACATCGTGGCTCAGTGGGTTTCTTCATTGTGTTAACTCGAATCTGCTACAGCTAGCAAGTTGTTTTCTCTTCTGTGCCGGTAAAAAGTTTATTGTGTGTATGTCCATTGATTGATATTGACTGTCGTGTTTGTCGTATTTTCAGGTCTCGGAGATCACGGCACAGTGGCAACAAGCACAAGTTCCTCCTTCACAACCCTCAGCGATCATTCAGCCGGCCTGGCGTTGAAAACAGACCCACTCATGGTATCCAGGTACAACAATGCGATGGCCGCGGCCGTTGCTGCCAATCCAGAACTTCGCCTCACCGACCGTCTCACCGAGCTACGACAGGGTCTTTCCAACGCTTCCGGCACCTCGCAGCAACCCAGCACCACAGTCTCCCTCTTACCTGGCACCACCGGCACGCCCCCATACCTCTCCGTCAGCCATCCAGGCTATGGAATACTCTCGTCTCATCCTTACTACAACAGCGGCGGTTGCACGGCGACGAGCGTGAGCGGTATGTACCTGAACCCACCGGTCGTGCCACCTTCGCTGATGTACCCACAACTATACACCAGCGTCGCCCACAACCAGCTACACCCCTCGGTACATATCCTCGGCGGCACTGCTGGAAGTGCCAACTCAGATCTGCTGCGGTCGCCAGAATCCCTGAGGAACGAGGATGAGACATTGCAGTCTAGTTCCAATCCAGCGTCGAGGGGGAGTTCCACGGGTAGCGCTGCCAGTATGAACGGCGTTCCGACGTCTATTAACAATCTCATGGCCCACACGGAGGCCATTCAGTCGGACTCGCCTAGGCATCAAACCCCGACAACATGCACGACGACGGCAAACGGTACCGAACTCTTTGGCACGACGTCGAATGGACATTCGGACACAACTTTGTGGAGACCGTACTGATCTCAAAATCTTCATTCGTTTCTTCAGCTCATGAAATGTCATCTTGATATGCTTACGGTGCACTGTTGAGCAGTGGTAGAAATTAGTGGGCCGTGGATGAAACAGACGCTTTGCGTTGTGTTCTGCATGTTGAGGGATGCTTGCACTTAAATAAGACAGTGGGGTTTGAAATCTTACACTTGCATTTCCCAGAAAAACTGTTTTTGACTCATCGTGCCCCACTGATTTCTTCACTCTCCCATATAAATTTTGTAATCCATACTTTTTTCTACTTAAAGTACAGAACTGATTTGAAATAGTTTCGACGGAAATTCATTCGCTTTTAAGAAAGCGTAACATAAAAACAGTCAGTGCATTTTCAGCTTTTTGTCTGCACACAAATTTTCTTCGTTAAATATGAGATATCTTATCTGTTTGAATGCTTTGAGTAATTTCAGTGTTCAACAGTAAAAAGAAAAGGATAAATATTATTTTCCAAACGAAGTGATTTTACATGAAATGGAAATTTAATCTTACGAAGCAACAAATACTTATTTCCTCAGACAAATCATGGAAATTGAAATCTATATAGAAATGTGCTTCGTATTTTTAATATAAAGATTGATTAGAATTCTATGAATTTTAAATTCACAGCTAAAATATGCTCAAGGCTCTATTTATTTGGTTCTGTAAAATTTACTTTTTATTTGCATCACTTTCTTGTATGATGTGTTAGCAGTTTGATATACATTTGTGTTCCTATATTTAAGTTCGAAATGTACCTACCTCGAAATCTAAGTCAGTTTAGTTTCCTCATAAGTCTTTATTTGGTGAAACGAAAGTTATCAGAGAAGTAATGTTTCTAAAGTTCCATTCCCTTCGTAGATATCGAGATGATACTTTCTGAGACTGACGGGGAAACCTAGAACTATCAGCTATATGAAGCTGAATGTGTTAATGAGCTTTTCTCAACGTGAATATTCCATGTTGCATGTGTACATATACGTCTACTGCAAGATTCAACTATTTGTAAATTGTGTAATAGAATCATGTGTGATATAATACGACGAAGCTGACGAGTATGATATTCGCTGCTATATTGTTCTTGTATGTAGATTTTGAATTTAAAAAAGAATAGCGAATATATGATCTATACAAAATGAGAAACTTATGTTTTAGTTCGATTAGATAGCACGGGAAAACCTTTTGCAAATTTGAAGTTTCGATATTGTGTGTATTTAGGTGCTAAAAGTTATTATTTTTGGCTAGAATGTAATTTAACTTCTTATACGTATATATTTTAAAATGTACGTTTCTTTCAGGGTTTATTAATTTCTTAAATTGATCCTCACAAAATTTCTCAAAGAAAATTTGAGGATTTGTGATGTGATCAATCAACAATCAAAATCCATTTACCATAATTTACAGTACACGTGCTTTTTCAGCTTGATAACTGAGAAAGATCTGACAAAAATTACTAACAGTTTGAGCTATTAATTTTTTCAAATGGTTAAGTTTTGAGAAAATGTATTGTTTTAAATAGGGCTGTTTCCTAGAAAGAAATCAATTTTAACAATTTGGTATTATTGGTAACTGAAAAGAACATCCAAATTGACTGACTACTAATTTTACATTTTAACTATTTTTTAAATAAAAAAAAACATTTGCGAGCTTTGTTCTGGCATAGACTCTGCAACTTTATTGCAATGCAAACAAATATTTTTCGTCTTGTAAGACACTGAATCTTTAGGTAGGCAGCATACACAATGAAATTCAGCAAAAGCCAAGGCCTTGGTGGACAGAAGTCCTCCAGCAATTAATTTTTCTTCGACATTGATAAAATAACGTAGCTATTTTGTTCCACGTGAGTTTCATTCAAAAGCTGTCTCAGCTTCATTTATCAAAAACGATAATTTTAATAACGTCAAAACAAATTTGCTTTCTTGAACTACATCCGCCGGAAAGGTTGATTTTTTTCCTTGTGTGCTGATGTCTGTAAATCTATGTGCATAGTACAACTGAACGACGGGAATTCTTGATTCAATCATGAGTGCCAACTTTCAGTATTTTGTAAAGATATTATATATACTAACATGAAAATAAATATTTCAAAGTACTGATGGAACTGTGTGTAGTTATTTTGTAAATGTTTATCTTCTGTCTTAGTCATAAGGCTTGACTTCTCGTCTATTCGCTTAGATACAGGGGCGTATTCTAGATGAATAACGTCTGGAGCTCTCCCTGAAATGTTTTATTTCAAAAATGCACATTGTAACTAGTTTATCCAGCGTAATACGAAGTTTATTTACTTATTAGCTGAATAACACGTTGCTCGGTTTTAAAATATGACAGCGACATTTCCCTGCGTTAACTCAAATACATAAACCCCTGTATGGTGTTTATTTGTCCATGTCCATATATTTCAGAAAAAACTTTAGATTTTAAATTTGGGGCTCCGAGGTGCAGTTTTAAGACTACCTGTATGTCAATTTTTCTGGCTACAGGGTTTCTTCTGGTAAACATGGGTGTCCGGACCCCGGGATACCCCAGCGATCTTTTTCTGTTTCGTCCCCACTATTCTATCCCCCAACCCTCTTTTTGTCTGAAGACAAGAAAGAAAAAGCCTATTTTTCTGCAGTGTTCCAAAGTTTAAGTGTACTAAATTGGATGTGGATTGATCAAATGGTGTAGATTTGTATAGAGAATATACACCGACTGCCTTCTTACACACACAGCTGTGTGTGTGTGTAAGAAGACAGTCGAGTCACGTGCTTATGATCGTTAAATTAGGAGACTTGTGGTAGCGTAAACAAAGCACTTTTACAACTGGCATCGTAAGCATGGAACTTGGAACAAAAGTGCTTTGTTTACGCTACCACCAGTAAGCACGTGACTCAACTGCTTTCTTCCAAAAGACGAACTATACAAGTAAAACATACGTCTATATTTGTATCATGTTTGTAAAACGTTATCTGAGATTAGACTTGCTCACTCTTAAAATTATTTTGCCTATTATTACTTGCCTAGATTAAATGATAATGTTTATATTCACTCTGTTAATTATTGAACGAGGAGTTGTGTACTTTTTTTAAGCTTAATCTTTTTAGTACTTAGCTTAGTGTGTTTTTAACTAATGCGTTATATTAGAGTTTACCATTGGAAGTATTGAAGAACACACACACAGTTTTTCTTTCGAAACAAAGGGAAAATATATCAAGCCATATATAAGTTATGAAACAAATCTCAAAAGAAATACATGTTTTTGGCAAAAGCACGAACAAATATTTTTCTAAAAGTTATTCGTTAAAACTAGTCTTAAGTTGGAATATTCAAAACTTGATTAAATAAATCTGGTTAGTTTGTGTTATAATTTAATGCAACTGAATCTTGTGTGATTCTTCTCAAACACTTTACTCGCATTACTTAAACTTGGGTACATCATCATTCAGCCAAAAAATGATTTACCCACAAGCTCATGAAGTGAATCGTCGGGGGGTCAAGAATACAAGTCGAATTAATGAGCCCTCAATCAATACGAGCACTTTTGGGTGCCAGAATATCAAATAAGATAATATTTTAACCTTCACAAACCTTACCTTAATTTTTATAGGTGTTGGGGTCGGACGATACCTGCCTAAAAAGGGTAAACTCAACAACATTAGATAAAATGTTGCTTGAATTTAACTTGCAGATTAGAGACCAAGAACTTAAGTCGAGTTAAGCATGTCCTCGAATTAAAAACCGCATCTTATTGCAGTTACCAACTGAATTAGTTTTCCCCCTTCGTCAGGAAATTTAGATTAAATTTAGGTAGGTATGTTTTAATTAACATCGGCACTGGAGTCAGGAAACTTAGAATTAGCATCGTTAATAAATTAATGATGAGGTTTAATATTATTCTATACTCGGCTATAATTTGATACAAAAAAAGCAATTTTTAAATCAATTTATCAAGCATTAAGAATATTTATAAATAGCCTTTTTTAAAGAATGATTAAGGGCAAGGCCTTACTTTCTGAATGAATTATGAAAGCAGGACATTTTTGTTTCAGTATAATTTTTTTAGTACAATTTACATAGTATCGCTTTTTACTTTACTACTAATTTTATTTAATACACTGCTCTCTCTGTGTGTCCATTGAAAATACGTCACAATGAAGAAAGCATTGAATAGTTTTGAAATTTGCACGATGCGTAAATTATGAAAGGATGTAAAAATGATTTGCACCTGCATAGTAAAATGCAAATCATGCACCAGTAACGCCACCTGTAAACAATGCAAATCATGTGCGAAAGTAACACTGCCTGTAAGCGATGTAAAAAGTGACAAGAGCTTGTTTTAATTGTTATAATTATTTTCTCGTTCCTGTGTATAGGAAGCCTATTATGCTTGGTCAAAATATACGGCAGTCATACGAGTACGTCTCTCAGTTTAAGAGGAATAATTGTGGCTTATACCTATACTGCGGATTACCGTTCCGAGAACCGAATGACTTGGGTTTATGCAAAATTCAGACCGTCACATGACGTTATGGTGTAGGGCGCCATTGGACATTCCCGTACCCGCCTACTAAGCATTGTAGAACACTCAAAAGCAACCGCTACAAGTTGTCCTCCATCTTCAAGGCTTGCCTGCGGCTAGTTTTCAACTGGACACAATGAGCGGCCGCATACGACATGAAACGTACAATTCCTCAAGGCCCGCATGTTCACCAGATCTGTCGCCCATTTACGACTGATGGATGAATGCCCTGACACACCACAGACTACCTGCGGTTAAACTAGATAAATTTTGTTAACGTGGAAGAAGCATGAACTGACGTACCTCAAATACACGTACCAAGCCTCTTTAACTGCCGCGACGTGTAACAGCCCAATTGTTGCCGGCTATACAAAATAATGATACTGATTCTTATCGTACCGCAAGTCGAACTGAACTGTAATTTCAATCCTTTCACCCTTGTTCCTTATTTTCATTTGTATAATAAACACAGGGGCTTTGATATCTCTTGTCCTTTTTTTAACTTTAGAGTTTACAAATCGTTAGATTTGGTTTGTTGTGCCGTCTTTTTATGAAACGCGAGGCCTAACTAGACCATATATCGGTGTGGAATTTTCGAAAACTAACAGTAATTTTAAAATAGAAACGAAATTCTCTGAACAATATTAAAAAAATTTTCATTTTAAAATTCATCTACAAGTTTCTGTGTTTGAAGATCGAAAGAAATTATATACGAGTTAAATACACTACTGGCTATCGTGTGTTAAACATTATTCCCCTGTAGTTCACCCACACAATTCACAGCTTTCAAATAAATTTTAACATCAATTAACGTACGAATATACAGTCAAGAATATTTCTAAAGAATGAAGTTATCTGCTTATCATAGGTTTTTAAAAACTCTAATGATCTGTTAAATCTCTCTTATATTACGTCTTGTTGCTGAGGCTATTCATATTGAAGCGAATTTTCATTTTCGCTGATCAAATTACGGAACTGTACGTAAAATAAGAAGCTTTTGATAAGAGACTTAAGGCTTCTGTTAATAAATTCTTGAGATTAATAGCAAAATTTAAGGTAGTTCTTTAACTGTTTTGATTTACCATTTTTGGTTGCTCGGTTCGCGGAAAACTAATTGATTACCGCTTGATAAACAAAGTAAAAACGGTTTCACATTGGTGCCATTTTTTAAAAAACCGTGTATGTTTTTAAAATGGGGTAAAGCCTGAAAATTAGCCAGCCCACTCCTATTAATCCTTATGGAGTAGACTCAAAATCGATATCCAGCTGACATTTAGCTAATTATTCTATCAAAACCGAGCTGAAGTCCATCGATCGCAGTTTTAGTTGTGCCCATTAAATTGCTCGACTCGGTTTTCCCACCCAAATTCTAAAATTTCACCCGAAAAAGAAAACTTACTTCCTAAGCGCACGGTCGCAGCCGCGAAGTCTGTGAAGTGGCTTGTCATTTAGTTGGCAAATGGAGTAACGTTATGTAAAGAAAAGAAAAAGGCATTAAAATGCAGACATAAGTTTCTGGCAACAGCGAGCAGCGTGATAAATCAGCCAGTGCCCTCTGGTGACCGTTTGGCGGTCTTCCACAGCGATAATTAGGTTACCCAGCTTACTCAGAGCCCGGCAATTAATTTTAGAGGGTATAGTAGATACACAAACTAAGTGGTCAACCATTAATTGCGAGCGTGTGGCATTGTTTTGGCTGTAAATAAAAAACGAGAATGGAACATTAGAAGAGCCGGGAAGGAAGAATAATAATAATAAACACTAAAAAAGAATACGGTTTGGAACTTTTATGCCGGGACAACAAAGCACGAGTAGGCTACGGGCGACCATTGTACTCCTGGCAATTACTCAATGAATTTTTTTCTCATCAGTCTTTTCCAAGCTGTGTGAGAAAATTAGTGCGTTCTTGAAAAAGTGGAGGAAGAATAGTGTAATTAAAGATAATTCTTAAAAGCCCGGGTGTTGGGAGAAAAGAAAAGTGGGGGAACTTTGAATTTATAATTTCTATTCTCTGGAGCTGTTTAATTTCGTTAGCAAGCTACTTAAGAACAGTAATCAAATTCGTGTAGAACAGCGGTATGTTCTTTGACGAATCCATTTCGCTTGGGGGTGAAACTGTAATTCATTTAGATGTTAAGACCCTGTGATTCTAAAATGGTGAATGCGTTTTGTAAAACATTTTCCTTTTAATTCGGGTGTTGCTGTCAAAATTAATTAAGGATCCTTAATTCTTAAAATTTTTGTTCTTAATTGCTACAAAATAAGAGGCTAAAAACGCTTTTAGTAAGTTACGTAAGACTTTCGTAACAGAGTTTTATGGGTGAAGATTATTACTTTTGATTTCTTTACGGACTTTGAAAATCAAGTTAATTGAATTCATTTTTATACACACGCGCGCTACCTGTTTCATTAAAATACGAATTTAATAAAATGACATTTTTCCTGATTTAAATAAATTAAAAGCCTCCAAGATTGAGTCTTAAAATACATTTGTTGAAATGGAGAAAATGCGTTTGAGACGGCAAATATTTATACGTGGTTTCATTCGAGCATGACATTTATAGAAACTTGGACATTTACTTTTCTATGAACTGCACACGTTCTGGTAGTGACAAATTACAAGGAGAAATTATAAGCAAAATTCGCTTTTTTTTCATATTGTTTATCAGAATTAATTACTATAGTCCGTACAATTAAAAAATCTCAACATGAAGTGGAGTATTGAGTGGTCTAAAATCACAGTATTTGTCAGTGGAGCCTTTGAATACTTAACGCTCGTTTTACTTAAATAAAAATTAATAAATCTTGTCTCACTACTAAATGCAAACCGTTATCGGGAAGACAATTTCTACAGGATGTAAATTAAAGACTAATTTTAATACTTGACCCTAACAACGACATCAACATTTTAGCTGTTTAGATTGTACCGTATCGACGAAAAAGTAAAACCACTTCCTGGTTAAAATACTTATATTAAGAAGAAATATTTACAGAATTGTACAGCTACAGTTTTATAATTAAAAACGACATCCATCACCGATACAATACAGCCTCCTTAAGGGTTAGGTACCTTTTAAATTAAAAAAAAAATGTATTATGATCTAATTTTAATACTCTGTTTCTTAGTAACGTTTTAAAATAAACCTGGTGTAAAATTTCACTCTAGAACGGAAGTTATGGTTAAAAGAGTGAAGCCCTTGATCAAACATTTAGAGCCAAATGGTTTGTTTACATTTTGTACTTCGTCAAAATCAGTAGTCACAAAAATGTAATTTGACTACGCTCTATATTGCTAAAGCCATCTCCATGTACATTATTTAATTAATTATATTTTTTATCTGGGAACAATGTATTTGACTTCTACTTTTAGTTTCATTTGTTTCCTTCCTTTAATGCGAAAGAATTTCACAAGCGAATTGTTTTTAACGACGATATCTCAAAACTGTGATTTTACCACTTGCGCGCAAGATTTCTCTGGAATGGTTGGTTAGAATTACATGAAATTTTAATTGATTATGTAAACCATATATATGTTTAAAATGACCAACTTTTTTGTCTATCCTGTTGAAAGTTTTTGAAAAAAACTTTAAAAAATAATTCAATTATTTTTTTTAAATACAAGAGTGTGTCATTGTAATTACATTAAATATTTTTAAGTATATAAAAAAATTCAGTTCAGAATAATAATTATTTTGCCCAGATTACTGCGCACAATGCACCATATAATATTCTAACAACAAAAACAATGCATTTCATTTTGGTCCAATTTACAATATATTTAAGGGGTAGTAATTTTTTTAAAATAGTTTACAAAAGATAAAGGTAGTTAAAATCTGCATACAAAATTTCATTTATGTAAATAATTTATTCATGGAGATATTAAAATTCGAAATGTAGTGAATTTTTTTTGCATATTTTGACATTTAAAAGGTACCTAAACCCTTAAGATCAAAGTTTCACAAATCGTCTGCGGCTAGCAAAAGCCTTTGTTCCAAAGTGTCTCTTCCCAGCCCGCCTCCTCCAGTCGTCACTTCCGCAGTCCGACCATGGGGTGGACTTGGTGAACGATTCCCGTTGTGAGCTTCCATGATTCTGGATGCTCTCATGACGTTACACGATAAATGACAAAAAGTCGGTGATAAAAGGGATTGCTAGAGCACAAATAAATTAAATTAAATTAAATTTTATTTGATAAAAACGTAATTAGGAATACTATACACACAACTAACTCATTACTGCAACTAATTTAAACTAGGTTTTAATTTAATTCATGTTTTCAGTTTCACTACGTCATATTAGTTTGTGAGATGCTAGATTCAAGGAGTTTTGTCCTAGTTCGACAATGGTTACAGTATGGTTCCAAACCCATCTATATCTTTGATATTGAGGGTGGGGGGGGGGGGGGAATCAGAGACCAACCCAAGAACGTTTATTGGGTGGCACACACACACAATTCATTGGCATCTATCGTTCTTCACAAACTACATTCCAATCCTATTATACTCTTGCTACCAGTTCAAGACAAATAAAAAAATGAAAATATTAAAAGAAATCCGACGACGATTTATATTTACATATCTTAAATTGAACTTCAATGAACTTGAATTTCGTACCGAAAAATCGCTAGTGTATACAGATAATACATGAGGCATTTTCAATGCAAACAAACTAGGTAAAAAGTGAAGTTTTTATTTCCGGTATCCAATTGCTCTCAAATGATACAGATCTAGGTTACCTCAAAATGTAGTCTATATCCATTTTGGCAACATTTGACGCTTAAGGGGGCTTACGACCTTTAAAACACTCTTGATAGAGTAGGAATAAGGTCAGTATCGAAGCTATGTCATTTTTTAAGTATTGCATAAAATGGAATACTTTTTTTTTCCATTATGCTCCTGCAATTTTAAGGTATAAAATACATTGTACAAACATGATTTAAATATTAGCAGGAGTTTTTGTGTCGGGCTCGTTAAGGTATAACTTCATTGTAAGTAAAGATTTGAGGAACAGTGCTGCGTGCAAGATTGCACATAAACTAATAGATGTATACAAATAAATTTTAGTGTATGTTATTATATATATATATATATATATATATATATATATATATATATATATATATATATATATATATATATATATATATATATATATATATATATATATATATATATATATATATGAGCAAAAAATGAAAAAATAAATAAAAATTAATATTTTTTATCAATTATGTTTCATGGAAGCAGTAAATATTATGATACGACAACAACAATGTCTTCCCCAAAATTCCAAAATAATAAATTTTTTCAATACTGTGGTTTTAAAACAAGCATGTAGGTTTAACGAATATGTGTACCAATTTTTGAACAAGTTGCTCAAATAGTACTTCAGATATCATGCGCTCAATCAGAGATTTTTCTTAAAAAAACAGCCGTAAAAATAAAATTTTGGTTACAGAAGCCCTTTTTTTTTCTCAGTGTACCTTTCGATTTTCTTTCATATCTCTGGTATTTATTTGAATTTTGTCATGCGGTTGGTGGCAAAATGATCAGAAATGTATGTACTTATATATATATATATATATATATATATATATATATATATTTGAAAAATCGAATTTTTGGAAGGTTTAAAGGTCGTAAGCCCCCTTTAATCTAATTGGTGCTGACCTATCATTTATCATTAGAATTCATTTTTTGAAATTTTTACTGACGAAGTGGTGAAAGCGTATTTGGAAAAACAAGCCAACTGGCGTCACACTAACAATACGATCAGAAAAACACTCTCCGCTGCAGAAACATTCCACAACACTTGCAGAAAACGCCTCTCATACATATCCCAAACACAGAAATGCAAACGAGCGGTTACTAAGTCAGTTGCCAAGGGAATCAGACGCTCATTCTTACTTAGGCCCGGTGCACACATTCGGTTTTTCAACGTGCAGCACCGAAGCCAGACTATGCACACATAATCGTGAAAAGACGCAAGTACTCATTTAGCGCCATTTGAGATAAATATTCTATCGAAGAAAACGTGTTTATTTCGCTTACTTGGTGTAAAGAAGTGTAATTTGAAACGAAATTGACGTTACTGGATACAACCATTTATTAATTATTATTTATATTCCATTTATTTATGAAAACAAGGTACATCAGACCGGATAAGCTTATGCGGCGCCGTGGGGAACTGCGGTACAATTTGCACGCAAGTTGGATGTGCATCGCAGCAGCGGCGTCGGAGGAATGTGTTCACTACTACATTGGATCTGATGTATCTCAGACCGCAGTTGTGGAGCCGCTGTAGCTCAGTCAGTAGAGCGTCGGGCTCGCATCGGAAGGGTTGTGGGTTCTGTCCTTGCAATTCTGATGGTTGCGAGATCGGCGCTTCGACCTGGCTAAAGACCGTCGTGTTCGCTAATGGTGGCTGGGGCACGTTAAATAGGTCGTGGTCACAAAGTCCCCCATGTTCCCATACCAAATCAATACCTCTGGGGGTACCTGATCAGGGGGTTATCGGCCTCTGATTGGCATCTTAATTACGATATGTGTGAGTGAATGGATGTGTGAAAGGGATCTTCCTGTAAAAACGGATGTATCATGCATGAAGAAGTTCAACCCTCCAGGGCAATGGCACCCTCAATTGGGTGTATTGGGTGTGCGGGCCATATATGGCCCACACGACAACAACAACCGCACTTGTGTTGTGTTGTGGCAGCAGCGCCGCACGTTGAAAAACCGGATGTGTGCACCGGGCCTAAGAAGTAACTTAATTTAAAAAATTAATTAAAAGGCATATTCATCTGGTGACTAATTTAATTACTGAATTACAAATTTGATTTTCCCCATTAAAACTTGATATATTCGAAAATTTGATATGTTCGACCTACCCTAGTGTGTGCGTTCTTCAAAGAGATGCGTTTGTGAGATTTTCGCAAAAATTCAGGATCAAATGAGGAAACCAAAGAGTGGTATTTTGTTCTGTTCCATAGTAAAAATGTCTATCTTGTGTTTATTGATAATTTTATATCGGTTTCTGGAGGAATTAATTGTTATACCTATAAGCACTCTGCATTAAAGACATACAAATTTTTAGACTTTCTTCTTAAATTACGTTGACTAGTGACATGGCTGTTACAATTTAGCATGTTGAAAAACCGGATGTCTGCACCAGGCCTTAATCTTTCATTCGTACGGCTTAAGTGACCCCAACGAGTGATTAATAAAGGAATTATAAAACATAACATCTGCTTCTTTGCACTTTTTGAAAGTCCTTTAGTGTTGATTTGATCCTACTATTGTTTTGTATTTATTTATTCTCCATATATCAATACTTTTAGTATTGATCTGAAAAGTAATCAAATGTCCAGTACAGAGTAAAATCGGCTGTCGTATAGAGACGACGAAAAGCAATCTAAAGAGGACCCATTCCGAATCTTTCTTGGGAAAGTAAGTGTCCGACAGTGGACACCTGACTTTAAACCGTGTTAAACAATACTTTGCTCTTACGGCCTAAACTTTACTTCGGAGCTATTTATTTTATTTTATGAAGTGTGAGTGCATGTAGGGAGGTCTGCACCCAGATGCTCCCAGTAGGGACCACAAACAGCTCAACGACATCCCATTGGCTGCAGCTGTCAATGGGGTCCCCTTTTTCACCCTCCGTTTCTAAACACTAACTTTTGTACTTTATAGGGTGAAAAGAAGTCCCAGAGAGAACCTACCTATGTGATGTGGACAGAGGGGCACGCTGGGGGTCGGATATAAAGTTACTGTTTATTAAAACGCCTGTGATACTCGCTTGGGGAGACCTGAGTTTCTTAAAAGTGGAATAGGGTACAAGGCAGCTTTGTGAGTATGGTACATTAAGAAACAGGCTGTTAGAGTGTTTGGAATTAGTTTCAAATTGCTCGTCAGGAATTGATTTTAAATTAATGTTGATTATTCGTTGATATCGGAATTGAAAAATGCTGATAGAAAAATAAAACCGTAAAAACGTAATTGTCATATTTAGTTTTTGATTTTAGGCCCGGTGCACACATCCGGTTTTTCAACGTGCGGCACCACTGCGGCACCGAAGCCCAACTATGCACACATAACCGTGAAATGACGCACGAACTCATTTCGTGCCATTTGCGATAATTATTCTATCGAAGAAAACGTGTTTATTTCGCTTACTTGGTGCAAAAAAAGTATATTTTGAAAGAAAATAGACGTTACTGGATACAACCATTTATTAATTATTATTTATATTAAATTTGTTTATGAAAACAAGGTACTTCAGACCGGATACTCATGTGCGGCGACCGTGCGGAACTGCGGTACAAATTGCACGCAAGTTGGACGTGCGTCTCCCCAGCGGCGCTGGAGGCATGTGTGCACTACTCCATTAGATCTAATGTATCTCTGACCGCACTTGCGTTGCGGCAGCTGCGACGCACGTTGAAAAACTGGATGTGTGCACCGGGCCTAACTGTCAGTAGATGTCGAAGTTCGATTCCTTCCTGTATATATTTATCTTTACTATATCAGTAAAACATTCTTTGTGTGTGGTTGTACATTAATTGACACTATCTGTCTTATGTTTGTCGCAGCTTGGCCAAGGCTCTTGTGCCATACAAATAAAGGCAACCAACCGTTTTTGATTTATACGGTTTTTACAATTCTAAGAAAAACCTATATATCAGTTAAAAAGTCATTCGAATTTTTATTTTTATTTATTTTAAAAGAGTGGTAGCTTGACCATCTTCCTAATTTATCAATTGGACAGAGAGCAAACTTCTATATCATGCATTGTAACAACTTTATAAATGTCTTCATGTCTCAAAAATCACTTGACACAAGCATAAGTCCCTCAATGATACATGCATGCATGTCACTCTCCGGCAAGGCACACTTTTACGTCAATTAAGGCATGTCATATACTCAAATAATTTAATTCTAAATTGTATCAGCCATGTCACTAGTCAACGTAATTTAAGAAGAAAGTTTTCCTCTCTTCTAAAAATTTGTATGCCTTTAATGCAGAGTGTTTATAGGCATATCAATTAATTCCTCCAGAAACCGATACCAAATTATTACCAAACACAAGATAGGCATTTTTACTTTTCTTTTAGGCAGGACAAAATCGCACTCTCTGGTTTTCTCATTTGATCCTGAACTTTTTGCGAAAATCTCCCAAACGCATCTCTTTGAAGAACGCACATACTAGGGTGGGCCGGAGATATCAAATTTTCAAAGTTATAAGTTCTAATAGTGAAAATCAAAGTGGTAGTTCACACCAGATGAATATGTCTTTTAATTTTTTTCTGAAAATGAAGTTACATCTTAGTAGAGAGATGCGGCGGTTAAAGTTCTCAAATTCTGGCATTTTATCTTTCTTCACTCGTCACCGTTTGAACTCAATCAAAGTTTTCTCACACAAGCAGAGTTAAAGTGACTTAAAAGAATGGGTTTCCTTCGTAGAAACTCCAAGAATATTTAAGGATGTCAATTCATGCCAAAACGTTAAAACTAAACCTATCCCAATTTACGAACAAATGTCTACATAACGAGTTTGCATAAGGACGACCAAGCAGGACTAATAACTCATCTATATATAAGCTTCTATAATTATATATATAGTATCATTCAAGATATACTATTTGGTGAGGAATAAACAAAGCGAGATTTCTCAGAAAATAAGGAAGAAGGCAGGCAGCATCTTCGATACAATGGTATTGATGGGGAATTGAAAACAGGGTAGAAAATTGCATAAATTCGTCATTTGTCCATCTAGGTCATTCTACGACAAACTCTGGTCATTTTTACGGAAATTGCGCTGTTTTGTCAATTATTTGACACGAATTGGACTTTTTAAAGTGTCGTAGGAGTTTCTACGAGTTAAAATCAATCTTTTTGGTCACTTTGGCATTGTTTGAATGAGAAAACTCTTCGCTGGAGCGAGTTCAGATGGTGTCAACCGGGAAAGCCAAAAAGCCATTATTTTAGAGCTTTAAGTCTCATCATGATTCGAATTGAATTGAATCGAATTGAATCATCATTTCGAAGCTGAGGTGGACTATCAAATTTTTTTTACTATTAGAATTTTATCCGGCGACCTACACTATTAGAATTTTATTCGACCCTTGATTCGGCCCCCATCATTGCAATTAATAGAATCCAAACCTTCTTTGTGCATCCTCAAGTCTTAACCAAAATCTCACAAACGTATATCTGTGAAGTAAGCTCATTCTCGAAGTTAATAGAATCCAAACCTCATCTATCCCCTTTAGAATACGCTCAGGGTTGGAGACGATCCCCCCAAATTTGGGTACTTCCTTTGTGTGGCCAGGAATAGGGAAAGAGGAGAGTGAGAAGCAAACGATCACCCAGAGTGGCTCGCTTTTCTCTCCCTTTCTCTGTACCAGTCTGCAGTCGGTGGTTGTGTTCTGGGAAAGCAGACAGAACCGCACACCCCTACCTCGAAGGGGAACTTTTTTCGAAACTTTTTTTAGGAGAATCGTGGCATATAAAGAGACGAATACTTGATATTTATTGTGTATAGTACAGTTTTATTTTGCGCCTCAAACCAGCAGGAAAGCAAGTAAAGCGGATCGTTTACAGTAGAAATTTTTTCAACCAGTCCAAGTATATAAGAAAATTTAAGGATTTTAATTTCAATTTTTATACGCTTTTATTAATACCTGCATACTTTATAATTTATAGTTTTTAATACAGTTATAACTTAAAAGTTACATCTTTCAAATATACTTATTTATTAAAACAACTTTTAATAATTAATCATAATTGTTGACTTTAAAATATGTTAAATTTTTTAACATTTTATTTACAGTTCATGGGTTTTATTTTAATTAATTTTATTACCAGGTCGTATAAACCAATTGTAGGTCTGTATATGACAGTTAAGACGATGTTTTTGAGTGATTAAAAATTATCAACTCTGTTAATCTTCTGTGAGCTCTCGAGTATATAGCAGCCTTTTCAGTCTCAAAACCTAATAGCTCATGTCGAATTTTCCACATAGCCAGTCCGCCTATGAAAGCAAATGTGTAGAATATGTGTAGGAAGCAAATGTGAAGTTAATTTTTTGTTAGAATAAAGAAAAATGATGTGTGATACACATATGTGGTTAAATGTAATTTTACAAATAGTGGTGTTGTACCACTATTTAAATAATACCTTCCTTCCTGCAGTGCAAAATATAGTACGAATAAAAATAAATCGATGTATTTATAATAATTTTATATTTTATAGAATTGACATCTACTCTAATAAACAATTGGTACAGCTTCAGTCTACGTTTATTGCTGTGGCAACGGCCTTGGCGCTTTTTTTTTTTTGGCGCACTTCTTAAGTTGCCGCCAAGGAAAGAATTATTTCAAATGAACCAATGAAATCAAACGACAGTTTAATGGACCTTGAAAGAACTTTCTAGAATATTCGAAATGAAAATTTAAACTTTTCGCTTGTCGAGATTGCCATAAAATCCACAATAATTGTAACACAGACGGGTTGCATTAACCTGTCATTACTCGCTACGAGAAGTGCGCCAAAAAAAAAAAAAAAAACGCCTATACAGTTGCCACTGCTATAAACGTAAACTGAAGCTGTACCAAACAATTTAAATTAATTTGCTTACAAAGAAAAAAAATTGTATACTCTTAACATATTGTATTTATTCAATGTCTTGTTATGCATGCATAATTTTTCGTATTTACCAAACCTAAAGGTCTTATAAATGATCAAAGAAAAAATCTATTAATTGATAATGATAAATAAATAAAAGTTACTCGATTTATTTTGATATATTTTAAAAGAAATTTTATTTACTAGTCTTCCAAGTTTATATCACCAGAGGTAGATGTTAGTAAATGAATTTTGTATTGCCATTAGGAATTACTTAAAACAATGCTACCAAAATTTACTTAAAACAATGTTACCAGGGACTAAATTGTTAAGTAAAATAAAACAGACTAGGAAAAATTGACAAATATTACTGAAAAAAATAAAAAAAAAGAAAGCAGAGGGGGAAAAAAGTTCATTTCTCTCATTAAATCATCGAACTCAAGTGGAAGAGTCAATTAAAAGGAAAGCTTAATGAGATTCTTGTACCCTAATTGTCTTCAGTAATAAAATTTTCGAATTAATACGGTAGCAAGTTTAGGAAACTTTTATGATTTCGTAATAAAAATGAATTTTTCGTGTAGTTATATGTAGAGCTATGCATAGAAAAAAAAGCGTGTAGTAGCTATGCATAGAAAAAAAGTAGCACTAAGCAGAAATGTAGAAAATTTGTCTTTACATTTTAGTAAGATTTATTTATTACGAAAATATAGTCAACTAAAAATTGTTGTTTATTTCATTTTGTGCAAGAAAAAATTACGAATTTTAATTGAATATTTATTGATTTTGTAAACTTAGAATTTTTGTTATAAACTTTTGAAAATTCCGAATTTTAGTTTGGTAATGGAAAAGACTCAAAGATTGAAGTACTAGAGTTTAATATGAGGACTTAAACAAAATATATACACAAAAACCACTAGCATAACAAATAAATATTTTATCGAGGATTACTTAGTATTCGATGTTTTAAGTCAGAACTGATGTTTCTTTTAGTTTCAAAGTTACACAGAAATTCCTCAGAAAGCAGAGGTTTATTGCTCTGCAATCCACCGCGTCTGTCGCTATTCTTCTACACATTAACATTTTTACAGCCGATTTCGTAGTTCATTCGCAACAGTTTAGAATATTTGTAGATTTTTAATATGTCCAATTCTTATTAGGAACATATAAGAATCAGTCTTTTCTACCATTTTGACATAAAATAGAAGCACACAATTCGAATATCAGCATCAGCGGAACGAAAATTTCGTGAGACCACTGAATATGAAGCATATCTGATTAATGTAGGGGTTGCCTCCTGCTGGAAATGTTTGAAAGAATCCTATAGATTAGTTTCACTGCTAGAGTACTTAGAATTTCGGCAGGGAAGTTGTGCAGACCAAGGAAGGTGGTTAAGTAATTGAATGTACGTCATACAATAGAGGCACAACGGGTTATCGGCGATGGTCCGGGAACATTACCGAAGAGTAAGATCCGATGATAACGCTTCGTAATTTTGAAACATCAGACCATGGAAGGAAATGAAAGAAACTATATGTTCTTACCCCACTAACAGTATTATCACATTGAAAATTAGAAACATAGTCTGTGGTGTGAATTTTCCTCATCACGGGACAGGTGCAATCCTATGGAATAGCAATGGAAAGTACTTTTTAAACTATATCAAAGGTAAGTTTAAGTAAATAAGAGTGTAAAGTGTCTGGGTAAGTGGGGGTCAAAACATGAAATTGAAAAAAAAATACTGGGACATAAAGTAGTAATTGCTTTAATAAGAACCAATTTTGGGTTTGCATTTGACCGCGCTACTGAAATTATTTCGTTTCAAAAATATTTATTTGCATAACTGTTAAATAAAGCCTAACTTTATTTTATGCAGTCCAAGCAGTTTTATTTATACAGCAATGACCTTTGTCTCTGTAATAGACTGGAAAAATAATCAGTGTTTGTATTGTAAAAGCGGTGCAACGTTAGCACTCACTTAACTCTCATTGTCTCAAGCGATCACAGAACATTTGATTAACCATAATAAATCCCAGAATAGAACCACGGACAATAGAAGGAGCCCTTAGAGCGACCCCCTTGGCTACTCCCCGGCATCTAATAACATTCTAAATCAATAAATACTATTATATACATTAAAGAAACAGCGCAAGATAGAACGAAAGAACTCGAGATCCATTTGAGCAATCTGCTTCTATCGAATGTGTAACGTACCTTATATATCGCTAACTCAGTGTGTATTTGTACTTACTAAAGAAGGTAGCTATAGATTTCGAGCATTGGAAACTTTTCTTTCCTTCACATAACCCACCTACACTCGTACACCCAGCCTTAGGCGCAGGCGAAAAGCTGTCCGTTCACAAACTTTCCTCGAGATTTTCAAGGGGCTCAAGAAAATTTTTATCGAAAGAATGCAGGCTAAATAACTTCCAGCACACAAAGAAAGCGAAAAAAAAAAAAACGCTTCTCTCCATCCTGCAAAATATCTCCCATAACTGACTACAAAAAGCGAACCCCCAACCTTCGCAAGAACATACGGATAAATATAAATATATATATTTAAAAATACAAACACACGCAAAACTAAATAAAAAAAAAGAATCTCCTCGGAATCGGTTCGGACCTACAGCAGTGGAAATACTAAAAGAGAGAGAGAGAAGAAAATAATAATAATAATAATAATATAAACTTTTCCGGAATGGCAACAGTAATGCGTCTGCGCCGAGTGGAAACCTACTGATAGAAGGCCGGAGGGCTTCGGTCAGGGATTTTATGTCTAGGCGTCTTTTCCCTTTTCTCCCTAAATCCTCGGGAAATGAAGACCACCTGTAAATCCCTTTTGAGGGTAGCCAAGTCCCCGTGCAATGTGTAAGGACGGACGGAGGAGAAGGGATTAGACTTTGGGGCTACGGCAGGGGCGGCGGAGGGCTGAGTGTCGCCGCCCCGGGTGGGGTGGGCACCCCCGGCCGAGGGATCAGGTGGTGAGGCAGCAGGGTTTCAGCTGCTGGATCCTCTCGCATCAACTGGGTGGCGGTGGGTGGGTTGCCTTATTTGGCTTTTCAGCACTGTTTTCTAAGACGGACGGTAAACGCGGCAATTGAGGGAGGATTTTCGAGGAGGCTGTAATTCATAACTGATAATGTGAGGAAATTCAAAGCGGCGATTAACAGATGTTTGTATGCGAGAGTTGTTTCTCCTTCGAGTGACCGAGTCGCTTTTAACTGTTGGGTTGCTTGCGGAGTAAAAAGGAGAACGACGAGTTCAGTGCAAGATAGTTGTTACAACAGTACTATGCGAATGTTACATTGGAGTCTCTGTGCCAATTTATTTATTAAGGTATAAATATGATGAATTGAGAAAAGATTTTTTTTTTAATATTGTGGCCTTCAAAAAGATTTAGCTCCATCCATAAAATCTTTGTTTAATTTAATTATTTCTGGATCGTTACTATCAAATTATGTGAACATCATTGTATCAGTCAGCATTTGTGCATTTTGTTGCCATTTGTCAGTCTATTAATATTCCCTTGTTTTAAGGTACCAGTATACGTTGGAACTTTTTTTTTTTAATTTTGGAGCCAGACTAACAAAAATTTTTATACTTCATAAGTGTTAGAAAACTAACATATCTGCACAAAAAAAAAATTTGAAATTGGTCATATTAAATTAATTAATTAAAATTTAATAAGCTAATTCTAATAATAGGCTAGGGTCTTACGGTACCGATCATAACTCATTTTATAATTTATTTATAATTTCAATTTTAATTGCAAATGAAAGCAACTGATATGGTGCAGATACACTACTATAATTGTACATCTAAAACAAATAGCTTTTTAATAAGAAATTTTTGTTTGGAAGTATTTAAAAATCAACACTTTTCACAACAACAATAAGATTCAAAATTAAATTAAAAATCAATTATTTCACTAGCATATTTGATTATAGTAGTCTCTGCTCTGCATTATGCACTTTTAATTGCATTAAAAATTATTTAAATCGATTAATTCAAACTGAAGTTATCACAGGTGGAATAATGTCTTACACTGGCAAAAACTAGTTCTTCAGAAATCTCTTATTTAGTTCTTAGAAATTTCTTATTGCCATTCGGCAACATGTGAAATCGTCAAAATTATTCTAAAATAATTAAATGTTGGAATTATAGCTAATATTTGATTCATACCACATCAATATTTTAGTTAGGCCTAACGCGAACGGAAAACGAAACCAAAATTTTTCACTGGACTTTATTTAAAAAGTATCTTGAATTTCGTAACAAACATGGTATCATTTTGAAGCTAATGAGTTGGAGAATATTTTAGAATAAAAAAACAAAAATGCACAATTTCACCGAATTTCGTGATTTTTAATGTCTACTGGTACCTTAAGTTGTACATACCGTTTATCAGCATATTGTTTGCTGTGTATTTTTAAGTAAGGAAATTGGGCAAAAGTCTTGAGTATTATAAATTTCGTTCATAGAATTAATAAGTAATTACTTGTAAATTTAAATTTGGATTTTAAAATCTTGTAGATTTTTGCTGTGATAAACAACTATCTCGGTTTTAAATTTGCATCTTGGCATTTGGTAGATGGTGAAGTTGAATTGACTTTGCACTGCAACAGAATAGGCCATATCTTAGCATTTGAAAATGAACCTTTTCTTCTTCTTTGCCATGTCACCTGTTCCTAAAATTTAAATTTAGAACTTGTTGGTTTCTTTCGAGTTTTATGGCGCAGCGGCAATATATCAACCAAGCTGTGCCAAACACAAGGTAAACAACATATTGAGGAAAGAAGAAAATGCGCAAAAGCAGAATGGTAAGCGTGGGTATAAATGAAAAAGAGGAAAGATCACACTGGGTAGCTCGGAGTTATGAAGTCCTTACACACCTGAAGAAGATTACTTGAGGGCTTTAAATTTAGAACTATAATAAACTGTTAGAACTTGTGTTATGAAGATAGTTACAAAGGTTATTGTCAATATGAAATAATTTTTAAAAACAAATTTTAGAATAATTCAAAATATAACCTAATTACCAATTTATTGAGTACCACGTATTTCATGGTAAGAAGGTCGTAGCACTTTTAATCATGGATATTTACTACACGAGGCGTACGCATTCTAACTACGTGAATTTCAATTGATGTTATCACAACCATATTAGCAAATTATAATGTTCACATTCTAAAATTCAGACATATGATTCAGCTGCTGTGCGCTTTAAAACTGGATAATTTTTAAACTTTAAGTTTCACTTCGTCTTCAGGGTTATTTTATGTAACCGACAGATACTTTAGAAAACACAAATTGGCACATACTGGAGTTTTCTAGATCGTATTATATGACTAGAGTACAGAGCCCATCTCGCTTATTCCTAATGGAAAACTGGAGGGAAATTTAAACAAGATGATTGAAAATAGATTATATAACAATGCACTGCATATTTAAAAAAATAACTAAGAAATTAAAGTGTTGGGACCGTAAATCTATTTTTGAGCTGAGTAATGATTAAATGATCAATGACTGAAAGATCACTAGTGACATTAAAATATATTTTCATTTCTACATTATTTCAATTATTTTTTTTATAAATCTATAACTTATTTTTGTTGTTGTTTTGAATGAACAAAGAAATTTAAACTTCACACCGAACGAAAAAGATATTGAATAGGCATTTTTTAAAGATATAGAAATAGACTACATTATTGAATCATATTTAACAAGAGTTCAAATAGTATTTGAACACACATGTAACAAACAGCAAACTGTATTTTAAAAATTAATAAATTGTTCCAAAGCATTTCGAACAAAAGATTATCAAACTTCGATATAAGCCCTGCACAAACCGATCCCTCCAAATGGGGTTCCACATACCCAACAAAAGGGTATTTATTATGAATGGAATTGGGAAAAGATGTATTTGCTATCAAATGCTTTGTCCTTAAATTACTTAGCAACACGCTTAAACGAATGTTTTTACTAATATATCGCACCCCGGCAAGAAAACTGACACAACTCAAAAAATAAAAATTTTGATGTTATATCATTGAAAAATATGCATGAGGTGCCCCAGCGTGTTATATTACTATTCTATAAGATATAATAGAATTTAAAAACATAAATACTTACCGAAAGTTAAAAAAAAGCTTATGCTATTTCAATATAAGTTTTACAGTATCCTTTAAGTTGATGTTTCTCAAATTCTGAAATTTTTAGTTGTGTCACTTTTCTTCCCGGGGAGCGATATGTTTTCTGTTTCCTACTTCTCAATTTACTTCATTCCAAAATGCGTCATTTACACATTTTCTTTCTTTTAATATTTGTTGGGCTCTTCCGAGATTGATTTCATTGAGCCCTTCACTTTATAATGCCGGCCATGCATCCATACACTTCGTTATGAAGATATTTTAAAAGCAAATAACAGTAAAAATATTTTATAATTTAATGGTAACATTAAATTATTTTATAATCTAATGGTAACATTAAATTATTTTATAATTTAATGGTAACATTAAATTATTTTTTAATTAATGGTAACATTAAATTATTTTATAATTTAATGGTAACATTAAATTATTTTTTAATTAATGGTAACATTAAATTATTTTATAATTTAATGGTAACATTAAATTATTTTATAATTTAACTGTATTTTGCTACGACATGAACTTATTCTGAAACTAAATGTTAAAAAAGTGAAAAACAGACGTGGATTGCGCGTGTCAGGTGAATTGAATTCAAATGACTGTTCAATGTGAAGGTAAAAAAAATATTCTCGATAAGTTCATGCTATAATTTCGTTGGAAAACTCAAACACCTTTCCAGCAAAGGAGAACCGACTATCCAACATTCTGGTGTTTGAGGGAAAAGCAATAAAGATTTCCCCCCAACTGTGTTTCCTACATTAACAAAAGCAGTAAGTAAGCGATAAATAGCAAATCGCTCTAAAACATTCTCCTTCACGGACACGTGAAAGTACTGCATCACGAACTCTGCCAAACGTTTGGGAGCATTAGAAGAATATGAATTTCCTGAATAGTATCTTTATACTCGTAGCTCTGAAAACTTAATTTTCCACTTCCCTACGTCCGAAGCCTCCGAGGCAGAAGTAAGTTTAAAGCGCATGTAAAGGCTCAAGGCTTACTTAAACTCGGGCAACTTTTCGGGTCTGCTGCTGCAGTTACCTCTAACACGTCAACAAACACCCACTGAAAAGATTAGACCTCTTTTGTTGGGGAATTCTCTTCGGTGAGCGAACTTCGGTATTTATTATGATTCGGTGGCAACAATGAGCATTGTCGTCTGACGTGCCGTAGCGACATCTTTATCAAACGTAATAAATTATAGATGTTTTATTTTTTTTTATTTCCTCGAATTTTCCAACGACACAGATCTGGTTGGGAGGAATTCAATGGAGCCCGGGGAACTCCTAACACGAAGGGCGCATTGTTGTGCTGCTGCCTCTGGGGTTTTGGAATCCATTGAGAGTTACCGGGGGCCATTGAAAGAAGTTATTGCTACGGTCTTGTCGGTGCCCCACAATGGGTCGCGAGAGGGAGGTGGGGTCGAGGAGGGTCTTTGACGATTTCCCTTCGGCCTGTGTTGTTGGAGATGATTTTTATTTACCTTGCTGTTGCGACATTGGGCAACCGACGTGAAAGGGGAGTTGTGGATGAGGAGCAACAGGCAGGGATCAAAGTCCATTTGAATGCAAAGCGAGTGGTCACTAGTGCAACAAATTGGTTTTGGGGCGCACAAAGAACACACTTTGCCCCCGAACTCTTCCCACAGCTGTCAGTCTTGGTCGTTGACTTTCTCAAGTGAGTGCCTTTGCAATCCAATTGGTTCCGATTGAAAGACCGTTTTCTGGCATTTTTCACAGTGGGTGGAATTAAATATGTTTCATGTGGCAGTCATACCGAAGTGGACAGGACCTTGAGAAGACATCCACGACTGAATCGTCGAGCTTGAAAAGGAAGTGACTCGTTTTTCCGAGTTTCGTTTTTTGGTGGTTTCATAAGACACTCAATTCACAAGTGACTGTGGAGTTTTTTTTATCCCACTATCAAAACTCTGTTTTGATACTTTTCCCTACGGAACTTCGAGTCGTGGCTTATAGAACTCAAAACCACCAAAGCGCGAAAATATCTAAACATTCGAATACACTCGTTTCGAACTGGAAATTTCAATGGTCTTTTGGTGAGAATAGCACAGATGCAAATACACAACCCTACAACAATGGACCGTACAGCAAGATGCGATGGTATAAGGGAAATAATGTCCGGTAACCACCAAAATGCAACCGTAAATGCAACACCCTGAAGGAAGCATGCAAATAATATGAAATTTACAACATGCATTAGCGGAAGTGAGATATGCAAATGTTTAGAATTTCAGCGCAGACGCACATCACGCGCGCCTGTGGCGCCACTTCAAAGCGCTATTTAAGGCTTGGAGATTTCGACGATTTCAAGTACGACAATTGTGTTTTTCTTGTGGTTTTTCAAAAAAACGATCCATTATGCCTTGTAGAAAACAGCGATCATCTTTTGATCACGTATCTGAGTTCGACAGAGGAAGGATAGTTGCCTACCGAGATTGTGGATTATCTTTCAGGGAAATCGGTAGTCGTGTTGGACGAAACCAAACAACTGTAATGCGGATATGTGATCGTTGGATGCAGGAGGGTACGACGGACCGACGTGTTCGATCGCATCCACCTCAGTGCACCACTTCACGTGATGACAGGCATATTGTGCGTATGGCAGTGATGGATCGCTCAGCCACATCACGAACCATAGCGCAGCACATTCAGTCTGTAACGCATCATCCAGTGTCTGCACGTACCATTCGACGCCGTTTACAGCAGAGTGGTCTGTCCGCAAGACGTCCATTGCTTCGTCTACCCTGGACGCAGAACCACAGACGTCTCCGCCGCCAATGGTGCGATGAAAGAAGGACGTGGAAGACAGAATGGAATGAAATTGTCTTTACTGACGAGTCACACTTCTGTCTGCAACACCACGATGGTCGAATTCGAGTCTGAAGACACCGTAGAGAGAGGATGCTGAACAGCTGCGTTATACACCGCCACACAGGTCCTGCACCGGGTATTATGGTATGAGGCGTTATTGGATATCACTCTCGCACTCCTCTAGTTCGCATTGCCGGTACTTTAAACAGCCAGCGCTACATCTCCGAGGTGTTGGAGCCAGTGGTCCTTCCTTACCTTCAGGGCTTGCCCACAGCCATATTTCAACAGGCTAAGGCGCGACCACACATGGCAAGCATTGTCCAAGGGTTCTTCGTCAATCGCCAGATTGTATTGCTTCCCGGCCAGCTCGCTCTCCGGATCTTTCGCCGTTAGAAAACATGTGGTCCATGGTTGCTCAAAGATTGACCCAGATTACATCCCCAGCTGCCACACCAGATCAACTTTGGCAACGTGTGGAAGCTGCTTGGTCTGCTGTACCCCCAAGAACACATCCAAAGTCTCTTTGAATCAATGCCGAGGCGTGTGGCAGCGGTGATCTCCAACAATGGCGGCTACTCTGGCTACTGATTTTGTCAGGAACCACACTTCACAGAAGCCTATAATTCCACTCAAGTGCGGATCGTTCTTTGGGAGAGGCTCGGATAAATGCTTCTCTGGTGTGTTTACAGGAGCTTGCGAAAAGTCACAAGATTGATTTCAATCCGAGTAAATAGGAGGTGAGATTTTTCACCACAAATAGGCATTTGTATAATCATCAACCCAGGATCAAGCTGAATGACAAGCTTCTTGAATGTGTTAAACATTCCGGGTATCTTGGGTTTCTTCTTGATCCAGAGATAACAAGTAACAAACATTTGGAGAATCTGGTGATCAGGGCTAGAAAGAGACTGAATATTCTAAAATATATTTCGGGCTAGAGCTGGAGAGCGGATGCTTCTACTTTGAGATCTACGCATATTGCTTTTATTAGGCTTATTTTGGAGTACGGGCAGCAGATTTGCGCCTCAGCAGCGGTGTCCAATTTGGATAAATCAGAAAAAGTGCAATTGAATGCAGCAAGAGTAATTGAAGGACTGAGACACAGTTACCCAAACAATATTGTACTATACGAAGCAAATCTCCAGCCATTGGGGTTAAGGCGACAAGTCGCGCTTACCAAATATTATGGTAAGCTCTTTAGCTATGGATATCGACATCGGACTGCAAAATTCCTGCTGGATTGGAAAAATAACCAAAGGCTTAATAAAGATAGCTTAGTTGGATATGCTCTCAAAATCGGTCTGCTTCAACCAAGTGTTGAACACCATAAACTATTAACATGTATGGCTACCATTAATAATTTGCCTAATGTTCACTTCCACGAACAGCTTCTGGTCCCAACTAACAAAGGCAATCGAGTCCCCGATCCGTTGAAGCAATTGGCATTGGAGGTTATAAATAATACCCCGGGGAATGCCATTCAAATCTACACGGATGGCAGCAAAAATGAGCAAGGTAATAATGGCAGTGGAATATTCTGGATTGGGTGGAATAGGGTGACAACAACAACTATAAAAACCTCGTAAGTCCTAAGTTTTTGGCTTATGTGCTTTTAACATTATTTGGTCAAATATATACTTACGCGAAATTTTTTTCAAAAGCTTCTAGATCTACATTAGTTACGAAGCCCATCATCGGCGAATTTTGAAAACTCGTACCTCCAAACTAGTGTAGCACGGTTTAGATTAGAAATGGGCAGAATCAAAAACTTTTTTCAAATCGAATACTCGGATCTTTCCCTTAAAGGGACTGATCCCGGACCGTCGTCAATAGCCCGTTGTGTTGCTCTAGTACGACGTTAACTAAACTTACCATTACCTTACCATCAAATCGAATACACGGTATTCGAGTATCGAATACATATTCAAAGAGCGACTAATCAGTAGTAAGAATCAGTCAACTGCGATGCAAGGTTTTTTTTATAAAAATGAGTTGGTATTCGTATTTTGGATGAATTCTTTAGCATTCGAACACTTGGAATGAGTACTTTGGTATTCGAATACTTGGGATGTGTACTTTGGTATTCGAATACATTGGAATTCGTGTACTTTAGTATTCGTGTGCTTTGGTATCAGATTACATGGGGGATCGAATACTTTTGTATTCGAATACTTTGGATGAATAACTATGTATTTGAATAACTAATAATAAGGATGAATACTACTGTATTCGAATAACTAATAATAAGGATGAAAAACTATGCATTCGAATAACTGATAATAAGGATGAATAGTACTGTATTCGAATAACTGATAATAAGGATGAATAGTACTGTATTCGAATACTCTGGATGAATACTACTGTATTCGAATACTCTGGATGAATAGTACTGTATTCGAATACTTTGGATGAATACTACTGTATTCGAATACGAGAAAGAATCGAGTCCAAAAGTACTTTTAACTATCGAGTACAAGGAGTACTTTCAAGTATTCGAATACATGAGTACTTATGTATTCGAATACTCACATCTCTCTAGTTTTGATACAAAACTACAATATGCCTGAGGAACAGCTCGAGTCGTGCATATATGCACCACCGTGATGTCTGCGATACTATATATGCCTACCGGCAGTTGAGAAGCGATACAGAACGCATGAATCACTTCTGACTTTTCTGCCGCCCAACAAATAAGAAATATATATTTCTTAAAAGTTTGCCGCACTTTCCGAAATCATTCACAGCTCTAAAAAAAGAGAAGAAGGCGAAGAGAAAGGTATTGATTGCCGAATGAAAAGAAAGAAAGAAAGAGGTAGAGGAGAAGAAGGAATCTGCATGCATTATGTGGGAGGAGGAGTGCAGCTGCACATTATCGAGAGAAGGGGGAATTCTTCATCGGAAGTTGGACACACACAAATCCTGATGCGGAGGATCAATGGCATATTGATGGCCTACTATCAGACGCCAACATGTTTCGCCGAACGCCGCTCTGCCGCGGCTGATACCGGGCCATCTGCATACGGGGGCCCTCTTCTAAATGTGCACTCTGTAAACAATGGAGAGGATCGGTGAGAGCTCGGTCTCTGCCTGTCTGGGGAGAAAACCCATTCAGAACAATTTCAACCACCTTCATGAAGTATCTTATAACCTCCAGTCTTAAACAGCTCAAGTGCGGATGAATTTTTGATATTTACCTTTTAATGCACCATATATCACCAAGCAAGAGAACCAAAACTAAAAAAACTCGATATTAAGTTTCCGACTAACTATGGTAGGTGGGTTGAGTTTTTTTATGAACAGGGCTAGAGGGTTTTCAGGACTTGTACCAAGTGTGGAGCTGATCAGTTTTCTCCAGCTCATATTTTAAAATGAATTGACTTTACAATGGACAGGGTTTTTTCGGAACCTCTACTTTTCTTGAACTTATTGGGGGTTTATGGGCTCGTGGACTTGGTCTAATTTAAAGAGACCATGTCGAGGGATTAGTAACAACAACAATACCCCAAGGGCCATATTTGAACGATTGCATCAAACCCAAGACAGAGAGCGTCGAGTAATGAAAACACCGTCTGAAAGTGAACCACTTTAAGTAAAAATTTTCGAGATAGGATTTTTTTGTTTTTCTATTCAGGAGCACAATGTGGAAATCTTTAGACAGTGAAGTCCACCCCTTTCTTCTTTGCATGATGAGCTTAGATATATTTCTCTTTCTTGAGAAACACGCTTGTTTTTCCTCTCATTCTTCTCAAAACTATGAATTTTGACCTAGTGCGTTTCACAAGAGTTTTTCTGATACGTAAGAAATAAATACTCACAGGGTTAGCTACAGAAACCAAAATTGCGCCATCTAAGGCCCGGTGCACACATCCGGTTTTTTAACGTGCGGCGCCGCTGTGGCCATGTCAAACTATGCACACATAACCGTGAAATGACGCGTTCTCATTTCGCGCCATTTGCAATAAATATTCTATCGAAGAAAACGTGTTTATTTCGCTTACTTGATGCAAAAAAAGTATATTTTGAAACAAAATAGACGTTACTATATACCATTTATTAATTATTATTTTTATTCCATTTATTTAAGAAAAAAAAGTACTTCATAACGAAGACGCATGTGCGATGAGCTGCGGCGCCGTAAGGAACTGCGGTACAAATTGCACGCAATTGGACGTTCATCACCGCAGCGGCGCCGGAGGCATGTGTGCACTATTCCATTGGATCTAATGTATCTCATACCGCACTTGCGTTGCCGCAGCGGCGCCGCACGTTGAAAAACCGGATGTGTGCACCGGGCTTAATACTTGTAGTCGGTTAATTATGAATGTCCAAATTTAATCTATTAAAAAAATATTGCCGTCACTGAAATCGTAGAAACTAAGAATTTACGGCAAATTATAATCTCGCACTCATTGCTATCACACAGAAATGTAAAATTATTTCCTAGAAAACAATTTTTTTAACCTTTGCATCAGGACTGCCCGATCAATCTGATGGAAGAAATTCGCATAAGAATCTTTAATTGCTTTTTTTTTTGTTTTTTGAAGAATGAAGGGAATTTTTAAATAGATGTCCTGAATATTGTGTGCTAAAATGTCACGGAATGATGTCTATTTCCTCCCTGCAAATTTAATCAATTAGATGTTGCAGTTGTTACGGCTATCCTTATACAAGTGCAAGTGAAATTGTCTTTCTTGACAAGAGAGCAGTCTAACTTTGTGGTAGTGTTCTATCCTCGGATCTATCCCTTCGAGTTTTATCCCACCCCCCAGTTGGGTTGGTGTGGAAGTTTGGAGAGTGGGGTGCCAGCTCAGGAGTTGCCTCGACATCTGACCGTGGTTCAAAATTACGTGGTGTTCTCCTCGGATCTTTCCCTCAAAGGATTGATCCCGGACCGTCGTCAATAGCCCGTTCTGTTGCTCTAGTACGACGTTAATTAAAAATACCTTACCTACTACTAATCTTACTGAAGGATTCATAAACCAAAGAAATTCGGTAGCGAATTTGGCTTGGATAACACGGACACTCGATTAATCGGAGCTCGGATTATCAAGATCTAACTGTACCATCAGGAAGAATTTATTGAATAGTAGCTTTTAGTCCTAAAAAAGATTAAATGCAAAAGTATTTTTAATCGTTTCCTTTTCATGCATCCACACAGCCCGGAAAGAGATCCATGACTCAAAAAAGTCGATTTTAACTATTAGGGTAACTATGAATGTCCCTTTATAACATCTGCATAAAGTTACCGTAACTGAAAACGTTTAAGTTATCTGATCAGTTGGCCCCACGCCATACTCAAAAACAAGAAATTATGAATGTTTTCACCTAAAGACGATTTCTTTTGACTAATGGTAATTCTAAATGTTTTATTCAATGGCTGATTGGAGTCACGACAAACTTGTAATAAGGTATGTCCGAATTTTGTTTAATCAGTAGTGGACAGCTTAAGGAATGTAATTTTGAAGAAGGCCTTTTGGAGCGCTGTACTCTCATTTATACTTTGGTATTGATTTGTCTATACACATTTCGAGACTTCCCAAAAAATTTGCTTGAAAATTCTTTGGTTTCCATCGATTTTACTTAACTCAGATTATATTATAAACCTACTATAAGAGCAGAAAGCAAAATCTGTCACAACTATATTAAACAAAATATTAAATCTTGCGCTTATTGTTTGAAAACTATGATTTCAATGAAAATGCACTTTTTGACTTGTAAACCAGGGGAGTGGAATTATTAAGTCCAAGTTAATATTCTGTAAGAAAGTTGCTCAAGTATCTAAAATTGTTTTTTTTTTCTGCAGAATATGACTGAAATTCTGAGTCTTGAAATGTAATGTAATAATGTTTATATCATCACTGCTAATTTAATTAAATAGATCTCACAGTTGAGGTTAATATCATTATGACAATGGCACTTCTGACAAGAACACAGTTCAACTCTGGATATTCTTGTCTGCATACTCTTTCTAATTCAACTAGAAAAAAGAGAAAATATAATGACTTATATTTATATAAAAATTGAGAAGTTAACAATATGAGAGGAAAAATATACTTATTTCTTGAATAAACTGAAAAGTATCTGTAGAAGACATGATACAAGTTTTCAAAATTAATCCTTTCCTAAATTTTCATCAGCAATTTTCACTCCATAGTATTTAATTTTTTAGCACTAAGTTTAGCAACACATTTTATTCCTTGGTCACTTATCAAAAATGTGATAAAAATCACACTCAGTATCTTCATTATTTGATCTGTTTGAGGAGGAAGGTCATAAATTCGCCATCAGAACCAATGGGTGACACCAACTCCATAGACGCACTCTTCGCGACATATATGAATGCGATCAAATTGCATAAGTCCGTGGGATATTAGAGATTTATCAATAAAGGTTCAACATGCATTGGCATTCCAAATAATCCTTCCCTGTCTCCAATATTTTTAGTGGAGTCACTAAGCTCAGTAAAGCCGATTTTTTAGCTGTTTGGCCATTGAAGTGAATTGATAAAGCTTCTAGTTTTAGTAAGGTCTGTGCTTCATCTAAATAATTATACTCGAAAAGAGCTGAATAAGGTCATTTATTGCTTCTTATTTCTCGTGATCTAAAGTTGACTTGAGCAATCCATGAATCCATCACTTTCAAGAACATCTGAAACCTTGTTAGGTCTCCGAAGAATAATCTTTATGCCTAATACAATGCATAAAGTTGATTAGGAGAGGTCAGAGTTGTACTTAGAGCCTATTTGATAGACTTAAATGACCTTGTACCAGCCCAATACCATTTAGTTGAGAACTAGTTTTACATCACAATATGGTGCACATTTCTTGAAATTTCCAATAACTGTGGTAAATGGGAAAAGTACATGATTTAAAGAAACTGCTTATGATTTCAAAAAAGTGTATGCAAACGTTTATGCCGAAATATATTTAAAAATTTCAGATATTTTCCTTTCATTCCAAAATCCAGCTTTTTTAAAGCATTGTGTCAAGATGAGGCACAAACTCAATAATGCCTAGTAATTTAAAAACTTTATTTTTTACACAATTTCTCCTTATGAGCAAGTAACAAGTAACTTATGACGAGTAAACGTATTTGCAGTAGTTTTCTCCGCATCGCTAATGATTATATGGGGAAGAGGGTTGTACAGTTTCAACTTGAGAATGAATAGGTGAATCCAAAAAGAAAACTTTACCTACCACAGGATGACACAGAATATTACAGTGATTATTTTTTAACCGCTCTAATTGTAGAAAGAAGCTATCCAAAAGAAAAATGTGTAATTCCCTAAGTGTTACGATGATATACACTAGATGGGCAAAAGTTTTTGGACACTGCATGTTTTTCAGAAAAAATTCTTTAATATTCTATTTAGTAACGGGTAGAGTCCATCCTTCTGCTTGTATTACAACTGCAACACGTCGAGGCATACATTCTACAAGTTATCTGTAGGTTTGAGCTGCAATAGCTCGCCATGCCTTTTGCAAAGCTGTGAGAAGAGAATGTTTTGAAGATGGGCGTGCGTGGCAGTGTCGTACTCGTCGCTCCAATTTGTCCCATAAGTGCTGGAACGGATTGAGATCGGGGATTTGAACAGGCCAGTCAAGCAACTTTACCTAATTTTCAGGAAACCAGTTCAGCACACGTTATGCAGTATGGCATGGAGCTCGATCCTGTTGGAAGAAACAACCATCATGGTCATAGTATTGCCATAGTGTAGGCAAGGCCGAAGTATCCAGAAGGTCGAGATACACATCAGCGTTCATGGTACCAGGTACATAAGGCAATGGGTCGAGTCCGAACCAGGAAAACAACCTCAAACTAAGATGGATTCTCCCCTGAATTTCTGGAGTGTCCAATACTTTTGTCCGTATAATGTATCTCGTGCATGATCTAGTCAATTTTAGTAAGTACGAGATACATCAAGATGTCCATTACTTGACGTTGTCGTTTGGAGCAACATGACCCAAAAGACCCAATCCATCCAATCCTCAAAAATTAACATTATGTTGCTATAAGATTCCATACAATGTCCTAATAGTGGATCAGAAGTTAAAAGAAACGCTTCGGAAATATTGCTATAGTACAGCTCCCGCGAGAGAACGGTCAACCAAGGGTCAGTTGATTTGTAAATAGGTGTGGAAGGCTGTCTTGGATAATCCAAATAAACATATGCGGGGATAGTCAAAGATGATTTAATCCATGGCAACTTTGTGAATGAACTATAAACTCGGTGCCAGAATAAGCACTAAAGACACCAATTGAGGAAGGGATTTGTTTGTATCTACCAGTTCCTAATTCATTTAATAGACTCGCTCAAAACCACTTGACCCTACTGCCTCACGGTAGCTAGACTATAATACTTCAGAGTTCTACTTTATTTAACAATTTCATAGAGCAAACCCTTATTTATTATAGAAAATAACGTATTTTAAACGTGCAAATCTCGATAAATATTTGTCGAATTGGAAAATGCAGAAGTGATACATCAAAAGTTTTAAATATCTAGAACAGATGCATGGTATTTATTTTGCAGCTATTGCGTGTTACCTAGGACACCCTTCAAAATCTTCATTTGCTAAATTTGGCAATTTACAAAGTGTTAAAATATCTTTAGAAGAAAAAACAAAATAAAAAAGAAAAAGAAAAGAAAAAAAAAAAAAATAAAAAAAAACAATATAAAAAAAACAAAAAAAAAAAAAAAGCAAAGAACAATTAAAGGGGATGTGATAGTACTGGGAAATATTCCATCATTGAACATGGCTACATAACTATCTAAAAATATTCAAGAATCTGCAAACTTCAGAAACGTAAGGAAGCGAATAAATTGGAAATTAAATATGCAGTAGAGTAAAACACAAAGAGAAAACATTAAGAGGCTAATTTTTTAGTTTACGACGAGTTTTTACACCAGAACTAGTCGCATAACGATCAGCAAAATGCAAAAACGCACGTATAACCCGCTCCCTGGCGGCCAGAAGACGAAGTTTTAAAAGTACTCCGTATTCGGGCATGAGTGACGGCTCTACAAAATCGGTCGAACTTTCTACGGTAGACACACTCGCTGCAGCATGGGATGCCTCCGGAACCAGTATATAATCTGCAGTGAGGGATAGGTATTGGTATTCCCTCCTGTTTTCTTTTGTTTACCCTCTGACGGAAAAGTGAAGAATAATGACTGAGGTGTCAGGAGTTCAATGGATGTTCGGGAGGCGTGAACAAGGGCATTTTTGTTTTGGTTTTGCTTTCCTTTAGGAGGTTTAGGGCTTGATGAAACGTTGTTGCCCATTCGATGCTTTGTTTAATACGTCGCTTTTCATCGAACCTTGTGTGGTGAATTGAGGTTGAGCTCCTGTCTGGTGCGTAATTTTCACGTAAGTTCTGAATCGAGACCACGTCTCGTTCAAGTTGTCTAAGTGGGATCTTACGGTGTCGATAAAACCTCAAATAGTCAATTTATTCGTCCTCAAAAATGTTTCTTTTATTTGAGTAACTTGTTCAAGTTAAAAACTACCGAGTGGACAGTATGGTCTTTTTGTGCGTGCCACAAATGAGTTTGCAGGTAAGACATTAACAGTCCAAAGATCTAAATGCATCTTTCATACTACACCCACTTTTATCTTTCCAAGTATGTGGTTGTCTTACAATCCAGTTCCGAATACAAGTCGTTTTAATATAAGATAGATCTCTACTTCCAATTAGTCTAGAGCAGTATAGTTCAGATGGTACTGTTGTATGAAAGAAAGGGACTAACGTATAAATGTGCGCCCATAGAATGCCTTTTTCTGGAAATTTTGTCATTGATAAAAAATGCATGCCTGGTAATGTTCTCATTAAATTTAATCTTCAACCGCTGAAACAAGAAATGGAACAAGCTTCATGACAACATAAACATTCCTCATGAACTACTAGTACAAATAATTCGTACACCAAAGTCGTAGCTCGAATAAGCTCATTTATACAATGCTGGCTTTCTAAATTTTCATTACTTTACAAATAGTTAGACATGGCAGAATTCACATATAATATTTCACGAGAATCTTTAAAGAAACTCTAAAAACACTACTACTAGCATGTCTTGGTATGAATCCAAATTAACGTCGCTTAACTAAGTTTCCGATTGGCTTCAAACAAACAGGTAGGGAAAATATTTAATTTTAACATAGCTTGAAACACTACCGTGATATTTTAATTATTATGGATATAACTTTTCTAAAATCTGGTTATATAGTTTCAAATTCTACATTTCTATCTTTGACGTTTAACATAGAAAGTTATATCTGCTGTGATACCCTTCGGACCAGTCATAATAATAATGTCATAATAATACTCACTGACTCTTTCATACGACTGAATCCGATCGGACTGACCGATTGACTGATCCAATCTGATTGATTGACTGACTCAATCTGATTGAAAATCTTTAATTATAACATAGCTTTAAACACTACCGTGATATGTTAATTATTATGGTATAGCTTTTCTAAAATCTGGTTAGTTTCAAATTCTACATTTCTATCTTTGACGTTCAACATAGAAAGTTATATCTGCTGTGATACCCTTCGGACCAGTCATAATAATAATGTCATAATAATACTCACTGACTCTTTCATACGACTGAATCCGATCGGACTGACCGATTGACTGATCCAATCTGATTGATTGACTGACTCAATCTGATTGAAAATCTTTAATTATAACATAGCTTGAAACACTACCGTGATATGTTAATTATTATGGTATAACTTTTCTAAAATCAGGTTAGTTTCAAATTCTACATTTCTATCTTTGACGTTCAACATAGAAAGTTATATCTGCTGTGATACCCTTCGGACCAGTCATAATAATAATGTCATAATAATACTCACTGACTCTTTCATACGACTGAATCCGATCGGACTGACCGATTGACTGATCCAATCTGATTGATTGATTGACTCAATCTGATTGAAAATCTTTAATTATAACATAGCTTGAAACACTACCGTGATATGTTAATTATTATGGTATAACTTTTCTAAAATCAGGTTAGTTTCAAATTCTACATTTCTATCTTTGACGTTTAACATAGAAAGTTATATCTGCTGTGATACTCTTTGGACCAGTCATAATAATAATGTCATAATAATACTCACTGACTCTTTCATACGACTGAATCCGATCGGACTGACCGATTGACTGATCCAATCTGATTGATTGACTGACTCAATCTGATTGAAAATCTTTAATTATAACATAGCTTGAAACACTACCGTGATATGTTAATTATTATGGTATAACTTTTCTAAAATCTGGTTAGTTTCAAATTCTACATTTCTATCTTTGACGTTTAACATAGAAAGTTATATCTGCTGTGATACCCTTCGGACCAGTCATAATAATAATGTCATAATAATACTCACTGACTCTTTCATACGACTGAATCCGATCGGACTGACCGATTGACTGATCCAATCTGATTGATTGATTGACTCAATCTGATTGAAAATCTTTAATTATAACATAGCTTGAAACACTACCGTGATATGTTAATTATTATGGATATAACTTTTCTAAAATCTGGTTAGTTTCAAATTCTACATTTCTATCTTTGACGTTTAACATAGAAAGTTATATCTGCTGTGATACCCTTCGGACCAGTCATAATAATAATGTCATAATAATACTCACTGACTCTTTCATACGACTGAATCCGATCGGACTGACCGATTGACTGATCCAATCTGATTGATTGATTGACTCAATCTGATTGAAAATCTTTAATTTTAACATAGCTTGAAACACTACCGTGATATGTTAATTATTATGGATATAACTTTTCTAAAATCTGGTTAGTTTCAAATTCTACATTTCTATCTTTGACGTTTAACATAGAAAGTTATATCTGCTGTGATACCCTTCGGACCAGTCATAATAATAATGTCATAATAATACTCACTGACTCTTTCATACGACTGAATCCGATCGGACTGACCGATTGACTGATCCAATCTGATTGATTGATTGACTCAATCTGATTGAAAATCTTTAATTTTAACATAGCTTGAAACACTACCGTGATATGTTAATTATTATGGATATAACTTTTCTAAAATCAGGTTAGTTTCAAATTCTACATTTCTATCTTTGACGTTTAACATAGAAAGTTATATCTGCTGTGATACTCTTTGGACCAGTCATAATAATAATAAGTCATAATAATACTCACTGACTCTTTCATACGACTGAATCCGATCGGACTGACCGATTGACTGATCCAATCTGATTGATTGATTGACTCAATCTGATTGAAAATCTTTAATTTTAACATAGCTTGAAACACTACCGTGATATGTTAATTATTATGGATATAACTTTTCTAAAATCAGGTTAGTTTCAAATTCTACATTTCTATCTTTGACGTTTAACATAGAAAGTTATATCTGCTGTGATACCCTTCGGACCAGTCATAATAATAATGTCATAATAATACTCACTGACTCTTTCATACGACTGAATTCGATCGGACTGACCGATTGACTGACCGATCTAACACCTTTTCCACAATGCACACACAGCCAATCAAGAATTGTGGTACTTGAAGGATGGTTTTGTGAACCACTTTCCGTTACCCTGGAGCCATTAGGGAGATGGGTTTACTTCACACCTCACATACACACCACATATTCTAGGCACAACAGTGAGATCACCCTTTCATTCCAGATGGACAAACATCGGAATACCTTATCCCAGGATTCGAACCAGGACTAGTTCGATCTAGAAGCCAGCCGCCTAACCGATTAGTTTGGAACATTGATTTGACTGAAAATGAATGCAAGGTAGCACTGTTGGTAAATTCCCGTCTCCAATCAACCCCCAAATCAAACACTCACAGAAAAGCTGCCTGAAGATGACGTCACAAAAGTAAATAATGACAGCAGCGTAGTATAGTATTCGAGCTTCCCCATCCACCTCCAAACGACGCGTAATGCCCAAACCAACACTCCTCGACGCATGACTCAAAAAACATACGCGAGAATAAATGCGCTTTGCAGGTACAAAGGAAGGGCGCAATCAGTTTACACAAACACTCTCAGAGATCAACTTTCCACGGATATAGAGATGACGGAAACTCTGTTTTCTCCGGAAAAATCAAAAATTGCTTATGGTGTTTTGGGAAGGGGAGCCCGCGTGCATTATTGTTCGGCAGCCAAAGCTCCGGGGATCGAGCGGGAAGTTAAAGGGGGCACTCAGGCTAAGGTATAATATTATCAAATCTTTCCGGATCATAGCTCCGATTGCTACATTACCTTTTCTTTTTGGATATCGGCGCAACGCACACACATTTTTGGCCTATTATTCATAGAAGGAGGCTCTTCCATCCCCCGAGTGGGGTAAGAAGCCCCTCAAAAGTAGATCAATAATAAGGGGACAAAGAAGGTTGGGGTTTATAACCGTGGGGCAAGCGAAGTGAATGGATGAATGAGGCTGGGAAGCCCCAACGTAGGGGTGGGTTAAAATCCGACCCCGTCTCCTCCCGAAATGTAATCGGATGTGGTTATACGCAAAAGAACTAACCGACGCCGCGTAAATTAGAGATGCCCTTCCTATGAATCAACGTATGGATGATAAAGGTAATTAATTAACGTCAACAAGTGCTGTCGGGATCCGGGAAAGATCCGAGGACAACACCACGTACTATTGAATCACGGTCAGATGACGAGGTAGACACCTGAGCTGGCACCTCACTCCACACTGTGCCAACGTGAGGATATTTGATGTCCCGTCAGATTTAACGTTCACCAGTACACGACGGTCTTTGACTAGAACAAGCTTCCTCTTCAAACTGAGCTACCGTGGCCCCAATGAACGTATTCAACTCTAAGAACAATATTTGTCGCCTATCTGTTGTACCAATTCTGTCAGTAAGCTTGCCCCTCCACTCTAAGTGAATACTAAGAGGACGTGGCAATACTTGCTAAAGGCTCATTTACATTTGCGTGGAAATCTGAATCACCTATCCGTATTCGGATTCGTTGGACTAATGAGCACCAAGAACAGAAATGATTGACAGATTCAATCATTTCTGTTCTCTTAGCGTATAGGTTCGACCGATATCGAAAACGGATATAGTCCGGTTCATGCGAGTTGGCAATCGAGTCTGGTGAATTTTAATGTGTGTCTACACTTAAAATTAGATATTTTGAACCTAAAGAGCCTTCTTCAATTGGTGTCTACTGTTTACCCACTTGGATAATGGGTCTTAAATTAAACAAATTTCAACATATTTTATTCAACTCAATTTTTACAGTATCTTAGGGAGCGATTTAGCCCCTTTCGTTGTCCTCAGAATACGTCTTTTTAGTAACTGTGATGTTATTAGCATGTCGTTTTATAAATCCGTTACATTTTCTTCGAATACAGTAAGATGTGACTAACCACTCTGAGTGGTAATACTTTTTGTCAAAGTCCAAGTTGTGTATAATCTTTATATTCTAATTTCGAATAGACTGGGGAACAAAATTAAACTGGTTAAGCACTGTTACAAGAATGGTCAAATACCACTGAGGCATGCGTGTTTTCTCATTGAAATCTTAATCTTCGACGTGGCCACTGTTCTGATTGAGTCGTGCTCGCTTTGGTGCGAAATTGTAAAGAAACGGGGCCTCGGGCTGAAAAACCATTCATTTCTGTCGAACGTGTTGTGGAAATGCATAACATTACTAGTCAATGTTATGAGGTCCATATGTTGCATACGGATGACGAACAGCTATGTTTGGACTTTACGAATAAATTTATCAGAAGTATGACTTTGATTGCAGCTGGTCTCTACGCATACTGTGGAGTGACGAAGCACATTTATCGTCAACTGACAACTGGAACTCTCTAAAAACTGTGTGTATGGGGTGAACAAAAATCCCCATGATTTGTTTTCTCAACCTCTACAAGAAGTTAAAGTAACTGTGTGGTGAGGCATCTCAACTACCTTCATTCTTGGCCCTGCGTCTCTGAACAAGTGATTCCTCAAGGTTTAATGAATCACGGGTGCTCGTTACGCAACACTTAACGAATTACGTCATTCCTGATTTGCAGCAGGGAAATGCTACATCTTGCGTCATATGGATACAATATGGCCTCCCCTCTACATATTAAGGCATGCATCAAATACTTGTTAGAATAACACTTCGGTGACAGAATTATTTCCCGCCATTTCTTATTTTCGTGATCACCATGGTCTTCTGACCTTAGTCCAATAGATTCTTGACTTCGAGAAATATCTGAAATTAAAAGTTTAAAAGGAGAATCAGAAGTGTGTCTGACTTGAAAGAAGTCATCAAACGAGAGGTTCTGCATATTTTTGTCGTCACATTGCAATATAAAAAGTCGCTTTTCGAAATTTGTTATCAATAACGGTAACACTGAGAGCTCAACTCTTGCTATATATATAATTTTCGAGAGCGTACCTTGAAATCTGTAAATCTAAAATTTCACTTCCATTCGTTGAATATTGCGGTTACTAGGGGCTGGAAAGTTTCTTTATGATTACTCTATAGATAATATTACCCTCCGAAAATCAATAAGGATAGAGAAACTCGTGTCAAAATACAGGTTTTAGAAAGAAGTTCGACAAAAATGGGTTGATGCAATCCCCAAATTATAGACAACAGGTTTTAGCTCTCTTGATTTGGAACTAAAATATATACATTAAAATACAGAACTAAGAACTGTTGAAAGACGGGATTACCTGATAGTGAATCCAAACTGTCTGTATTTATGTTTTGCAAATAGACCGAAGTATGAAAACTGCTTATCGTATTTTTAGTCTTGATTTTAAACAGTCAATACTTTAAAATAGGTGAGAAAAAATGAAAGTTATTGAAGTAGATAGTATAAATAACGAACATTAACAGTGAAAGAAAATTCACCTATGAAAAAATCAGAAATGCCAACATGAAAAATTGAAGCAAAAAGGTAATAGAAGATACTAAAAGAGCCAATTCGAATATTCTGGGCATTCAGTTGAGACATTATAGACTTGGTTTTCTTAATGGGGGTTTGATTTAAACCACTCACTGCTTTGAAATAATCCCACACTTGTCCTTGAAATTTAAAAGAATATATATAAAGGAGGAAGGGTCGCAAGTTTTACTAAAAGAATGTCAATAAGACTGGTATTGGTTTTAAAAAATCAATATCATTACTAAAAATGTTACCGAAGCGCAAAAGTGGATTTACAATTGTATTATTGTAGACTTTTATAGAGGTATGTGAATTCCTGTATATTCATTTAAAGATAAGAAAATTAGTCGTTTCATTTGTCAAAAATATTAATATTGGCTTAGTTATTTGTATATTGTGATCTCAATAGAGACAACTTTAAAAGCTTTTGTTTCTGTCAAAATAAGTTACTCATAAATAAATCAAGTAACATGGAAAAAAAAATGTAGCAAATAATAAAAATACATTAAAAAGGTGCTCAATCTTTATCACAACTTTTTGGAACAGTCCGAGAGTCACACTTTGCACTCCCAATTACACACAACCACTCAAAAAACCCATACAACGCAGCTACGAGCGAGCCCCCCACAGAAAGGCTCAGTGGGTGCGAACACTGGTACTGTTCTGCATAACTCTGGCGAAGATTTTTCTGCTTTTGGGAAGTCTGGCCAAGCCCTATAGATGTGGGGTATGTTTGGGTGTACCAAACGACCCCAGGGTGGCTTACCCAAGGGAAGCGGTGCACCATGCACTATCCATCTAGATCCAGACCCCTCTCTCGATGCCAATCCTCCCCTTCGCATCATCTGCTCCGAAGCTTATCATTGTACCATGGCTAGTCATTCATTCAATCCGATTTGCGTTGGTCTACGGGAAGAATGCTCAATACTCTGCCCCCTTCGCAGGGAGATTTTTACAGGGATGGGTGGTATCAGTGGTTGTATTGTGCTGTTGGAGGTATCTTCTTGGAGTGGTTCCTTTTCCTTCCAAAGTTGCCTCATATTAGTATTCTGCTCTCATTTTGTGTAAGCGAAAATGCATATTTCGAGGGACGATATCTTCGAGAGCAACTATTGAAAATCAGTGTTCTGAATGTCGATACCGTCCAGTCGAATTACTATTTGCATTTGAGTAGATGTGTTGTTAGCAGTATCTTGGTTTGGTGTTTTCTTTTCTGCTTAGTAGTCAAAGCACCTCATATTAATTCTGTATTCATTATGAACGAGTGAAAAAGTATTTTCTAAGAAACCGAAGCTTCGAGAGCAACTATTGAAAATCAGTGTTCTGAATGTCGATTCTGTTCAGTAAAAATTACAATTTGCATTTGAGTTGATATATTGTGCTTTCAGCAGTATCTTGTTATGATTGTTTCTTTTCTTTTTAGTAGTCAAAGCCTCAAATTAATTCTGTATTCATTATGAACGAGCGAAAAAGTATTTTCTAAAAAACCCAAGCTTCTTGAGGAAATTTTGGGGTTTTGTATTTATAATGCTGTGCAGTTAAATCACAATTTGAATTAAAAGGTTGTATCCCCTGCCGTCGAAGTCATCTGCTAAAGGTGTGGTTTCTTTCGATCAGATATCTTGACGCACATAAATTTTTTTTCGATTTTATTCAAAATTAATTGGATGACATGTTACAGAGACAAATTTCATAACAAAAGATTATTTTTCAAATGTTCCCTATTTTTGCTTCAGATATATGACATGTGAATCCTCATTTCGTACTGTAAATCGGATAGAAAACGATAACAGACATGTATCAAGAAAACAATTTTCTGCGAGCAATATCTTCTCCCGGTTTTTCACTATGACCAAATTATGATTATAATGTAAGTGAACAAGATGCCAAACGTTTATATTTTAAAACTGCTTAAACACACATCTACGAGTGTTTTACGTGTGTGATAAGCAAAACATCGATATGCGTTAGTTAAGTTTCTTTATTGGTTTTTACATTTAATATCGGAAAGGGCTGGACCCCTATGAGCTCTTCTTTTAAATACTCCTTGGACACTAGGCAAATAAACAACATATTTTTCTCGTCTCGTCCAATCCTTCACCATTCAAAGTTACCGAGCCATCGTAAACGGGGGGTTGCTGGTGCATGTTAAATATGTCATGACCTCGTGTTAAAGTGGGGTTGATGTTTGAAGATTGAGGTGCCAGCCCAGGTGTTGAACCTTGGTTCAAAATTACAAGGCGTTGTGTTATGATCTTTAAGTTAAGAAAGAATTCCAAATACGTAATTTCGCCACATCGGTACAAATCTGTATGGAGTATGCACCTCTGTATTATAGCTTAATGGCAGTCTTTTACCAAGACAGGAAAGTGGGAAGAGAATAACAGACTATGCGCAATAACCGAAAGAACCGACTATACTTATTATTTGCACTGGAAGCTAGCATCAGGGGAAGGGGTGAATAATTTGTGTTGAAGATACCCCACTGCACACACACGTGATAAATACCATAAATCAAAGAAACCATTCGAGGCTAAAAGGATCATGCGTCTGATTGTCCTTTCGCGGTGAAATCCAAGGACATTAAAACGGATATTGTCGTCTTATTCCGTTAAAAAAATCCTTGATTTTGATTCAGTTTGTACTTTGTCATTTTCCATTCCTGAATTTGAAATTTTTTTATAAGGGGATGCTAGTATTCTGTTTTTTTGTAGACTAGGATCTTGGCATATAATAATCTAACCTCTCTGACGAGTCTTAAAAAATTCAAGACCAGAAAGACGATTTTTCTCGATTGCCTATCTAACACGTTTTGGCAAGCGCTGACTCATCCTTCCACTATATACACACACGTGTCTGTCCACCCTCTATGGTCCACTCACATTACCCCTACCCAATAATGATTCGAACGTTCTTTTCCGCGGAAGCCGTGAAAAAACGAACCCCTCCCTCTCTCCTCTCGGAAGTCGCCATTATTGAATTCTATCATATCTTTCTTCTTCAATAATATTCAAATTAGATTTAGCCTTTTTTCTATGCCGTCCCTCTCGTCCTCGTAAATGTAATTTGATTCATCGCATATACCCACGGGTTCGGAAAAAAGGCATCGCTGCACTTATTTCCCATTTCGAGAATATGAAAGCCGGCTCGTCTTGCTTTTTATGGCGTAGTACACACACTCTGTGATGCGGACATTGTCTTTGCACGTTATTGGCTGAAATAGGGGGAAACGGAAATTGGTTATAGAAATGATCAACATTGAAAAGCGAGAAATAATAGGATTATTTGACAATATCGTGTTTCTGATCCTCGGTATTGACTGTAAAGGAGGTTTTTGAATATGGAATGGTGTTTGTGTGTTGTATCATGGCATAATTCCTTTTCCTGCTAGGATAATGCTAATATAGGCATCTCAGTCAGGGAGATATTATTCGCCGTCTTGATTTACCCAGGCCTTGTAGATTTCATAAGGATTGCTTGACTGAATCAAGAACACAATATGATTTAGTCTCAGTGATGTATTTCACTATGTGACACAACGACGAACAAGCAGTTAGTCCCTTCATTCTAAATACCATTGTTTTAAGAAGTATCAAATGGAAATTCCTAACTCATGGTTTGCGTTTTTCTTTTTGTCTGGGACCACCAACTCTGTCGTTTTAAGTAATTTACTGTGAAGATAAAGAGATGGGTACGTTTTTATTCATTGAGTTTTCATTGCTAAGCTTACTCTTCAATTAAATTTACTTTACGTGTTCCCTTCAAAACCTAGTAAGAAAGCTAAAATGTGTACTTCGTATTTTACACTTTGACACTTGTTTATGCAACGCGTTACATAATATTCAAGAATATGATGAGATAAATTATCTCAGTTCGTCTTTTTCGTACTCAAACAATTTTCTAAAAAGTATTTTGAGAAATACAGCAAACAAATTAAAAACATGTAATGACGTTAGCCGAATTTTTCTTCATTTTTCAAATAGAAATATATTCTATTGGGATAGAATACTGAACAGTAAGGCAAATCGCTAGAACATTTATGATAACAATTAGAGAACATTATTTCTTTGAAATCTCCCCCCCCCGCTTATTCATTAGTACCTAACATCCACAGCTAACTTAAAGTACCAAATACATTTTAATTTAAAACTTTAACTTGAATTGAAAGAAAGATTCATCTCCAAAAGTGATTACACAAAAGATATTTCACACACATATCTTCAAATAATATAATTTTTTTAATAAGATTAAATTTTTTTCTCGCTCTTTCATATTATTAGGTATTAAGCTATAAATGTATAAAAAATACACTGACTATTTTCTTATAAATGTGTAACATAAGTTGATACAACAGAGATACATGTCTTTCGCAATTTTTGTTTTCACGTCCATTTAAATGTATTTAAAATGGTTCGGTGCATGTAAAGATATATATCAAATGCGAGTTAATGTAGGTTCTGTTCAATTCATACGGAAACCGTCAATGTAGATCGTTAGGATACAGCCATAATAGGGTTTTGCAGTGAGACAAATAGGGTGCAAAAAATGTAATGTTACTTAGACATAACGAGTACGTGCAACATTTCCGTTGTAAATTTCAAGCAGTCACTTATAAACAACTTTCCTTGTTCTCATTATTTAGTATTATGTAGTAGCATTATTTAGTATATATATATATATATATATATATATATATATATGCTTTATGAGATTCTAAGTTGAACATATCGACATTTTATAGAATATTTTTCAATAGACTCGATTTAATTCGAATCCTGGATCTTGCAAGTAACTTAATTTTATTCTTATCTTTAAAAAAGGTCGCAGAACAAGAATGCTTCGAGTACCTGACATTTATGGTTTAACATGAGTTTAACATGGTAAATAAAATGAATTAATTCTTTGAATCGATGACCCCTTCCTGAACGTGAACATGCAACATTTCTAGGCCATACTATTTTGCAAAACTATTACGATGTCAAATAAACATCCTTGGTCGCCAGTACTTTACCAACGTCAAATAAATCTTTTTGCCCTCGTCGGCACTTTGAATTTTTCATACCTATTCCCAATCTGATCACGGCAGAGTTATGAATAATGATTTTGAATCAGGCGGAATTCATCTGTTAACTTACGTACTTGTCTTGTGTCTGCTGATTCTATTAAACGTAATCTCAATAAACTAACTTATAATTTCAACTCATTCCAATAATACATTTCAAATTTATATTTAAGAGTATTTTTCAGCAAAATATATCACAAGTCGACGTTTTTTAATTTATCGCTCTAACCAGGTGTTACAGGGAGGGCTACACGTGCTCAAGCCCGTACTCTTTTTATCTGTTATTTACTCCTTGAAGTTTAACAAAACTGCAAAACCAAGTCCCTAAATCGAAACACTCAAAAATTCCAACACTTGATCACTACTCCTTGAATATCCAATCATGCCAGAGCAACACAGGACAGAAGATGATCTGGGGACGCCTTTTTAGAGTTGTATTTTAAGCTTGTCCAGATTTGACCAGATCTTGATGGGCAAGATTCCACGTCATTAGGAAAAAATTGGCCAGATCTGGATGGGCAAGATTCCACGTCATTAGGAAAAAATTGGCCAGATCTTGATGGGCAAGATTCTACGTCATTAGGAAAAAATTGGCCAGATCTGGATGGGCAAGATTCCACGTCATTAGAAAAAAATTGGCCAGATCTGGATGGGCAAGATTCCACGTCATTAGGAAAAAATTGGCCAGATCTGGATGGGCAAGATTCCACGTCATTAGGAAAAAATTGGCCAGATCTGGATGGGCAAGATTCCACGTCATTAGGAAAAAATTGGCCAGATCTGGATGGGCAAGATTCTACGTCATTAAGAAAAAATTGGCCAGATCTTGATGGGCAAGATTCCACGTCATTAGGAAAAAATTGGCCAGATCTGGATGGGCAAGATTCCACGTCATTAGGAAAAAATTGGCCAGATCTGGATGGGCAAGATTCTACGTCATTAGGAAAAAATTGGCCAGATCTGGATGGGCAAGATTCTACGTCATTAGGAAAAAATTGACCAGATCTTGATGGGCAAGATTCCACGTCATTAGGAAAAAATTGGCCAGATCTTGATGGGCAAGATTCTACGTCATTAGGAAAAAATTGGCCAGATCTGGATGGGCAAGATTCTACGTCATTAGGAAAAAATTGACCAGATCTTGATGGGCAAGATTCTACGTCATTAGGAAAAAATTGACCAGATCTTGATGGGCAAGATTCTACGTCATTAGGAAAAAATTGACCAGATCTTGATGGGCAAGATTCCACGTCATTAGGAAAAAATTGGCCAGATCTGGATGGGCAAGATTCTACGTCATAAGGAAAAATTGACCAGATCTTGATGGGCAAGATTCCTCGTCATTAGGAAAAAATTGACCAGATCTTGATAGCGCCTACATCAAAAAACCGGTCCTAACTTGAAGAGATATTTAACGTGGTCAGATTATGATAGTCGAGATATTTCTACGAAATACTTGTGGATTAATAAGTTAGTGGGTAAGGTGTGGTGAAAAGTCTCGACCGTGGCGCGCTTGGTAAGTCTAACCGCTGTTTTATTATACTTGAGGTCTACATGAGATGGAATCCTTTGGATGTGAATATCTTTGAGATTGGGGTTCCAGTTTTAATCCTTGAGGAAAAGTACGCGGATTTTCTACAATGGAAAAGTTTATGAAAACCTACGAAAAAATCATAACTATTTTGTGTTTAATGTGTGAAATGTCTTGAATGACTTTACACTCGGTTATACAGTTCACATTTTATGCGGGTAATTTCCAACTAGGTACAAACACCCTCTCCGGTTATAAACATTCAGTTTTGGAAAGTCATTAGTTCCTCTGCAGTGATAGCTATTTTAAAATTATCCCATTGACCTACCAATCTCTTGTCGACTTTCAAGCCTTCTGAAGTTATGTAGAAAATATGACTTCATGAGCAAGTCATATTTTCTTAGAGCTTTATATAGAAAGATATACCGTTTTAGACATTGAGCCCCTGCACTTAACGTGCTCTTTACAAACTATCGCGCTGAAACTGAAGTGAAAGGAAGATAAAAAAAAAGCACCCCCACCTCTACCAGAGACATCGGCACAACAGTTCTTCCAATTTTTGCCCTTGTAACCGCGCCACGGCATCTCCAACACAATTTATCCCAGAGGTTCCACCCCCACATTCCCTCAACACCCCACCCACGTGACGCGTAATCAAATTCCCGAAGACCATCCGTTAATGTAAGACTCAGTACTTCGGCATTCTGGAAGGGTGAGGGAGGCAGGGAACCACCCCACCCCAAGGTGTACATGGTCGGGGCACTCTTTCCGATGTCTGGACTGCAAAATATTATACATCACCTTCCCCACGCTCTCGGGGTAGGGGTGGACCACCGTGCCGACACCCGCGTAAGAGTTGCGGTATATCAAACGACGGGTTGCTATGGCGACAGCTTTTGCTTGGGCCCCGAAGAGCCCTTTCTGATGATGCAGCACCAGCCGCGAGGGATGTCGGGGAGTAGCCATGAGACCGAGTCATGGGTGAAATTGTAGTTTATTACACCCGCGCCCCGTGCTGACGGGCGCACGTCGACACGTGTGCGGGCTGTGCCCTGCCCACCGCCCCTCAGCACGCAGGGGATTATGCGTTGGGGCATTCCGCGCAATTATTCACAGATGAAGGTAACCGTTAACGTGGGTTTGGAGCAACACTTTGGGCATTTTTTCACTGTTTGCACGCGGAGTTGCAGGAACTGTACATGTCCAGTCTTAGATTAAACTTTCCACAAAACTAAATATATATTCTTTAAAGAAAACTTTTAAAATTTAAGATTGTGTATTCAAGAGTGTGGGGAACTAGTGTCACAACTGCAACAATCAACTTTCAATATAGTACAGTCATTATAGGTTATATGGTCAGCTCAGCGGTCCAGAAAAATCAGACCATATAAACGGGGTGACCATATATGCGGAACAATACTACACTATTTAATTATGGCATAATTAAATAGTGTAGTATCGTTCCACATATATATGGTCATCCCGCTTATATGATCTGATTTTTCTGGACCGCTGAGCTGACCATACAACCGATAATGACTGTACTATATTGAAAGTTGATTGTTGCAGTCATTATCGGTTGTATGGTCAGCTCAGCGGTCCAGAAAAATCAGATCATATAAGCGGGATGACCATATATATGTGGAACAATACTACACTATTTAATTATGGCATAATTATAGTTTATATACAAATAATTAAACTTTTAAGAACATTTTAAAAATTAATTCTACTTAACGAGAGAATACTGGACGATTCGATTTCGAGGGCCTTCCTGTAGTATCCCACCACACTGCGATCTGAGACTGGAGACTTTTCACATTCTTACTGATCATGCCCTGTCCAACAGTACCTTTTCCATTTCAGGCAAAGCGAAACAGATCTCTGTGCTTGTGGGTCCACTAGGCTACTCGATGTCCCCTCATGACCCAATTTCAACTGAACTGCCGAGAAAGCGGACCGAACAGCGCTTAGATAAAAATTGCATTTGACCACAGAGAGGAAAGGAAGCGGATTTGGGATCTGGTGCAGTTCCTGCTGAAGTATGGACATGATATATGGCAGCAGTCACCTAGTCTTTAATAACTACCTCTTTTTTCTCTTTTACTTGTTTTGTTTCGGTAATTTTATTTTTAGTTGACTTGCTATTCTGTAATATTTTCTGAGAAAAGGGATGTATTACCACAGTGTGGAATGTTTTTTTTTTCAAAAATCCTCACTCTAATTTGTCAATCTTTTTTTGGTACACAGGAGTGCCCATCAAACCTATTATCCCTTAAAAGGACATGTCCGGGGGGGGGGCTCTTTTGATGGTTATTTGATTGTTCTGTCTTTTCACGCTCTGCTTACTATGTTGGAGACCGATCTTCAATACACGCTCTGAAAAAAATCTGCCAGATGGCGTAAGCTGTAACCTGCTGTTTTGTCTAGGACGAATAGTTGAGTTGGCCAATGCGTTACACAAAATCACTTGCATCTTGTTAATAGTCATTTTTCCACAACTATCAAGACCTCATTTTCGTTGCTGTTAAGCCTTGTTTAAAGCTACGTTCACGGGCCTCTACTAGAGGAAACAACAGGATAGGCATGAAAATTTTTGGGGAGTACTTAGGGTACTTACTGTTTGCCATAATAATTAACCTCCAATTAGTGGCACAGTATATACTGAAGAAGTATGGCATCTGTAGTGTAAACCCAAAAGTCCAGCCTGGCATCCTCTGTTAAAAAAATCTAAGTCATTGATTGAATCAAGAAAACCCGAGTTAAATACGAAGTTAATTTATGATGCAAATCTTACCACAACATCAATTTCGATTTCTAATGCGCACTTACGCACTATCGTCATGTTGATATGCAAGCTATTTCTCACCGAACCATGCGGTTGATGCCTGATCGTCCTGACGTTTGAGGACTTCAGTATCTGATTATTTAACAGTGTTTGTCATAAGCAAGTACCCCCAATACCACCTCTAACATCCTTTTACATGGTTTCCATAGATGCTATCTTTAGTTCAGCTGATAAACGCAGATGATCCTTACGCATGATCTATTCAAACTTCAGCTTCAAGGTCGCGTGCTGTCCTCTGCCTGCTGTGCTTTGTACCTTAAGATAAAACCCAAACTCGCTAACTAAATATATCGTTGTTGAATTGGTGACATCTATATATAATTCTCTTACGTGGCAAGCAAAAAAGACGTTATTTGTTATCGCGTTTTGGCAACAGTGTACGATTATTTGTTTACCACGAAACCTCGCGCCTCGATTGAATTTATATCGGGTTATATCGGATATATAAAAATTTATTTAAGAAAAATGAATATTAGTCGAGCTGTTGCAGCTTACAAACAACATACTGGGTATTCGATTTCCAAAGCAGCGCTCACATTTCGAGTCAAAATTTGCTCAAAGTTTTTTCATTTGAATTCTAAATTGTTCGAGTTCTGATTCCAGAAGTACTGTATAATTTTTCTGTAGTACAACAAATTTATATTTGAAAAATATTTTTTTGGAATATATTTTGTAAATAATGTCTTCATTGATGCGAACGAAGCTAGTAAGGTTCGCGCAGCGAACCAATGAGGATCGCCAAGCAATCCTCCGGGGGTTGGCGAGCGTTAGCAAGCAGGGGGCTGGCCCCCTAGTTATACATCTATTCCTTCTGTACTATTTATCGAATGTTTTATTTGTGTTGTAGTTTTATCAAGAGTGATACTTTTGTAACTTAAGAAACTTTATTAGAATTTAAGAAGGAATTTTATGCGCCAACTATATATATATATATATATATATATATATATATATATATATATATATATATATATATATATATATCCGACGAAAACTTGCGTTTGTTTTAAACCAAGACTCACTTAACAGGAATTTTTAAGCCGTATATTCGTTAGCGACATTTAACAAGTTACGTACAATAATAACAAATGTGGGGACGGTACGCAAATAATCCTCATGTAACATGACTCGGGTAAAGCGTGCTCGCGAGTATATATTTGGGCAAATGGAGTGTTTTAGTATACAGAAAGGAAAAGTTATCTCGAGTAAATCACTATTCATTATCGCGCAGCTTTTATCAGTCTCCAACATGTTAATAAGTTTTGGTTCGTCAAACACTCACAGTCAGTCTCGAATAGCATTATAAAGTTCATTACGGTTCATGGTTCATAAGAGCCACCTTACACCAACATAATCCGAGGGAATCTGAGTTCAATTAGAATCAATTAGAATCCAGTAGAAACTGACTGACGAAGATTTAAGACAGTCGCTAATCTAAGAAATAGTCCCTTTCTTCTTCTTCAAATTTTCCACACCGCCTGAAACCGAAAGATTTCGACTTAATGCACCCCAATCTACATATTTAGTCAGTTTTTACTGCATTCAGATTGACAGGAATTCCATTGATGTGAAACGGATCTACACTCATTGCCATAAAAATTTGCGCACCAAGAAATAATTGTGGGATCGTAACGAAACTTGGCATGAAGGTACATGTCGGCCAGATATGCAAATGATTAGAAATGCATCGTGATTGCGCATTGCGTAATGCCACAAGAGGGCGTTGAACTTCGTTCTCCTTGGAGTATGAAACAGGTAAGCAGAGCTTGTTTGAGTGTACTTAATCTTTTGCAAAGGAAACGCTGAGGTAGACATGCCGTTACGCCGCCATCGAAGACAATATGAGCAGCTGTCAGAGATCGAGAGGGGAAGAATCATCGGGATGATGGAAGCTGGGTGGTCAGCTCGCCGAGCAGCTCGTTAAGTAGGCCGTTATAATTTTATTGTGTGGAGGTGTTGGGACCAGTGGACAGAAGAGACGTCATTTACACGGCGACCAGGCTCAGGACGCCCTCGACAGACCAGTCGTCGAGAAGACCGTCACATCATACGAAACGCACGCGTAGAGCCAACTGCCTCATTGGCCGCTATCCAGACACAGGCAGTACCTTCACTACGGGCCCCTGTGTGTCCCCGAACCATCGTAAGGCGCCTGGCTGAAGGACATCTGGTATCGCGGCGCCCATTACGCGTGCTGCCAATGACACCCACCCACCGACGCCTCCGTGTGGAGTGGTGTCGCGCACGACGGGATTGAACTGCAACAAAATGGAACCACGTCGTCTTCAGCGACGAATCTAGATTCAATTTGAGCAGTGATGACAATCGTGTTCGTGTGTGGAGGCCCCGTGGTGAACGCCTCACTCCTGCCTTCGCTTTACAGAGATACACCGCTCCCACAGCTGGTGTGATGGTATGGGGTGCCATTGCTTACGATACACGGTCACCCCTAATATTGATTCATATCACAATGACAGCCCAGCGGTACGTCCATGACATCCTTCGGCCACATGTGATGCCACTCATGACAGGGCTCCCAGGAGCCATTTTTTAACAAGACAATGCTCGGCCACACACAGCAAGGATGTCACACGACAGCCTCAGCTACATTACCACCCTTCCCTGGCCTGCTCGATCCCCAATTTGTCACCAATCGAGCATATCTGGAATCATTTGGGACGGCAAGTTGGATACCCTACGAGTTTGATCGAACTAGAGGCGCGTTTACAGAAACTGTAGAACGAGATGTCTCAGGACATCATACGGAACTTGTATGCCTCAATGCCCGCTCGTATCGCATCGCGCATTCGCGCTAGAGGGGGTCCAACAGAGTACTAAAACTTCCGTTCATTTGTACTTTTTTCTGCAGTAAAAATGATACTTTTTCTTTGATTTTCTAATCACTTACTTATATCAAAGTAGTACTTACATGTGTAAAATTTCGTTTCATTTTGACGCCTTTTTCTTGGTGCGCAACTTTTTATGACAATGAGTGTATATGTCCATACCAAAGAAACCGGTTATAATACATGAATAGAGATAGTGAAGACTTGCTTTAGGATAATAGCATGCACGCTTATTGCTTATTTGAGATAACAGTTGATAATAACTGTTATTATTAATGGTTTTGGTATCCATTAACACTAACAGTTAGTACTAAATTGATCGGTCATTATTAAGTGTTAGAAATTTTCATTAACAGTTTTTTTAATTAACTGTCGAAAGGAACAATAGACTCAAAAGAAATTCTTTAAATTGAGCGTGTTTTTATTAACACTGTACAATAATGTACACTGTTTATTAACACTACTGTAACACTAGTACAATATTAACTGACATCAAACTGTGTAGAAAACAAAATAATATTTTAATTAGTTTAATAGGGCTATAGGACTCAGCAATATAAAACACATATCAGATAAGTATAGTAAGTCTACTTACTTAAAACAAGCGTTTTCCTCCAAATGATATTTTCGACATTCTTAAGATTCTAAGCGCATAAAGTTCTGTTTTTGCTTCCCTGAATCTTTCGATAATCCTTGCAAATCTGTTGTACGTAAGTGCAAATAAAAAAAATCATCATGCCTCCGAAATTTTAATTTCGAAGGTTTTTTTAATCCGAAATTTAATTGTAAAAGTTGTTTAACCTGGTTTTTTTTCCCCCCAAATTTTTAGTTGTTTAGTACACAATGCTTTCTTTTATTGTATTTTACAAATGAGAAATAAACCAAATGAAGTTAATTTAATTTATATGAATACAAACTATTCTTGCTGACCAACTGATTTGGTGGCTAAGGTGTTAGCCTCTGGATAGCAAAGTTTCTGGTTCGTATCGGGGTCAGGACATATATGTTTGCAAGCGTATGGTGTAGAGGCGGCTGGTGTACCTTAAATCTGTCGTGGCCGAAAGTCCTCACGTTGGGTTGGTGTGGATGTTTGGAGAGTGGGGTGCCAGTTCAGATATTACCTCGTCATCTGACCGTGGTTCAAATTACATGATGTTGTCCTCGGATCTTTCCCTTAGGGGATTCATTTGGAACCGTCGTCAAAAGCCCGTTGTGTTGCTTTTGTACGGCTTTAATTACAAAATTACCAATTACAAACTATTATGTGAATTTAAATTTTGACAATGAATGTGGTATGGCACCTATCAACTTTTGCAAATTTTTTCCCACGTATTAGGGTTTCTGGTTCGAATCCAGGTCAGCACATGGATGTTTGTAAAAGTATGGTGTAGAGGCGGCTAGTGCACCTTAAATCTGTCGTGGCCAAAAGTCCTCACGTTGGGTTGGTGTGGAAGTTTGGAGAGTGGGGTGCCAGCTCAGGTGTTGCCTCGTCATCTGACTGTGGTACAAAATTACGAAGTGTTGTCCTCGAATCTTTATCTTAAGGGATTGAGCCCGGATCGTAGTCAATAGCCCGTTGTGTTGCTCTAGTGCGACCTTAATTAAACATTACCACTACCATTACCCACGTATTAGGTAATAGCAATAGGACAACAGCATCAAAAGTTTGTTTTTAAAAACCACTGTCTCCTAAAAGTGGTAATGGTAATAGTAATTTTTGTTAACGTCGTACTAAAGCAACACAACGGGCTATTGACGATGGTCCCGGATCAATCCCCTCAGGGAAAGATCCGAGGACAACACCTCGTAATTTTGAAACACGGTCAAATGACGAAGCAACACCTGAGCTGGCACCCCACTCTCCACACTTCCACGCCAACCCAACGTGAGGACTTTCGGCCACGACAGATTTAATGTGCACCAGCCACCTCTACACCATACGCTTACAAACATCCGGACCCGGATTCGAACCAGGAACCTTCCGATCTAGAGGTTAACACCTTAACTACTACTAGGGGGCCTGCCCCCTGCTCGCTAACGCTCGCCAACCCCCGGAGGATTGCTTTGCAATCCTCATTGGTTTGCTGCGCGAACTTATGCTCGCTTCGCTCGCCTCAATGAAAACATGTGTCCTAGCAGAAGAGATTGTTTACAAAATATGTTACCAAAAAAATGTTTTTTAAATCTAAATTTGCTGTATTACAGAAAAAATATATCCAGTATCTAAAATCAGAATTCAAATGAAAACTTAGTGCAAATTTTGACTCGAAATGTGAGCGTTGCTTTGGAAATTGAATACCCAGCAAGTTGTTTGTGTGTACATTTTCCTAGCACTCAAACGACCCACACTTTTTCACTGAGTTTGTTGCCGAAAGTTGTTGTGCAAGCGTCTTGTTGAACTATCATTGTTGGCCCTGAAAAGGACCGTTTTTTAAATGGCCCTGAAAAGATCCTCCGCTTTCTTTGATTTCTATTATAAACTAACTGCAACAGCTCATTAAAATTTACTTTTTTTTTCTCAATAAAATTTCATCCGATAACGCTATAAATTCAATCGATGCGCGAGACTTCGCGATAAACAAACAATCGTACAGTGTTGCCAAAACGCGATTACAAATAACGTCTTTTTTGCGTGCCACGTAAGAGAATTATATATATAGATACCGGTTCTCCTAGAAGTGAATTTCAATTTCTAAATTTTAATTTTTTAACTAAAAATTTTATTTTCTTCCAGTTACTTCATCCAATAACGCTAATTGGTAAACTCTTCGATGACATTAAGTCCCTTTTTTATTTACACTGCCATCTGAATCACAGCCCACATCTCGAATGCATGATACATTACACGTTAGGATTCTCCAGGGAAGAAACGGCTTCCAACATCAGAACGAGGCCTACTTCTCCAGCAGCGAACACCCGACAGCAAATGGTAAACGCGATCCCTCCCCTTCTCCATCCATCCCTAACCAACCGCATCCCACCGCCACCCATCCCTGTCGCTCCCGGTCTTCCCGAACTTCATCCGGGAGAAAAGAATCCGCCCGAGTTTTAAAGGAAGTCGGGCGGGAAGGGAAGGGGCAAGGATATAACAGGGGCAAGGATATAACTCTCTTCAGGGATGTCAACTCCGATCAGGGTCGACTTTTCCGCGCGGTAAATGGGAAACAACGGGACGATGAATTATTTAAGGGAGAGGGCAAAAACGCGGAGCAGTCGATACGGTAAGGGGCGAGCGGGTAAAAGTGTGGAGATTGACGCATCGGGAATTCGGATCACAACCACAGGGTAACGAGATTTACCCCTTTCGCACGACTGTCGCCTTCAATTGGACGCCGTTCGCTCCTCGCTTCGCTCGTCTTCTTCGTGGGCGAGGATATTTTTCTTATCAACGACGGTTGGGGTTTTTTTCTTGTCTTTTTCCTCTTTAGGAACGCGTCTTTAGCGTGAGAAATTCGGTTTTCGTTGTGGTTAATGGCTTGTCTCCGAGGCCTTGTTACATTTATTTCTCTCGAAAGCGATATTTGATTTTTTCGTGTTTTGAATTTTGTAACAAAAAGGACTATGAGAGCGAGCGTTATTTTTTTTGAAGAAGTGCTAATAACGCACGATTCGCAGAAGCGGAAGGCCAACTTGGGGTATTTTTGGAGTGGGGAGAAAGTGGGGTACCGGTTGGTTCACGCCAGAAAGTATATGGTACCATTTGTTTTGTTTATATATTAAACCTATTTATGTTATCTGTTTAATTTAAACATTTATTCCTCATGATGGGTAATTTGATGATTTTTAGTTAACGTCGTACTAAAGCAACACAGCGGGCTATTGACGACGGTTGGGATCAATCCCCTAAGAGAAAGATCCGAGGACAGCAACACTTAATTTTGAAGATGACGATGCTCATGATCAAGCTTTAATTGGGTAATTTGTTAATTTTAATTAACGCTGTACTAAAGCAATACAACGTGCTATTGACGACGGTCCGGGATCAATCCCCTAAGGAAAAGATCCGAGGACAGCAACATGTAATTTTGAACCACGGTCAGATGACGATGCTCATGAAGGGAGCCAAGCTTTAAACTTTAAAATACCAGGGAGACAAAGGGCTCTCTCCTCCCCTAGGTGTTGGTAGCTCTGTCTCCTCACATAGCACGTCATCTGACCGTAGTTCAAAATTACGAGGTGTTGTCCTCGAATCTTTCCCTTAAGGAACTGATCCCGGACCGTCGTCAATAGCCCGTTGTGTAGTTCTAGTACGACGTTAACTAAAATTACCATTACCATTACCATCACCTCACATAGCAGCGACCTCTCAACGACCAATCTACAAAGACCTTCTGATGAAACAGACAGAGCATGCGGGTGGAGTTGTTGTCGTAAGATCTCAGAAGTCATGTGGGATGACGACTCGACTCGCACAGATTGGCCATGGAAACGGACTAGTGTTTTTAATCACGCTGGATAATCCCTTTAACCATTCAATAACTTGTCCCACATTGGGATTCATGCTTCTCCCCACAACCACGTGACAGGTCTTCAAACCGAGTGATCGGAAAAAGTGGATTACTGCACGCACATGTTCCGTCTATTTCATTCGAAGATCGATTATTGAGTAGTGACGTAGCATCCATGTATGCTCAGAAGCTCGGAATCCCCTAATAAAAAAAAGTTTTATTTCGGTATAAAAAATAATAATCAATAAAATCAATCTGTATCAAATCGACGATGTTTTTTAAATGTAAATTTGAGCGAAAAATCAGTTCCTATTTTAACGTCCTTGATACGATTTTCAACACAAAAAGCCAATCAGGGAATGTGGGTGCCCTTTTCTTTCAACCTCAAATAGTTTCTTACTATGGTTGGTTAATGATATTTGTTATGCGCAATGCATACCGTTATCACAGATTCTTTTACCCCATCCCAGTGGTCCTGTGCATTATTTATTTACAATATTTATCCTACTGTGTTTGAGGGTGTGTATCTTATTTATAAAGATATTGTGCGTCTCAAAAGGCTCGGGTCCCTGAGAGTCACGCCATTGAGCAGAAGTGCTATTTTTCATCTGTTTTAAGTAACAGAGAAGTAGGAACGTTATATAATGATACTTTAATGCAATAATGAATTACATTAATGTTATAACAATGTCTAGATTTAGTGATTTGAGATACACACCTAATAATTATGTCCTAGGCTATGCACATTTCGGACCCCGGCTAGAAAAGTGACACGTCAAAAATAAAAATTTTGTGATGTTATGTCATTGAAAAATTTGTATGAGGTGCCCCAGCGTGTTATATTACTATTCTATAGAATATAATAGAAGTTACCACCATAAATACTTTCGTAAAATTTAAAAGAAGGTAAACGATTTCAATATAAGTTTTATAGTATTTTTTAAGTTAATGTGTGTGTGTGTGTGTGTGTGTTGTGTGTTTTTTTTTTTTTTTTTTTTTTTTTCTCAAATTTTTAAAATTTGAATTTTGTCACTTTTCTTGCCGGGGTTGCGATATGTATTGTTTTATTGCATCAAGTAAAATCTTGTAGGCGTTAGTTATTTCTTAAGTAATATGCTTCTGAATTTAGACCTTTTTCAGTCTTCAATTGAAGAGGCTGAGTGGTATCAACTAATTATGTGGTATGTCATTATCATCCTTTCATTGAGTACTTATTATACTTTTTGCTTTTACAGACAATGAAAAATTATTACTTTATACTAAAAACTTTAACTTAAAGTTCACATCACTCCCCTATTAAGTCTAAGAATGGTCCAATTTGTTGATATAGCTGGCTCATATTTAAAAACATTTAGCCTTTTCAATTGTCTATAAACTTAATTTTCGAACTTATTTTGATTTATATATATATATATATATATATATATATATATATATGTAAACAGAAAAAGCAAAAAATAAAAAATAATTTTTTTAAAAATAATAAATAAGAAATAAAAAAAAAATAAAATAAAAAATGGTTGAGCAGTACATTCGACAAGCGTATTCTTACATACGAGCAGGAAAAATTACTGCTGGCATAAAAAGATTACGTGCTATAGCAATATAATCATAGGAATAGCAAAAACTATGTGTCCGAAATAATTAACCGTACAATTCTTAATCTATGTGAGATTTTTTCGGATAAGCTAAATGTGTTAGTGCCGGTTGCATTTTTGTTGTGGAACGTGCTTTCTGTACGTATTCTGGTCGCGACATCGCTCGATTTGTTTACAAATACGATTTCAGCACCGACGACAATAGAAATTCCAAAGAATAAATTCCGAATTGATATGTGGTAGTTGATTGATCAATACTAATTAGATAAATTACCGAAGGTTTCCAAAGCGACGATGAACTACTTCTTAAGGTAATTCCGATATGTATCATGTGGCAAAACGTAAGTAGAATGAAGTGAATACCATTCTGATTTGTTTGCTCCAGAAATCTCTCTCGTATATTGTTGTTGTTTCTTATGCCTACACTGGCAGACCAAAGGTGTGCCAGGCCCGTCGAAGAGGCCAAGAGGCGAGGGGGGTGCGGCTTCCATGCGAGCCCCATTGGGAGGAAATCCGACTTAGGTCGAATTTTTAGCCAACAGATGGCAGCACATCGACACGTCTCGTTTTTACGGAGAGGTCACATTTTCACGACATTCAATCATACTCAGGCACACGGTTGTAATTTTGATCCAAACCAGAGACCAACTAATCCCTGGTTCGGCACCCTTAGAGGTATTGATTTATTATGGGAACATGGAGGACTTTGTGACCACGACAGATTTTTCGCGCACCAGTCACCTTTAGCGTACACGGGAGTTTTCGGTCAGCTGGGCTCGAACTCATGATCAGTCAGTCACGAGCTCGATACCCTACCTACCAGGTCACCCGGCCTTTCTTGTATACTAAATAAATCATGGGATTTGAAAAGTTAGTGACGTATTTAGTTAATTGTCCAATAATTGCGCTATTACATCTGGAAAGTGATGATACTTGAGGTTGGGTCTTATTAAGCAAAGGCCTTTTTGACCAAGTTGTTCCAACCAATGTCAAATAAATGGACATACACGCAATGAAAGCTTTTCTGTCAGAGAAGAAACTCATCTAAAGAGGAATCAAAACTGTACCTTCAACTTGCAAGTTGTTAGCACAGTGAGACTATCCATTGCGCTATTCACGGGATTTAACGCATTTTGGGCATCTTTGCAGACTTATGTATAATAAAATGTACATACAGCGTAGTTAAAATAAATGTCGTGATTGTGATCTTGAAAAACTTGGATTTATTGCTATCCCATTCTTGACACTTGGATAACTTGAAAAGTGCTTGATAGGCATAAACACGTGTTGACCTCTGATGAGGTACAGGGATCTACTAAGATAAATCTACAGGTTAATGTACGCTTCAAACGGCCGGTACATCATTTGTACTATGATCGCGCCAAGAATAAATTTAGTCAACGTCCAGTACATCAGTTGTGCCTTGAAAATTAGAAGAATCGCACCTAGAAATAATTTAGACTAAGGCCGTCACAGCAGTTGTACCTTGAAAGATATAAAAATCGCGCCGAGAAAGAATCGTGCTTGTTATATCTACAGAGGATGGTCGCACATTTTTTAGACGATTTTGGTTAGCGGTAATAAAAAATCGTTTGCTGCAAAAGAAATAATTGCAGTTGTACTATGTTTTTAAAAGTCAAAATTATCGTCTGCGGCTTGAGAGGTTTGTTTTTATTCAAAGTGGCGTTTTTAACATAGCAGTGGTTCGAAGGCTATATTTATGCTCTTTCCAAAGAGAAATATTCATATTCGGTTATCCAAAAACGATATGAGAGTCATGGTTTTATGATATCTAAAGCTTTGATAGGTAATAGCGTCAACAAGAAAGGAAAAAAACGTCAAATTGGAGCCTCAAGTGGGACAAAAATTCCAAACAAGTATCCAGGGAAGAAACGGACATCTTCAACTATTATACAAATACAAATATTGACGACCAGCTACAGGCTCAAGCCCAACAAGACAAATATTCATATTCCGTTACCCAAAAACGATGTGAGAGTCATGGTTTTGTGATATTTAAAGCGTCGATAGGTAATATTGTCAACAGGAAAGGGAAAAAAAACGTCAAATTGGAGCCTCAAGTGGGACAAAAATTCCAAACAAGTATCCAAGGAAGAAACGGACATCTTCGACTATTGCAAAGGTACGTTGTTTACTGTTAAAAGAAAATCCCCCTAGTCAAAGGACAGTTGCAAAATCATTAAAATGCTCGGTATCCACTGCAAACAAAATGATAAACGTTGATTTAAATCTTAAGAAAGCGAAAAAACGCAATGTGCATCGTCTTTCTCCAAAGCATATCGCTGAACGCAGGACACGCTGCCGAATTCTATATAAGAAACACATCCAAAGAAAAATGGAAAAAAATTGTCACAATAGATGAATCATGGGTGTATTTAAATGATTGCAACAAAAAAAGAGCCATTTATTATCATAAAAAGGGAGAAAAAAATTTAAGTACATGGTTCACAGAATCGAAAGAAAGTTTTTCTAAGGGATTCATGATTGTTGCTGGTTTTTCATATAATGGCAAGTTAAAAATAAAGAGAGTGGGAAAAATGTCAAGATTAACTCCAAATACTATCAGGAACATATTTCATCGCCAATTTTTCTGAATGAAATACCATCGCTTTACCCACAGTGCCATCAATCTGTGGAACTCCATCAAGACAAAACTAGCAGTCACACATCAAAATCCACTGTAAATTTCCTAAAAGAAATGGAACAAAAAACCGATATCAAGGCCATACCCTTCACTGACATCCCTATTAAATCTCCTGATGTTTCACCTATGGATTTTTGTGCTTTCGGATTTTTAAAATCTGCATTATCCAAACATCGTCCCACAACCCTTTCATGACTCTGGAAAGCTGTTCAGGAGGAATGGGATAGAATACCTCTTCTGACACTTCAAAAGGCATTATTATTCTGGAAATTACGGTGTCGAAAGATAGTTCAGAATAAGGGCTATCAAATAGAACATTTAAAACACAAGAATTTTGTGTAATTTAGTTTTGTGAATACAATATACACTGTCTCAAAAATGTGTGAACAGCCTCTGTATAGCCACAGTCAAAAGATTAGCAAATAATTAATTGAAATGAAAAAATTAGTGATTTCTCGTAAAGCCAACACTAGGCAAGCAATCTGACTAGAAAGGTTATATTCTGATAGATTTACAGGCCTCGATATCAAATAATTCACAAGATCAAAAGGAATTACATCGGTACTAAATCTCTACCGAGCCCTTCGTCATCTCCAGTTCCTCCTGAGACATAACCCAGGGTGGAGAGACAGAACATAACTGAACCCGTCTTAAGTCTGAATTATTTAAGGAAGATAAGCTGACATATATGTTCGGGACATCGGCACAACTCACATAATGCATGGATGTGTATGCAAGGATCCTCGAAATCCGTTAAGGTAGTTCGAGGTGGAGGGATCCGAGGAAAGGTTGTTACCGAAAGAAATTCACATTTTCTCTCAGAGAATTCTTTTCTCCCAGCAAACTGCTTATCAAAAAAGGGGGTCGGTAAAGGGGTTGAGAAGGGAGAGGGAAGTGGCAACACGACAAGCAATCTAATCTACTTGCAAACAACTCAAGAACTGACGATGAACACTCTCCACACATATACCCTCCCCATCGCCTCCTCTTTGCACAAGATGTTTTTTTTTCTTTATTTTTTAAAGGGAAAGTGTTTATCGTAAATACACGATCACGGAGTAAAATTCAACACCTCAGGCTTAAGATTTTGTTATTTATTTACTTTCTGAACGTTGGCATCGCTTTGCAGAGATAGATGCGCGTACCTTTAGCATTTAAATCCGTTATCCGAAACTTTTTATTTCGCTTCCCCCTTCATTCTTTTCGTAATATTTTTTCCTTCGCTTTGCAAGTTGTGAGGGAGGAGATTTAAAACCGAGTTTCTCACATTAAAAGCGATCTGTCGGAAAAATGAAGCCTAGATTAATAAAGAGTGCAGTTGCGACGGCTACGGTTAAGCAAACTGCAAGTGCAATATATTGCATACTTGTGTCGATTGAGGTGCCTCGGCAGTTATTGTAAATCTATATCTACTTCACATTGTATACTAAACTTGGAAAAATCCTTAGTTTACTCTTTTTGTATTGTAGTTTTCGCTTTCCACATATATAGTAAACTCTCGATCATCAACGGAACTGTGGCGTGGCAACCGCGGATAATCCTCAAAATGGCTAAAAAGAGCACAAATCAACACGAAAATGCTTTTGAACAATTTTTATTTACACTAGTGTATCGATACATATAATTATGATTTAATAAACAGTATATTTATGTACTTAAAAAGTGGGTTTATTTACTTATTCACAAAAAGAAATCAGTTTGTTGTTTTTGTGTTAAAACACCTCTTTTTCAAGTTTACTTTTTAGTTACTTTTTTCTTTTTAGTATTTTTTTGTTCAAGTTTTCTCAAAAATAAGACGGTAATGGTAATTTTAGTTAACGTCGTACTAGAGTAACACAACGGACCAAATTTAAGACGGAATTAGATTTATTTTTAGTCTATATACTCGATTCAATCATTAAATTGACGACCAACCGATATAGGGGTTAAGGTGTTAGCCTGATCGGAAGGTTCCTGGTTCGAATTCGGGTCCGCACATGGATGTTTGTAAGCGTATGGTGAAGAGGCGGCTGGTGCACCTTAAATCTGTCGTCGCCGAAAGTACTCACGTTGGGTTGGTGTGGAAGCTTGGAGAGTGGAGTGCCAGCTCAGGTTTTGTCTCGTCATTTGACCGTGGTTCAAAATTACGTGGTGTTGTCCACGGATCTTTCCCTTAAGGGACTGATCCCGGACCGTCGTTAATAGCCCGTTATGTTGCTCTGGTACGACGTTATTTAAAATTACCATTAAATTACTAGTTCAAATGATTAATTTTAAACCATGAGACCCAGAAACTAGTTTCAAACCAATTACCGGTATAGTGGTTAAGGTGTTAGCCTCTGGATTGGAAGGTTCCCGGTTCGAATCCGGGTTCGGGCATGGATGTTTGTAAGCGTATGGTGAAGAGGCGGTTGGTGCACCTTAAATCTGTCGTGGCCGAAAGTACTCACGTTTGGTTGGTTTGAAATTTTGAGAGTGGAGTGCCAGCTCAGGTGTTGCCTCGTCATTTCACCGCGGTTCAAAATTACGTGGTGTTGTCCACGGATCTTTCCCTTAAGGGACTGATCCCGTACCGTCGTCAATAGCCCGTTATGTTGCTCTGGTACGACGTTATTTAAAATTACCATTAAATTACTATTTCAAATGATTAATTTCAAACCATGAGACCCAGAAACTAGTTTCAAACCAGTTACCGGTATAGTGGTTAAGGTGTTAGCCTCTAGATCGGAAGGTTCCCGGTTTGAATCCGGGTTCGGGCATGGATGTTTGTAAGCGTATGGTGTAGAGGCGGCTGGTGCACCTTAAATCTGTCGTGGCCGAAAGTCCTCACGTTGGGTTGGCGTGGAAGTTTGGAGAGTGGGGTGCCAGCTCAGGTGTTGCTTCCTCATCTGACCGTGGTTCAAAATTACGAGGTGTTTACCTTGGATCTTTCCCTTAAGGGACTGATACCGGACCGTCGTCAATAGACCGTTGTGTTGCTCTAGTACGACGTTAACTAAAAATTACCATTACCATTACAAACCAATTAAAAATATAATTTTTTATTATAGCGCCTGCAAAAAGTTTGGTAACACATTAAAAGTTTTGTGATAGGAACATTATATTTGTCATTGTACTTTTTAATGCCAAGCAAATTGAATATTATTCATTTTTAACTGCAAGAGTAAATTTGTGAACTTCTTTGCTTTATCCTGGTGCATCACGTTGCATGTATGAGTTTTCATTACACCTCAAACGGCCTGGTTAATACATTTATTTCAGAGCAAACATGCAAGCCTTGCCTGGATTTTTCTCTTTGGGATTGAACTCGAACCGTCGCAAATAGCCCGTTGTGTTGGTCTAGTGCGACGTTAATTTAAAAGCTACCCAGGATTTAAAAAAAGAAACATTTGCATTCTGAAACGAGCAATCTGTTCACAAGACGGATTGACCAGCTTTGTCAATAATTAGGCATACATTTTTATTTATTTATGCAATCTTATAGATAGATGTCTTATAAGTATAAAAATTCTTGCAATGTCTCTTTATATATTTTAAAATATCAACGGTATTTTAGTACTCCACAGCTTAGTCAACTCCGTTACGCAACATTTTGAACTTTTGCTTTTCACACCAGAAACAGACCATTACAGGATGAAAGTCACACATCTACTCGACGCGAACATCTATCGCAAGAGATCCACAGACATCCATTTTAATGAGAACTCAGAAAATCCGACATCTCAATTACGGCATGAGCCAACGAAAAGCTATCTTACGAAACGAAACGATGTAAAGAAGTAAGGACACACAAAAAGCAAAAAGGAATTTGGACTCTCCCTTCGGCTGGCTCAAACCCTGATCTAAAACAACCCCATGTTTTTATGCATTCCATCGCTAAACTCCATCCCGGTAAATCGAATCCCGACGACGCCGGGCGAGAAGAAAACGCAGGGCATTTTCATTCTGCTGATACCAAGCCCCAATGCATGGGACCCCACCATAAACGCACACACAAAATATCCACAGAAAAAAATGCGATGAGTAAAGAAGACAGTATAAAAAAAAGGGCTCACCAAAGAACCAACAAACACAATAAAAACTTTCTGAGATCTGATGGTATCTCGGGCTGTCCTTGTGTGTTGATGTTGGTGACCCTCCAGCACTGTTTTGGTTCTTTCGTTTTGGTTTCTGCAGAAGCGGGGGTCCATCAGCGCAGTGGCAAAATCAAATTTGAGTTGGGCTTCCTGGACTAATGGGGTAAGAGATGGCGATCAGGGCATATTAGCGGGTTGGAGTTGGGGTCGTTTGTCAACCTGTCTTTATCGGGCCGGCTCTTTGGGAGTGAAGAAAACAAATTCTGGTCGAATCTCTCTGATGGTGGGGTGGGGAACCGATCTTTTTCCTATATCGATTGCTTTCGCTCTCTCTTTTTTCGTCTGATTTTCTTTTATGCTTTTTTCTTGTACTAGTGGATGCAAGACATGTTTTCAAACGATATCCAAACAAGTCACTTACTGAGCTTGTAGTAGATACTTATTGATTCTAAAATAATCAACATTTACGTAAAATGGTATGTAATAAAAGTTTATTGATGACCCCCATAGAATTTATTTAAAATAAATAACTTAAATTAAAAAAAAAAACTCAGCTCATTTGCAAACTATTTTGCATTCAAAAAGAAGTATTTTTACTAGTTTTGTATCGTATGAGAATTAAGTACATGGTAAAACACCAATAACGTGTCTGTTTTAATGGAAAAATTAAGCTCTAGTTTGATCACAAATAAAAAACGCATCTAAAATTATTTTTAATAGCTTTATCTAACTTTTTAGAAACAGCAATTTTTTAATTGTCAAAGTAGTTTAAGTTGAATTATTTTAGGGATTTGCCCTATGTTTCTGCCTTATTAGAGGTCTGAATAAAACATATAATTTTATGAAGCAGTGGATATAAATATTTTTTAATGAAAAATACTTTTAAAATACGTTACATCATATCACGTCAATAATCTGTTCTTTTTCTTTTAAAGATATATAGGATTTAAAAATATCAAACGAAAAGGGATCATGTATCCTACCTAATTAATAGGTCTCGAAAATTTTTGAGACTTTTCGAAAGGTTTACTCCCAATTTTATCATATGACGGGAAATTTTGTTTTAAAATAATAAGAAATCTGTATTACTTTCTTTAGTAAATTCCGATAAGAACGAGAAGTCTGGGTATTTTTTGTTCAATTCTCCTTGCCAAAGTATCAGCTTATTCTTAAAAGCTTCAATTTTACTGCTCGATATTAAAATGTTTGTACTCTCTCTGTTGAATTAAATTCGTTAAGTTTTTTGAAAATGTCAACCTTGAAACTGAATTTACTAAGCCAATCTTCATTAAAGAATGAGCTTGCCTATATATATATTTCATTTCTACCAAAAAAATGTAAACCTCATTTCTCAAAATGAAAATAAGTTGCAGTATTTTGCTACGTGTGAGTCATCTGACTTCTGTATGTAGTAATAATGTCACATACACAAAACCCACCTCATTATAGAATATTGAAAAAAGACGACTGCTTAGGGCGTTGTTGCTTTTAACGTAATTGATTACAATATCAACATCCTGTAATATCTTGTGCAATTCTTCATCAATGTCTTGCAACAAGAGCTTGTCTATGTATTATGCAATGGTGATATACTACATGGGGAGCAATTTTCCTTATTAACTCTCTTAGACCTTTATTACTACCTGTTAATGCTGTAGTACCATCAGTGCAAACCGTGACACAGTATATCCAGATAAGGTCTTTTGTTTCAAAAAATATCTATTAATAGTTTCAAATATTTTCTCCCCATTTTTTTCCTTCCAATTTTGTGCAACATAAAAAATCTTCTGATGTGTCTTCATAAACGTATCTCACATAAACAGTTATTTGAGACAGTTTAGTAATGACGATAGTTTCGTCACGTTGTAGAGCTAATACAGGAGAGTTTTGTATTCGATTTAACAGAACCGATTCTATATCTCTATTATAAAAATGAAGTGCTTCTCTGCGTGTCTGTGTATTGTGTGTACTGTCCTGACGAATGTGTGGCACTTACAGTAATGAGATTTGGCACACAGGTAGTCCAAATTTTTTGCAATTTTTCTATTGCGCCCGAATTTTAAAATTTTATTTAGACCATTTTTAAATTAATTTAATGCAATATAATTATTATTGTTTTCCCTGGAATGGCAATAGTATAAAGATATGACAGAATCTAAATTTATTTTTGCCATTGGATTCATCCAGAGTTTTTCTATGTTCATTGGATGTTGGTCCATCATTCTCATTTGTATTGTCATTATTTTCATTTTCTGGACGTTGGGTACCTATTTTTAGCCATTTATTTGTTATGAAGGTACTAAAACTAAAACTGAAACAAAATTATAAATATACAGTATTTCTTTGCGTTTGTCCAATAGTCACGTGGCTACCACGTGGGAAAAAAACTGAATTACAGAATGCACTTGAATGAACGTAAGAAGCAGCAAAACCGAACTACTGAGGGTCGTAACTAGACTTTTGATTCGGAGGGGGGGGGGTTGATTAAAAAAATTCTTGAACATTCGGATTCCTTTGTACAAGCCTATTTTACCTCCCCCCTCTGCATTTTTACAAATGTGTCGAATAGAGAGGGGGGTGGGACCTCAGAAGGCTTAAAAAAAAAGATAAAAAGAGGGTGAAATTTGAGTAAAAAAATATGAAAATGAGTGGGAGTTGGCAGCAATGCTAATGATGGGAATTTCCGTGCTTTACTAAGATTCAGAGTTTCTTCTGGGGATTCGGTGCTGCAAAAACATCTGGAATCGGGTTCCGGAAATGCACAATATACAAGTCCGTTGATTTAAAATCAATCAATTCAGATTTGTGGAAATATCATCCAAGATAAAATTGTCAGAAAAGTGAATGCCGCGATATGTTTCACAGTGATGACAGACGAAACGACAGACATTCCACGCATAGAACAAGTTTCAATATGCTTACGATATGTGGATGAAGAAGAGGGATGCATTAGGGAAGACTTTTTGGAATTTTTGCCGACTGTTGATCTCACTGGTAAAGGCTTAGCGAAACTTGTCCTTTCGTCTTTAAAAAGTACTAACAAATATTGTGAATTTTTAGTGGGGCAAAAGTATGATGGTGCTGCTGCAATGAGTGGTTATTTGCATGGAGCCCAAGCCTGCATACGAGAAGATCTTCCCATGGCACTTTATGTCCACTGTAGTCCTCATTCATTGAACCTTATCTTAAGCAATTCATCTACTTCACCTTTAACTAGGAACCTTTTAGGCACACTTCAGCCAGTTGCAACATTTTCCCACAACTCCCTCTGCACAACGCACTTAAGTTTTAAAAGATTCAATCATTGATAAATTTCCTGAGTCAAAACGTACCACCCTGTTGTGTTTTTGTGAGACCCGCTGGGTGTATAAACATGAAATCATTATCCGGTTTAAAGAGTTTTACCCAGCAGTAATACTTGCCCTAGAAAAGTTGGAAGTTTCAGCTAACACTGAGATTGCTAGAAATGCATACCAACTGTTGTGCGCTATGTTGTGCGCAAATTTGTGCTACCTTTGTTTGTAACTGAGAAGATTTTTGAGTGCACACTGCCGCTATGTAAAGCTCTGCAAGAGTTCAATGCAGATATGTCAGAAGCATACGATCCTGTTGACAATGTCCTTGATGTTATTGATAATTTTCGCAGTAATGCACCCCAAAGCCTTTAAAATTATGTTTGAAGCAGCTTCTTCATGGGTGCTTCAAAATGGCGGATAAATGGATTTTCCAAGAATGACTGGGAAACAGATCCATAGAGAAAATATCACATCTAAAACTTGTGAAGAATATTACAAATTGAATCTGTATATACAGCTTTTAGACCATGTGAGGTTCCAGCTTTGTGACAGATTTTCAAAACATAACAACCTAATTTCATCGCTACAAAAACTGATTCCTAGCAGATGTCTAGCAACTAGTCCAGAGAATTTGGAAGAATGTATCAAATTTTTATGCAAAAGTCCTACCTCAACCAGCTACTTTTAATGCTGAATTTTGCGTTTGGCAGTCTAAGTGGAAAAAGGTAAATGAAAAACCAAACAATGCTATTGAAGGTTATTTCAAGTATAGTAAGACCTTTTTTCGAAACATTAGTAAACTCCTTCAAATTTTATCAACATTGCCAGTCTCAACATCAACACCAGATAGAACTTTCTCCACTCTAAGGAGGTTGAAAACCTATTTAAAGAATTCAACGGGCAAAACTCGACTGATTGGCCTGGCCTTAATGTGCATTCAAAGAGAGATAAATTTGAACATTGATGATGTCATTGATCGATTTTCAAAATCAGAAGGAAAACGTCGTTTTGCATTGTTAAATAAAAACAAATTTGTAGTAAAAATGATTCCACTTTAGATTGTACTTGTGTAACATTTTAGCATCTTTATGAAGTACACCTGTAAATGTTCGGGAGAGTATTTTCGATTCGCCACTGCTGAATTTATTTTCATATTTATCATAACATTTCAAAATGTTTTTATATGTATTTTTCCAAAAATGCATCAATAGCAATTTTTTGGGAGGATAAATTTCGGGGGGGGGGGGGTTTGAACCCTATAATCCCCTCTGGATAAGGCCCTGGAAGGGGGCACACCTAGATTGAAAAAGCTGTAATAAAGATGGCCACTGCTAAACGTCAGATGGACCCACGTTGCACGTGAATCCCACAGGAGAGCAGGTAAAGGGCATTTCAAGTTGACAATTAAACTTTTACCACTATGTCTGTTCGCCAGCAGACGTATAGGTGTTACATACTAATTCAGACAATTGTTTTCGTAAAAATATAGTTGTGTTTTTATAAATAATATTATCTCATTTCGCTATTTTACTGGTATCTGATACTTGTTGAAGAAAAGCCTCATATTTTTCACTGTCAAATAAATTTCTTTGAATTTGGCGACCCACAGAATTTTTCACGCGACTTCCAGAGGGGTCACGACTTTTGGTTCGCGTACCGCTGTTCTATACTATCTTCGAGAAGTAAATTTTTTTGTGGCGATATCCACATATTTTTAGAGCTAATTATTTTAAAACTGCAATTTAAGCAAAAACAATCGTGAAATACAGAGAAAGTTGATTAACGGGATAAATTTCCAAAGATGAAAGTTTTTTATTGTAAATAAAATCATTACATTTCCTAAATATACTTAAGAAATTTCATTTCTTAGATAAAATGAAATGACTGCCTTAAGATGCACTGTAAAATTATTTCAGTCAAATTACTCAAGTTTTGATTTGTTAAATTAATTATAGTTCGTTATTTTCTAAGTAGTTCAAAAAAGAAAGTATAATTTTAAATCTTGTTCGTTTTTATTTATTTTCTTAAACTCCATTCAACACGTGAAATATAATACGAGGATTAAATTAGGTGTATAGTTGGTAGTCACGCGTGTTTGAATTATTTTTTAAGAGTTTCTTTTTCTATCAAAAAACCGTAAATATTAAAAAATTACTACTTTGTGTTAAAAATTCTGGAAGTGTGGGGAATTATAGAATTTTGGGATTCAATGTCCCATTTTGTTTTATCGTGAAAATTCGTAGAATATTGTGCATATAAACGGTTTTGAACTAAGTTCTGGAAGTGTGGAATTATAGAATTTCGAGATTCATTGTCTCATTTTGTTTTATCGTGAAAATTCGTAGAATATTGTGCATATAAACGGTTTTGAAGTACCATTTAGTTATTGTACATCATTCTGAATAGAGAATCAAATTAGCTTTAATTCTTCCTTTGCGTGTGGTGCAACAAATTCAGGAATACTGTTTTAAAAATTAATTATCTAGGTACCCTAGGTGAGGTACCTTCTATACTCCGAAATAAATTTTAAATCACAGAATGAATCACGAGGTCTAAAGTATATCTTGTAATGTTATATTCCACAAAATGACATTAATAAATGGTTTTACTCCATGCAACCCATTTTTGTTAACTGATTTTTATATGTATACAAAGCATTATGAAGTTATAGCCAACGATCCAGGTTCCTCGGATGTTCTAGATGCGATTGAAAGGTATCTGTGATATAAAATTCAAAGAAAACAATCCTATCAACACATGGTTAAGGTAAATAATTCAGGTCGGGATAAATACAGATTCAGCCGAAAGAGAACGCAAGTCCATTGTAAACCTAGCTATTTGGGATGTCACAAAGACCATACCGACAACAGAGAGTAGTTTTGACCTCAGGTTGCCTATCAAATACCACACAGAGTTAAAACACCCAACCGGTTCATGGCATTCGACCCGTGTCTATTTTACGACGGTCAAGTCATAAAAAGTCATAAAACTTTGCTTTACTACTTGGGGGTTCCATGGCAGGATGTCGTTTTGTGGCCAGATAACAGAGGACGCCAAAGTGGTTTCTTTGTGCTGGGCGCGTGTCTCTTTCAAAGAGACAAGGGGTGTAAAACGATTCCAGAATGTCTCCATAAAGGAAAACTTCATGCAGCTTCTTGTGGTTGCAACTTGTGGGCATTTCGATGACCGCCGCAGGTGACAAAAGTGTGTCTAGGCTCATTACATGGTGCCAGACTGGCTGCAGCTGTCTAGCAGATGCCTCTGGTGAGATTTGTTAAAAAAGGAGTAAGGATACTGTACTACTAAATGTTTGGAAACATTAGAATTATTAAATTATTTGTTGGAGGCCTGCACATACAGAGGCTGTTCACACATTTTTTTAGACAATGTATATTGTATTCACAAAACTAAATTACATACAATTCTTGTGTTTTGGATGGGTTTTTTTTTAATAATATTTTTTCCATTTTTCTTCGGATAAGTGTTTTTCATATAGAATTCGGCAGCATGTCCTGCGTTCAGCGATATGCTTTGGAGAAAGACGATGCACATTGCGGTTTTTTCGCTTTCTTAAGATTTAAATCAACGTTTATCATTTTGTTTACAGTGGACACCGAGCATTCTAATGATTTTGCAACTGTCCTTTGACTAGGGGGATTTTCTTTTAACATTAAACAACGTACCTTTGCAATATTTATATTATTATATAGGGGCTAGCAAATTTCGACTATAATGAACGTTTAAGTAAGCTAAACATGTATACACTGGAAAGAAGAAGGAGGGGGGATTTGATTCAGCTTTTCAAGTTTGTAAAACAAGGGGACACAGAGGGTTTAAATTTCAATAGATATAACAGAACAAGGGGTTATGGGTGTTAATAGAATAAGACACATTTTAATCGGGATTTAAGGAAAAACTACTACTTTAATAGGGTAATAGACAGTTGGAACGCGTTGCCAGAAAATATAGTTAATTCAAAGGGAGTGTACGAATTTAAGACACAATTGGATAGTCAGTGGGAATTGGGGAATTCATAAACAAAGGACCAGCCTTGTTGGGCTTGAGCCTGTAGCTGGTCGTCAATATTTGTATTTGTATAATAGTTGAAGATGTCCGTTTCTTCCCTGGATACTTGTTTGGAATTTTTGTCCCACTTGAGGCTCCAATTTGACGTTTTTTTCCTTTCTTGTTGACGCTATTACCTATCAAAGCTTTAGATATCATAAAACCATGACTCTCATATCGTTTTTGGATAACCGAATATGAATATTTCTCTTTGGAAAGAGCATAAATATAGCCTTCGAACCACTGCTTCGTTAAAAACGCCATTTTGAATAAAAACAAACCTCTCAAGCCGCAGACGATAATTTTGACTTTTAAAAACATAGTACAACTGCAATTATTTCTTTTGCAGCAAACGATTTTTTATTACCGCTAACCAAAATCGTCTAAACAATGTGCGAACAGACTCTGTATTTATAGAATTAGTTGAACATAATTTTGATTTCGATATCTCGTAAAGTCGGTCGTTAAACACGTTTCTTAGCAAAATTTATCTCTTGGTTTTCGTACTGATTTAGAATATCATCAAATTTTTAGGGCTAAAAATACTCAGCTTGAGGCTTGTAAACAAAACTTATCTGGATTCGCACAGGATATTGTCTTGGAAAGTTTAACTGGGACCATACTTGAAACACATGGTTATCTACGAATGAAATAAACTAAATCTATTCCATAAGAATTTTTTTTTTATGAAAGATGAAAATGCCCCCAAACGCATACGTACTCACTTCAATACTTGTTGAATTCCTGATAATGTTATAATCGTATTAGTCCCAGCGTAACAGAAACTGTAAAGTGAGTTGGGGTATATGACACAAAGGTCGTATTTCGCCAAGCAGAGCCAATTGTAAGACAGACATCGTTAAAAAGTAGAGTGAGATAAAAACCGATTATGAGATTTATTTACGCATCGTATCGCTATTGAAAGAAGACAAGCTAAAATAGACTCAACTATGCGTGTATATCATGATAAACAATTAACTTTACCTAATATAGAAGGCTATGTTACATATAAATTAATTTCTGATTATGAAGGAGTTCTAAACAATTCTCAAATCAGATGCCATATTGTAGATTGCAAGCGAATATATGAGGCGTTCAGAACTAGAGTGGATCAAGTCCACTTTCTGGTCAAACTCTGATAGTCACACATCCGAACTCCTGTAAGTCGAATCTTCTTTGTACATCTTTGAATCAAGTCCCTAGTTCCTTTGGTTCCCGTGAGATGACCAAAGAAAAGCCCAGTGAATAGGATAAGGCCAGGTGCACACATCCGGTTTTTCAACGTGCGGCGCCACTGCGGCACCGAAGCCCAACTATGCACACATAACCGTGAATAGACGCAAGTCCTCATTTCCCGCCATTTGAGATAAATATTCTATCGAAGAAAACGTGTTTATTTCGCTTACTTGGTGTACAAAAAGTATATTTTGAAACAAAATAGACGTTACTGGATACAACCATTTATTAATTATTATTTATATTCCATTTGTTTTTGAAAACAAGGTACTTCAGAACGGAGACTCATGTGCGGCGACCGTGCGGAACTGCGGTACAAATTGACGCAAGTTGGACGTGCGTCACCGCAGCGGCGCCGGTGACATGTGTGCACTACTCCATTGGATCTAATGTATCTCAGACCGCACTTGCTTTGCGACAACGGCGTCGCACGTTGAAAAACCGGATGTGTGCTCCGAGCGTACACACGAGAAGAAACTTTATCTCGATGTATCTCAAAATATTGTAGAATGGAATTGATTCACTCTAGTTCTGAACACTTCATATAACGAGCTTCATTTTACTGTAATACGTACAGTAAAATAACGAATGAGCCGTTGTTATTTATTGAACATTTGGTTGGTAGTTGAATTTACGTGCCACTGGAGTACACAAAGAGGCATGTACGACTGTCTAGGATCAATCCCGAAAGCGAAGATCAGAAGACAGCGACTCGTAATTTTGAACCACGATTAAAATATGGAAAAAGTAGAAGTGATCAAACAAACATCAACATAGAAATTGTTTATTCTTCGCTTTGGGGAGCACACTAATTGGACTGAAGGAGAACCATGATTCGGGAGCCGAAAATTGTTCCGCATCCACTGAAGGTTCACAGCGGTTGATAGCTCTAGGCATCAGATGTATTTTCTGAATGGAAGTACCATTTTACAGATCACTTATTTATCCTATTTCTTCCTCAGCCACACCTTATGTACAGCACCTTGAACGTAAACAAGACTAGTAATTTCAAACACTTGGTTGCAATCGCTACGATTATATAATTCAGTAACTAAAAGTAGGCGTTTCTTTCCTTCCGGTCTAGAGCTAAATTATCCAACTTCTTCAGCTGCACTGAGCAATTGTTTTCGGGAAACCCAAGAAATTATTGGTAAGGTATATTGGGCATTAAAAAATATTGCAGAGCAGCATGAAAACAAGCTACTAATCATCCAAATATTAAACTACAATTCTCCACGAAAATGGGATAATGTGGAATGATCTATGGAACTTTTGATGAATGAAAGAGCGTAGTATGGTTCAAAGATTAATCATAACTTAAAATAAGTTGATCGTGATTTAAGTGGAAACAATTGTTTTGTCTTAGAATATTATTTTGAAAACACTTGAAATATATTTGAGCTATACCTAAAAATGAGCTGTCTTAAAGGTAATATATTTATATCTTTTTAATTTTAAGAAATGATTTGCAACTTTTAACCTTAGAGATAATTGTGTATGCAATTATTATTTCACTTAGATGAATTCTTAATTTCCTGTGGCGGAAAAAGAGCAAGTGATTTATAATTGTATGTGCACGGTTAAGTTCTTAATTGGTAAACATAAAAGTATATTACGTTAGATATGAAATGTATTATTGCTTCTTCTCATCTAGCTTTATAGCAGGCAATTGCAAAAGGAGTTTCGTTTCTTGACTATTGTAACTGGCGTTCTTTCTTCACTTTATTCTAAAGGCTTAGTGAATCTCTTAAGCCGTATAGAGTAAACTGCGAACAAACATGACATGAAACCAGTTTCAGATATGTAGAGATATGCCCAGTCACCAAGTAACATCTTGCAAACTGTCGAATTCCCATAGTTCGGAGGGTGCTTGCGTTAAACGAAGCTATGTGTAGAAAGGTAATTATGCTCGGTTTTAAGCAAGGTTTACACATTGGCCAATTACTCCGTTACACATCCTTGATATTACAATGTACATTTGTTTTCATCCCCAATACTGGTAAATAGTTACGAGTATTACAAGCCTGACTAATTTGCGTCAGCTATAGCAAATCTGGTTACATTACATGTTAAATTTCAGTAGCATAGGCAACATTGATAACTGAGAATACCGAGGTGGAACACAAGCTAAACATCTAACGCTTAGCTCCTTAGACAACCAAGTCAGCACAATTCTCTCTAATTTCGTTTTGGTTTCCTCAAGAGACAATACAATACAAATAATCTACAGTCCAAAGTTAAATAGGAGCTCAAAAGAGCCTGCAGATACAATTAGTGGAAGTTTTATCAATGATGGGGCCATGTGCAAGAATCAACTGCGAATAATACCTAGACTGAATGCTAGCATCAGTTGGATGGATTGTGAAAGGAAAATATGTGTTGAAGATACCCATTGGGCATGACAAGCACTATTAACCAATCATAGTAAAAAACTTTAAGAAATTGTAGTGATCGCGCGCGCGTCCACATTCCGTGGTTGACTTTTTGTGGTGAAAATAATGGACGCTTAAATAGAAACTGACTTCCAACTCAGATTTACGTTTTTACGTAACACGCTTTCTTACGTTTTGCTTCAGACTTTATCAATTATTACTTTTTTGACCCCGAATTTCAACTTTTTTTAATCAGGAGATACTGGGGATCTAAACTTACTTGGACCCGACGCCATTTCTAAGTTGATGGTTTAACAAGGACGCGGTATAAGGTAAATCATACAAATCGGTAGGGTCAGATTGTCTACGAAGCAATCGCAACAAAGTGCTGAGATTATATACGATGCATTTAGTTATTTGCAAACAAATCCATACTTCAAAATCAATAATTGAAGCTGATTCTAAAATTTAAAAAATCCTTATATCTATTGGATTCAAGCCCTTGCAATTTTTCCCTTTCAAATCTTGTAACATCACAAAATTCGATAAAATAATCTTTCATTTTTACAAATTATGGAGTAATATTTGTTTTTTCTAAAACTTGCACAGAATAGAATTCGTTTATAGATGGCCTTATTCAAGAATGAGTCCTTTGTAAGGTGAAACTGAAATTTTTTGACGGTAACCATTTTTTTAATATTATCCTGATAAATTAATCTTGTTTTGTAAACAGCTTTCAGCAAACCACAGATTTCCTTCTAAAGATGAATACATATCGTCGAAAGGCTAACAAGTTAAGCACACCAAGTCAGAATTTTCAGGATATGTCTTTTCTAGATTTTGTACCCTAGAACGTGGTGTGTGTGTGTGTGATCTTTGAATTGTTGAAGTCCTCTGTTATTGTTTCTTTGCTGGAAAGTTAGATTTTGTGTTGAGAAACACAATCAGTGAGTAGAATTTATCCCCCTTCATTTTCACCAAACTGTTTTTCGACTTGGTGGTAATGGTAATTTTAATTAACACCGTACTAGAGCAACACAACGGGCTATTGACGACGATCCGAAGTCAATCCCCTAAGGAAAAGATCCGAGGACACCACTAAGTAATTTTGAACCACGGTTAGATGACGATTCGACTTTGTGTTTCACTTGTAAGCTAACGAAATGTTTAAAAACATACAGCTTTTCATCTATGTTTCTACAAGGCTACCAGTCATTGCATGTGTGATGTATAGGTGCAATTAAAGATAATTTTTCCGTGTGGATCATTCCACGTACACAAAAAAAATCAGTGCGCTATTTTGAGTTTAGCACCAGGGCTCTCTACGCAGTACTGTATGATGATGCAAAAACAATCACACCCCATTTAAAAAAACATGAAAGAATGGATCCCAAAACGGGGGATGAGAAAAGAAGAGAGTAACGCCACCCGCTATCTATTGATCTCGAGAGCTCGGTGGCACACCCCGAGAGTGACCCTTGGGCGAAATTTGTCTGGCACCAGGTCACAATTAAGGGGATTGTGGGACCGCCCAATACTTAAACGTGGGTCCTCCCCTTCCAGAGTGCGTCAGGAGCGGAGAAAAAAGTAGTGCCTATCCCTGATCCACCCGACTATAATTGCACTTTTAAAAAAGAACGGAAGCTGGCTTTTTTGCCTGGGAGCTCCAGATACAGCAGAACGTGCAAGAGTCCGCCAACGTTGGGTTCACTGGAAAACTCAGTTGAAATACATGTTAAAGTACTGTTTCAATTAACTTGCTCATGCAGCTTTATTTATTCGTAAATATTACACACAACTGTCATAAACACAAATAAAATTATTGTTTTATAACGTGCGCATACTTTACCTGCGATGCGGAATGATCGTATCCAAACAATGCAATAATGGTTATGTCGATCTATTAGTCTAGTTCAGTCTTGTATAGTCTTCGGCTAATCCGCTGTGGGTTTTCAATAACTCGGTACGGAGGGGTCTGCTTCCATTCGAAGAAGAAGTCTTGTGTAGTGGGCTAGTAATAGCCCATATTGTTGCTTTAATGCGACGCAAATTCAACTAACTATCAACCCGGTTTGCAAATACATGGATGTTAGTGTTAGTCCCTGTTATGAGTACCGGTGGTGTCGTGGATGGAATTTAGCAAAGTAGTAGTTGCTCATTGAAAACGACAAAGAAAAACATATGGGCTGATGGATACGAAAGGTTTGATTTTCGTCCATACAGTGAGAAAAAACTGTCAACAGATCGAATATTTTTAACGATACATAAACAAGAATATCAAGTTTAACAGGCATAAAAAGAAATCGGTTTCATATGTTTTAAAAATCGCTCTCAGAGAATACGTTTGATGACATTGGAACATCAGTTCTACTTTATTTCCGAACGGGAATAGTTTTTACTGTTCGGATTCCGATAGGCCATTTTCTCACAATATCACATAGATACCAGTTCGTACCTTGTTGTGCAAGAAAAGTCAGTATACTGGCATTTAAAAAGTTTAGTCTATTGAAGCACTTTTCTTATATATATTAGATTTCAAATTCTTCTAACAAATACTAATGCGTACTATCTTAAAATCGAAGTCGCCTGAAGTAGGTAATTCCTTCATGATTTTCCAAAATAAGTCATCGATTCATTTGCAACTTTGCATTCTTTATCAGAATCAACTCGTCTATCTTTTCACTGTCCAATCTGTGACCAAAACTTTCACCGATTCATGTTTCTGAAGCATGTACTGCAACATTCCAATGTTCAAAAAATAAAATCGTTCGGGCTAGAATGTTCTCTTTGATTGTTTATTCCAATCAATAGCCTTATACTAAATAAACATTGCATTTAAAGCCTTTTTTTTACTGTTTTCAGACTTATTTAAGTTCTTTCCTCCGTATGATAACCAAAGTTTGATTTATGTGGATTAAATTAGCTTCAATGCAAACATTCGATTATTTTTTGACATTTAAAATATTTCGGGAGGACTCGATATGGATCTTTCCTTTGTACTTCTTCACTCACTGGAAAAGTAAACGAGGGCCCCTGTAGCCCGGCTGAAAAAGTAACTGATTAAAACCGGAGAGTTGTGAGTTCAAATCCAACCAAATACCGTCGTGTAAAAAGGGGGATGGTGCACTTTAACACCTCAAGTGTCTTCACGTTGGCGTGGTGTGGAAATTCGGAGAGTGGGCCAGCTCAGGTGTGACTTCATCATTCGAACGTGGTTCAAAATTACGTGATGTTCTGGTCGGATCATTACCTTCGGGTTTTGATCCCGGAACATTACCAATAGCCCGTTGTGTTGTTCCAGTCCAATGCTAATTAAAATACCTACCTACCTTTGAAAATAAAGAAGATATGTTCTGATCTTGTTCAATACCTTTCTATTCAGTCACTTAGTTCATTGATGGTTGTAAAGAAATTCGGTTACAAGCATAACGTTCTCCAAATTCTTCCTAAAGATATATTTTCAAAGCACATGTTTCATATAATTATCTTAGAAAAGATTCCTCTTGTCCTTTTTGTAAGATAATTTTTCCCTTTACACTCTTAATTTTTAGAATGCTAGTTTTGTTTAATTGTCGATTGAGTTCACTCCCCCCCCCCAGTAAGAAAAAAAAACACTTTTCATCCATCTTCGAATAATTTCTTATTGTGTAGAAAAATAATGTAATTATCAAATTGCATATTTTCATTGCAGCAATTGCAAACATTGTTAAATGTATTTTGGCCCCGATCCTCATTGAATATATGGTACTTTAAGTTTTTCAGACGGTAACATGTAATACCAAATTAGCCTTCATAGCAGATACTTAAAATATATGAGGTAATCCTTTGCTATTTCTCTATAAATTATTTCGTATTTCTAGTATTTAAATTATCATTTGTGTATAGATATAAATTAATATTTTAAACAAAAGAAAAGACTATGTGAAATTAAAAAAATGTACTAGTATAACTAGTTGTCCTTGTAAATTATGAATTACAATATTGTTTTAATACTTGTATTTATTATAAAAACTCGTAATTTATTTAACATTTTTCAGAACTTGCAAATTTAATATTGGATTCAAGGATACTATTTTGGCATAAAAATTTCGGATTTATTGTAAGATTGCTCGTGGTTTCTTGAAAAAAAATTTAACTTCATGTTTAGTAAAGAAAAAATATATTTTGTTCTTTGAATACCCCCCCCCCCCCTCTTTATTGCATATACTCTTAGAGAAATAACAATTAGTGTTCTGAAAACTCGTCTTCAGCTGAGTTCTCTTCTTGACTTCATTTAGGTTAAATTTTACAAATACATTTTTTGTCTGGTTTACAAAGGGGCCAGTCAAAAAACGACAGTTCTGAGAAAACGAAAGAAAAAAAATATTTAAGCATTGCGAAAATTGCAATTTTATCACTTTAACAATTAATTATTACCTTTGTATTCACTCAATTGATCAATTATTCATAGAAGAGTACATTCATTGGGATTCTGCATTTCTATAGCAACTTATAATAATAATAAAAATAATGAAAAATAATGCATTTTTTTATCTACTTCCATATGTGTTTCTCAATAAGAAATCTAACACCTACACGCAAAGCAAAATGACTTAATGAACTCTCCAGTCGAAAGATCGTCTCATTCTTAGTTAGAAAACCTAAGGAAACCCCTCATTTCGCACCCCGGCAAGAAATGTGACATAACTCAAAAAATAAAACTTTTGATGTTATGTCATTGAAAAATATGTATGAGTTGCCCCAACGTGTTAAATGACTATTCTACAGAATATAATAGAATTTATCACCATAAATGCTAATCATAAAATTAAAAAGAAGCTTATACTATTTCAACATAAGTTTTATAGTATCCTTTAAGTTAATGTTTTTCTCAAATTCTGCAATTTTGAGTTGTGTCACTTTTCTTGCCAGGGTGAAGATTTCGATTTCGTGTGGTTCACTTTCAATCTGACAATGCATTGTCTCAACCTTTCACAAACATGTTTGGATTCTTCTGGGGGTAGAATAGCAACTTCATTCTGCGGCCACGCGTCTCTGTAGTCATCTACCCCACCCCTAAAACACCGCCTTCCCTCCCCTTGGAGAAACTAAATAACAGCAAGTGAAGCGGCTCCTCAAAGCGGTACGGTACCTTATGGGGAAGGACCGCAACTCTTTCTGCAGAGCCATAAAACGGCGTTTAGGAGGGCGTTGACCAACAATCCCCTGCGGCCCGCGGCAGGTTAAAAATCGCTCTACGAAATCGTCCTCCTTTCGCTGGGAAATGTCAAAAAGAGTGATTAGACAGGTAGAACTGCAATCGGGAATATAGCATAATAGTGCGGTGTGAAATGGCAAGAAACAATTTTGAGGTGAATTACTCACTTTGGAGTAAGTACCCATCGCCTCAAATTACAGTGTAGTTACAAACGGAAATGGCACTGCTCTAGGACCAGTTGGCCAATTGAGTTCAGTTTGGAGAAAAAGACAACAACTTCCCCATCCATCTTCGAATAATTATTTATTTTACAGCAAAATGGTGTAATTGTCCGAATGAATGCGAGGTGATAATCGATTCCAATGAAATAAAGTACAAAAAGTAACGAGTTTTAAATGTTTCTTGCCTAGTGTAGCGCTTGCAACTGTTAAGTGTATATCTGTGCTCATATCGATGTGTGTATATCGATGGAAAAAATGGTTATCTTTTTTTTAATTTTTCGTGACAGCAAGTTCAAGATTCAACATGTGGTTCTGTGGTTTTTGACTTACTACAATTTTCCACCTTTTTCTCATAAACTGAAAGAAAAAGGCTTACGTCATTTTGCCACCTTCTAAACATTAACAAACCATACTCCAGGATGGGACCTACTCAATTTTTTGGGGAAAGTGACTTATAACATTTTGCCATCTGAGCATGGATAGCTGAGTCTGCTCGCTATGGTCGTTTATCGGTGTTGATAACTCAAAATACATTTAAACATTTTAAATTAGTAACCTACTTTGTAAAATTCACTTGTTTTGACAACGATTTCTCTATTGCAAATGACTCAAAAATAGTTTTATTTATTAGAAAAGTAATTTTAATGTATTGAGTTGAACTATTGTTCCGGCGATATGAAATAAAATAAGCATTAACATTAAATGGGGTTTGAAAAAATCATGATGTTAAAAAAAATCCTGAAATCGGATTTATTTGATTTAAATCAGATTTCTGAAAATTTAAATACGATTTTAATTAATGTATTGCCTTTATATAAGTTTAATCTTGTTAGATAAGATACATGCAAGTTACAGTATTTCTAGACATAATTGATTTATGTTAAATATTAAAATATGATAATTTTTTTTAGAAAATATAGATTTGTAAATATTTGTGAAAGATTGAAACAGTTCAAATTATCACTGGGCTTTGTTACTTTTCTTCTTTCATTTGAGTTGATTTTATTGATACAAATACACAATAAATAAAATTTTAAATTAAAAAATAATCATTTCAATAAGAAAGGTTTAATCTTAAATTGAATAAAGTTTTGTGACTTGTAATAAAGTTAAACAATTTATAAATTTCTGGCTTTTTCGTAGCCCAACTTATTCCAGTATAAGTTAAGTTAAAAACACTCTTTCTATAAAAACGGAAGTAACAGTTGTGGTAAGATGACTTTATGAATATCTTTCTTTTCAGATTCACACACTAAAATCTAAATGAGTTTACCCCTTTTAAGATGAGATATCTGGAATATAATGTTTTTGGAAAGAGGAGATCAAGCTTATCCAATTTCTATTGAAATTTCTATATTACAGGCATGGTAATATATTGTTTCTGCGAATATTCAAAGGTTATTCCTATTTAAGCTCAGTTGATTTTCTTCCAAAGGGTTTACTTAATACGCTAAAAAGTGAGAGCGCAAAGTACTCATTTGTAACATACTGAAAAGAAATGTTAAACAGTGCTGACTCATTTATCAGAAGTAGAAAATTCCCTCTTGAATGGGCATCAGCAAGCCTTTTGCAACTTTTTTAAGGAGAAGACTGTCGAAATGAACCAAAGAAATTTTGTGTAGTGTATAAACTGCCCTAAATTCAGCATATGCCTGTTTTTAATGAGCAAAAATGAAATATTTACTGGCCAGTTGTCATCCCAACACGGGTATCAACTCCAAGTGATCAAAACACCTCTTGTCTTGTCCTTACAAACAGAAGAGATAGATATTTCCAATGAGAAACTAAATAATAAGTTGTTGAAAAACACCTACACCGAGCCATGTGCTAATTGTGGTCTGGATGTTTTATGACACATGCAGATCACAATTAGCACAGTTAACATCCATGTCTTTATGTTTTTATGACAGACCAAGGAAAAGTGACATTAATATCGTGAATTATACGGAATGTATTTTTAACATTCAATATGAATCCATTTAAAATGATTTCAAAATGATTTTGTATCGTCAATGATGAGCCAATTGAGAATAATAAACAAATATAAGGAAAAAAATAATTTAATAACAGCAGGAGAATTTTCTTCTACAATCTTAACACTCATACTTGATTTATAAATATAACTTAATAGTTTCTCAAACGGATGAGTTGAAACATGCTGCATAAAAATGGTAATGCACGTAATTTATTTGGTAGTTTTTTAAAGAATCAAATTTTAACGTGCCTTCACAGTTTACATGTAATTTCTTCGTTCTGGAGGTTTAAATATGAGGTGATAATGTATCGGCTTATGAATACCACATATACACTGACGAGTCAAAACATTATGACCATCCCCACAGTTTTCAATGAACTCGTCTGGAAGCTGTGGAGGGCACGTGATTAAGTGAGAATGGTATTTAACTGCTGCTGGAGAAGGTAAGTAATCATTCTTGTACTTACTTTTGCGAGTGATGGGAAATGCGGCTGATCTAAGCGAATTTGATAGAGGGCAGATTGTAATGGCTCGAAGACGGAACTAGTATCACCGAAACTGCACGACTGGTTGGTTGTTCACGATTTGCTGTTGTTAGTATTCATGCAAAGTGGATAAATGACGGTCACACCGGCAGTAGACGCCAAGGTGTTGGTCGTCCACGCGTCATCAAAGAAAAAGGACGTCGGAGACTGTTCCGCTTGGTAAAGCAAAATCTGCGCGAGACTGTGGCTCAGCTGACAGCCCAATACAATGCAGGTCCAAGAGCAAGTGTTTCGGAACACATAATTCAGCTGACACTGTTGGATATGGGACTGTGCAGCAGACGTCCTACTCTTTTGCCTCTGTTGACCAAGCGTCATCGTCAACTACGCCTACAACGTGGGCCCGGGAACATCTGGACTGGACCATGGATGAGTGGATGAGTGGAAGAGGTTTGCCAGGTCAGATGAATCCCGATTTCTCATTCATCACGTCGATGGTCGTGTCAGGGTACACCGTTTGCCAAGCGAACAGTTGTTCCCCTCTTGTACAGGAGGTTATACACAGGCTGGTGGTGGCGGTATTATACTTTGGGGGACGTTCTCATCGGCGACTCTGGGACCCGTAGTTGTGGTAGAACATACAATAAACGCTGCGAACTATCTGAACATCATTACGGATCAGTTGCACCCTTACATGGCGACATGGCGTCTGTCTTTCCAACTGGAAATGGGATCTTCCAGCAGAACAACTCCCCATGTCACAAGGCTTTTATTGTGTTGGAGTGATTCGAGGACCATACTGATGAATTCCACTTAATGTTCTGGCCTCTTACTCGCCAGATCTTAATCCGATAGAGCAAATAGTGTCATGGAGTGGAAGCTCAGAGCTCAATCACTATCCCATCCTGTCCGAATATCTCGACTTTGCGTGACCGCTGCTTAGACATTTGGTACAACCTGTCTCCAGTCATGTACCAAGAACTTGTGGCATCTATGCCCAGGCGAGTTGCAGCTGTTTTACAGGCCAAAGGAGGCGCAACACGTTACCGAGTAGGTGGTCATAATGTTTAGGCTCTTCAGTGTATATGTAATACGTACTTCACCCAGTATTATATTAATCTCACCCTTTGTTTTCTATTTCTCCCACTCCCTCTGAATCATATAATTTGAATATTGCTGTATAAGTGCTAATTGTAAATACTTTCCCAGGCTCTCTTCGTTAACAAACTCAGCCACGAAGACATATATCGCGAAGACATGTTTTTTCTGGCATCGACCATCATAACATAAGGAGCTCAAAGTTGAGCTGTAAAGGTCCGTAGACCCACAATTCGACTCCTGCCTAAAATGAATTTTTTTACTAAAATTATCTAGTTTAAATACAGTCAAGTCGTATCTTCAGGAATGAAAAAATATGAATACTTCATGCATACAGCATTCCGGAACGAAGAGGTTAAAGGAAGAATATACACTCTTCTGTTCATACCAAACAGGTATTCGAAATTATCAATTTAGTGCTTTTTCTGTCAGGCGGATTATGGCCATTAAATCCTTAGAAACTGTTAATCCGCGATAGTAAAACGGCACCTGAGCTCCCATAAAGCCGCTTGTACCATCTCGAAGGGAACGACTTGCGTCTACCCATTTCCCGAGTGCATGGCTTATAATTACACACTTTCTAAAAGTATTTCCCCAGCAATAATTTTTGCGTCGAATTTTTCTTTCTTAATGCCTCCTTCCTCTTTTAAAGCCCCCATCGCGCCTAAAGCCCTCCACCATCGTACAAAATGCCGAAATCTAACAACAATCGGCTTAGTGTTACCCTGTCAGAAAAGATTCATAAATTCACGGATTGAAGACCAGGAGTGAAAAGTTTGATTTTATGTTCTATCTCGAAAGGAAGCATTAACTGTACCGCGTTTTCACCGCGGCGAGCAAATTTTAATCCTCGGATTAGGATGCAGAAACCACGGCCACCCACCCTAAACCTTTAAACAACAAAGCACTAAAGTAGAAAATATTCATCTGCTGCAGGAAGGGACGACAGAAGAAGTGGGACGGGAAGGCGGGGGGGAGGATTTGATACTTAAACACACTCTCTCTCTCTTCAAGACGCTTCTCTGGAATGGTAAAGGGCCTCTGATTTGTAGAGTAATTAAATTTCGCCCCCCCCCCGCGCCCGCCATCGGTATGAAGGATGGCACAAAGAAGCTAAAGATAGAAAAGAGAGTACACTCCAGACGGGGGTGTAAACGCAGCCTGGAAGGATTAAGTCGAACACTCTTTCCATTGCGTGTGTACATATTCCGCGCGCAACCCCCTTTTCGGCTGCCCCCTTCCAGCCTTTAAATCAGAAAACCCCGTTTCCGAGTAGGGGAAAGGGGCATAACGCCATTAAATACTTGACCCGAACCGAGGCAAAGATTGCTTGCTTGCTTGCCTCTCCCGTCCTGCCTTTAAGAAGGACACGGAATAATTGAAGCAAATGAGGTGACGTCGTCGCGAGTCTCCGGAAAATGAAGAACGAAAGGACGGCCCGGGAAGAACATCTGCGAGGGAGGGGAAGCAGCAAATCTATTAAACGACCTTCAGGACTTTTACTTCGCCTTGCGGAATAAGAGTTGAAGAAGAGATTTAAAAAGGGCCGAGACAAAGCGCGCCAAATATTAATTGAATCATCCCGACGGTGTGCGGGAGGGGAAAGGTGGCAGCGGAGGGAGGAAGGAACCGGGCACAAGGTAAACTTCATCAAGTTTTGGGGCGACAAAAATTATCAACCTTTTCACCTCGTCATGTCATTAGAAAAGCCTGGGCACAAGAGCGCTCGCCCTTCCTCGCCTAATCTAATTCAGGCTGCACCTTGGGGACTGATTATGGATAAAACCCGCGACTCGCACAGATGGAAAATTTTCTTTGGGTCGCGCTCTAAAAGAACAGGAAATGAGATGTTTTAGCGCCCGCTCGTAAGAAAAACCCAGAGGGTGGTCGAGGAAAGCAAAATTTTCGAATGCGTGGAGGGGAGGGTCGAGGGAAAAAATGTCATTTCCCGAAAGAAAGGTTAAAAAGTCCCCCGATTACCGGAAATTTCGTTGGAGCACCTTTTCTGGAGGGATTAAAGTCGTTAGTATCAATCCTAAGTGTGTGAAGAGAGGGAAAAAAGTGGAAGATGTTATCGAATTTACAGCCCAAGGAAGGATGTCTTTGAAGTGGTTAAGTAAATCACTCGCTTATTTATAGGTTGGTTCTTAGTATTGATTTGGCCATAAATCACGAAATCAATAAAGAAATCGGGCTACTACATTTTGGAGGTTGATAAAGAGTAATAAAACATATTCCACTAAGAGTAAATTCTATATGTTTTGTTTGTCTCCCTACAGCAATTTTTCCGTCACGAGGGTCAATTAATTACACCGGGAACCACTGCTTGACCTTTTTGGTCGTTGTGTCTTGATGATTTTTCTAGTCATCCGTAAAACCATTAGCAGATCTTGTGGTAGGAGATAGCTTATAATAGAAGAGAATTAGCTTAGAATTGATTACATTAGAATAAAACTGGTCAGACCTTGATCTCAGCATCATCAATAAATGAGCAATATCTTGATGACGAGGTATCGACATAAGAAAAATTGGTCATTAGAACTGTTGATGGACGAAATACCTTGTCGAAACCTTGGAGGGTTAAAGTGGATTTGATTTTGAACCACAGCGAACGTCTATGCCACCACCGGGATTCGAACCCAAAACTGTGTAACCAAGGGTCAGAGAGTAAACCACAAACTTTACCTTCATCATCACCTTCCTAGAATAGTGTCACATTGATATTGTACATTATGCCCAGAAGAGTCTCTCAGATAAAATAATAGATAAAGAAATATCGCCTGAAAAGTCTGTCATACACAAATATAGCAATTATGTTGCCATAACTCATAAATCAATGCAATAGGATCAAATTTGGTTTTACTCTTTCCTGATAAATTGGATTTTTGAAGATGCGAAAGTGCTTTTTAGGGTATATACGAAAAGAGTGACACTCATACAATAGTATCATAAGGTGAAAGGAGATTATAATTTTTTAACATAACACGATTCTTTGAATTTCACGTTCATATAATACACGTATAAATTTTTTCTGAAGGAAATTTTCATGTCAAGACTTGTTTAAAATAATTTTGTGATTTGTGAAGATCATAAGTAGTTTATCTCAAGCCAGGACATTTCTTTGACAGTTTTGAGTATAAAAATTTTATCTATGACTTTAAATAAAATTGTATTTGTGAATTTTATAATTGATTGAACGTTTTTTTTTCTCGTGGTACTTTTTCCAGTGTATTGTTGTTTTCGGGTTTTTTGTGTACATTTTTCACTTCATGCAAATAGATTTATCTATAAGTTTGATTAAATATATGAATAGTTACAATAATGGTAATGCTAATTTTAGTTAACGTCGTACTAGAGCAACACAACAAGCTATTGACGACGGTCCGTGATCAATCCCTTAAGGGAAAGATCCGAGGACAACACCTCGTAAATTTGAACCACGGTCAGATGACGGAATAGTTACAATAAATTCTACACGCAAGTCTACTCATTGAAAGGGGTAGTAGTATTTTGCAAAATTCCTATAAGCAGATTTATGTGACACTGTATATAACGTAGTTTCGACGAAATTTATAAATTATCGTCACCTTGTGTTCTAATAACTATCTGTAATCTTTAATAAATTTTTACGTTGAGGGTATTATGGCAGAAACTTGTATGGATGATATAGAATAATACTGATATATTAAGATTATGCAAGACTAAAGACAGCCTTTTATAGGTATAGATAAATAAGATTTAGCTTTAGCTGGAACATTGGTGACCTTACAAACGTATGCAAAGGGAGGGGGATCTAGAACAGGGTGTTTCTGATGATGTGGCCCAAATGCAATTCATTTGGTAATGGAGTCCAAACAGGATATATTTTAGAGGTTATACTATTTCGATATTTTATTTACTAATATTTTGAGGGGATATAAGCTGTGTATCGAATTTTCATTGTTATCAAAACTAAAATCGTCAGAAAAGCTCAAGCTTGCGCTTAAATGGTTTTAACCACAAAAGTTCTATTTATGACTTTATACATCAAACTTTATCTACAAAACCTCAACTTTTTCGTACTGATTACTGACATACTGACATTTGGAATCGCGCGACTTAAAACTATCATTATTTGATTCAATTTCCCTTGAATTCCTTTTAATGCAATATAAATTATAATCTTACCGTCAAACACCTTTCAACCTAAGTTATGAATCAACAAATTTACTGTTTATATATTTTTCTAGATATATTTTTCACGTTACTGCATTTTGACTGTATACATCAACACTGAATAAAAAATAACTGAAATCACATCTTCTAAAAAACTACTTTGTAACTGTACAGTTTAAAAAAAACATAACACACTAAATTGCTTTGTTTACTCCAAGAATAAACCTTATTGGAAGCTAAGAATAAAGCAGATTGATGTGATTATCTCATTTCCCCTATTGTCGGAAAATTGTTAAAATACCACACACGAAAAAAGTGCCTTTATTTCAATAAAATAGCAGAAGTCCTCATAAGTCCATAATCATCTATTGAAAAAAAAAATTGTAATTTATCAGCTGCATTACTAAAACATGATGTCAAAACAAAGTTTATTTTTGACGCAAATCTTAGCAGACATCGGTTTCGATTTCAAATATGCACTTTCTCCCTCACTCTATTGTTGCCACTCGATGCTGTTACCTTAGCACCGAACCACGCGTCTGATGGTCGATCGTTAGTTTTGGCGTTTGGGAGTGATGTATATGATTGGTTAGTGATGTTTTAGTTGCGTAGTACCCCTAGAACTACCCCAAACCTGCTTTTCTATTGTTGCTGGCCTCAGAAGTTCAGCTGATAAGCGCAATTGGTCCTTGCGCATGATCTATGCCGCTTCCTTGTTACCTAACAACGATTCGAGACAGCGGTTTGTCTTTTTTTCTGCTTCGAACATAAAAATAGAATCGCTGTCACGTTACTATTTTATTTCTTGTGTCCCTGTTTTAGAACATTTTGTTAGTGCGTGGAATTTTGGACGGAATGAAAATTTATTCTGTTTTCAGGACGATTTTCGTACTCCAATTAACCCTACGAAAAATTACATTCGTTTGAAACCGAATCCGAAGTCTGCAAAGTTAACAGTTAAAATCATCACCTGACATTTCTGTCATGATTTGAGAGGTTTCATTGGCTGACTATATGTATAGATACGAAAAGAAAATAGAACCACCCTCTTTTATTTACCATATCTCATAGAAGAGCAAAATTCAATCCTTGCACCCTCATGTAAATACAATGCAACTCTAAATAGAATGTACATAAAGGTATACATATGCAGGGTTTTGTTTTTTATTAACAATTTTCAAATTAAACCTAGAAGCAAAACTGCTCATTAAACTCACTGTCCGAAAATACAAAATATTTCATAAATAGCACTGCACATATATGAGCAATCTTCTTACACTTCCACTACTATTTGCTGCTGCTACCTCCTACAGGATGTGAATAAAAATTGTCGGATAGCAAAGCACAATACCCATAGTTCTTACAATATGAAGAAGTTACAGAGGCCTTGAAGGGGGATATTTCAGCAGGTACAGAAAAACTGTAATGAGATCTGCTGCTTGATCTCCCTGTGAGGGAATTCAAGAGTGAGGATGCTATCTCAGCCTACTATGGGGACCTTGCGGGAAATGGACAATCCTGACATTCCTAAAAGGGAGGAAGCGCCCCTATGCTACGAGACTGCACTCCCAAGTACGGCGGTGCAAAAGTACTAACTGGAATTATATTGTCCGAAAGAGACCTAGGGAGAATCCACATACTGAGATTCCGATCTCGTGAAAGGAGGATCTCTTATTGTTTGGTAGGTGGTCACACACATCAAGGGACAAGGTTGACTGAAACAGATACAGCAAGAGCTTGGCTGTCCAATTAACTGAATGGTCATGTCATCCGAGCCGAATTTGATCACGCTCTAATACTTAAAGTTTTTTTTAAATGAAGTTACGAGCATGATTGTGTGCACTTTGTCCTAGACAGGTCTAGTTTGCCGGACTGTAGTTGTTTCGGGTTCTATGGCGCTTGATCCTAAAACGGATAAGCTGCGCCAAAGGCAAGACAAAATAATATCCAGCATAAAAATGTATTTAAAAACATCAGATTAACAACAGTCCAACATTAAAAGCATGCTTAATACTTAAGTAAACATCTTGAAAGCACAATAAACCCTTAAAAAGTACGGAGGGAAGTAAATGTATAAAATACATCTTATTAACATCTTTCAGTACATGTAAAATTAATGCGTGTGGAACCTATACATTTTTGCACATTAAAATTTTTTTTTGTAATAACTTCCGAATGATATAAAATTTTTGGATTTTACTTTATGTATAGGCTTTTTTTAGTAGAAAACAATCAGTGAAAATTTCACAACAATCGTATAGCTTCGAAAGTTTGTTTTGGAAGTTCATTGCACTTTAACTCGACGAATCTTAAGGAACATGGAATACAGTATATTTTTCTTCTTATTTCGTACTAACTGAAAAATTATATATTTAGACACGCAATTTACTGCTTTATTTGATTCGTTATAAGTCATTTTTATAGTCAAAATTAAGATTCACTATGTTACTAACTTTTATTGGCGATTAAATAAATATCTAAGTTCAGTTGAAAATGTCTTATATCAAGTTTCTGAAGATGGTTTTTGTAACTCATTATTTTTTCAGTGTTCTTTCCATTTATAGTAATATATTGCAAACACGAGAATCGCCTGTATTAAAAATGTAAGTGCATCAAGCGCTAAATATATTTCTACTAGAAATTCACAATTTCATATATCTTTTAATAGACTGCAGACTTATTCAAATGGGAATGGTCGTTAATAAAAGAGCAGGAACTGCTAGTTAACATCCATTTTTAATATCGCTGAAACGAATTAAAAGCTGTAAATGTCGTTCTGACACAACCACTTAAAAAATATAGCTTGCTTAAATGTACAAAACAATCTCATATTCCATTCACGTTAACAACATTCAATAAATATTGTATTAATTGAGAAAAAAGCAATGAGTTATAATTCTTTTGAAATAAGTTAATTGCAATAAGTTATTCCTTTGAAGGATTTGATATTCAACTCCTTTGAGAGATTTTCTAAGTAAATAAATCTGAATCAAAACTATTGAATTTAAGACAAGAAATTAAAATTTATTCAATCAGAGAGAGCATTGATTAAAAGAGCGTATCAGCAAAATGATCCTCAATTCAAATATAGTTACCATATAACGCAGCAGTCGGGAAAATTTTATAATTTAGCTATCCTCTCTATAGGAAATCTCTATTTTTCCTAGGAGAGTTGAAACAAAATTTTACAAGAAAAATTATTACAGAAAATAAGCTATTGAACAAAATACGAAACATAAATTCGTGTTTTTTATATTTGAATCCTAAATTATATTTACCATAAAAATGTACTTAAAGTCTAAATTAATTGAATTTTAGCAAATAGTAATATTTGCCGGATGGGATCAAATCACAAAGCCCCCTTTTACAAATTTAGAAAGCTTATCTTGCTCAATTAAGTTTTGCCACCTTATTCTGAACATTATTTTTACTCCCATAAGTTATTAATCAAACATGGCGCCCTAAGATTTCCACATAAATGTCTCACCTTATCATAAAGAATCGTATCTGCCAGAGGATAAAAATATAATATATGTTCCAAAAAATATCGACAAGTAACACTTCTATCTAACTGTAATATTGCAATGGGATTTTTCATTGTAATTTTCGATGTAATTTGCATTTATCATCCTTTTACTAGGAACGCTCATATTGTTAGGGTACTTAACAAAAAAATTTACATCATACTATTCATGCTGAGGTTTACATAGCAATTTGGATAGAGAAAGTACCCTGTTATTCGAGATACTGGTTAAGGTAACTATCTAGATCAATGACAGATAATAGTCAGAGATTACAATTCAAGTGTTCCTCACTCTATGTTATAGTTATGCTTTATAACAAATTGTAGGCTATTAGCCTACTTAATGTATTAAAATAGTTATGCTCGTATTTAAGGGATAACGAATACAGTGTCTATTAATATGTAGATTGGATCAGCTCCATTAACTTCCCAAAAAGTTCTTGCATCCAAAGAACGGATGAAGCTGTATGTGATGGGATTGGAAAGGAATATTGAATTTTAACTCTGTCTTCTAACGAAAGTATTAATTCTGACAAATATAGTTCCCAATTTGGAGCAACTAATAGCTTGTTTAAAACTCAGCGGAAAAAGAACACTTCCACCATGATTTCTTGTGAATTCACCATATCCATCTGATTTTGCATCTTCAAATTAACTTTAGTTTAAAAAAATGTAAAAGTATTTGTTGGTTTAACTTTGATTCGCTGACAACCTGTGAAGTACACTTATCAGGTTGTTGAAAAATTTGAAGGAAATGGAACTATGGAGCTTACCCGAAAGGTGATAAAAATTGTAAATAAAAAGAACCTTTGCCTCAGGAGAACCCCCGCACCTTTCTTTCATACAGGATCCATCGGTTCAATGATTCCTCCTGTGTATAGAAGTAACTTTCGATCATTAAATTTTTTTTTATTGAAATACATGAACTCCTGGCATCAGAACAGACAATATGGTACTCCATTCCTTACTTCCAACAACACTATTTCAAATGTATAAACACACGAAACTCTGACCCCAGAAAATTCCATCGATTCTCAGTGTTTCTCATCTCTTTAAATTAGTTAAAATGTCTGAATTATTAAAAATGAAAATATATGAAATATATAAACTGAAAAGGTTGTCGAAATCATTGTGATATTCCCGATATCAGTTACTAATTGTGCTTAAAAGTGCCCTGAAAATCTATGTTGTTTGGTGAGGTTTGAAGTTCATTCTTTTTATTGAGATCTTACCATTTATTTTTTAAACTATTCTGTTCCCTTTTAAGTACACAATAAGAAACCAAATCGTTTGTTAAACATTCTCAGTTTGAAGCAATAAAGTATTTTATTTTAACTTTTTACAAAAAATTCCTACATTAATTCTTTACCTATGTAGAAAAGGAACGAATGTCTAATTTCGCTAATTTTGAATCCACAAATCACTGCAATGTAATGAAGGTCATAGTAGAAAAACGTGTCAATGTCCACTTGTCAATGCATTAGGAATTAATCAGAACATTTGAAGGTATATTTTCTACACAGTATTAAGTACGCAGTATTCTGCTGTTCCCAGAAACGTGTAAAAGGGACATTGGGCTTTTAAATATCTAGCAAGTTGCAGAATTCTTTGCCAACCGAATAATAAATTATGTTAGCATATTTAGCAGGAATCAATTAGTACACTTAAAGGTATGTTTTCTACGCAGTATTAAAAAAACCCCACTAACTCAGATGCTCCCAAAAACGTGCAAAATGGACATTGGGAATTTAAATATCAAACAAGCTGCAGAATTCTTTGCCAGCCGAATACTAAAATGATATTTTCATATCAAGCAGGAATTAATCAGAACATTTAAAGGTGTTTTTTAAGCAGTATTACAAATTACTAATTCAGCGTTCCCCAAAACTTGCAAAATGGTCACTGGTCTTTTACCTTGCAAGGTGCAGAATTCTTCGCCAACCGAATACAAAAATGATGTTTTCACATCAAACACTTTTCGACTCTCGCGTAAAAGCAAGCGCAGTGAGATCAAGACCTACAAAAGCCAAGCGTTCGCACTGCAACGTCGGCCCCCCTCCAGAAAACGGCTCTGCTCCTAAATAGAGTCGATCTTTCACGATACCGGTGAGGGCAAGCACACTCTGCGGGGGCAGGCGGCGGAGTATGCGGATTACTGTAGATGCACTTTGCGGGTCGACCGGTTGTAAAGCGTGCGGTTTGGTGTCGCGCTGCCCCATAAAAGCCGGCCTGCTGTCCCGCCAGCACAGCCCGGGCAGTAAATCTTGGCTTTGCCCGGCAGCTTTACTGCCCTGCTCGTGCGCCCCTCTTTAGCATAAACATAAAGCTCTCTCCGCTCCATGCTTTTATTGGTAGTGGCCTAGCCCCCCCTCCCGCTATTTTCACGACCAAATATATATATATATATATATATATATATATTATACTTCTTTCTCTCTCTCTTCCCCTTTTTCGGCAGTCGATGTTTTTGGGATGGGAACAGGTGGGGGTAATGGCAGACTAGAGGGGGGATTTCTTTATAGTATTTCCCCTTCAGAGTTTGTATTTTTACCGGCCTTTGTTTTACTTCCTCGGGAGTTTTAAAGGCGGTTTTGCGTTGGGTTGGGAGGCGGGGGAAAGGTGTTGGGGGGGGAGATCGAGGGGGCTTTTATTTCTTATTTTCGGGGTTTTGGTTTTTGTTCTCGCTTCTCCAGTGCGAGATTTGATTTCGCTGCTCTTTTGCTCCTGACATCCGCACTCGGAGATCAACGCTCGATACTTGTTAAAGGGTTCGAAAACAATTATGTTGCGGAATGATTTCTGGAGCACGCGATCTGGATGGTGGATGTTGGGATCGAGGTCAGCGTTTAACCGGGGTTTGAATGTACGTAGGGAGAAACGCGCAGCTACGTATTTTGTTATCCGAAAGTTGAGGTTTTCCTTTTCTTCGAGTTCATTGTTTTGTTGTCAGTGGCTCGAAGCGTGGTTGCTATATTTGTCTATGCAGATGATGATACAAAAACTTCCACCTTATTTTTTTTATAGCTGCCCCTCTTCCCAAACCTCTCCTATGAACTATTAATACAAAAATAAATACGGATAATATTAGCTACTAAATATAAATGACACTTGATCTCTGGGATTTTTTCGAATTGCCATTACATCTGTTGATGAGGGCTTCAAATCTTATCCTCTAATACTTTTACATGAATAAAACTCGCAGGGAACTTGAAACCTTAGCTCAAGATGCTCTCAACAAGTTTAGTATCAAGATATCTGATGAAAAACTCAACATCTCTTCAGGAAAAACTAAGTCTATGGTTTTCTCTAAGCCAAAACCCAGGAGAAAACTTATCTTTAAATTTCAAAACACTAATGTTCTGATTCTTAAACAATTAAAATATCTGGGAGTCATTATTGATGAACAACTCCCATGGATTCCACATGTTAAGTACCTGCGATCAAACGCACTTATTAAAACTAGGAACATGATGAGATTCACAGCTATAACCTGGGGTGTTTGTCCTTCAATTCTAAAGACTTGGTACACTACAGTAATTGAGAGGACAGCTTGCTATGCAGCCAGTATATGGGGTTTGAATCCTACTGTAGCGATGATAAACCATCTAAATAGTCTCCAAAGGAGCTTCGCTCTTCTGATCACTCGAGCTTACAGAACGACTTGAACGGCATCTCTTCAGATACTGGCTGGTATTTTGCCTCTGCGCCTAGTCGTCCAAAAGGAAGCTGTTGTTTCAAAAGTAATGAAACTTCAAGAAAACGTTAAACTATATGGTCAATGGTTTATCTGGACTGATTATGAACTAAAATATTTTTCTTCAACCCACCCAATCCACTCAAGTCTTCAATCCATTATTGGACCACCCTCTCCCAGCATCACAACATCTATCTATACAGACGGCTTGAAAACTCCCAAAGGTGTTGGCAGCGCATATGTACTTTTTGAGGACTCCAAAATCTGTCATAGTTTGGCTAGTACCCTACATCCTTGCAACTCTGTATACCAAGCTTAACTGCTTGCTCTTAAAGAAGCAGTCTACTATTGTGTTTCAGAGGGAATAGCAGCCAACACACACATCATGACAGACAGTGCATCAAGTATCGCCGCTCTTGGTAATCTCTTCTCCCACAACCAGATCGTCAATGAGGTCAAGGTAAAGCTGCTGGAAGCCACTGAAATACATCTCATGGGTTAAAGCACACGCTGGCATTTAGGAAAATGAACGTGCAGACCTACTTGCGAAATCTGCAGCATATGGGATCTCTCACCAAACAACCAGTCTAAAATGGCCTAGGTGCAAATTATCAAGTTCTATTGATGCATTGATCTTGAACCAATGGCAAGTAGAATGGGATGCTTCTACCAAAAGAAGATACACTCATCAATTCATCCCGAAGATTTCAACTTACCTAAAATACCAGAACTCAAAGCTGGTACAATTTTTCGTAGGCCATGGACCAGTTCCGGCATATATAGAGCGTTTCCACCCTAGAACTAGTGCACTACCTTTCTGACTATGATCTCAATAGTCAGGGGCATTTGCTGAAATGTTCTCTGCAACACTACTCACATTGGTGCCAAAATACTGCCAAGAACAGACATTGCCACCACAAAATACTTAAGTGATGAAATTTCTCAGCTCCAACATTGATTACATTTGTGAGAGCTGAGAAGTCTAAGTCGAAAGTTCTCAAAACAACTTTGCTTTTCTTTCGAAACTTTTGTATGTCATTTTGGCTGTCTTTTAAACTTTCTGACTTCTGGATTTAACATTATTATTATTATTTAATAGTATTTTTTAATGATTTTATGTTTTTTTTTGTTTATGTTTATGCCCTTTTTTCCACCCTCCTTTTGTTCTGTGTCACTTTTTCAAATTTTGTCATCCTCTTCTTTTGCCATTATGTATTTTTGTGCTTGCATGTTTTGACTTTCACTTGCCTTTCCCCTTCTATGTACTTGAATGTTTTATGTATGTGTTGTGGATTGCTCAGCTTCCCCTTATCCCCGAATCTGTAAGGCGGACTATACAGCTGAAAGCCATACAGTGTCTGCCTACGGCGTCCAATTCAATCCAATATTTTTAGATATTGTTCCCTCCATCAGCAAACGAGGGATTATTATTACAGAGGCACAAAAAATATTGGTAGTGAAAGGAATAAACAAAATAACTAGTTCCAAAACACACACACACGTATATTTGATGCTACTGCGATCTGACTCATCACCTATCCAATAATTTCCAACGGTACTGTATTGCTCTATTTCAAGGAACTAGAAACTTAAAAAACCGTGTTTCCTGAATAACGGTAGAAACGCTATTTTGCGAACAGTAATTTAACTTTTATCAGTCTCCACCAAGTAACGAATCTTTTCAATCAATCAATACTTAATTGACCAGTTTTCCAGTGGTAATAATCTCAAGTGGATCGTTTGCATTCTAGAACGAGATTTGTGATTTTAAACAGATAAAAACAGAGGTAATGAAATGTGTCTCTGAAAAAACATTATAAACATGTTTTTTTTTTGTAATTGAGAATTCGTATTCGCATTTTGCCTCGAAGCCTTGAGTTTTATACTTCTGAAAAAAGCTATAGTTGTTTTTATAAAATAACTTTATGTGCTAATACCTACTGTCTTATATAAATGCTCCTTGGGCATTAAAAGTTTAGAACTTTTAACTTTTAAGGTGAGGTAGAAATATCACATGCCCTTCTACCCATTAGCATATCGAATAAAAATACATTTACATACTAACATTAAATAGTGTTACCGTGTAGAAAATTATAAAAAATACTCAAGTTCAAATAAAATTATTTAGGTAACAATATGTTTATATATATATATATATATATATATATATATAAAATAATTCATCTCTTATCAATTAATCTCGAATCATAAAATATTAACTTATAAATGATTGAACAGCATAAAGTCATCATTTTCTCTTGTGAAGTAACGATAACTAAAGCGATCCATTCCATTTTTTTTTGCTTCTAAATATTAAAATACACTATATGGACAAAAGCATTTGGACACTGCATACTTATCATAAAAAGTGCATTCTTTTCTTTTAGTAACGGGTATGCCTTCCTCTAGCTTGTATTACAGCTGAAACACGTCGAGGCATACTTTTCACAAGTTTTTTGTAAGTCTGAGCAGGAATAGCTCGCCATGCCTTTTGCAAGGCTGCAAGAAGAGATTGTTCTGAAGATGGGCGTGCGTGGCGGTGTCGTACTGGTAGCTTCAATTTATCCCACAAGTGTTCTATCGTATTGAGATCAGGGCTCTGAACAGTCTACTCAAGCAAATTCACCTAATTTTCAGAAAACCAGTCCAGCACACGTTTTGCAATATGACATGGAGCTCGATCCTGTTGAAAGAAACAACCATCATCGTCGTAGTATTGCCATAGTGTAGGCAAGACTACAATCTATGTACTATTCAGAAATGTACTCTATCTATGTACACAAGACTATGTACTATTCAGAAGGTCGAGGTAGACGTCAGTGTTCATGGTACCAGGTACATAAAGCAATTGCCTAAGTCCTAACCAGGAAAACCAGCCCACACCAAGATGGATCTTCTTCGAATTTCTGCAGCGTCCAAATACTTTTGACCATATAGTGTATATAACTTTCAGTAATAAAATTATCTTTGCTATGCTAAAAAATTCATGCCAAGTATTTGTAACTAACTATTATAAAACTATTTATAGTGTAAAAGAGGCGCTTGAAAGACGTGCGTATGTGTCCAAACATTTTTGTACCTGTGATGTGCTGACATCTCTTTCGACACAATGCAGATCTGGCGTCTCATTTTAAGTAATTTTTGTAAATACATGGATGGATTTTACTAAGCAAATAAAAAAAAAAGTGGTTTCAAGCAAACATCTCATTTAGTATTAAAAGTTATACCGACTTTTATTGGCATTCCCCAATTTTGTGATTTACTCAAAATACCAAATAAAAGCGACTGTCGTTGCAGAATTATTAAATCTAGTTTCAACTGACGATTATGAATTTTCTGTTATGAATTCTGTAAATATTTAATAAGCTATCTGAACTGTTTGGGGAATTTTTAAACAAGTATTTTCAAATCTGCTTCCTAGATAATCGTGAACATTCTCTTTTATAAAGGAAACGGTGAATTTATGTAATTTGTTCTGTAAATTTGGTGAATTGTTTTGTTATGATATGTAACTCGTGTATTTACATAGCAATAGCTTGTTACATACTTAATGGTAATCTGATAAATGTTCTTGTTATGGTACGTAGCCGGTGTATCTATACAGAGGTGCGTATCAATAAATAATTTCCTTGATAGCCAACTCTTTTCTTCCATCTTGTTTTACTTATATGATCAATGCATGTACGTATTCCTTACTTGTATATTTAATGCGACTTCTTATGTTTCATTTGCTTTGAGCAGCTTTATTTTTGACAATTTATCTCATTGAATTGTTCATATGTTCTGTGCTCTGAATATCGGGATTTTTTACCACTTTCTTTTACTAAGACCACAATGCTTCAAGCCAAATGTGGCCCTGAGATTATAGTCTGGTGTTTCACTGCTGTTTAAAAATTGTTGCTATACACTTTAAATATTTTACTCTGTCCCTCTTCTCTGTCTGTGGAGAAGTTTTATTTAGACACAAAAAAAGCGACCCTAATTCTAAAGTTTGAGCACTTAAAACTAAGGAAAAATAGAGTTCAATATTACACACTTCTATGATTTATTATTAAAAACAAAATTTCTAGCCCCTTTTTAAACTAAATTTCTATTCTTTAGCTAGTATGAAACCCTATTATGAAGCACCGAAACATTCCCATGCTGGAGAAAAGGTATAGTAAGCTGAGGAAACCTTTCACTTTTTGTGTTCTGATCAATACATCAACACTGATCACCCCATAAAAAAACTTTTCGCAGTAGATTTTATCTAATAATGCAAATTCCACGTTCTCCTATGTGATGACTGATACTAGGCGTATCAACACCCAAGAAATGAATCTCTTACTTAGCACGCCATGCTCGCTAACTAGCATTGATACGTTCTGCTGGTAAGGGGTAGTAGCCTGACAAAGTAGGTTGGAAATTAAATTGGTATTGATAAAATCACATGAAAAAATAAAATTTTAACTATTGAAAAAGTTTTTTAAGCGCTATAAACTAGGATTTAGAGTCAAATTTTTAAGTCTATAGATAATGTCTTCACACAGATAGAAAAGGTACAACAAAATAGGTTGAATTAAAATTTCTGCACAATCTTATGCAATAACTGTGGTAGCTACCCCACCAAAACATTATTATCTCAATGGGCATGAAAATTTTGGCTCCTAGTTGAAAAAGTGATTAAAAATCACGAGCTAAGAGATCAGAATGATTGTATGACATTAATAGGCAAAATTATTTAGGAAACAACACATATTTTTCTTCATTTAGTGCCTCGGCTTAAAAGCTGTTCTCCATGCAAATGTATATTCAACAAAAGTTATTTTCCAGTTTTATTGTGTTTCTGTTCGAAGTAACCTTGGTGTGTACTCAAACTTGTAACAAGTTTGACATTTAAAACTATTATATTAACTATCGCTTTTTTTTTAACCTAGTATGATTCAAAATGACTATTAAATCATTCTTATAATAATTAAGTTTACATTATTATTTACGACAGAGATTTGAGCTTTTAAATAAATATCTTCATGGTGTTATACTCATTTTTGGGAACCACTGCATACAGTTAGGGTCAAAAGTGAATGTACACCACCTTTGTAAAAATCAAATGCATCGGATAAAGTTGACCATAATTTGAATAACTATAATTTGTAATTTTTTATGTCAGACACATCTGACAATTTAAAGTCGAAGTAACAGTTAAGAAAAATCCAATTCTGAACTGAGCAAACACGCTGTTTATATATTTGGGATGAATGTCTGAAATTTGAGAATCAGAAGTGATCGTACAGTACCAACGTTGTTTATTTCATGTGAAAATAGCGTTTCCATCACTCAATAAATTAAATTTTCTAAAGATTATATGAAATAAAACAAAAGGAGTTCCAGGTTCAAAATCGCCATTGGACTTTGATGGCATACGATACTTTCCCGTAACTATTTCTACATCATATTTTTTCAATTTTATTTTTTATTGTTATTTATGGCATCGTAAAATTCTAACATCCTGTAACAAAGAATGAAGTATCAAACGAATAGTATTCTTTATGGTATTGATTATTATTTATCATTCCACTTCTGTCACTCTTTGCCCTACGTATCTCTCTTCCTAAATAAATTTTAAAATTTCCTTTCGAATTTCCAATTACTTCTACACGACAATAGTTATGAAAACGCGTAGCAAAAAAATTAATGAAGAAGTACGTAAACTCATAGTGAGGTTAAAAGAGGAAGGTAAATCGTTGAGAGAAATTGGAATTGTTAAAAAAAGTTACTCAATTGTTCAAGGTATAGTCATAGGATATATTTCAACAAGTATTGTTCAAATGCGCTCACTTTCCGGTAGGCCCAAAATTGTCAAATGTGAACTAATGCAACTAATGTGAACTAATAACTTCCGGAAGATAGTTTCAATATGAGAGGAATTTCAGTTAGTGCAAGTACTATGAGGAGACACTTAATTCACAAAGATAAACATGGCAGTCCCAAGAAAAATACCTATAATCGTTAAAAACATCTGCTGTTTGCCAAAAGCCATTATTAAAAGGTCTTACTGTCAGACCAACTAATGGTAAAATGTCTTATTGTCAGACCAACTATGTCTAAAATGTCTTATTTAGTGATGAATCTAAATTAGAGATATTTAAGTAGCAAAATTTCTCAAAAACTTGGAATACTGTAAATTTTGAACAACAACCGAGAAATATAGTGTTGTTGTTACTAATCCCCGACATGGTCTCTTTAAATTAGACCAAGTTCACAAATCCATAAACCCCCAAAAAGTCCAAGAAAAGTAGAGGTTCCGAAAAAACCTTGTCCATTGTAAAGTCAATACATTTTAAAATATGAGCTGGCGAAATCTGATCAGCTCCGCACTTGGTACAAGGAGAAATATAGTATCCACACAAAAGTAAAGGGGAGATGATCAACTACCTATATTGTCTTAAGTTTCTGGATTATCAAAACTGAGCATAAAAAAAATATTTTATGAATATTTATTTTTGATATTTTTTTTGTATTAACACCTGACCCCTGAATGAAATGAAGGATGGTTCAAAATTTTCCTATCACATGTAATTAAATCCCACAAGTATAGTGATCCATCGCGGCCCAGTGTGTTTTCTCACTTTATTAGCAACCTGGGAGTTATCGGCGCAGGTTTGATTCCTGTTACTTTCCATGCATTTGTCTTCAGTGTCAGTAAAACTTTCCTTGTGTGTGTAAGTCCATTACTTGACGCTGTCTGTATTATGTTTAGCACGGCTTAGCCTAATGCGGCCCTCGTGCCTTAAAAATCAACATCCAACCCACAAGTCTTTCTGCTCACAAATCCACTCTTATGCAGCTGGTGATAAAGAGGTGTTTTTATGATGGTAACTCGAGTCTCTATACAAGCTCAATTCGATTTTAGCGTTACAAAAATATGAATATCGAATTTCCTACGAATACCCAGTGTTTTCCCTTAAAAATTAGATTCTTTTCTAAGCAAAATACAAAGATCCCGTGTCTGCAAGTTTCCCAATGTTCGCTGGGAGAGGACGGGGGTGGGTGGGGGAAAGAAACTGTCGAAAGAAACGCACAAAAGCATTCCGGGTATTTCCTCCGATCTTAAAAAGGTTGAAGGCAGCAGTGGAAGGGAAGTAAGGTAAGCCGAAAAGACAGGTTGTCGTTGCGAAATTGTGCTGTTTGCGGGGTCCCCTACAGGCGCCTTTACGTCTCTTTAATGGCCGGCGACAAGGCATGCAGAACCCGTGGCGCTGAATAATTGATAGCGCCCCCGCCAAAAGGACAGTAGCAGTATATCTATCGAATCTTTCATATTTAATGAAAGCATCGGAACGACAGTCTTCCTTAATTGGGAGGGGAGCAGATCACAACACCCGGGGGAGGACATGGAAGACCTTCCTCTTGGAGGCCTGAATTATTAAGGACCTCCAGTTTTAGACCTCCGGACCACTTACCGTCTTCAGGACTGCCTCGAACATTAGGATCCATCCAATTTAACCCGATACCGGCGCGTGTATACAGGTGGCACTAAAAGACGCTGGCGTCGCACAAAAGGGATGGTAGAAGTCGCCGGCAAATGGGCTGGAATGGTTTCCCTGTAGTCAACCGCTACGGATTGTTGGGTAAACCGACTCTCTTATTCAAGGTTGTTGTGTGCCCGGGTAGATGTGCACAGTAAGCGGTTTAGAAGGGGTTTCGGGTACGTCGCATCGAATTTGTTCCTCCGCTCTTTATAATGGCGCGGGAGAGGGCTTGATGTGCTTTGACAGGTGCTTTTGTGTCAGATTATGTCTTTCTTATTTGCGGGCACTCATCTCCTCCTTCAAGTACGCGTTTTAGCTCTTAGGCACTGAGAAGCACTTTAGCCCAGGTATTGTAAATGAGCTTAGGCGCAGGAAGTGGACTAAGTCGGGACCTTTGAATATTTTCCTCCGACCGATGCTCGCTGGGACGTCTGATACAGCATAAGATTGCTACTTTTCCAGATATTACCGAACTCTTAAGTGACACATTGCCTCATAGCTCAGGGCAACGCAACATGTCACTCTTTGATTCCGAACTAAACAGGCTCTCTTCCGCAAGAGCGAAGAACGGATCTGTTATATACTATTTTCGGCTGTTCTATTTTCACGTCGTTTGGTTCCGATAGTTTTATTTTTGACGCATCGCATTCTCCTGTATCATTTACTTCCATATATTCGAAATTAGTATTTGCATAAAAGGCATTTTCAAAATGTGTTAGATGTTCTGTGATATTCCAGAATTCAAACAAAAGAACAATGCCATTAAAATATTGTGTAATTCTGATCTTTAAATGTATAACATAAATAGCAGAAATTCTAGGCTTTGCTCGGGTTGAATTAATGATGCGTTGATTGAAAAGTCATCATAAATTATTTTTCATAAAAGAATGTTAGCATCATTAAAGTGTACGGATTTTTTTTTTAATTTCCATTTTAACTTCTCCATTACTTCTACAATTTACTTCCGACGCAAATATACATACATGTTGTATCTATCCATATACTCCATTTCATATTCGTCGCACTTCTGCTGAAAGGTTTTTTTTTCTAATATGACTACTACAGAAGTTGATTTTGAGTTTTAGAGTGACAACGAATATTCCCGTGCATTCATTTTCAGTAAAAATAGCACATTTTTGGCTGATAGTCTTACATTTAATTTTTTTATGAATATGTTTTACTTGTGCCATTCTTGCACCTAGCTTGCGATATTTTCGAATTTCATCATCAATATGAGAGAATGGTAAATTAAATTGTTGCAGCATTGGTGGCTAATTTAGTTTAAGCAGACGCAATTTTTCTTGGAAATTCCATTCAGCGGCAGGTGTAATAACGGAACTTTTGTTGGATATATAAAGCAGAGTTGACGTTTGTCATTTCTCTTTACAAATCCACCTTTTGACAAATCTGCACCCTATATGGTACACTTATATTTTAGAACCCTGTATACTTGATATGCTACATATTAACCCGCGTTCTATTTGTCCAAGGAGGGCTAAAAATTTACGGCATTCGTGACTAATTTAGTTTGAAGCAAACGGCACTTATTCCTGAAAATTCCATTAAATGCCATTTTGAATAACGAAGTTTGTGATAGAAATAAATGCCACCAGTGTAGACAAATTAAACTCAATCAATAACAATTTTCTAATGAACATAAGATTGATTTTACAGCGCTTTTACAAAAAGAAAAGCGCTGCATTCAACGAAGGATTCACATTTATCTAAGTTGGGTAAGAACAGCTTCACGTAGTATGTATGCAGCTTCATGTAGAGTGAGCAACTTCGACTTTCTGTCACTTAAGTCAAAATATTTCAAAATTACTAATTGTAATATTATTCCAATATCAACAAAGCATTGTTTAAAATCCCCTTTTTTCAAACATACATACATTTTATATTGAACCCTTATGGTAGTTTTTTTAATTCACAGAAATTCGGTTTATAAATGGAAAGCATTTACCTATTTAGAATGATAGATGTAGTTACTTGAGTATGAAGTACAGCTTTCAATAACACCCACGAAATACGAAAAACAAATGAAATGTAATTGATTTTAATTGTCTTTGAATGAAAAGCTATATCAAAATAAATTTGAACTACAGCGTATGACTGCCCGTTTCAATTTAACGTAACCAAACTTGTTTTAAAGTTGCTTTTAAACATTTACTTGTTATTTTAAAATAAAAAATTACACGCTTTAAAAATATTTTGGTGTGTATATTTCATTTATTTTATGATACAGCAATCTACACACTATTACGTATTAAACCAGAGATTTAAAGAAAGTTGGTTGAAATATACTTATACCACCAAGGATTTACCAATGTCTTGTGATATTTTGCAGGAAATAAATAAATCATTAAAATCTAACTCCTGAATAATATTAATGCAATAAGTAATATACCGAAACACATAAATGCAAACAGAAACAAAATTCCAATCCTTGAAAAAAATGCAGAATTCTGAAAAGAAATATTTGTTCTCTTGTGTTAAATTTCGACTTCCTGGATATATTCTGAAATAGAACAATTCGACAAAAGACAAACAATATTGATAAGAACAATAATTATTTATAAGCAAAAATAACACATATTTATAATACTTGGGAATCTCCTAATATGACCACAGCATCTCGCTGTCAACTCAAATACCCAAAATATAATTTTTTTTTTAATTTAAAAAAATTAAATAAAACGAAAATTATATGTTGTCTTCACTATTGCAACAGAAATTGCAGTCATTTTGCAATTCATAACATCAATAATGATGTCTCACTCTTGAAATCAAAATTAATCCCTTCATTGATAGTTGTTGCACCCGATAACTGTATTTTGGAGAAGAAATAACTTCCAATTCAGATTTGCACTAATTTAATCTCGGGAAGTAGGAACGGAAATATCGAAGTGTTTTCTATTTATATCCCCCTCATAAACCTCAAAAGCAGTACAGGAAATGGTTTAATTAGCAATCGGTAGCAATGAAATTCCAGTAAAGCCACTTGCTACACTAGTCGAAAAGGGGTGAAGTAATTGGCCCAAATAAGTAAATGCATTTTCTTTTGTCATGCAAATAATATATCACTGTGATAAAGCATTCAAAATTTTGCATCACGTTTCATAAATATATATTATGAGTAGGAAGTTTTAAAAATAAAATATAAAATAAAAAGCGGGAAGCAAAGAAATAAAGATAGAACATATAAATCAGTTAGAACTTAAGTCCTTATCTTTCTATCAATATGGTTGTTCAGTTAGCAATAATCAACCGCAAACATCTTAATAACAAGAATTAAAATATAACTGCGATAAGTTGTCACTCAAGGAACAAAGAAATCCCGACAGCTTAAGCAGTAAAATGATATTTTCTATTGCATTGATACTATAGTTTAAACGTATCAAACTTTTCATAACACTAATACTATTTACAATAGAGAAGTGATGAATTACGTAAATGATGGAAAAACGTAACAGTTACTTTAAAAAACTATTTGAAGTCATAAAATTTAACTACTTCTATATACATGTATCGAGAGGAATCACTCTTTTCAAGTTACTAGTTATCCGGAATAGATTGAGAAATTTTAATATGCTTTTTATAAGAGCTAGAGGACTGAAGAAAAATGGCGCCAAATACGCTTTTACTTGTTATCTGAATGACGTTTTATCCAGCTTTTATAGTATTTTTTAACATTAAAAAGGCTTTCAAATAGGGTATCATGTTTAAAACCACTGTCTCCGAATTGTTAAAAAGCCACTCACGCATATTATTAGATCTACATTGACCTCAAAGGAAACGTCAATTATTTGACTAAACTGTGAAAAAGATGGACGATAAATGTCTCAAAAATGGACCCTGGAAGCTCAAGTGCTAGGGTGGGGTGAGGTGTATATATATTTATATCTTCTTTTTGTATGAGGCAGTGGTCCACCCCTCCTGAGGCTGCGTGGACCATTAGGCTGTCAAAAACAATCAGGAGCGCGCTCTCAAGCGTAGCCGGCAGGCTCTGGAAGGCGGCAGAGAAAAGGATTTATTTACCTGGCCCACTCCAGAAAAAGCCCCGATGGTCAACCAGTGCTCTGCTGCCATATTTGGCTGCCTATCGCTATCCATATTTCATAGGGATGACGTAAGGCTGATGTTTTTAGAAAATAGCATTGGCGATAAAATTCTGTGAGCGGTTTCAGTTGAATTAAAACTTAATTTGAATATAATTTTAGAAATTACTGACTCTGAGAGGAATTTTCTGTCAAGCTAAATGCAGGTGGCGTTAGTGTTTCTGCGACGAAACGTATTTCCTTTAAGTAGACGTCACTAGACTTGTTTAGGTTTTTTTAAACTATTCCAGCACTTCACTAATAAATTAAAAAAGTGAATTCCTAATCGAAAAATGACAATTAATAGTTGAGTCAACGCTAGTTAGATTAAACACTCAAACATGAAAACAAAAATGAATTCCCAATCGAAAAATGACATATAATAATTGAGTCAACGCTAACTAGATTAAACACACAAATGTTGTCTAAACGACAGTAAACTACAAAAAGCAATAAATCACCTCATGCGAGAGCATTTGGTTAGCGGAAGTAAAATCTTCTCATTCCTTCAGGTTTGTATATTTAAACTGAAAATCCCTCTAAATGAGTGAGCTATAACGCTAGACTTAATTGATGCGTGTTAATTAAAACTTTAGTTTGACAAGATTTTCCTTGTACCTAGAGGTACAGATATAAGACGGTGGATGTAAGTAATCCCCTGTTTTGTACTTGTGACGTAAAGTGGCATGTTACCCGAATGCACCGAAACATCAGTAAATTGTATATACCAGAATATCCTATCAATTTTTTCCATTGTAAACAGATTAATCTAAATACATTGACCGTAGAAAGCATATGCCTTTAACGTTTGTAGTTAATTTGCATAAAATTGTTGCGTCTTACCGGTTTGTTTTTTTGAGCCACGTTTGAGTTGTTTCTGGTTTTTACATCTCAATGTACGGTTACCACACTTTAAATACTTTCATACTTGTACGAATGAAAACCTAGTCAAGATACTCCCTATATATATACACTATATGGACAAAAGTATTTGGACACAGCATGTTTTTCATAAAAAGTGCTTTATAGTCTATTTAGTAACCGGTAGTCCCTCCTTTTGCTTGCATTATAGTTACAACACGTCGAGTCATACTTTGCACAAGTTACCTGTAAATTTGGGCAGAGGAATAGCTCGCCATGCCTCTTGCAAGGCTGTGAGAAGAGGTTGTTGTGAAGATGGGCGTTTGTGGTGGTGTCGTACTCGTCGCTCCAGTTTATACCACGAGTGCTCGATCGGATTGAGATCGGGGCAACTATGAACAAGTCAGTCAAACAAATTCCCCCTCATTTTCACTAAACCAATCCTGCACACGTTTTGCACTATGACATGGAGCTTGATCCTATTCGAAAAAACTACCATCGTGGTCATAGTATTGCCATAGTGTAGGCAAGGTTGAATTATGCAGAACGTCGAGGTACACGTCAGAGTTCTTGGTACCAGGTACATAAAGCAATGGGCCAAGTCCTAACCAGGATAAACAACCCAACACTAAGATGGATCCTCCTCCAAATTTTTACAGTGTCCAAATACTTTTGTTTATATAGTGTATACATTCGTTGGGAAACTGGAAATTTTTTATACGCAATGATGACATTAATATACAGAATGTTCGAATACAGTGCAAAAAGACTGATCACAGAACACTACTACGAAAAGATTAATCTTAATACTCGGACCGTCGAAAGCACACGCCTTTCATGTTAATAACTAATTTGCATAAAGTTTCTCCACATTCGTTATTTCGCCATAATAACACTTGAATTATTTATGGCTTTTTGATCTGTTGATAATTGAAGTAGACAGTTTCAAAGTTGCATAAAAGAAATATGTCAAGATATTGACACTTACGATACACATGCACATTCATAGAGAAAATGAAAGTTTTGCCCTATACAATGATTGCGCTAACGAACAGCGGTTCAGGTATGAGAGATTTTCAGTATAAACAAACCAGATGGTCTGAAATTTTACATCTGCTGTCCAAATGCTCATAATCGTACATGTCAGAGCTACCTTAAAATCTAGTTTATCGTAGTCTTGGCAACATTTGGTGTTTAAACTTTTTACGACGGCTATAGGTATAACAAGCGCGATTCTTAAAATTTCAAGGTACAACTGCAGTAACGGCTGTATTTTAATTTATTTCTTGGCGCGATTCTTATAACTTTCATGGTACAACTGCTGTACCGTCCGTAGTCTAAAGGTTAATTTAGTTGGGTTGACCAATCAACTAATTTATTCAAAATGCAGGGTGTCCATAAAGTCTTTTTTGCATTTAAAAAAAATTATTACAAAAGCAAATGAAAAAAGGATAAGTGGAAATTAGTACAAAATGAGACGATATGTGGAATAGGAGTGTCTATAAGCCTCTCATGGTGCTGACTATCAACTTGACACGTACAGGTGTTGTCTGAGACGGAAACAGGTGAAAGAGTGTAGTAGGTGTACGCTGAAATCCGGTGATTAGGTATAAGAAGTGCTTGAAGACACTTGCTGATCTTCGAGCGTGACTAGTAGAAATTATTTTCCTGACTCGGTGAGAGTTAAGAGTTGAACTAGTGACTGAGAGCTTCCACGCTCAGGCGGAGCTAGCACTGTGTTATACAATTTATGCAAGTGGCATCGTGTAGGCTGTTCCACCATTTATGTAACCGTTGGTGTATATAGTTTTGGAGTAGAGAAATTAAATGTTTTGTTAGTCCTAGTCTCCGTATTTCATCCAGCTTTATTTCTTCACACAATAGACAATGCACCACAAGATGGTATTGCCTTATTTAATACACCTCTATGTGGGCACCATTAGTTGCACGAAGCACATCAAGACGGTCCTCGATTTCGATTTCTTGCCATGTTCGCTGTAGCATGCCCTCATCAATGGTGTTGGTGACAGTAGCATCAGTGACCCTCTGTTTTAGATTAGTGATGTTCCGTACCTTTGTTCGATACACCACCACATTGGGGACCACATGTTTATGGGTTTCCTAAATGCAACATTTCCAGGTACAGCTACACTCCAAGTTTATGAGTGATGGCAACGGCTTGGCGATTTTTTTTTTGGCGCACTTCAAGTAGCGAGTTACGATAAATTAAGGCAAACCATCTGTCGTTACGGTTGTTGTGGTTTTCATGGCAACCTCGGCAAACGGAAACGTTCAATTTTCATTTTGAATATTTTAGAAAGTTCTTCCAAAATCCGTTAAAGTTGTTTGATTTCATTGTTTCGTTTGAAATGTTTTCTATCTTCACATTCGTTATTTTGTTTTTAAAATATCCTTTGTTTGGATTGGTCCTTTTAAATCGTTTTCTGTGATATCATTGGTCTATTTATTTGTAATTCGCCAGATGTGGAATTATTATTTTATTATAATAGATTTCACGAAAGGATTTTTTTTTTTGACCATTTTCGTTTTCGTTATTTATTTTTTCACCGCAAGGGCTCTGACGCTATCAGGTTGTATTATTTCTTGCTTTTTTCTGTAAAAATCTTTTTCTTTTTCAACATTCCCACTGTATTTATTGTTTCAGGGGTTTATTACCCAACAAATGCAGTTTAGTTTTTCTGCTGGTTCACAATTGTGTTTTGAAATATGTTTAAGCTTATTATTTTGTGCGAAAGTTTTTAAAAAATATACTTTTCAAAACGTTCTTAAATGTTTTTTAAGCTTTCATTTTTCGTTGTAAATAAAAAAAAAATATTTTTTAAAGAATTCTTTTCTTAGCAACATTAGAAGTGCGCCAAAAAAAAAAAAATCGCCAAGGCCGTTGCCACCGTTTATAAACGTAGACTGTAGCTGTACCAGACCAGTGGATTTGAAGGGGCGTTCACCAGATATCACTCTCCTCGACATCTTTCTATTGGATTATGTTCAAGATATCGTGAATGGCATTTGCCACCATTAAGAAGCGTATGCTACAGCGAATGAGGCAAGAAATCGAGTACTGTTTTGATGTGCTGCATGCAACTAATGGTGCCCATATAGAGGTGTATTAAATTATCCAAAAAACACTTTAATGTGTCTTATTTTGTAAAAATTTCCACTTAACTGTCTTTTCATTTGCTTTTGAAATTTATTTTAGAAATTGTAAAGCGAGTATGGATACTCAGTATATTCTTTAGAATTTTCATTGACGAAGTGCTGAAATCATATTTGAAAATCAATTCAATTGATGTCCCACTCAAAATAAGTAGAGGTAGCAATTATGCCGTAGAAACATTTTCGCAACCTATTTTTAGCTTGACAGGAAATTCTTCTCATAAGAGGACTTTATTATAGGGCTCACTGGAAATCTTTGTAATGTAAGGCAAAACTTGGCATATTACTCGAATAGAATTTTCTTGTATCGCTTATAATAAAAATTAACGTAAATAACGGTAAAAAATCAAATTAATTCGAATCCTTGAGTATTTTTTTCTCTTAGACTGATTACATTGACACTGAAATATCCTCTCATATGGCTGAAAACTCCTCAAATGTAGACATTTTCGTGCTGTATTTAAGGAAAATAATATGAACTAGTTTTTGTTTAAAAGACCTCTGCAATCATTTTATCTGAACAACTTTAGGAACGTAAAACAATTTGTAGTAATATTTCTCTAAAATTTCTTAAAAATACTCTATTTTAACTTTCTACGTCACACATCTAACTGGACAGTAACAATTTATTGACATTTATTATCTAACCAAAAACGCAAGCATTGAGCATCTTCAATTACGTATAAAAAAATTGTAAATTGCATGTTTTCGTATAGAAACATTAGTATCTTTAATATCTTTGTTTTAATACCATGTGAAAAATATCGATTTCATTTTGGTAATGTGTATATTTCATCATTTGATACCATTTATACACATTCCCACTTTGGAATCAGATTGTACGGTTATAGATTAATTTTTATAGATAAAAGGAATCACTTTAAACAGAGCTCCGCGTGAAATTAAGTTGTGTTTAACGGATCAAAGTCCAAAATCATATTATACAAACGCAAAATAAAATGATTTTAGCAGTGCTAAAATAAAAAGGACATTAATATAGGTAATAAATGCAAAATTAAATATGGTGACTATCAACGACTATAAAGGGAAACACCTACAGTTAAAAACAAATCAAGAGGTTTGATATATAAGATTAAAAAAGAGACGCATCTACCTTTATAAAAAATATTGATCTGAAGATGGTACGAATATAATTGGTCGTTGAATGTGGACTGGTACAATATTATAAAAGAATGTCATTTATATTAAACATTAAATTATGCAATACTTCAAACTGGATTTGAAACTAAAATACCAGTGAGGATCAGATCGGCAACATCAGTGAGAGCAAAGAACAGTGCCAGGTAAACCTGATATTGGATGCGTTTTTTTGTCAAGCTAATGTAAATGGGCGTGGGGTGTGTTTGGGGTTCAGCTGCTTCCTGTGCATATTCCGGACGAGAAGTTACACGACTTGTTTTTCGAATATGATTTTAGCGCGTAGTTAATTGAAATTCAAAAGAATTAATTCCAAATTGACATAATATAGTTATTGGTAATAAACTACATTTTTAATAAATCCCGATATGTAACATGCGGGTGCGTTTGGGTTAATGGGAAGTACATACCCAGTCTTTCGTCTGGCATTTTTGGTTTGGAAAATCCTTCGGATATGAGAGGAGGGTTTCAATGCAAACAAACGATCCAGACGTAAGGCGAAGATTTTACTTCCGTTACACATATGCTCTCACGTGATAAACATCGGGTTTACTTTAAAAGTTTATTACTGTTTTGGTGACGTTTGGCTTTTAATCTCATTAGCGTTGATCAATCATCCTCGGAAATCCTTCTTTGGAATTTTTATTAGTGACTATCTGAAATTGTAAGGTAAGGTAAAGTGATTTTATTTAACGTCGTACTAGAGCAACACAACAGACTATTAACGACGGTCCGGGATCAATCCTCCAAGGGAAAGAACCAAGGACGACACCTCGTAATTATGAACCACAGCTAGATGACAAAGCTGGAATTGTGTTAAATACAGGAAAAAAAGTAAGGACAAATCTACACCGTTTGACCAATCCACACCAAATTTGGTACACTTATACTTTAGAACAATGCGAAAAACATAGGTTTTTTTTTGTCTTCAGACCAATCTGTAGCCATGAAAATTGGCACACAGGTGGACATAAAAGTGCCCTTCAAAACCCCAATTTTAAAATCGAAAGTTTGTTTTCCTGCAATAAATGGACGAGGACAAGGAAACCCGTCCTACAGGGTTTATGAATTTGAGTTAACGCAGGGAAATGTCGAATTCCGCGGTCATATTTTAACTGTCGCGGTAGGAAACAAGTTCTACAGGGTTTGTGTATTTGAGTTAACACAGGGAAATGTCGCGGTCATATTTTAGCCGTCGCGGTCATATTTGAAACCCGAACCTAACGCCTGGTTATTCAGCTACTTGTATTAATAAAACCTGGCAAGTGATTTTACGTCCGGAATGTATACGGTAATCAAGTTCTGCCGCTAAAAACACTACCGCCACCTACATTTAGCTTGACGGAAAAAACTTCTCATATAGAGGCGCCATATAAAGGTGTTGCATCAATTCTTCGTTGTTGCCAACGAAGATGGGTGGCGTTTTAAAACATTTCAAAGGAGCAACATGAAAACAAACGTCATAAAAAATGAATTAAAAATAAAAGAATTATTTCGCACTCTCAATCGAAAATGCTTAGACATTGTTTTATCACGTCTGCCTCATACTTCATTACAGTAGGCGCATCTCCTGTTGGTCGGGTCTTGACATTTCATCGCGTCCGAGGATTCAATAGAAGACAATCTCTATCAAGATTTTCCTTTGAGCGTGGGCACCGTCGAAAAGCGACAGTTGGAGACGCCGTCAGTGATTGGTATTATATCGAGAAGGAATACTTTGGCAAGAAGTAAAAAAGTTTGAGGGGTGGAGGATAGGAAAAGGCGAAATCCCCTTCTTCCTGCGAAGCCCAAAGCTCTTTTTGGCGTGAAATTTCACTTTCCGTTACCAAAGTTAAACTTTCAATCCAACCCTTGACTGGATTTCTTATTTCATACCCCCTCTTTTTCCCAAATATATATCTCTACTTTATATATTTTTTCAAAGCCTCCCCACCAAGGGTTAGGTGAGGGTCTTTTTGTCCTCTAAGTCCATTGTCCGCTACGCCAATAAAGGAACCAATGAGGAAAAAAAAGAAGGGACGAACTAAAGCCTATTTTTGTCCACCTCGCAGATATATAAAATAAAACTGCCCAAGGTGAATAGAAGTAACGCTTAAAAAACTTTTACCAACAGGAGATAGAAGTGGGCCAGAAAAAAACCGAAGGAATAGTATAGGTTTAAATAGTGAGGTGATTTTTAGGTTGTTTCCGCAGGGGTTTTCGGACGGGAGTATTTTTTTGTGTAATTTTTTTTCCACTCGGTTTTCGGTTCCATTTTCTCCAACCGAGACGTAAGCCCACGTTTTGACCGAATGCCGTGGGAATAAATAGTTGGCGATTTATAGCGAATAAAAAAAATGGCCGGCGCCATGATGGACAGCGATTCTTTGACTTTTCTCTGCCTTTTGATGGGCTTAGTGAGAAAATTTTATAAACTTTATATCAACTGTCAATTTTATTTTTCTCTCCTTTAGCTTTTTATTCGATTCTTCCTTTCGTCGTATTCTCTCCTTCTGTGAATCATGCGCGATCGAGGGAGTGTGGAAGATTTTATTTGTTCGATTTTTCATGAGTGGACAGGGTGTAGCCAATTTTGTCTGACGGCTGTCAATGCTTATATACCTTTGGAAGGTTTTGAATATTGCTTTTCTTTGAAGTTAAATACAACTATACGTGAGATGTGTGAACTCTTGATGTGGATAAGCATATGCATTATAACTATTCCACGGAAAACTCAGTCTTCCTAACTTGATATATATCTTTGATCGCATTCTTACTTAAAAATAGTTTCATTTCAAAGTGTGTTTGATCTAAAGTATTTTGTTCGGAATGGGCGGTAATTTATAAAAGATATGATGCTCTCTTTTGTGCAAGTCACTTTCGTGAGTTTTTAATTTTGGTGTTTCAGTCCGTGATCTCTGTTTAAACATTTACGGGAAAAAGTAGTTTGTATTTCAGAGTGGTTTCTATATCACATTGTGAATATTACTAATAATATCTATGAGACAGTAATCTCTGTGCAACATTGGGACTATTTTGAAAATGTTATTGAGACAGTGGTTTCTGTACAATATGGGGGAATATTTTAAGTAATAAAAAATACAATCTTAAATTCACATTCCATGGACAAAATTTTTTTTAGAGTTCTACATCCCAGCCTTCTTAATTGCACACGTATAGCAATTAAACTACTAGCTCATTTCTTGTTCTAATACGAAAATTATGAAATAATATCGAGGGTGAGTTTTTCATTGACATAAGATTCATTTCATAACTTATTATCAAAGCGATTGTTTACAATATTTACAATAAGAGAAAAGCTTTCGTTTTTGTGTGTGTGTGTTTTTCCACAAAGCACTGAGAGTCATATTTATTATGTTGATGATTTAAGAATGGTTGTAGAAGGTATTTTTTTTGTCTGTTGGAGGTTTTTATTTAATAATTTTCAATATCTTCGTTTGTAATAATTCAGCTTTATTTGAGCTGCCCACATTTGATACCTAACTGACTTTGTTTACACGAGCGCTTTATAAATATTTATTTGATATTTTCAATCCAGTTCTTAAAATATATGAATGCATGAACTGATAGTATAATATTTCAAACATTTTTAGAGTAGCATCGTAAAACATGAAACATCATAAGACCAAAATTTAAACTATAGTTAAAAATATATCAGAAACCATTAAAACCGATATTCACAAATTTTGAATTAGTTACTTTAAGTAACTGATTCAAATAATAAATTACACAAACGGGTGTTATTTACCAGTGTTTGTAATGAGGGTACAAAAATTTTAATAAATATATGCGCTTAAATGTTTTTAATTCAATTTATTATTTATTCAATAGTTCGTTAAAATAAAAATAGTTGATACAGAATTTAAATGTTCAAAAGCAATAACAATATGACTTTATGCAAATGACTTTATGTTATCTCAAAACTTATTCTTGGAGGTCTATTTTCTGTAATCAGATAAGCTTTACATATGAATGTCTAACTTCCTTAACTAAATGAAACAGGACTTAAAATTTTTCTATTAAGAATAAAGTTTACATGACAAACGGAATACAATATAATTAAAGAGAGAGAGGTATAGAAGTCACACAAACAAGATTTTCTATTTCGATGTCATAATCATGAAATCCCGATAATCGGTAATTATTATCGAGAGAAAAGTTTTCTTAATTGGACTTATCAAACACACATAAAACAGTGAAAACAATGATATACATGCTGAATCTTTATTTATACTCGAAAAATATTCTGATCATTATAACTTTCACTTTCCATTGGGCGAACCCTTAGAAATCCATAAACAAAAATATTTGAAAAAGAAAACGCGCTGCCATAATAACATTTCTTTTCATTCCTTACTGCGCTCTTAGCTTGCAGTAACTAGCTTTGTTGCTGCTCTCCAAGAAGGTAAAAACATACGTTAGGCAACAATTACGCTGCTTCCAAAAATTGTTAAAGAAGTAAAAAGCAAAGACAACAAGCGAATAAAGAAAACACAGATGTCAAAATAAATGAGAACAAAAGAAAGAAAAAGAAAGCTATACTTCTAATTTTCGGCCAACATCACAACTCCCCTTTTTGACATTAAAAAAAGCAACAGCAGAAAAGTCACCAGGAGCTTACAACAAAGCTAATCTACTATAACTTCTACCCTATTATGGATCAGGTGGTCTGAGGAACAATGGCTTAAGGTGCAATGGCCGGATAAACTAGTCATATTTCATTCCTTGGGATTGAATATCCACACTATTTAGCGCTGAATAAATTCAGTATATTTGGTGGTATGCGTAGGATATATAAACCATGTATAGAAGAAACATGTTTTCACTAGAAAAATAATTTTATCTGAAAAGTACACATTCTTCACATACATAAACTTTAAGCCAATCTATGAATTAGTAAATAATACTTTTGTATTTGTTTATTAACATTCAAAGAAAAAATTTTAATTCGCAAATATGTAAACTACTTATGTTTACATGCAAATTAAATATTCGCGCAGGAGTTGTGCGAAACTTTCTGTTTCTGTAAGTGTATCTTGTAAGATGAATACGCATTCTTATTTATTAGGAATACCAGGCAGTCAATTTATTGATTGTGTCAACTCAAGTTCAAGATAAAAATGTGTAGTCATTTTTGTATCTCTCGTCGTAGCATACATTTTGAGCTTTGTGACACTAATGTTTTTATAGTTTGTAAGTGAATTATAATACAAGTTAGTTGGAAGTTATCGTAGTGTTCATTCAAGAAGTAAATTTGAAATAAATTTTTTTTAAAAGGTTTGATTGTTTTTATAGACACATCACATATATACTCTGTTATAAAACAATTTTAATAGCATAAAAAGACATTAGTGTGTATATCGCTGTAATTTCAATCAAGCATTATTAATGCATGTATTTTTCAAGTACAAAGCCTTATTTTTACTTCAATCTAACATATCAGAAACAAGTTATGAAGACTCAACAAAGCAAACTCTTCTATTCTAAAATAATCTACTCAAAAAAAATGTTCCCAGTTTTGATTTAATAAATGTTGCAAGCTTGCATAAACTGAGGACTATATTGCGTTTATTTATGAGCATTAAGTTATTAAGTTAGTTTGAATGAACACTAACACAGATTGGGGAATGATCACATTTGGGCCGAAGGAAAAGTAGTAAATATTTATTCTATTGGTCAAGGTTAAAATAGATTAGGTCGCTATGTGAAGACTGTAGGTTGCTGAACGATGTATGCGTGTTAATATGCATTAAGTACCCAAAAATGTGAAATATAACACTTTCTTCAAAAGAAACGCAGAAAACAGGCACATTAAAAATTTCGTCGCATAGTCACATTGTTGAATTTTTATTATCTGGAATTGTTCATCAAAGTGCATTTTTATAAAAATCTTATCTTATTTTATTGATAGTTGAATTTTATGTGTATGTGTATATATGTAAGATTCGTGTTGTTCTGTTTGGTAAGGTCTATATTAAAGACTTCGAATCTTACAGCACATTGACATTTAATGAATAAATATATACAATTATTATGTACAGTTGAGTTATATTTCAAAAAAGCTCCGTCATTATCGGCAGCAGTCGTCTCTGCTCGGAAAAAATACGTCAGCTCTCAATGGCGTCCAGGGGAAAAAGTGTCTGTTCTATTAATTTTCTCGTAACTGAATACCAGAATGTGAATGGCTCGTGACAGTCTTGCCTTGCATTCCTACTACAATGCAACTGACTCCTACCAGTCTCGTTGCTCTTATAATGAGTTCTTTCCAGACTAGTAGACAACTACCGTTGTTTAGTATTCCTACATATATATATATATATATATATATATATATATATATATATATATATATATATATATATATATATATATATATATATATATATATATATATATATATATATATATATATATATAATATGTGTATTTATAAATGTTGAGAAGAGTCTGAATCTTTTGAGGTACATGTAAATTGTTTATGATAAATTAAATGCTCTAAAAATGCAACATATGAAATCATAAAGAAATTTTAAAATTGTTACGGAGCAATTTATTTTTTTCGATCACAAAAGTTGTTTGCAAAAGCTCTTTTCCGCCTAAGTTCCTCAGTTTCAAGAGTAAAATGCTCCGGAGACCGTGCGGGTTACTCTATTCGTTTAACGATTTCGTAACCTCTTCTATTTTTTGTCTTTATTTCTTCTAATTGCTTGGAAAAGATGAGCGGAGGATAGCAACCTGGTATGCATATTTCGTTGCCAATTTATGCACCCCTCTTAGCTCAGTAAATATTCATGATTTTTTTACTTAGTGAAACTTCTTTTCTATTAAGAAAGCTAGAAATGCAAGACAAACTTTAGGTTTAATTAGAAACTGTTATTTTGTATTCATTCTGATTATATGAACGTTTGACACAAAGCATATAAATTGAATTCAGATTACATTTGCAGTATACTAACATATCAAGAAAACAAAAACTTTTGATAACCATTTCTTTTTGCAATCTTGAATTTCGTTTAAAAAATCGTTCGATTTGCCATTAACCCTCTTGGTGGTTGTCAGGACGAGATAACTCGTCATCAGCAAAACTGACCAGATCTTGATGGACCACACATCTGTTTATCTAGATCTTCATAAACGCGATATCTCGTCGAAATCACTTGAAAGATTAAAGAAAAATGAAATGTCGCAAAAAGTAATTTAAATTTTAGAATTAACACATTTTTCAAGGATAGCACGTTCATACGTTTAAGCTTACGTTTTTCTCTTGTAGCTTAATTTGTTACACTATATTGAGCCAATAAGTTAAGAATTGGCCCAGTTGCTAAGGAGTCTTTCTATTGGAGTATAGTATTGGTAAAAAATTACCTAAATCTTGCCCTTGAGCAGTTCACCAAATTCTTTGGTATAGCTTGTTGCTACTCCTTGTTTATATATGGACAGTTCCATATGTAACGGACGTACCATTAAACGATAAAAGCATTTCTCACAATTATATAATTCAGACATGTGAAATTTTTTTTTGGTATTTATATAGAGTATAACTATCTCCGAAAGTATCGCTAATAAACATTTTTATTTAAAACACAGAAATAGAGGTAATACATACTTTATAGGTGGGACGGACGTACCCCTTTAGATAAAAAAAATGTGTCACTGAACACAAATGACAAATTGTCTGTCAAAGGAAAGTTAAGAATTTTTTTTTTTATGAATGAGGAAGATTCAAAGATATTACAAATACATAGATTTTCTAATTTGCGGATAACTTTTATTTTTAATAAAGATTTCTAACTGTAACGGACGTATCATGTAGTGTAACAGACGTATCATCTGAAATATTTACACTCTTTTATGAATACTTCTTGTAAAAAATATGTTGCAATAAATTGTTACCGAAAAAATAGTAATTAAACATTACCATAATAAATAAAAGAATAAAAAAATCATAATCTAATGAAATTTTTAAAAATTGCGTGGTAATTTATTACGTAAAAAATTAATATGGAAAATCTCAATCTAAATCGATCGATCTCAATCTAAATCGTAGGTTCATCAATTGTGTCCACAATAGATATTCACTACAAAAATGTCATTATTTTTTGGTCAAAAAAAATCTTTCGACCCAAGTCTTTTTTAAAAAAACTTTACTCTGATTGGACTATGGACTGAAATCACTTTCCAAAAGTCTTTTTTGTTCTCCTTTTCTGTAGTCAGTTTTACAATGACCAATGAGCCGAATGTTATACTGTCATTACTAGATACAGATTTATATTGGTCTGCTGTATTTTTGTTAACTAATGAGAAAAATGTCTATAACGTTAACAGGCATTCCAGATTTTCAAGAAATTTCTGAAACATACATGAAATTTTTAGAAATTGCCATTACACTAAGGATTGAGGGAGTCTTTGGAATTGTTCGTATGCCTTTAAATCACTCGTTTAAGTTTTTAATTTCAATTTTTTTCTTTACATACAAATATATCTGTTTTCTGACTGTTTTCCATGAGCAAAGCAACGAAATTTTCTGCATTCAGAATTGTTAATTGTCTTAATTTAATTTTTTGCCACATATGAATTTTCACTTGGCTGCCTACACCATTACGTGTGCCTTTGCCATTGGATGTGGCGAATAAATGCCAGTTGAATTTCTCCAAAATCGTCTTCTCCATATGTAATATTGAGAAAATTAAAATTTTGTTTGCAATGTTGTGAAGCACCGTCATTTCCTAGAGTGTCACTTTCTTTAGTTTTTACAACTCCTCTATCCACTAAATTCCATTGATACCATGTTACTTCTTTGCTTTATTCTTCTGAAATTTAGTTTGTGAGACTCAAAATTTTGAAGATTTTCACATCTGACTTAAATGTTTAACATCACAATGCATATTCCATTTGTTGTAGCCAGGTACCGTATTTAATTTGTCATGCCAAATAACAAAAATTACAAAAAATAAGGAAACAACATGCCAACACAAATATAAGTAAATACATGTAAAGGAAGGCACAAATTGTCTTTTTCCTGATTAAAATATATTTTTCACTTAAATTTTTAGTACTAATGGATGCATTAATAATTTTCCATTCTTAAATCAATATGGTAACTTTTATTCCAAACAAATTTATAGAACCACTGTATATGTTATACAAATTATATGTTCGCTACGCAGTAGTGATACGTCCGTTACAAATCAATCATACGACTGTTACACAATTTTATAAAAAAAAACACATATTTAAAAAAAATTTTTTATCATGCATTATTATGCCTGTTGTGAATCCTTTACTTAAATAATGTTGAAAGTCTATACTTGTTACTAATGTAGTCAAAAAACTTTTAACCAAAAATTTGTAAAGGACGTATCATATCCAGGATATAGAAAGTTTCCTCCTTTCCAAAGATTTAATAAATTAATAATACTTTAATTTGTATCAGTTTTTTTATAGTATACTATCATATTATTACTGTAGATTTAAATTATTCAGATATTATATGTTTCTTAATCAGAAATAAAGTAATAAATATGCCTAAACCAAGTGCTGTAGTAAATATTTTTTTTTATCCAACTTTAAATGACTTCTGCATTCATACAACGATATAAAATTTCTATTCCTTGATTGATTCAAATAGCCAGGAAAAATTCCTTTTTTTTGTATTTAACACTTAGTATTTTACATTTTTTAATTTTTTGGTCTTCTGGTTTACTTAAGCAGGCAATTGCCCATATGTGAAGATGCTAGGAGTAGATCAAGGCAGCTTAGAGCTTTAGCGTAGAGGATTCCATTCTTGATTCAATTCTTGAATGCCATTGAAAATATTCCTCTCATTTAACTTTCTATGATTTTAAATTGATTTGATTTCTTGGCAATTTTCGGCCATAGTTGTGATAAAATTTGCTTCGTGCAGACTAAGACTTTTTTTTTTGAATAATCAAATTAACATTAAACGTCTCAAAAACACAAACACCTGCCTCTATGGAGTATGGATTTTTAGGCATTACAATTATTTATCATCTATCAATTATTTACATTACTACGTCTTAGCCATTGTAACGTACATGTGATTTGGTAAAATCATTGTTCGCTTCTTGAGCATATCCTTTAGAGCTTAGAAGGGCTTATTTTGTGAGAGGATCTATGAAAAAATGTGTAAATATCATTTTTATCTTTCTTATATAAGTTTTCTCGAACAAATTAAAATATTTGAGACATGTGAATTAATCTACATTTTATTGTATTTAAATCCTTTAGTAGTTTACATGCATTTAGTCTGATGTTTCAGTTGCTCAATAATTACTTTCAGTGAAAGATATTCTCCGCATGCTAAAATAAAAGTTCTTCGGAATTCATAATTGCGAATGAGCAACCGTAAATGGAAATATTACCTAAAAACTCGTTGTGTTCACCTATACCTGAATTAGATTGCAAAATAATTAAGTGAAACAACTAATTACATCGATTCCTAGAATTTAGGAAACAATGCGATCACATGCACCACTCTGCCTCTCATTTCCAGGAAATATCTCCGGGGCTAAAACAGGAGTGAGGAGCAGGGGGGATGGCGGAGTTTGAGAGATAACTTTGAAAGTTTATCCCCAAACACGGACAAGGCTTTTCGGTTATTAGCCATATTAGAGAGAAATATAGAGACAGATGTAGCTCCCACTGAAACTCTTCTTAATTGCGTTCATCAACCGTTGGCGATCGTGGAACGGAGAGGAAGAGCATTGGTTTTTTATTAGCTCGAAACTTGGCGAAGCACGAACACCAATTTGGCGACCCATCTTGGCGTGCTAAAGGTTATTAGGCGAGCAAAAGGTTAGTGAACGTGTCAGGGGTTCCAAGCTCAGCATCAGTATGTTAAATTAAGCTAATATAATAATGATGAATTTTTTACTTCTAACATTGATTGCCTTATTGAGATTAGTATTTATAGATATACAATTTAGAAACACAAAAACTAACCACTCTTGTCAATGATTTAATATTAATGGTAATGTAATGTTTGAGAGGAACTTATTTTATTATATCTATACTAGACTGGAGACTAGTGTGGTATTATTAAGAGCGGGTAATTTATGGAAAGTTTGAAGCGAAAATTTAATACGTAGTAAAATCTTGATTATCTGATCAAGTGTCCAAGTTGTCCGAGCCAAATTCGATACCTCGTCATATTAGCTTTAAATAATGCTTAGAGTACGAGTGCGCTCACTTTACCCAGAGGCGAGAAAGTTCTGTGAAACATAAGACCACTAAAGACTTTTTTTCACGAGTTGAAAATATACTTTACAGATTTATTAAAAATTATCGCAATTAATGGATACTGTGACACAAATCCGAGTATCTATATATATATAATTCTCTTACGTGGCACGCAAAAAAGACGTTATTTGTTATCGCGTTTTTGGCAACATTGTACGATTGTTTGTTTATCACAAAACCTCGCGCTTCAATTGAATTTATAGCGTCATCGGATGAAATTTTATTCAAAGAAAATGAATTTTAGTCGAGCTGTTGCAGTTAATAATAGAAATCAAAGAAAGCGGAGAATCTTTTCAGGGCCATTTAAAAAAAGGTCCTTTTCAGGGCCAACAATTATAGTTCAACAAGACGCTTGCACTACCTACAACTTTTGACGACAAACTCAATGAAAATGTGTGTGTGGCTCGAGTGCAGGACTAAATGTATATACAAACAACATGTTGTGTATTCAATTTCCATATCAACGCTCACATTTCGAGTCAAAATTTGCTCAAAATTTTCATTTGAATTCGGATTCCAGAGATACTGTAAATATCTTTTCTGAAAAACATAAAAAAATTTAGATTTGAAAAATATTTTTTTGGAATATCATATTTTGTAAACAATCCTTTCTGCTAGGACACATGTCTTCATTGATGCGAGCGAAGCGAGCATATGTTCGCGCAGCGAACCAATGAGGATTGCGGAGTAATCCTCCAAGGGTTGGCGAGCGTTAGCGAGCAGGGGGCAGGCCCCCTAGTATATTATTATTAATCATAGCTTTATGAATTTTCCAAGGGCAATAGTACTAACATGCTGAGCAGTAATTTTTTTCTGTATATCGTATAGAAAGTTGTATTACTACTACCGTATTATCATAGTTTTCTGACTATCCAAGATGGCTTCGGTCCATATTACCTCGAATAATCAATGTTCTACTGTACATTTACATATTTCAGTAAAAGCTATATTTTTGAAAAGTAAAAGCATGTAAACAAGTTTACAAATTTGCTTATTACGATGATAAGAATAAAAAGTAACTATAAAAGAAAAATGTTTCTTACAGCAAAATATGTTATTTAGCAGATGATATGCTTGACACAAACCCATGATATACACTCACTGCCAAAAGTTAAGAACGGAGAGGAAATGTTAATTTTCAGAAGCCAATCTGAATTTGAGAGGCTGTAATTTGCTGCAGAAGTAGAAAGAAGTATGGAAATGTATTATATGTAACATACAATCACGATTTCGTGTTGAGAAATATGCAAAAAAGGCAGTCGTATAAGAAGCCAGCATTGTGAAGGGTTAGAGGAGTTGCATGTAAGTGCTGATAAAATGTGTTTAGAACTTTCGTACGATTAGTTTTCAAGACAGACATGTTTATATGGCTTCCGCAAGACGAATGGCAAATAGTGAACTCTGGCGTTCTGTGGGACGCCCTGAAGCAGGCTATCAATCATTGATGTTGCTCGTTTCTTCGGCGTTTATCATTGCGTCATTTCACGATTATGGAAATAATTCCAATCAAGCCAAACAGTTGTCCGAACACCTGTGGCCCGACGCCCAAGGGTTACGACCCAAGCGGAAGATCGATATATTGCTGTTGTAGCGAAGCGGAATCGAAGAGAGACCTCCACACGTGTGACATCTATGAAGAATGGATTGTACGCTCGGGTACTAGTTTGTGTTCCTATATCCGTCCAATTCAAAGGGACCCAATTAAAGTGGTGTCGAAAACATGTGAATTGGAATGTGTCTGATTGGGCTAACGTTATGTTCACTGATGAGTTGAGATTTGCCTTGGAGCCAGACTGACACATGTGTAAGGGTCTGGAGAGAGCAAGGCTCACGCAATCGACCCCAGAACATCATCGAGCATCACGCATTTCGAGGAGGAAACATCATGGTGTGGTCCGGGATTTCGTTGGGATATCGCACCGACCTGCACATCTATAGACGGGGTTCTGTGACGGCTGTCCGGTATCGGGATGAAGTCCTAGAACCCACTGTGAGATTTACGCTGCAGCAGTTGGTCCTTCGTTCGTTTTAATGGATGATAACGCGCGTCCCCTTAGAGCTGGAATCGTCGACGATTACCTAGAGAGTGAGGGGATTTCGCGTATGATTTGGCCGGCGTACACACCCGACCTTAATCCCATTGAAAATCTTTCGGATGCCCTCGGCCGTGCTGTGTCTGCATGTTTCCCACCCTCAGCTACTCTCAAAGCTGCTCTACAAGAGGAATGGTGATTACTTGACTCTGGGGTGGTTGATCACCTCATAGAAAGCATGGTCGCACGCTATAAACTTTGTATGAGGATGAGGGGTGGTCACATACCCTATTAATGTCGGTTTTGTTTATTTGTTAAAGATTTAAACATTTTGTTAATAACTCCAATATGACTTCCTCTTATAATTTATGAAAATCCAATATTGTTTTCATCTTTGTATTTAATTATTTGTTTTATTTCATGCATAAACCTACTTGCTACTATCCTGCCGCATTTCGCGTTAATCAAAGCTGTACTTGTCGTTTTTTTCGCATTTTACCTTTCGTGCTTAACTTTTGGTAGTGAGTGTACTTCAAACTGTTATAATCAGATCGAGAATAAAGAAAAATAGATTTTTGGTTGGCGTGTCGGCTTCAAAAGGACGTGTACAACTGTGTACAGTAGTGTAAGACAACAAAAAAAATCGAAATGTATGTATTATTTCATGTTTGAACAAACTAATAGCAAAATATTTCTTCTATTTCCAATAGCAGGAAGGCAAAAACAAAACATACAGTAAAAAGATTAGAAGCAAAAGTACCTGCAAAAAATTAATAAGAAAACAAGCAGGTGTGACGTGAAATATGAATAGAAAAATTAGCTTCTCTCATCCGTCCTCTACCTTCCCAGTATCGGCCGCAGATGTACCGATTATAGAGGGCAGTATAAAACTTCAGGTGGCAGATGTCCATTTCTTAGGATTTAGAACAAAGGCAATAGGGCTATGTAAAATCTTTAGGCTGTAGCGATGGAAGCTGGAATCCAATGTAGAGCTACTGTTGAGTTTTGCAGTGCTAGAGTATAGATGAGTGACTGAAATTCAAGAATTTACAGTCTTGTAGAATTTTGTAGAGCATATAGCTACAATAGCTGTTAGGGAGTAAGACAAAATGATAATTACACATTTCTTAAATGCACAGTGTTAGGATTTAAGTTGATTTATTGCTGCACGGATAGCCTCCTATTCTCCATCAAATGCAGATGCATAGTTCCAACAGTGATATAAAACGCAAAAGCTTCACTGAAGTCGTGCGTTCTTCACCCGTCAGCGTGTGTATCCTACTTTTTTGAGTACTTAGTAAATGAGTGGGCAATATCTAATAGAAAAATAAGTTTAACCGACCTCCTCAGAAGAACATTGGGTTTGTTTTGTTTTTCAAAACTAAATAATATCGTTATCAAAGAACCGTCGGTGGAAGTTCTCGAGTTCTGGGGCTCGAGCATTTCCACACGTCACCACCAGAAATCTTTCACAATGTAATATGGTAATTTGTAGAACAATTTAGGAAGTCCAGTTCATGTCAAGTTTAGTTCAATTTCCATGCAACTGTTCACATACCAAGAGTTCAGAACGATTTATCATAAAAAATACCCCTACAATTCCTAAGTAACATTCCTCGAGGCTGTCACTAGTCACTGGGTCACAATATCTATAGTGAATCGTGGTACGCCTACCTATCCATTTTGGTTATTAGATTATTTTAAGATCTCAAACTATGTGAATTAATTATTTTAGTACCTGTTTGACAAGTTTTGCTTCATTTAAGGCATTCTTGAAAAGAATGGTAGTTTCCTTATCTTGCACACATTCTAGTGTATCTGAGTTTAGTATTTACATTTAAAATTTATTTTAATACCAAGAATAACCCCTGAAATAGTAAGAACATGAGAATTACAGAATGAGTACATAGTTATATAGGGTGCTTGCAGCATGATATAAAAATCCACTTTCCTAAAAAAAACGTACAAAATGACAATAAATGATAGAAGTGATGGAATGTAGGAATGTTTTAAATGGTCAGTTCCAACTATTTTCATTGTATATTAGCATTTAATGGTTATTTTTACTTTCTTCGGATTCCGTTCTTTGAAGTGCTGGAGTGCTACTTGATACCCGAATTGAGAATTTCTTTAAGACATAGAAAGCAGACTTTCTACATTCGTAGGATCTATGAAAAATGTTTGGTCACCTTGTAAAATTTTCTATTAGATTGTTATAAAATGTGGTCTATGTGAATAAATTATCTTAATACGTACGTCTGTCGAGTTTTGTGCTTCACTGCAAACACACTTGCAAGGTGTGGCAGTTTCTTTGCTAAGCATATATTTTAATCGAAGTATAGTATTTGTATTTCCACTTTTATTTACGGAAACAATACCTAAAATCGTAATCATAAAGGAATGTTGAAAATGGTAGATCAATCTAGCTCTTTTGGTATTCTTTCTATTAATTGGCGAGTTTTACTTTCTTGACTTCGTTATGTATCACCCAATCTGGAACGCTGGGGGTATTCCGTGGAACCCCGCGATTGGGAACCTCTTCCTTAAACCATACAAAGCAAACCTCCGGAGTTGTGCGCAGCACCCACATCACCCTATAGTCCCCCTAAAGCTTTCAACCCCAGCCACGCTTCACCACTCTCCTGTCAAAACTAGCTGGCTGCCCAAGTCCTGGCGGAGATTATTATTATAATTATCACTCATCTTTCGCATTCAGGCCTCCGCACTCGATCGCCCGTTGCCTGGCGATCCGGGGGTGTTCCAAGGGTCACAAAGGAATAATCTTTCCGTCCTGTGGCACGTGCATCACTCTGCTACAAAAGATGGCCGCGGCGGAGGGTGGCTTGATAATGAGTCACGGTGTAGAGTGACAATAAGGGAGGACCCGCAACAGATCCCTGCGGAAACCCCACATTGGATTGTTCCGAGTTTCTCCGCAATACGCAGATGGTGGAATCAGTTTTCCACACGATAGCAGGGATCTTTTTTTGGTATCCCGTTGCCGTGCTGTCTTTTCTTTTCAGCTCAATGGTATATTGATTTAGTTTCATTTACATATGAGGTGTCGTGTATCTGTGTTTGGGTTGATGAGTTCGGATGACTGCTTAGTAGATAATGTTAATGTTCAATGATGGCCGTTGTAATGCCAGTATTTTCCTGCCCTGGATAAGAGGAGGTGAAAACGTTTAAGTTTATTTACTCATCCCTTAATGGTTTCTCTTATGAACCGAATAACTCATTTCCACAGATAGTTTTCAACTTTTGAAGAGTGTAATGCAATTATTCCAGTATAAAAGCGCTTGAACTCAACCAGTTTGGGGGTTAACAGCTTTTTACGTATCAAGAGATCGATTATGCATAAGTAAAATTATTCTGAAGGAAACTCTTCTTTTACATCAACAGGTAGCCATACTCTGCGATCTCTATTTGAACTATACATATCATTAATTCTCCCAAAATAAGTTATATATTTGATAAAAGTAACTTTTATAAGAGTTACAGGAAGCAACTGCATTTGACGAAAAAATATTCAGTAGAATTATTGAAATTCATTTGAACATTTTACATGTTCTTCAATAGTAGTTGTTTGGGGTCAACTTATGTTAGTTATATTCTCTATGTTCATCGTTTTTGGCTATTTCTACATAATTTTCTAGACTCATTTAAGCTACATAAGTCCCTCATTTTATTGATTTGGTGCAGGAAAACAAAACAAAAAATATGTTGGCCACATAAAGTATTTATTGATACGAAAATGTTCGACATTAGGCGCTGTTTCACTTCTGGAAACAATTTTCAATATGAATTTTGATTTCCAGCAAATTTTTATTTTGCAACATGCTGTTATGTGTTACTTATATTCCTTACAAACAATAAATATAGTATTGAACTCAATTGGTTAGAAATCCACTCGTCATAGAAACGTATTGGTGTAAATAAGACGAAAATCAAACAGGTTAGTAAGTGGGAAAACATAAAAAGTTTCTTTGTAAATAATTTTACGAAGGCATAATCGATCTCTTGATGTATTGAAAACCCTTTCTCCCCAAACTGGTTGAGTTCAAGCTTTTATACTGGAATAATTGCATTACACCCTTCAAAAGTTGAAACTTTTAGCATGCTTGCTTACTTAGCAGTGAAATTCGATGTGTCCGTTAAGATCTACACAGTTTTCTGTCGGGGGAGGGGAATCATACAGAATAAATAAGTCTACAACTGTGAATCCCTCGTGATCTTTCGTGAATGGAGACATAACAAGAGATGATACACTTACGTTTTAAGACAAATAAACGTTACTAAACAGGATTGAAATATCTAAATTCCTTCAAGGCTGCTGATACTATTCTAAAGTCAATAAGTGATTTATCAAATATTTTTACTTTGAAGTATAATAGTGTATATTATACTATTATTTATATACATTACAGACCCAATTATAAAATAAAGTGTCAAATTCAATTGTAAAAGAAGTTACTCTGTATAAAAGAGGAATTTTGAACTACTCACTCTCTTCACAAAGTGAACGTAGTGAATACTGAGTGTCAAAAGTGTCAAAGGCACACAGTTTTATAGCATTTAGTATCTTATAAATTGTATTATCTAAATTTGTATCGTTCTCTTATATAGTCTTAAACAGGATTTCTATTTCGAAGAGGGCCCAATATACGAAATGCAATTTTTATATTAAAATAAAAGTGTTGAACTTATCAGAGTTTTTAAAAAAATTGCTAAAAGTATTAATACCTTAATAGATTAATATTAAAAGATTATATTTAAAATAAGGTTTTATATGTAAGCACATAAAAGTGACACAACCAAAGCAATCGGAGTTTAAAAACTATTTTAAGATGGTTCCGCTTGCTAGAACATATTTATGATAATTAAATAACGTTACATAAATATTTACATCTTTTCCTCGGAATTCATTTCCACTTTTCTATAACTCTTGTGTCAGTTGTTGATGCGAATATGCGAGGTAGTTTTTTTTGTTGTTATAAAACATCTAATAACATAGAAATTTTTATATTTACAAGTAAATGATTCATTTACTATTAATGAATTATAAAATTAATTGATTATTAGAATAACATAGCTACATTTTATTTTACCTTCAAAAGGTATTATACGCATAAAATATTTAATTTGTAAGAATGTCTAAAATGTCTTTTCGGGTGCAAAGTTTTAATCTGGCTAGCCCACTGTTTAAAGTTCTGTTTATTTTAGATTGTAAATTTGTGGTAATAAAATTAGACAGATATTGCTAGAAAAAACTTCATTCTCTAGCATCTGAGAGGTAATTATGAAAACAGTAGTTCTCTAAGTTTGATAATTTTGGTTGTTAAATGCTCTCCTTATTTAAGAATATAATATATCGTAACTTATAATGTTAAAAACGCAGTAAAAATATCCGATTAACAGTTAATTGAAAGCATTAACTCTTATTTATTGTAGATGAGTATTAGATACGAACTACTAAAATATCAAGCTAATAACTTAAAGTTCAACAAAATTCTTCTATTTTTGTATCGTCAAATTATTTTAGTATCAAAATAATAATGGTAATGTCTGTTATTTTTTTTTAAATGAAATTACTTTACAAATATTAAATATACAATGTAAGAATTATTAATAATTCGATATTAAATTATAAAAAGATCATTCTTTATAATTAATTTACAGTCTGCGTATTTGATGATAATTTAAAATTTAGGATACTGACAGAAAATTGGGTTCCAGTTTTCAACAGTAGGTTCTATTTTATTTTTTGAATCACATGAGTGGAATTAGAAAACGTTTAATTTCCTTGTGTCTAGAGTAATATACACTTCAAACCCTGAAACATTTCATAGCTTTGGGATTTATTCAGAAAATACCAAGAAATACACAAATACAGAGGAAAATTTTATTACCTTTTATTTAACCACAAAAGCCTTTGATAATGGAAATAATTCATCAAGAGTTTAAACTATTTCAGGTAAAAATATTTACATAAGAAAAAGTCAATATTTAAAATTAATAATTCATGTTTTGAAAATTATTTGCTTCGCATAAAGATATATTGGTCAGTCTTAACTTCATTTAATTGTTGATACACATTGTTATGAACTTTCGTTTCTTCATATTATGAATCTTCGAAACTTTGACATTCTCTAGATTACAGGATTTTGTGGGTGCATTAAATTGCTCTTGCTAAACACAACAGGCAATGATATTACTCCATGGCATCAAAACAAAACGAGACATTTCTTTAGCTATTGGAAATACTAAATTGGTTGTGTGACTGTATTGTAAATTAAGTCAAGTTAATTTATTTTTGCATGCTTGTTGAATTTAATCTGTTTCAAGTCTTCTGTTTTCTTTTTCTTCGCATTTCAATATTTCACTAACTTCCCAATGATGGATAGGATAGAAGATTTCTTGGACTTGACGAAAGCCTAGGCAGTTTCGCATTGATGTCAAAATCATAACTATCAAATATACATCACCTCATGGATTGTATCATTTATTCAACCGTCAGCATGTATAGTTAGGTATATGTTCCTACCATGTCGTCTAGGGTGAATAGAAGTAAATATAGTAATTCTAATTGTCCAGCTCTGAAATTTTGAATGGCTTCTCAAGCTTGATATCTAATTTCTTTTCATTGTTATAAAAGCTATTTTCAAATAGTCTGTCATATAGTTCTATCCTATTGATGTTCCTTATTTTTACAAAATTACATTTACTATTGACATTAGGTGTTAATGAAGTGTGAGCCTTTGCAAGTCAAATTATTAATTAGGTCAATATATTCACCAAACATATTTACATTTGAAGGCTTTAAGGACTTGGTAAATATCAAACTGCATCTTTAACGGACTCTGACGGCTAGTCGGGCTTGATCATCGTTAAATCCATGTATTCGTCCGGATTCGAAGCATTCCACTAAATTATAATAAACCTGTACTCAATAGATTCCACTTCTCAAGGTTGGCTCTTTTACTTTTTGAGGTCGCTGCTGAAATATAAATGAAAAAGTTAGTAAAACAATCTCATTTATTTAAATTTGAAAGTAACCATTTAATTAAAAACCTACAAGAATGTCACTCAATTGTGTAATTGTTTTTTTTTTCAAGATCAACTATTGGTGGATTCAGACTTCATATCTGAAAAACGTTTTGAGATATTAAAGTATAAATACAAATATTGGTTAGAAAATCAGTGATCGATGAAAAAGGGGTTTTCAATGTAAGCCATAGCTTCCCAACATAAGCTGTACCACCTCCCTTTGGGCACTGGAGGAATTTTGAAGTAGTACTGGGCCCAGGGAAAATAAAGAGGATGGGTGTTGAGGTGCAAGAGGTGGACAGTAAGAAAATTCGTAAAAGTATGTCATCTAAAAATATTTTAAGCATTTACGTATCCACTTAACTGTACAGACACGCTAATTACTGTGATACATTGTCACTGAATCTTTTAACTAAAAAGAGTCGAATTTTTTTTAAACAATATCTAATACTGAAATAAGTTTGGGAGTCCACCGCATGAGACAATATCTGTTAACTTTTCGAAATTAAAAAAAATCTTAGTGCAGAGACCGACGGTTGAAGTTTTCCAATTCCGGCCTTTTGGCATTCTCACAAGACAGTACCAGAAATCCCCCAGCCAATGTTTTTTTACATGGGCAGTGTTAAACTAATCTAAATCAGTGGTTTTCAGTCGTAGAAACTCGTAAAACAGTTGAAAAGTTCAATTATACCCCATCAGTCGGTGTTCAAAATTACTTGGTGTTATCCACGGATCTTTCCCTTCAGGATTGAGCTTGGACCGTCGTCAATAGTCAGTTGTGTTGCTCGACAGTGTGACGGTAATTGAAATACCTACCTACCCCAACAGTCAGACATTGAAACTAAAATTTGTCCACTTTCTGTAGAAATAACCACATACGATGGGTTTGCCTTAGAACGACCTTGCAAGACTAATATGTGTCTATAAAAGTTTCTACCTGGTTTCCTTCAATACATTTGCTATTTAAAGTTCATTCAAGTACAAGTCCCACACCTATTCAGGCTTGTTTCAGTGGTTTTACAAACATCCCTGGACTTAGGAGAGGTGGCTAGACTTCAAGTCCCACTCATTTCTCTCTCCTCAATCTGTGATAAAAGTAGCGTACGAGTTTTGAAGTCAAATTTAATCTTTAATGGGGCAAGACTTCTCATGAAATCATATTGGATTGTATGTACCCATCCCAGTCTTCCACAGCATTCTCGTTGCCTGAACAAGCTCAGTGTCTTATAAGTGTTTGAAATTTATTATTTCTCCAAAAGCTTAACGGTCATACTTGATTTCTCTTTTGTCTGCAATATTCATTTTAACCCAATGCTGCAATTTCTCAGAAAAGCAGTATCCAAACCTGATTTTTAGATTTCAATGCTCTAGTCAGACACCATTGTGAGAGGCATTTTCTCTGGGTGCTCCCAAAAGGAGTTTCTCCGAATCAGAGAGGACGATAGTCGTCAAGGAATTAAGGAGAAATATCGTACATTTAAGTACATGAAAAACAACTGAATTTTAAATAAATTCTGAACTATCACTATATGGATGGGTCTTAGAATTAAATTAAACCGCAATTTAAGCATTAAGTGGGTCCAAGACACAAAAATCGTCAAATTTTCGAAAAAAAATTTATGCATTGAAAAATTCTCTGTGTCTTTCTGTTTAAAATGACGTCTGAATCATGTTTCTATCTTAATTAGCACGAGAGATAGAATTAATTTTGTGGTTCATTGTTTTTAAAATCTAACACTCAGACAGCTGTTGTCATGGCAACAACATGTGTGAAAGACGTTATTTAAGTCTACGGAGACCTTTAAACTATGCAGAAAAAAGGTATAACTTGCAAAAATCTAACTAAACCAAAGATTTAAGAGGAAAGAAGGAGTTAGATACTCATCTGGATGCTCTTAAAGGGTATTTCAACATTTTAGCAATTGTAAATCTGTCTTTAAAACTTTAAATTAGTTTTTCTCCATGATGCAATTTTTCAAGATTTCCTGTATTCAAATTCTTATAAGTCAAGAACCGATAAAGTTTAAGGGTTGAAATTTGGAATACATCTTTCTCAATCATTATACTTTAATTTTGATTCAGCAAATTTGAAACAAATATTTACTTTTAAAAATATAACTTTAAAAAAAAGTACCTTAAAATTTTTAGAAGTTTTCATTTAAATATTTTTTATTTTTTATTGAATTAATATTTTTAAATTTGCTGAATGAGAATTAAAGTTTATAAATTTGTGAATAATTTACTGTAAGAATTTTGAAAATTGACCAAGAATATTTTGAGTTTTAGCATTTTGAAATAACCCCTCTTTTTTCAAAAAATTTTAATTTTAAATTAAAAAAAGTTGGAAAACTTTTGTGTTGTCATTTTGTTTAATAGTTTAATGGGTAATCAGTGCACAAAAAATCTAAATTCTAAATTAATTAATTAATTATTTTTCTGATGTGTCCCGGACTCGCAATTTTTTTTCACTTTTTATACATTTCTTGTATGCTCTTTGGGGTCATTTATTCAATTACGGGACCTTATTTGCTATTATGAGTCACTTTCCATGTGATGAGTTTGGAGGCATATTTCGACGTATCATTTCCACATCATCATAAAATCATCGAAGGTTTTCATTGAAGAGGCTAAACTGATTTCGGTAATGTTGATCTGTACTCAAACTTAAAGCCTTTTGGGGAGGATTGATGTCTATGCGTTTGAATTTCACGACGAGGAGTATTATTCCATTATGGATGCTTTTTCGACAAGGGTCTTAGTCCATAAGGATTCATAACCAGGAAATTAAAGGCAGCTCGTGTGCGTGTAAGCGATTTATAAACTGTTTCAAGTTCTATATGCATACGTTCTCCAAGTTTTTTTTTCAATCCTCACCATAATGTCTTGTGTTTTTAATTTTTCCATCAGTTCCACTGTCGAAGATACTGTACCCATACCATGAAGCCAACCAACCGGCTGGGTGGTTAAGGTGTTAGCCTCTGACTTGAAAGGTTCCTGGTTCGAATCCGGGTCAGTGCAAGGAAGTCTGTAAGTGTATGGCGTAGAGGCGGTTGGTACACCTTAGATCTGTCGTGACCGATGGTCCTCACGTTGGGTTGGTGTGGAAGTTTGGAAAGTGGGATGCCAGCTCAGGTGTTGCTTCGTCGTCTGACCGTGGTTCAAAATTACGAAGTGGTGTCCTCGGTTCTTTCCCTATGGGGATTGATCCCGGACCGTCGCCAATAGCCAGTTATGTTGCTCTAGTTCGACATAGAATGGCAATGGCAATTAAAATTACCAATGCAATGACAATTTAAAATTAAATTTCTAGGGAGTCCCTCTTTCCAAATTATACTCTAAATAGCTCATTTCTCAAAGGAAACTGGGTAACCATAGACGTCCTGCTAAGCCGTCACATTACAAACCCAAGATATGTAACCATTTCCACGTAAGGTGGAGAAAGTTCGTTTTATTTAAATATTTGACTGGGAATTAAACTTCTTAAATTGTTTTAAGAATCTACGACTGGAAATTATTATTTTAAGTCAGTGTGTCCATGTAAAAACCGATTAGATGAGATGTTTTCTTGCTGGAATCTCAAAACTACAGAACTTGAGAACTTCAACCGTCGGTGTTTCAGAGATAATTTTTAATTTCAAAAACATTAACAGACATTTTAATTTGAGGTGGACAAACAAACTTATTTCACTATTAGAATTTGTGCAGGTGAAATTCGATTTTTTTTCGACCCACTCTTTGTGCGTAGTTGACTCGTTGGTTGATTAGGTTTTTTTTATGACGCAAGTTGGCATATTTGATCATGCCACGTCAAACACATGCCATACAATATCAAGACTGCAGATTGTAACGAGAACTGAGATAAATATGGACAAGTTGGTATCACGCCATACTCATTCTACTCATTAGTGATTGTTTTTAAATTCACTAGTTAGATTGTTTCTAACTAATACTACTCAGCAATCTCTTATGTTTATGTGCAATTTATTTTAATTTAATTTTAATAAATAGATTTTTAATTTCAGTTCTAAGATGTTTTGTTTCCAAACCAACTTTTAAACTAAAAGTACTCACCCAATTGCATCAATATTTAGGTGAAATTAAAAAAATTGTATATACAGTTATACCCCCTTCCCTTATAATTTATTGTTAGTTGAGATAGAGTTTTCCAGAAAGGGTGCGGAAACAAAAGTTGTCTTTAGATTGTGGGATATGTTATCTGTATCAATAAGAATAGAGGGTTTGTTTGTACATTGAATATTTTCGATACATTTCAAGTTTTCTATTCGTTTTGGACCCTTCTGATGCCGAATCCACCTCTTGCGAGCTTGGTATCTGTCTGTATGTATTGTATGTGCCCTATACACGTCCACATGGTTTAATATATTTTCATGAAACTTTGCATACTGTGAGTACTTATCTACATTTAGTAACTGAACTTGGTTGCGTAAGTCTATCTGTCCCTTTCTCTGTTCTATACTCGATTTTGTGTTTGTGAGTTTGTACCGGCATCACATGAATTTTATACCATATATTGGATTACAATGCACCTTATTTTATACATCATATATTAGTTTAGTGAATGCAATATTAAACTTTTCTTTGTTTTCATACATTTAGATCAGTTTCATTCTAAAACAGGGCTCGAAATACCCGGGTGTATAGGTGCACTGAGCATATGAAAATAAAATTGTGCACCTAATTTTTTCCCGCTAGGTGCACGCAGTGCACATAACGTTAAAAAAAGGGGAGGGGGCAGAAACGTGTTTTTTGTTATTTTGATGTTTGAACAAAATATTAGTATCGACTTCTCTCGTTCTAAAGGAACGTAATTAAAATTCTTAAATAAACACTATGCGAAAACAAAACAGCTGGGTCTTAACAGGTTTATACAGGAGGAAGGTTTACTTGTGCCACTGCCACAAGAACTTTCCGATGATCAAAACATTTTCCAAATGGCTCGGTTGAAGCGACTGTTGCGACAGCCGTGCGCTAGAGAAGGGAGAGTTTAGATGTTTAAATATTTTTATTTACTATTTACTACTAATCTATATAAATATACACAACTATTAATGTAGTTTACATTACATTAATGCTCTTATATTAAATATTTTTTAAATGTGCACCTAAAATATAACCTGTGCACCTAATTTAAAAACTTAGGTGCACAAGGTGCACATGTATTATAAAATCTATTTCGAGGCCTGTTCTAAAAAACACCTGAGTACGTATACTTAAATCAACCACAAGTTTTGGAAACACTGGAATGTATAATGAGAATTACGAGTTTTTAGATTGCTTTACCAAAATTGCTAAAAAAGCAATTATTTTTTCAAAAATTATTTTTTGTATGGAATTTTAGTTCTGATACTTCATTAATTTAGAGTCTTATTTTTGTTCTTTGCGCAATGTTTATGATTTCAAAATATTTGGGACAGATGATATTTTTCAACGAACGGGAATGTAAAGGAAACTCGTGTTGATTGATCGCGTACAGTAATATTTTCTGTTTCTTTCGCTCTGAATTAAATTCGCATTTCTAAATTTTGTGCAGTTTTAGTTGTAAGTTGTGGCAACTCTGCAAGATCAAGAGATAAAAAAGAATGATGAATCAATATAATTAAAACAACTTTCTTCTCGACTACTTTTATTTTGTTTTCTTTTGTTTTTTCTGTTTGAAATATTTATTATTTTAATAAATTGTATTTCCTGTTCATCACACGCAACACAACTACAAATTATTCGACTTAAAGTGGCAGGCAAGTCAGAATAAAGCAAGTTTTAAGTGTAATTATGCCATAATTGAAAGAATAATGCCGTTATTGAAAGAATAATTTTGTTTCAAATTCCAAGCTAAAACTTTTCAAACTTTAAAAAACTCTTTGTCATAATGACAGAAGAAGATTAGGAAATTCCACATGTCACATGCCTAATGCAAGAGTGTCACAAGTAGAAAAAAATTTGTTTTGTTCACTATGAGAGCACTCGCCGTAAATCATCATTTTTATTAATTGAGTTGAACATGGAATGAACTAAGAAAGTGAATTCCAAATCTCCCTCATAATCGTCTTTTGTAGTAGTAACCTTAGTTTTACCTTTCGTCATTTTGTAACTTTGTTATACAGCAAGGGTGTGATGTATGTGAAATGTATGACATGAATGGATATGCATGGTGTACCGTATCGACGAAAAAGTAAAACCACTTCCTGGTTAAAATACTTATATTAAGAATTAAAGTTTTTACAGAATTTGTACAGCTACAGTTTTATAATTAAAGACGATGTCCATCACCGATACAATACAGCCTCCTAAAGAAAGTTCCTCAAATCGTCTCCGGCTAGCAACAGCCTCCTCAAAGTTGTCTCTTCTCAACCCGCCTCCTCCAGTCGTCACTTCCGCAGTCGGACCAGGGGGTGGACTTCGGGAACGATTCCCGTTGTGAGCTCCCACGATTCTCGATAATGATTCTGTATCTTCAAGACGTTACAATGGGTAGGATATGTGTTCAAATTATAAAGATGGCGAAGAAAGGTGTTACATCTATATTTATAATTCTCTTGCGTGGCACGCAAAAAACACGTTATTTGTTATCTAGTTTTGGCAACACTGTACGATTATTTGTTTATCACGAAGCCTTGCGCTTCAATTCAATTTATAGAGTTATCGGATGAAATTTTATAAAATAAAAAAGGGATTTTAGTCGAGCTATTGCAGTTAATAATAGAAATCAAAGAAAGCGGAGGAACTTTTCAGCGTCATTTGAAAAAAGCCCTTTTCAAGAACAACAATTATAGTTCAACAAGACAATTGCACTACAACTTTCGACAACAAACTCAATGAAAAAGTGTGGGTGACTCGAGAGTGCTGGAAATGTACACACAAACAACATGCTGGGTATTAATTTCCAAATCAGCGCTTACATTTAGAGTCAAAATTTGCTCAAAGTTTTCATTTGAATTCTGATTCCAGAGGTACTGTATGTATATTTTCTAAAAAATAGCAAAAAAATTTAGATTTGAAAAATATTTTTTTTTTAATTTCATATTTTGTAAACAATCCCTTCTGCTAGGACACATGTCTTCATTGATGCGAGCGAAGCGAGCATAGGTTCGCTCAGAGAACCAATGAGGATAGCGAAACAATCCTCCGGGGGTTGGCGAGCCTTAGCGAGCAGGGGGCGGGCCCTCTAGTATTATTTATTCTACGAAAGACATGTCTTTATATATTTTGATCATCGCATCAATCTTAAGTAAACCTATTCAAACCGAGTAAAGTCGGGTATTTTGCTAGTTACCTATAAGAAGTAAATGGAATGACATTTTGAAAGCTGGTGCTTTCAATAACGGGCACCAGACTGCAACGACATTTCACGGAGTAACATCTTAACCAGAAAGTCAATATAAAAAAAGCCGAACAGAAATACTTCTCCATAACAAATTGCAGGTTCTGTTTCCATCGGCGGTGCTAATTCTATTCTTAAGTCGTTATCTGCAGACAGCCGGCGGAAGAAGAGACGAGAAAGGAAAGGAAGGAAAAAAAGGCAAGAGAGCGCAGGAAAAAGAAACAAGTCCATTGAACAAAAGTCATCTAAGAAGCGGCAAAAGAAGGAAGAATCCAAACCAATAGGGGCTGAAGGATCACAAGAAAAATGGGGCCTGTCGTCACATAAGACAGCGGAGGTCCTCCCAGTGGGGGCTAGCAGGCCATCAGTTGGTCACAGGCCCTCGGGAAAGCAGCCAGCCGAACCGCAAGTGAATTGTCTTTTGTTCCTCCCAGACCCGCTTTAATTAGAGAAACCTCTAATGGCGGCTGATGGCCGGTCGAAGATTTCCATGTAATTGCGGCTTTAATCTTCGCCCATCACGGATATGGGAGCAGATAAGGTGAGCTTTAGCCATTGCTGGGAGCTCCAGATCACAAACGGTTCTTATCAGGGATGCGTTTAACGAAAAAACCGCAGGTTCTTTTTAAAACTCTGGTTCGGTTGATGGCATTTATCTCGTGGTGCGATGTTTTGAAGAAAATTCGATTTTGTGTCTGGAGATCAAATTTGATTTGTTGTAGAATTAATTGATGTGTAGTATAATGTTAAGATTTATGATTTAATTTCTACTATACACACATGAAAACTAATAATACTGTGTGATTCACTCGAGACTTTACTCCAAAAAAGCGCTATTATTTTGAAAGAGGAAAAAATTTCAAGCTCAAATTTGAATACAAACCGCCTTGCCTCTTCACAATCATATTGATATCACAGAAGATGCCTAAAATGTCCGCCATTGGCACCCAAGTAGAAATGAACTCGTCGCTGCATATAGTCAAATGCACGCATAAGCATGTTGGTATTTATTGCTTAATTTTGTCTGTGGTGTTTTTCAGTTAATTTGCTTTTCAGATAATCAGCTGTTGAATATTTCGAAGCATATTGCTGTATACAGTAGCTTTCTGTTGACTCCAAAAGGAGTAATCGGTTGTAGTTAATTGATAATTATTAGTTAACGTCGTACTAGTGCAACACTACGGGCTATTGACGACGGTCCGGGATCAGTCCCTTAAGGTAAAGATCCGAGGACAACACCTCGTAATTTTGAACCACGGTCAGATGACGTAGGAACACCTGAGCTGGCACCCCACTCTCCAAACTTCCACACCAACCCAACTTGAGGACTTTCGGCCGCGACAGATTTAAGGAGCACCAGCCGCCTCTACACCATATGCTTACAAACATCCATGGCCGGACCCGGATTCAAACCAGGAACCTCCCGATTTAGAGGCTAATACCTTAACCACTATACTGGTTGGTCGGCTGCTTGTAATTAAACTATAGCACTTTTTTTTTGGGGGGGGGAGGGGGATTCACAAGTGAATCACTCTGTAAAGTGATTCACCTGGGATTCACTTACAGACTGCAAACTGTGTATGCCTAGCACTTGTATTATAAATTATTCCAAACAATTAGTGTAACTTTAGTATGGAATACATTTTCAAGACAAAAGAATATCGTTTTTTAATGAGTTTCTCGTTGGCATGCAATTTCGTCTGCGTATGTGTGTAATATATCTGAAAGTAATCTGTTTTCATGTTAAAACTAATCATGTAATTGTGTTTGTTGTTTCTTATGCCTACACTGGCTGACCAAAGGAGTGCCAGGCCCGTCGATGACGGCAAGAGGCGAAGGGGATGCGGCTTCCATTCAAGTGAGCCCCATTGGGAGGAAGTCCGACTTAGCTCGAATGTAATTGGTTAAACACAATATATAAGAAACATTAACCGACTTTCTTCTTTTTCTGCATTATAGTTTGTCAGTGTTTTCCCCTTGTCCCCTTGTTAACAACAGTTGAAATCTAGATTCCAAACTAATTTTAACATTTTAACCTTCACGCGTTTAGATTTTTTCTCCAAGAACGGTTCTTTCGCCTGTTTTTTTCCGACCCCCTTACATGATTACTTAACTTGAGTGATAGAGCCTTGAGTGGCATTAACTACTGACGTTTTCCTTTCGTAGTACTGTGTGACGTGGGGTATGGATTTCACCGGAGCGACTTTCTGCCTTATCCCAAAAACGTTCCTCACGGTCGACAGAGTAGGATACAGAACAAAAGGAGGGATACTCTAGGACGGCTCGTAAATGGTGATCGCTGCCAGCGGTCACTTAAAAGGGGGATAACATCCACTATACACAGATCAGTACCATGCCGCTGGTGTAAACTAAATTTTAGTGGTAACAATTCTCTATCTGCCGCAGCGTAAATGTTAAAGCCCTACTAAAACGATTGGAAATACGTAAGGTAAGGTAAGGTAATTTTAATTATCGTCGTACTAGAGCAACACAGCGGGCTATGGACGACGGTCCGGGATCAATCACTTAAGGGAAAGATCCGAGAACAACATCTCGTAATTTTGAACCACGGTCAGATGACGAGGCAACACCTGAGCTGGCACCCCACTCTCCTAACTTCCACACTAAATACGGCCATTTCGCCGTTAAGCCCCCCAAACAACCAATCAAATCCAAAATATGATTGTTGTTGCTGATCGATCTGCTTCTCCTTGATATTTGAATGTATGTATACTTTCAGGGGATAACACTTGCAGAGGAATGCTGCACTTTCAAAGAAGTAAAATTCAAACATTCAAAGAATTTTAGCTCATGTTCAGATCCCATTACTAGATTTTAAGATAAACTAAGATAAATTAATGCCAAAAACGCGTTCATAGCATCAATTACAACCTATTTCTCTGGACACTGAGAAAGTCCTGGACATAGTCTAGAACAGAAGTAAGTTTGTCTTTAAGATCATTCACGATTTCGTAAACGTCTCATGTCTTGACCTATCACAAAAAGTCTTATAGGAAGTTATGATAGATCGGATTATTTTCTAAACAGTGTGCGAGAGAGCCATTGGATTATTCTTACTGGCTATCTCGTTTGTTCATATATTTTTTCTAAAAGAGATTAAAGGTGCCTTTTAACTAGAATTACAGAATTCTTGCTGGCTATCTCGTTTGTTCATATATTTTTTCCTAAAAGAGATTAAAGGTGCCTTTTAACTAGAATTACAGAATTCTTGCTGGCTATCTCGTTTGTTCATATATTTTTTCCTAAAAGAGATTAAATGTGCCTTTTAACTAGAATTACAGAATTCTTTCTGGCTATCTCGTTTGTTCATATATTTTTTCCTAAAAGAGATTAAAGGTGCCTTTTAACTAGAATTACAGAATTCTTGCTGGCTATCTCGTTTGTTCATATATTTTTTCCTAAAAGAGATTAAAGGTGCCTTTTAACTAGAATTACAGAATTCTTGCTGGCTATCTCGTTTGTTCATATATTTTTTCCTAAAAGAGATTAAAGGTGCCTTTTAACTAGAATTACAGAATTCTTTCTGGCTATCTAGTTTTTTCATATATTTTTTCCTAAAAGAGATTAAAGGTGCCTTTTAACTAGAATTACAGAATTCTTACTGGCTATCTCGTTTGTTCATATATTTTTTCCTAGAAAGATATTAAAGGTGCCTTTTAACTAGAATTACAGAATGTTTTGCATGAGATAGCCAGTGAAAAGAATCCAACTGGCTATCTCACAAGAGAGAGTAACTAGAATTCTAGTTACAGGGTACATTTCATCTCACTGGGAAACAAAATTTAGAATTGCTGTTCGTGGTATCAGTATTCAGGACTTGCGTTTCTATGAGGACCCCTTATAGACTTTTTCACAGCACACATTACAACATTTCAAAACAACAAGTTTTACTGAACTTAATTAATTTTTTTGGACTATCGTTCTTTAGATTTTTCTGAAACTGTTTCGAAAATCGCACGCAAGCGACCAAGTAATAAATTACTCAACCGACGAAAAGACTAAAACCCTCGACAAATAAGCAAACAAACTCAAAACAACTCTTTTCAAACCCAGCAGATATATCATTTTTACGCAAAGATCAGTCGCACCAACCTCTGTCTTCGAAATTCATCAAAAATGCAACCATCCATTGAAAAAAAAAAAAACACAACGAAAAAAATTCTCAGAAATAAATAAAATCCAACCCAAGAAATCCAGAAATTAAAAAGCAAAGGAATAATAATAAAAAAAAGCCCAAAAGAGAGCGAGGAAGCAAACTTGACCAAAAGTGGCACACCGTGCACTGTCCTTCGTCTCTATAACTCCAAGTCGAGAGGGGCCGAGTTGTTTTAATACTTCTTTTCATAGCCGTATCCTCCCAGCAAGGCAACGCCAGCTGGCACGCGCGCCCGGAATTATTAAAATTTTTACAGCAGGATAAGCCCCGCCGCGGCCCTTTTAACGCCCCAAGTGGTGCCCGGGCTCCGACAGCAGGCATAACGCCTTGGTGAACACGCCCTTCCCAGCCAGCACCCCCTCGAAGCGAAATTATCTGTTCACTGTTGGGTGGACACAGGAGTTATGCACGCCGGATGGGTTTCCAGCCCCGAGTTTTGAGACGACGGTTTGTGCTCTTGTAAAATATCTTCTCGCGCCCGGTTTTATGCTCTCGCCCTCTTTCTCACTTCACCCGTAGGAGAGGGAGAGTAAGAAAAAGAGAGAGAGTGTTGGAGAAGTGAGACGATAGTTTTCTTTTTTGGGTGCAGTTTGGGTTCTGTTTTTGGAAGGGCAGGGAGGGACGGAAAGTTTTGGGACAATTTTTATACTTTTTGGCGGGTGGAAGAGATTTTTATAAAGAGTTGGGTTTGCGCTTTTTCTGGGGGATGGATTGAAAAGTTTCGGTGTATTTAAGTTGTGGTTCTATCGACCCGTTGGATATCGAGCCGAAACGAAGACGGGAGGTGAAAAAATAGAGACGGAATAGTTGAGATCTTTTTCTCTCTCCTTATTCACTCCAGAAACCCCCCCCCCTCCAGTTCTGAAATGCTAGTGAGCATGTGCTTACTGCAGATTACTGCTTGTAAAATATCTGGGAAAGATCAGAAAGGGTGCGTTATAGGTTTGTCCTACTAACTAAACAGATTTATCTAATTCGAAATATCATTTATTCATTAAATCCACGAACTCCCGTTCTTTTAGAAAGTACTAGAGTTTACTTAAATTTACTGTATGTGACCAACTACGGTTTTTTTCTAGATTGGCGGTCAGGAGCATTGTTGATTTATGATGCAGATGGTAGTTTTCAAGGTCACATTGAGATTCTCTCTCTCTCTCTCTGTCAAGAATCTTACTGTTTAATACAAGTAGTGATATGACGTACATATATAATATTCTATGGTTTTTCACGTCAGAATGATTGAAAAATCTGCTGAATAGCGCCAAAATCCCCATGAAATCTGTGCAGGGTTTTAAAAGGAACTTTTAATGAAGAAAGAAATCGTAAACTTGAAAAATATTACAAAAAATGCATGTTGCAAGTATTAAGTAGTATTACATTTACCATTAAGACTTTATTTATCCCTTTGAGATTAGTTGGGTTGGCGTGGAAGTTTGGAGAGTGGGGTGCCTGCTCAGGTGTTGCTTCGTCATCTGACCGTGGTTCAAAATTACGAAGCGTTGTCCTCGGATTTTTCCCTTAAGGGACTGATCCCGGACCGTCGTCAATAGCCCGTTGTGTTGCTCTAGTACGACGTTAACTAAAATTACCCTTTAAGATTATATTTTTCTATACAAAGACTAAATAGACAGGAACGCATGACTTTAAGTGAATTCCGAACCACTGCGAACATGCCCACACTGGAGTTCGAACTCAGAATCTAGTGAAAAAAGCTAGAGTGCTTAATACTTCAGGATATTGGAACAAATGAGGATTTGAAAATAACTGCTTATATCTGGATGATACTGTAGTTAAGATCCACTTTGAGCCATAGAATCCCGTCTGATTATCCGTCGAGTAGAAGAAAAAAGGACTATCAAGAAACAAGCTAAATCTGTGGGACAGATTTAATAGTCCTTTAATGATTTTCATACGTACAAATTGGATCGTCAGTAATCCTTTTTAAGTTCTCACAACTTCTACCTCATTAACACAAATCTCATAGTAAACTCATGCAAGTATTAGGAAATTCACCTAAACAATCTGATTTTTCACTTACTACCACTGACGCCAAAAATCATGCGACGCTATCATACAGTTCTAACTATTTTCTATCTTTTATCTTATGAGTACAACGAGAAACTGGTATTAGACCACTTCTGTAATACTCTTACTGAGTTAAAGATTGGATTTCTTGGCACAGAATCTTAGTATGACTATAAAAGATACCATATTCAAAGATATCGGTGATAAAAACCAATTTTGGAAAAAGTTGTAGATGATCATTTTATATAGTAACTGTAAATAAACTTTAACGGGAGTACTAATTTCTAAAGAGAACTACAGTCCGTGTTTTAATGAATAAAACGTATTTTACAGATTGTATGTAAAATAAATTATATCAATAAAGGTTTTAATAGACGAAATATTTTGATTTTTTCCATAAAATAAGTAACAATGAAATTACTAATTTATAACGTCATGGCTTGTTTTGGATGAAAAAAATCGTCTGTAATGCATTCTTTTCAATATTAGTCAAGGTATTGCAAGAATAAAAAAGACACGCATCAAAAACGGTCGCAATTTCAAAAATATTTTGAAGCCGTGGTTGCCTTACTGCAAAAGCAAGAGGGAGGTTACGAGTCCAATCAAAAACCGTCGTTTTCAAGTTTGCCTGGTGCACGTTAAATACATCGTGGATTCAAATGTTCTTACGTTGGCTTGGTGTGGAAGTTTGGAGAGTAGGGTGCCAGCTCTGTTATGACCTCGTCATCTTACAGTGGTTCAAAATTAAATGGTGTTGTTCTCGAATCTTTCTCTTTGGGTTTGATCTCGGACCGTCACCATTAACCGTTGTGTTGTCCCGACGGTAATTAAATACTTACGTTCCTCAAAAATATATTTAGAATGAAAAACTTCTTTCGCTGTGGTAACCGTATGGTAAATGTTATAGCCTATAATTCAACAGGCTCTGGATTAAAATCCCAGTCTTAACACAAATAATCGTAGTTGCTCGACTTAGCACAAAAAGTAGTAAACAAAAATCTTTCAAATTTCGACTATTTTTTATAAATTTAAATAAATGTATTTTTCAATTATGTTTAAATGATATACTATTTATAGAGATACGCATGGTAGAAGTATTTAAAATAATTTTTAAATACATGTACGTATCGGAAGTAAGATAAATTTTATACTTTAAACTTCGATATCTCAAAATGTGTAGTTTTTTTCATAAAATCAACAATTTTTAGGCGATTTAAGCAAGTAAAAAAGACTGGTTTACAAGTGTAACATACCCTTTAACATATTTTAACTCAGGCATTTTTTTCTATCTGCTTAGAAAAGTTCATTTTGATTGTTAAAAAGATCAAAATTGGTCACTTTAAAAAAAAAGTGAGTTAAAGAATAAAAAAATATCAAAACTTAAAATTTTAAATTTCTTAAGATTCTTGCGTTTAAGGGTTTATAAATGTTGCCCCCCCCCTCATAACTTGTATAAAAAATTCAAATCAATACACATGAAAGGTTCTGAGAAAATGTTCCTTAATATTTGACCATTGTAACATTACGGAGATAGGGATAGGACTGAACTGATCCTCTTAAGTCGTAGACCCCTGTCTAATTTGCCCTCCTGTAGCAAATAAATGACCAGATAGAAGGAAATATACACCTTATTTTTGTATTTCTCCTCGTAATCCTCAAATTTTAAAACACATGTAAGAAGCATGTGTTCTCTAAATATTTTGTTCAGTTAGTAAAAAATAATTAGCAACGCTCATAATGTTGATACTCCACCGTATGAAACATTCAAAGACAGACTTAGGAATATTCTAGGAATATTAATGCCGTTGATTTCTCTCATTTGGTGTTCTGGTGTCTAGAGTGCTCTAGACAAGAGATGACACGTTTGATGTCCTACCACCCAACAATGGAACAAACCCCCCAAAACGTAATAGTTACTTTATAGAGCGGCTGGAACATGACCATCATGAACTTTTGTTCACTTGAAATTTTGCATTAGTTCTAATTACGATTCTGTTTTGAGCAAATTATTTCAATGAACCTCTGCTATGCCCTGATACACTAAGATATTATCTTCTAAAATATACCATTAATTCTTCTCATTCAAAATTTTTAGTTCACTCACCAGATAAACGATTAAAGACCCACAGTTTTCTTGTTTACCTTATTACGTAAAATTTTTATTTTGAAATAGCTTTTAACTTCCAGTCTAATTTTTATTATAAGTTTACTGCATGTGTCTAAATAAAATACTCTGAAAAAAATAACTGCTACTCTTTGTAATTCCTTGATTTATTGAACTTTACAATTTGAAATGAATGTATTAAATTTGTTTCGAGATTTTTGCCTGATACGTTCATTAATACATTGAACTAGCCTAAAGTACCCATAATTGTAATTATCTCTTTAAGTGAACTATTTTTATCCTTTTAAGAACTGTTATAGTTAAATATTTATACATATACAAAGGAATTACTTTAATTCCTTGCATTACAAAGACCTGTTGTTCAAATGAATTTAAATATCGTTACAGTACATGAGATAAAATAATATTTCAATTAAAATAAATATTGTAACATAAATATATGAAATTTTATCAACAGTTTTTTATTTAAATTTGTGAATAATGCTTCTAGTAATGCTTTTTAATTTTTTTATATTTAAAAAGAAATTTTATCTCTTTCACAACTTTTTGTCTCACGTACTTACATTATTCGATTTGCTCCCCTCAAGTCACCATTTTTACTAATCCGGTTTTCTTCGTATGAAAGAGTTACGTTGTCCTTGAGTTATACCAAAATGTTATGATTTTTTTTAATTTTATGTCACGAAACACCTAATATACTCTGGCTAATACGGAGTTTATCTGAAATTCAAACTTCCTCTACTCCCTAGGGAACTTCCATGATCAGTTTAAAATTTCATATAAAAAGGAGATGGTGTTCGGCTATAACGTAAAAAAAAATTATTTTTAGTATAATGCCCTTTAAAAGGCCAAGAAAATCAAAGAACAGTCCTATCCGTTTTCTTTGATTGGGCACATCGGCTTCATGTACTTAAGCATGTGATTTCCATATGCTTAAACATTTCCTCCGTTGATTAAACTTGCGGGAAAAGTCGCATATTTAAGTCATTTTTTCACATCGCTTGAAGACGAATTACCTCTCAAGAGGACGAGGAGAGGGGTGTAGGGATGTTGGTTGCCACCACTTCTTCCCATCATGCATTATTGAGCGTTAATCATCGAGGCAGGCTGATAGCTGTCTTTTCCTTAAGTATCCGGGAAACAGGAACTTTTCTTATTCCCGGGTAATTGCGTATCCCTGGCGACGACTCTAAATAATGCAACCGCTTCCGTCAGGTGTCTCCTTACGATCGGAATGTCGGAATCCACCGGACTGATTGTCCGGCCCATCCAACCCCCGCCCCCCTCGTGCTCCGAAACCAGACATAAAATATTGTTTTGACCACTTTGGGAAACTCTTCTCACTCTTTGACCTCTGTCCTACTTTAAGCATTGGGAAGTATCTTCAATATATAAACTGAAAGTACGTCACAATCTAGTATAGAAAGTACTTACAGATAAAGAATATCATATGTTTGAGTTATAAGTAAAAGTGTACTGTTCTCAAAAGGGTTTCAATACAATCAAGAACCATACAACTTTGTAACATGATCCAGCAGCTATTAGCACCGATTTCTTGGTGCATAACATACAATATAAAAGTAATGGTCATCAAATAAAAACTAAAAAAAACCGGTAGCAATCCATTGACAGGCATACGACATAATCAAAAATTCTCTTAAAGGAGTTAGTTTTCTCAGAAAAATACGATCTGTTCCAATGTTTTCTCTTCGGTCAAACAAACAAGTCTACACGAAGAAACCTGTGAAGATGGACTTGAGCAACAATGTGACCCCATCTGAATGCAAAAGTGGCAACCGACCGAGGGACCCTCTAAAAGTATATAAAATCATTAGAAGACTTTAAAAGTTTTAAAGGGAACTATCTGAATAAGTGCTATTCCAGGAATCACACTGCTTCAGTCTAATTTCATTCTTGATCCTACACAAATTCTTGTGAGCGTAACCTAGGACGAGGAAATCGGCCTCGACATACTACTTACAACCCACTAGAAAGAATCATCATAGCACTTCTCTTAAAAAATATCCTCTAACTATTTCAAAATTCAACAAATGAAAATGTGGATATTCAAGAAATGTAAACAAATATAAAATGATTAAAGATGTAAGCAAATATAAAATGATAAGATGTAAACAAATATAAAATCATTAAAGATGTAAACATCTTTGTCACTTTCAGACGCGAGGGTTTTATTAAATTTTCAAAAAAGTATAAACAATTAATAGTAGCAATGTAAAATATGTAATAATTTATTTAAATCTAGCAGCTCTTACCTAATCTTGCGCATAGTATACACGCACATTACACATTCGTGATAAGTTTTGATTGGTTCCTTTTGGAATGTTTGATGTACTTGGTTCTGTTGGAGTTCCATAATTTTCACAAATTAAAAGGGAAGGCAACAATTTCTTAAATGCCCCCCCCCCCAAAAAAAAATCAAAGACCTATTTTTTTGTAAAACCAATACTCTGTTAATTAAAAGTATCCAAATTTGTTGTAAAGAAATAGCTTGATTCACAGAAAATAAACATAATTTCTTTTCTCAAGTTCGAATAGCTATTTTTTTAATTTATGAGACGTTTATCTAAGATTCGTTTTGCACAAAGAGCAAAACTGTTGAAGAAGCATTTTGAAAATTCTTTTTGTGTTACAAATGAACAAAACACAAGAAAACAACAAATGTTAATACAATTTTCACATGGGCCACTTGCATAGCAACCCACAAATCTTAACTTTCTGTGGTAGCACCGGAAGAATATTAGATGTAATCTTAGTCACTGAAGCTATGATCCGTTCCTTAACGTGATTGAAGATGTTAATTGTAATTTTGTACACCTCTGTTTTAACAAAACCGCGAAAACAAAATATCTAGAGATATGAGGTCAAGTTTTGGCGACCGTAATCTGATTGACCTTCCATCTATCCACCATCTTAGTGAAGATTCATGCAGGTCACGGATACTCTTGGCAAATTGGGTGGAAGAAACACTCCATAATTCCATCAGAAATAAGTTTAGGCAAACAAGAATCTGTAACTCATCCAAATTGCATATGGATGTTCAGTAGACCAAATTCTGCAACTGTGCTATTTTTAAACCTCACAGAAACGTTTCAACAATTAATGTTCTTCTCTTGTTTAATATGATTTATAAAACCTGGAAAAGAAAATGACCATTCGACCTTTTCAATAAAATCGATACCTTAAATATACCTTGCATAAATTTTATTAAATAATATTTTTCTATCTGTTATATCACTTTGAAAAAAAAATACCTTATATATTTTGTCCTTTTATCAGAAAAAAGCAAATGCAAAGATATTTTGTTTTGATATATCCTATTATAATAATTGATCCTCGTGTAGCTAAACAGGAAACAATATTTTTTTCAAAAACTGCGAACCATAGCACAATAGTAATTTTTATTTCGTTGGATTAGAAGTGGGGGTGGGACTCATAAACTGACATAAATAATGTGTGTGTGTGTACAGCCGTTTAAAAACTAATTATTAGCTTTCAGGTAAAAAAAATCAAACCATTTTGACAGTTATATATCTTTTAAACAGATATATAATATGGTTATGTACTTTTGATCGTCATAAAAGAAGCATTTAGTGACTCCCAATAAACTATCAATTAATGAATTTCTATTCTAAACCGACGATTTATCAACAAACTTCAACCTCAATTCGTCATTTAAATCAAAATTGTAAACTTTTCAAGTTAATTTCAATAGCGAAACCGCCTGGCAAAAGAAAGCAGATGTATTTATGTTTACAAGCTCTGGAATAAACTTCGTTGTAATGATGCTGGAGTGTAGAGGGGGGAAGGCCTCCATTCTTGCAGAAATGAGCTCTATGTTTTTATTCTTTCTTCTATCATCTCACAGCAGTTGGTCGCACAATCGTTATCAGTAAATCTTCCGTACAGAGCCAACTTCACAACGAGAGAATAATAGTTCCGATCCCCAAACGACTGAGATTATTACTGCTTCATTACGCCACCAGGGGCCGCTAGCTGCGCTCGCCGAAGCTGGCTGCTTGGGAAAGCGGAACGGAAAATACATTTGAAATGCAATTTTTTTTCACTTTGCAAAGAAAATCGCGCCTACGATTTAGGCGTTGATGCAACCCCTTTCATTTTTGCTCTTTCCTCTCTTCTGTGCAACAGCTAATGCAGAAACTCAGACCCTGCCCCTAATAGATCGCTAATGCGTAAAAAATGAAGAGCCGGAAAGAACTTTTTCAACCAGGGAAAATGAATATTCGGAACACGGGACGAAATGAAATTGTCTGTATTTTTGAAGGGAGGAAACACAATTTTGGAGTTTTTCAATGAAACAGCGTGTTGCGAAACACTGATACGTGAAAAATCTTCCAATAACTTAAAGGTGATTTCTTTACACGACACATCGAGAATGCGAATTAAATTTTCCAAAAGGAATTGCATTTTATATAATCTGATTTTCTGAATTCAGTTTGCATTGTATATTAGTGAACTTTATGGATGGATAGAAATACACTTTTCTTTCTCTGAATTCATGATCCCTTCCTTATCTTTGCTGAAATGCTTGACATTTTTTTAAGGTTTTTAAAGTTACAATATTCGCGCGCGTATTTATACATACATTCTGCACATGTTTTTGGAAATCCTTTCAGAAAATTGGAAATGTTCTGCATTTGCCCAAAATTAAGTTAGACCTTAAGAAAATAAATCATTTCATAAAGAGCTGGGGAGGGTCATGTCTACAAAATGGCCACAACAGAATTCATAGTTTGATAGAATACAGAAATTATGCTCACACGCAATTAATGTGCAATTGCTTAAAATTAAGTTAGACCTTAAGTAAGTAAAACATGTCTCATAAATGTTATATCTCAAACTACCATTAAGATGATTCGTAGTTTGATCGGATAAAGTTGTCTGGCGTACACGTGAGCTGCTTTTGTCCTTTCTGTTTTCAAACGGTATTATAGTCTTCAACTTGTTAATCAGCCGTTAAAGCTCACGTTTTCATTCACTACCAACTCTGATAATTCGCTTCTGTCACTGCATGTGTGACTAGATTAATTTTTATAATAGGCAGTTGTGGATAGATTTGTTTGTTTTATAATACTTTGGCATAAAGTAATTATCTATCTGAAGTATTAATAGAGGGTTGGGTGTGAGAAATGCGGGTAGGAGATGGAATTTCTGTGATCTTAAACTGGCGAATATATAGTGCCCGACTGTTGTCTTACCCATGCAATGACCTGCTTACAATTGTGCTTCTCTAATGATTCTTGCAGTATGTCCTAGTTCGTTATTCGTTTTAAGAATAAGAGTTTTTTCTCTTAGGATCATCGCATAAAAAAAAATATTTTAAATCATAAAAATATATGAAGTCGCGTGTTTTTGGAAACTACAGATTTGTTTGTTATAAGACGTTGTCATAAAGTAATTATTTATCTGAAGTATTAAGAAAGGGTTGGCGTGAGAAATACGCTTAAGAGATGGAATTTCTGTGATCTTAAACAACTGCTGAATATATAGTGTCTTACCCATGAAATGACCTGCTTGCAATTGTGCTTCTATTATGATTCTTGCAGAATGTATTGGTCCGTTATTCGTTTTATGCATAAAAGTTTTTGCTCTTCGGATCACATCACGTAAAACAATATTTTAAATCATAAAAATATCTGAAGTCGCATGCTTTTGGAAATTTCAATACTAAGTTTGACTAATGAAGGAACTTACCGCTAGTTTTTAAACTTCGGTGTTGTTTTATCTGCGTGGTTAAAAAAATTACTTTGACGTCTAGAAATCCTTTTGAATATAGGCGAATTTTTAACTTTTAGTCCGAAACATTAATTCTCAAGAATTAGATACAATAACAGGTGTACTAGTCAGATTGATTTTTTGAACTATCGTAGAAAATTAAATAAGTACAAATTTATAGCTTATGTATGACAAGATTTGTTAAAACTTCTGTGAACCATATTAGTTAGCAGATTTTATGTTACGTTCAGAGTATAGTATTATAACAAGCAATATTTTACTTCGTCTCAAAGCTCTATGTACCCAGTGAAATGTTCAATTTTCTATACAATTCTGACTTCAATGAGAAGCAGAAGAAAAAATCAATAAAGCAATTTAAATTATCAGAACAAAGAGTTTAAAGAAAAAGATTTTGGGTTACACCCATCAGGGTAAAAATATTTTTGTCTGACTTCTCTATCAATTTTTGCTCCAGAACCTGAAACCATAATTTGTTTTCTAGAAATCCATGCTTTTTATAAGTATTAAACTTCAATATTTGATTTTTAATGGATAACAATTATTTGAACCATAAACTTCCTTTTAAAGATGAATTACTACTTCATATACACATATTCTTAATGTCTTGTTTCTTTTATTTATCTTTTTTCGGAAACAATTTTGATGGAAAACAGCAATACATGGTGCTGTTTTTAAGATTTAAAAAAAAAATGTTTTATAAGACAGAACGATCGCGAAAGTTATTTTGTGTATTGATTTGGTGATAAATATATGAAAGTCAATTGAAGAGGATACATTGTGTTACAAAATAGTAAGTCAATCTTAAATATCAATATCAATGAAAATCTAAACCATAAAAAGTATCTGAATTTTAAAAAGTTATATTTTTCTATTCGTACATTTACTAAAGTTTAGCTACGCAAGTAGACTTGAGTATCGTGATGATAAGAATTTAGCACGTTTATTAAAATCGAGTTGTTCCTTTCCGATGAAAAAGTGAATATAATATGGGTACGTTCTAGAGTGAACTAACCCTTCTAACTCTAGTGCACTTAAAGCATTTTTCAAATATGCGTATGAAAATGGATTAACGACTTTCTAGCGAAAAATGTTTAATATAGTTGGAAATGTAGTAAACATTGAAGACTCAGTAAGGGTATGGAATATAAAAGACATAATGTTAGAAATCTAAAATAGTTGGAGTCTCTTCAAATGTGTTTGAGAAAATGGAGTACTTATTTTCAAGTGATAAAATAGGGTGCTGAATATTGTAGATGTAGTAAACTTTCAAATAGGTGGGGATTTCAAAATTAAATGGGTCAGAAATCTAATACTTGTTGAAGAAATCATAATATAATTGGCTTTGTTGCCAGAGCTGATTAATATAGTAATGAATTTTACATAATAAATAAAACAAAACAAACTACAATGAATGTTCCATTCGTGTTTCTTTTTCTTTTACTTTTTTTTTATCATTCTATAAAAAATTCTGTTCGTCGTTGAGTAATTTGAATGAAACTTTAAATATAATTCTACAAAACTTTCTGTTCGTCGTTGAGTAATTTGAATGAAACTTTAAATATAATTTTATAAAACTTTCTGTTCGTCCCCGTTGAGTAATTTGAATGAAAAAAACTTTAACTATACTTCTATAAAACTTTCTGTTTGTCGTTGAGTAATTTGAATGAAACGTTAAATATCCCTTTACAAAACTTTCTGTTCGTCGTTGAGTAATTTGAATGAAACTTTAAATATCATTCCTCAATCACATCATCATTACCACAATCAATTCCATTTTTGAAGTTGAATTTAACGTACAAGTGATAAAATACCAAGCTTTATTAAAGAAAATGGGGTTCGAGATTACAATTCTGAACAGTAGTTCTAGAAGCATCGGTGCCGCATATTCGTTAGGTTGCTGGCGTAAAAATGAAGACAAACAGAACGAAAGAAGCGTTGACTGATGGATGAGTGTTTGTCCAGTGTCCCATTCCCCCGGGTGAATAATGCATGGGACACTCACACGCACCAAATTACAACGCTCCTCACTCAGCCTTCCCTGTCAACACTCTCGACTCCAGGAGATCACGACCTGTCGGCTGCTCTTTCTTTACGCCATCTGAGGGACAGGAAAAAGTGTGTTACTGCTTTTGGTAAGTGAGAATAAACGGTAGTGAAAGTAATCATTGAATAATTTCAAACCAACCACGCACGCACTGGTACTGTCAGGATGAATTTCCTGTATTCTTTTGTCCATCTATTTTCATTTAAGAACAATAGTGCAGCTGCAGTCTACGTTTATAGTGGTGGCAACGGCGTTGGCGCACTTCTAAATTCGCCAAGGAAAGAATTATTTCAATTTTTTTTCTCTCTTTGCAACGGAAAGTAATAAGTTTCAGAAACATTTGTGAAGTTTTAAAATATGCATTTTTTTCAAATTAATACACTAAACCATGAACGATACCTTATGGTTTTATAAGCAGTACATTTATTATTATTTTCTAAATTTTCCGTTTGCCGAGGTTTCCATAAAAACAGCAATAACCGTAAATACAGATAGGTTGCCTTAACTTGTCATAACTCGCTACTGCTAGTATGCCAAAAAAGCACCAAGGCCGTTGCTACCGTTATAAATGTAGACTGTTTTCACAGTTACTATACACATAATTAGATTACAGTTATTACAGTTACTATACACATTATTAGATTACAGTTACTATACATTATTATATTGAATAAAATAATATTGATAAGTATTAATATTAAGTAATAATAAGTAATAAAGTAATAATAAGTAATAATATTGATAAGTATTGAATAAATAAGTTAAAATTTGGAACAGAAAAATAAAAATTGTTTTCCCTTTTTCGAATTAAAGTTAATTAAAATATTTTCCTTTTCTTTCCTTCGAATCCTCTACTGGTTTTCTAGATATTCATAAATGTTTACTTTAATAAACCTTACTATCTCTCTATTGGAAACTTCCCTTTAATAAAAACTAAGAAATATAATATTTCAGAAAGTTCCAATAATATCTTATTGAAGTAAGAATTAAAATAATCATGAAATTAAAGTTATCTAAGTATGATATGAAAATACAAAGAAAATTTAATCTTTTCAATATGATTTATCCTGCTTAAAATTTCAAAAAAAAAATGCTACTTCACATAGTTTAAAAGAATTTGCTAACACTTTAATTTCATTTATTCCTTCTGTCGTTACTGTGAACTGATTATTCTAGTTCTTCTTTTGTTAATTCAGAGTTGAGTTCAAAGTCCTTCAGAGTTAGTTCTTTTGTTGAATTTGAGCTCAAATTTAGCCACAAATTAAGGCATTGATTGTGAACTTTTAAATTTATTTCAAGAAATTCAACTAAAAAAATACTAGAATACGAAATACTGCTTAAATTTTTTTAAATACTACTTCACGTAGTTTAAAGAAGTTACTAACACCATAATTTCATTTATTCCTTCTGTCGATACCATTACTGTGAACTGATTATTCTAGTTCTTCTTTTGTTTATTCAGAATTGAGTTCCAAGTTCTTCAGAGTTCTTTTGTTGAATTTGAGTTCAAATTTAGCCTCAAATTAAGGCTTATTAAGGATTGTGAAGTTAAAAATTTATTCCAAGAATTTCAACTAACGAATTACGAGAACTCGCATACTGATTTCAATTTCGTAATGACGAACTGGTAACTATTCTCTAATGTTTGCTGCACCAAAAAAATATTAATTTCAATCCATCCGCTCAGTCAAAACGTCCCAAGGCGGTAAAAAAAGTTATATCCTTACCTTATGCCTCCAATCCCGTCTCCGGCGCTTCAATATCTGTCTCAAACCGACTTCTCGACCTTTCACCACATAAAATATTTCCCAAAAAACACAATACCCGAAAAAATATTGAATCCGTGACCGAACGCTGTCTGAGAACCTTCAAAAAACGCTCCTCTCCCCCAAAACGAAAACGCCAGAACTGCTAGAGATTAAAAAGAAAACTCTTCCCCGCCCTTCCCAACATCCATAGAGAAAGAATGGAAGTTTAGATACACAAAACTACCCCTTGACTGAAGATCGACTCCCGACCAGCGAATAGATAGAAAAGGAAGTATAGAAAATAGAGCTGAGATAGAAAGTGAAGACGTTGGGAGCACAGGTGGGTAGGGGAGGTGGCGGTCGGAAAACTTGACGAGGGTGGCAGGAATAGGCCGGATTCGAGAGTTGGGAGGGGGCGAGCGGAAACAAAGGGAGGAGGGAACTGTGGATGGACAGGCTGTATTCGCATTTTGACTTCTTGCTGTATCGGCTGACAAAAGGTTTAGGGAGTGAGGAGAAATATCCCCATTCCGAGAAACAAAAAAGTCCGGGTCTAGGATAGATATGATAGAATTCGACTAAAAGAATTGAATGACGCATGTATTTTTGCGGCGACGAAGGGTAGAGAAATATTTTTCGCTGCTGTTTGGTTTGTCGGGCTCGTTTTAGGATCAGTGTTGGAAGAGGTTATATTGTAGGCTTATTGTTTTGATATTTTTAATTTGGGGCACAATTCATTGGCAAATATTACCCCTTTATTCACTTTTTTATTATGATAAAATATTCGAATTCCGTGCGCGGGTTATATCTGAAAATACGATTGTAAGCTAAAGCACTGGCGTGGAGTAACAAGAGGTGTTTAATTAACCCTTCTGAAGGCTGTATAGTCGTGGTGTCATTAGCAAAACTGATCCGATCTTGATGTAAGAGGTATCGCGGCGTCAAACGTACTAGATTTGGATCTTGTCGTCATAAAACATCGGTAATAACTTGATGACGAAGAATCTCATCATTCGTAAAATTGGTCAGATCATGATCCGATCTAGTTGTAAAATGTATCGCGTCAAACGGACTAGATTTGGATCTCGTCGTCATAAAACATCGGTAATATCTTGATGACGAGGAATCTCATCATTCGTAAAATTGGTTAGATCATGATCCGATCTAGATGTAAAAGGTATCGTGTCAAACGGACCAGATTTGGATCTGGTCGTCATAAAACATTGGTAACAGCTTGATGACGAGGAATCTCGTCATTCGTAAAATGGCTCAGATCATGATCCCATCTTGATGTAACAGGTATCGCGTCAAAATGACCAGACTTGGATCGCGTCGTCATAAAACATCGGTAATAACTTGATGACGAAGAATCTCATCAGTCGTAAAATTGGTCAGATCATGATCCGATCTAGATGTAAAAGGTATCGCGTCAAACGGACCAGATTTGGATCTCGTCGTCATAAAACATAGGTAATATCTTGATGACGAGGAATCTCGTCATTCATAAAATGGCTCAGATCATGATCTCATCTTGATGTAAGAGGTATCGCGTCAAACGGACCAAATTTGGATCTTGTCGTCATAAAACATTGGTAACAGCTTGATGACGAGGAATCTCGTCATTCGTAAAATGGCTCAGATCATGATCTCATCTTGATGTAAGAGGTATCACGTCAAACGGGCCAGATTTGGATCTTGTCGTCATAAAACATTGGTAACAGCTTGATGACGAGGAATCTCGTCATGCGTAAAATTGGTCAGATCATGATGGACGAGATATATCGTCGACACCACTTGAGGGGTTGAGTGGATTGATGATGTCACCTGGCATATCCTTTGTTCGTGGCCAACGATTAACAGATAAGAATTTGAAAGCTGGCGTACTTTGGATTTCTTGGAAAATGGATGAAAAGAAATTACTCCGTACCTAAATTAAATGTAGTATTCTCCTGGGACAGTTATTTGAAATAGGCTTCAATTATGACGAAAGGTGCTGAAAATCTGAGTTATTTCGCCTTTAAATTACAATGTATCTTAAGTGGGATTCCTAAATATAAAGTGTACAATAGGTTGGACTGAAAAATTCCAATTATTCCGGATCAAATTCTAATAGTGAAAAGGTTCGCGAGTCCAGCTCACACGAACGCCCATCTGTTTATCAAAAAAATTAAAAGGCATCTTAGTGAACTGTGGTTTAATTTCTAAAATTCCGACGTTTTGACTTTTTTACAGAACATCGCGTGAATTTGTTTTCCAGTCATGCACGAAACTACACATTGTATATAACCTAGAGAAGTGGAGAGTGCATATATCGGAGTGCATACACAAAAACTTGAATAATTGCGAATCATTCCTGCTAGTTAGTCCCTCGGGCAAACTCTCGTTACGTGTTCATTTGAATATGAATTTGACAATTCGGTGGGTAATTTTACTTAACGTCCCACTGGAGCAACACAACGGTTTATTGACAACGGTTCGGGATCAAACCAGAAGGGAAAGATTCAAGGACAACACCATGTAATTTTAAACCACTGGACAGTTTGGTTTTAACATTTGACACGAAGTGCGCATTCTAATTTTTTTTTTTTTTTTTTTTTTAGGCACTTGTTTTGTGAAGCAAATTCAGATTGTGTCGTGCGGGGAAGCCAGAAGATAGAAATCGGAAAGTTCAGTGTCGGGCGGGGAAGCCAAAGACTAGAAATCGTGAAGTTCAGTGTCGTGCGGGGAAGCCAAACGATAGAAATCGGGAACTTCAGTGTCGTGCGGGGTAGCCAAACGATAGAAATTGGGAAATTCAGTGTCGTGCGGGGAAGCCAAACGATAGAAATCGGGAAGTTCAGTGTCTTGCGGGGAAGCCAAACGAAAGAAATCGGGAAGTTCAGTGTCGTGCGAGGAAGCCAAACGATAGAAATCGGGAAGTTCTGTGCCATTTCATAAAAATAAAATTAGATAGATTAATCTGAAGGGGACAGTAAAAATTTTTTGCAGTTAGAATTTGTTTCCTGGGAATTTGATTTTTTCAGCTCACTCTGGGGTACAAAATAGGTCTGCGGTATTCACCCAGGTCCTAACGTGTAACCAGGATTTTATTTCAGAAGGTTCCCAAATTTAAAGGCGGAATTTGTATGCCTAGTGTCAGTGCAGTTGCTCCAATGCTAAGTAAAGATCTTATCAGCTTAAGGCCCTTTTGTGATATTTGTAGTTGGCAGACTGGGAATTTTTAAAGGATTACCATAAGTGCATAAAATAACACATCTGGGTACTAAGTACACATCTGGGTAATCTAAGTACAACACAAATGACTGTTTCGGAAATATTTATAAAAGGTACATTAAAACATCAGTAAACAAATATTTAGTGTGTCTAGATATTCGATTTTCATTTCTGCTTCTCCCTGTCGTATCAGTACCATTCATAGTAACGTGAGAAGATGGTTGAGTCAGCGCTTAAAAAACAATGTCCGTAATTATTACTTTTATATTTCGAATAGAGAGATGTTAAGCCTGTTTAACTATTTCATAATCTATATATATATATATATATATATATATATATATATAATTCTCTTACGTGGCACGCAAAAAAAGACGTTATTTGTTATAGCGTTTTGGCAACATTGTACGATTGTTTGTTTACCACGAAGACTCGCGCCTCAATTTAATTTATAGCGTTATCGGATGAAGTTTTATTGAAAAAAATTAATTTTAGTCGAGCTGTTGCAGTTTATAATTAGAAAACGGAGGATCATTTCAGGGCCATTTAATAAACGGTCCTTTTCAGGGCCAACAATTATAGTTCAACAAAACGCTTGCACTATAACTTTCGACAGCAAACTCAATGAAAAAGTGTGGGTGACTCGAGAGTGCTGGAAATGTACACACAAACAACATGCTGGGTATTCAATTTCCAAAGCAGCGCTCACATTTCGACTCAAAATTTGTTCAAAGTTTTCATTTGAATTCTGATTTCAGGGTACTGTATACATATTTCCTGTAATACAGTAAATTTAGATTTGAATATTTTTTTGGAATGTCATATTTTGTAAACAATCCTTTCTGCTAGGACACATGTGTTCATTTATGCGAGCGAAGCAAGGGGTTGACAATCTTTAGCGAGCAGGGGGCGGTCCTCCTAGTTAATATTATTTCGTAACAAATAGTTATTTTAAAAATAACTAGTTACTACTTTAATTAGAATACAGAAGCGTTTCTAAGGCTACAAGTAAAAGCCCGACATATCAAAGGAAACGAAACAGAGAATGCCAAAAAAAATTACGTATTAGCACAAATTGTACATTTTATTTATTTAAAACTATAAAAAACTTCAATGGGTATAACATTTCTGTATATACTTTGAACATTTATAATATTTTGTTTTGTTTCCGGAAGGTTTGTTGAATTTAAGTCACACGGGAGCAGCATAAAAGGTTATTAGTGATGGTCCAATATCAACCCCGAAGGGAAAGATCCGAGGACCATAAATGCGAAATATAACTAGATTGAACATTGCTACTGAGCGGAGTTTTAAAAAGCCACGGCAGTCACGTGACTACCAGTCAACAAATATGTTGATTATCAGTCACGTGACTGATTTGTGTGGAAATATTTACTTGACAAGACAACGAATTCGTCTTTCTATATAGTGGCGACAAAAATGGTGAAATCTCCAAAATCTATACTATGGCACGCGGACCAATCAGATGACTCAATGAGAGGGTGTTTTCGTCCGACCCGGGGTCCAATCAGATAATGAATGTTCGTATCCACCCGGCAGGCGAAGATAGTCTTTTGCTCATGTAGTTTTGATCACATGAAAAGGTCATCATTGGTCAATCTACTTTTTTTTTCTTTCCTCTATGGTGAGGACTTGTAATTTTAGGATTCTGACCAAGAATCCTTCCCTTCGTTATTGATCCCGGACCATCGCCAGTAGTCTGTTATGTTTTTCTAGTGCGTCGTAAATTCAACTATACTCTTGTTGTCACTGTTTCATTTTGTATATAAATTTATAATTGTTTTCCCTTGCAATTTTTGTACAGCTTTATTGTTATAAATACAATATAGATACTTTTAAGTATTACAAATAGTATTTATCTATATAAATAAGAATGGAGTGTTTGTTTGTACATTCAATATTTTCGACCCATTTCAAGTTTTCTATCCGTTTTGGACCCTTCTGATACCGAATCCGCTCTTTTCTCGTTTGGTGTCTGTCTGTCTGTCTGTCCGTCTGTCTGTCTGTCTGTCTGTCTGTCCGTCTGTCTGTCTGTCTGTCTGTATGTTGTGCCCTATACACGTCCACGCGGTTTGAGATATTTTCATGAAAATTTGCATACAGTGAATACTTATCTTCATTTAGTGAGTGGCATTGGTTGCGAAAGCCTGTCTGTCCGTCTTTCTGTTCTATGCTCGATTTTGTGTTTGTGTGTTTGTGTAAACATCACATGAATTGTAATCCAGATATTTGATTGCATTGTATTTTATTTTATACATTATCTAATAGTTTAGTGAATGCAATATTAAGCATTTCTTTATTGTTATATTTAGTTGAGTTTCATGCTAAAACACCTGAGTGAGTATACTTAAATCAACCATAATTTGGTAGTTTTGGAAAAATTGGAATGTCTATTGAATATTACGATTACTTCGATTCCTTTACCAGTACTGCTGAAAAAGTAATTATTCTTCAAATTTTTATTATTTTTATTTTTTTTATGGAATTTCATCTGTGATACTTCATTTATTTCGAGTCTTATTTTTATTCTTTGCGCAATGAAAACGATTTCCGAATATTTGGGACAGACGATATTTTTCAATGAAACGAGAACGAACAAGATCGCGCGAGCAGTGATATTTTTTCTGGTTCTTTCGCTCTGAATTAATTTCACATATCTAAATTTTATACACTTTTAGTTGTAAGTTGTGGCAACTGTGCGAGATCAAGAGATAAATTTGAATCACAAATTAATATCTTTAGAACAATTTTTTGCGACATCTTTTATTTTGTTTTACTTCGCTGTTTCCTGTTTTAAATATTTATTATTTTAATAAATGTGTTTTCCTTCTCATCACACGCAACAGCACCACAAAGTATTAGACTTAAAAATGTTATGTAAGTCAGTATAAATTTTCAGTAAATTTTAAGTGTAGTTATGCCATTATTGAAAGAATAATGCAGTTATTGAAAGAATAATGCCGTTATTGAAAGAATAATGCCGTTATTTAAAGAATAATGCCGTTATTTAAAGAATAATGCCGTTATTTAAAGAATAATGCCGTTATTTAAAGAATAATGCCGTTATTTAAACAATAATGCCGTTATTTAAAGAATAATGTCGTTATTGAAAGAATAATAATGTTTAAAAATCCAAACTATAACTTTTTCCTACATTAAAAAATTCGTTGTAGTAATGACAGGAGAAGATTGCAAAATTTTACAATGTCGCATACCGGAGGCAAGAGTGCCACAAGTAAAAAAAATATTGTTTTGTTGACTATGAGTGCGAGAGCACTCGCCGTAAATCGTAATTTTAATTAATTGAGTTGCACATGAAAACAACTTAAGAAAGGGAATTCCAAAACTTCCTATAAATCGTCTTTTATAGTAGTAACCTTAGTATCACCTTTCGTCTTTTTGTAGCTTTGTCATACAGCAATTGTGCGATGTATGTGAAATGTATTACATGAATGGATATGCATGTGTAGGATTTGTGTCCAAAGTTGTAGAAAATATAAAGATGGCGAAAGGTGTTAAAATAAATTTTTATTCTACAAAAAACGTAAGTCATTATATATTTTGATTATCTCTTCAATCTAGAGTAAACGAATTAAAACCGAGTAAGGTCGGGTATTTTGCTAGTTATATAATATAATGTAAGTAAATATTATAATGTACAAACAGCTGTCCAAACATTTTGGGCCCTCGTGTCCGTTCCTATGTGGGGCCATGTATCTACATTTTGAACTAACCTACGTAACGAACGTAATACATATTTAATTGCTAAAATGCTATAGAATATTGTATTAAAAGTAATTGACATAAGAATAATTTGTTTTCATATACTATTTCTTACGTGAAATCACTTAAGAAATGACGAATATACCAGTTTTTCCTCTTTGAATGTGTTTTTCCGCCAACACAGTCTTCCAAAGGAAAAACAAGTTTGCTGAGTTGGTATCCTGAACTCGTAACCGGCGTCAGGGATGCAAAATATTTTTTGTTTAGTTTTACTATCACAAACTATTTGTAACAAACTTAACCACTCTGGAAAATGAATTTTTTCTGTAAAAAACTGTGTTTTATGGCAAAAATCATGATGTTCTGAGCATTCGACGAAAAAAGATATAAATATCGGTTTTATAGATACACACGAATAAGTGCTAAGGGGAAAATATTTCTACAGATCTATGGAACCGGCCATACAGCTTCCCAAGCATACGAGTTTCATAATTATTTTTATTAAAAAAATCAGTCTTCCAATTATAAAGTCTTTTATCGTCAGCAGTTGGAAGTTGATTAAAATTTACTTTCTAAAGCACTGAATTTGAATGACTGTTTCAGAAACAATTGAATAATGTTTCTTGATTTTGAAATTCTGTTTAGAAAATGAAAGTAAAAAAAAATTAAGGGGATGAATGCAATTTTAAATTAAATTTCTTTCACCAATGCTTTCTATGTCAACTCTTGTAATAACACCACTTGTTATTGTAAGTTATAAAGTAATCTGGACACAAAATGGACTTTTTCTATTCATATTATAGTACTTATTATTTAATTGTAAACCAATGATTACAAACAAAAATATCAAAAACACCCTTTTCGAAATTTTTTATAAAATATTTCTTATTTTTAATTTGTTGATAATCTATCAATTAATAACATCGAATAAAATAGCAATGCATAGATTGCACGTATAAGTAATGAAGTGTTTAGCAATCTGTAAATCAAAAGTTCTTTTGAAATTTGATCCTTTATATGTAACACATTTTTTTCCTCATCAGAACAAATTAGTCAAAATATATTTTCTACATTTTGTTGAGAGAAGCTTCAACTTAATAAATAGAAAATAATACTTAAAAGTCATCCTTCGACATTCTTTAACTTTATTCATCACGTTTTTACTTCACTCTTAATTTCATTGGTATACTGGGCATATAATTTGGATCTTTGATCATGTTTTCTCTCAGGGAATAGACGAATTATATGGTCTAACAAATGAAATTGTTTACACATTTTTCTTCGTCATAGATTAGTTGTAATTATCATCACAGTTGAATATTTTAATTTCATTATAATATTACTTACTATAATTTTTTTCACAGATATGTTGAGTTCGAGACTATCATACTAAGGACCATCGTGTACAAAGAATCTTGTGCGTGTTAAATCTGCATTGGTCTCAAATGTCCTCACGTTTTCGTGGTGCGGAAGTTTGGAGAGTGGAGTACCAGATCAGTTGTTGATCTTGTCATCTGACCACGGTTCAAAATTACGATGGGTTGTCCTTAGATTTTTCCCTTTGATGCCAATACCAGACCGTCGCCAATAGTTCTGCTTCATTGCACGTAAATTCTACTACCTACAACAAAAGTGATTTTTTAAAAAAAGTATTCAAATCTTCTTAATTTATTAAATAAATAAATCGGCTAAAATGATTTAATCTAATATTTCTATTTAAAAAGGAGCTTACTTCTTTTAATTTTGTGGCAGCATTAAAATAGCGGCTAACAAAGGCTTAATTTCTTAAGAAACCATAAATCAAAATTGGAATTTTTTAAATAACTAGGGGGCTCCGCCCCCTGCTCGCTTACGCTCGCCAACCCCCGGGGATTGCTTCGCAAACCAACACTCCTTTCACAGATGTCATTTGGTTTGCTTCGCAAACCAACATTCCTTTCACAGAGTGAAACTATCTGAATAATTCGTATTATGCTGATTTCACTTTCCGGTACATGACGTCACAGCGAGGGCTTCGCGCCCTGCTCGCTTACGCTCGCCGACCCCGGGGATTGCTACGCAATCCCGTTTGGTTTGCTTTCTCAAACCAATACTTCTTTCGCAATTGATTTCACTTTTTTTTGCTTTAACACTTAATGCACCCTAAACTAATAGCCGCATCAGTAAAAAATCTTCTGTATCTTGTTCCCTGTACAATTTTAAGTAAACAGTGTTAATATCAATACATTGTACTTTGTCGGTAAACTGTCTTGAGAACAGAGGGAAAAAAGCGAGCCTTTTTCCTCGCCAAATAAAAAGAAATCGTTTTTATGGCAATTGTTGCTACGATAAATTTGATATCTGGCAAACCCGATAGTAGAAAATGCAACCCACTGCTGTTTGCCGAACCAGCTATGCGAACTGAAAAATACGAAATTTGTGTCACCAACTTTTGATTGCATCGAATTTATTTATGAACCAATTTTAAAAATAATTGTACCGTAAGAAAGAGTACATTGTGAGGTATACTGCAATATTTTTAAAATTAAAAACTAACAGTAATACTATATAGATATGACCATTTTAGTTTTGTATCGGAAGTTACGATCTGAAAGTTCCGAAAATTGTATGACCTACTTTTAATTGCATCGATTTTGTTTATTAACCAATTTGAAAAATAATTGTACCATAAGAAAGAGTGTAATGTAGTGTATTCAGTGATGTTCTCAAATTTAAAAAATAATGGTTTTTGCCGTAGACATAACGGTTTTAACAAAACGTAGCGAAAATATCCGAAGATTCCGAATTTTGTATCACGAACTTTTGATCGCATCCAATTTAATTATTAACCGATTTCAAAAATAATAGTACCGTAAGAAAGAGTATATTCTGAGGTATACTGCGATATTTTAAAAATTAAAAACTAATAGTAATTAGATATAGATACGGCAGTTTTAAAAAAAAGTAACAAAAATGTCCCGATTTTTCCCGAATTTCAAAAAAATATTATCAAGAACCACATTTAAATTTCAAAAAAAACTCGACGAGCTGCAAAAATTTACGTTGAGAGGTACTCTTAAAAAAAAACTCACGACTAAAGACTGAAATTTTGAATGTGTTTTGCTCACTCGCGGAAGAAATTTCACTTCTTCAACTTTAACACTTAATAAAACCTAAACTAATAGCCGCATCGGAAAAAAATCTTAATAATTATCCAGGGAATACGATGAAGAACAAAGCATGTTAATTTCATATTTTTCCGATCAGTACTTTCTCGGGAAACCGTCTAAGAATGGAGCTAAACAACAAAAATTTCAATTCTTCGGCGGCGGCGGCGGCGGTAACTTTTTTTTAATATAGAGAGACTAGGGGGCTCCGCCCCCTGCTCGCTTACGCTCGCCAACCCCCGGGGATTGCTGCGCAATCCCATTTGGTTTGCTTCGCAAACCAACACTCCTGTCACAGATACCATTTGGTTTGCTTCGCAAACCAACATTACTTTCACAGAGTGAAACTATCTGAATAATTCGTATTATGCTGATTTCACTTTCCGGTTCATGACGTCACAGCGAGGGCTTCGCTGCGTCTCGCTTACGCTCGCCGACCCCGGGGATTGCTACGCAATCCGTTTGGTTTGCTTTCTCAAACCAATACTTCTTTCGCAAGTGATTTAACTTTTTTTTGCTTTAACACTTAATGCACCCTAAACTAATAGCCGCATCAGTAAAAAATCTTCTGCATCTTGTTCCCTGTACAATTTTAACTAAACATTGTTAATATCCAAACTTTACGATCTGTACTTTGTCGGTAAACTGTCTTGAAAACAGAGGGAAAAAAGCGAGCCTTTTTCCTCGCCAAATAAAAAGAAATCGTTTTTATGGCAATTGTTGCTACGATAAATTTGATATCTGGCAAACCCGATAGTCAAAAGTGTAACCCACTACTGCTTTCGGAAGCAGCTATGCGAACTGAAAAATACGAAATTTGTGTCACCAACTTTTGATTGCATCGAATTTATTTATGAACCAATTTTAAAAATAATTGTACCGTAAGAAAGAGTATATTCTGAGGTATACTGCAATATTTTTAAAATTAAAAATTAACAGTAATACTATACAGATATGACCATTTTAGTTTTGTATCGGAAGTTACGATCTGAAAGTTCCGAAAATTGTATGACCCACTTTTATTTGCATCGATTTTATTTATTAACCAATTTGAAAAATAATTGTACCATAAGAAAGAGTGTAATGTAATGTATTCAGTGATGTTTTCAAATTTAAAAAATAATGGCTTTTGCCGTAGACAAAACGGTTTTAACAATAAGTAGCGAAAATATCCAAAGATTCCGAATTTTGTATGACGAACTTTTGATCGCATCCAATTTAATTATTAACCGATTTCAAAAATAATAGTACCGTAAGAAAGAGTATATTCTGAGGTATACTGCTATATTTTAAAAATTAAAAACTAATAGTAATTAGATATAGATATGGCAGTTTTAAAAAAAAGTAACAAAAATGTCCCGATTTTTCCTGAATTTCAAAAAAATATTATCAAGAACCAAATTTAAATTAAAAAAAAAACTCGACGAGCTGCAAAAATTTACGTTGAGAGGTACTCTTAAAAAAAAACTCACGACTAAAGACTGAAATTTTGAATGTGTTTTGCTCACTCGCGGAAGAAATTTCACTTCTTCAACTTTAACACTTAATAAAACCTAAACTAATAGCCGCATCGGAAAAAAATCTTAATAATTATCCAGGGAATACGATGAAGAACAAAGCATGTTAATTTCATATTTTTCCGATCAGTACTTTCTCGGGAAACCGTCTAAGAATGGAGCTAAACAACAAAAATTTCAATTCTTCGGCGGCGGCGGCGGCGGTAACTTTTTTTTAATATAGAGAGATGAGTTAAGATAAGATCTTATCATATTTTGCTTTCACCAGACAATGAACTTTTTAAAACGTTTACTGTAAGCCCATTGAATGTGATAAATCTCGGTTAATATAACTACCTGGAATCAGTGCTTAGCGGGGTTTCTCGCAAATATATATAAATCAATTCACAATGTATAGCTCTAAGCAAACATTAAAACCTTGTTTCTGTAAATACACTATTTCCTTTACTATCATTGTTGGACGAATTGACGTGATTGTAGATATGTGCATATGTGAGTTTATCATATTAATTACAGTGCGACTTCTGTGAGAAGGCTGCCGATTCTGGATCAGTTGATTTCTGAACAAGTTTGAAAGGCCTCGGATAAAGGCTGCCATACGCAGTAGCCAAAGAAACGCGTACGGAAATCGCCATAGATGATTTATCCATCGCCGACTTCGGCGCCAAATGATAGATTCAGTGCCAGAATCAAATCCACAAACGCCAATTGAAGAAGTTATCTGTTCATGTTTTCACTAGTTTGTTTCAACAAATAGACACACGGGAGCCGAACTGTATAAAGATGGTAAATTGAAAATACAAATTACAACAAAAGAGGTTGGTTGGTTGAATAGGGTTTTATGGCGGGACAGTCGTATTAAGCCAAAAGACAGCCAACATCAAGTTACGGAGAAACATACCCGATGAGATATTTACTGATACAAAAGACAAAAACACACACCGGGTGGAATCGAACCTGAGCCATTTACAACTCGCAGGTTGCTAGCGTAATGGACACAACCATTGAGCCACAACGGTTCTACAGTAAGAGGGAAAATGAGAACGTCTGTTTTTTAATTACCAATTGTTCGTTACATATAAAAATATATGTTAAGCCTACTTTAGTACGTAGTATTAAATAAGCTTGTATTAAAGAAGCTTGTGTGGTACACCTTCAATCTACTTTTTAAAGATGTGGCAAATGACTTTTTTGCGAACTTTTAGTAGGGAGTTATGGCAGGTTAAGACAATCCATCTGTAATACTGTTATTTTGCTTTTTAAAGCAAACCTCCGCACGTGGAAAGTTTAAATTTTTAATTTGAATATTCTTGAAAATTCTTTCAAAATCCGTCAAACTGTCGTTTGATTTCATTGGTTCGTTTTTGAAATTTTTTCTTTTGATTCCATTGGTTATTTTAATTTTAAACCATTCTTTGATTTCATTGATCCTTTTTAATTTTTTCTTTTATTTAATTGGTTCTTTGAATGGTCAATTAATTAATTCATTCATGTCACGGTACAGTGCTGTCGCTTTAGGTTGTATTTTACATATTTTTATGTATTTAATTTATGAATATATTTATTATTTGCGCATGCAATATATATTTTTAAACCTTTAAAAATGTGTTTTTGAAGCTTCTTACTTTCCGTTATAAAAATAAAAATAATTTTGAAATTTTTCTTTCCTTGTGGACATAGGAAGTGCACCAAAAAAAGCGCCAAGGTTATAGCCACCTCGATAAACGTAAACTGAAGCTGTACCGCTAGTGTTAAATAAGCTTGCATTAAATTAGCTAGTATTTAATGACCACCTACAACTCGCAAACAGCCACGATGCCCCCCCCCAAGCAAACAAGAGTGTCAACATAAAGGATCTTAAAATGTGTGTAAATATACAAAATTTAAAAATTACTAAGAATTTTGCTAATTTTTTAACTAACGTCGTACTAGAGCAACACAACGGGCTATAGACGATGGTTCGGGATCAATCTCTTAAGGGAAAAATCTGAGGACAACACCACGTCATTTTGAATCACTGGACAGTTTGGTTTTAACATTTCACACGAAGTGCGCTTTCTAAAATTTCCTAGTTTTATGTGTTAAGACAAATATTTAAGGCACTTGAACATTTGTTGTGTGAAGCAAATTCAGATTGAGTCGTGCGAGTAAGCCAAACGCCGGAAATCTGTAAGTTCAGCATGATATCAATTAAATTTGATGACTAGGCAACACCTGATGAAGTTGCAACACCTGAGCTGGCACCCCATTCTCAAAAATTACTGGGTCAAGAATACTAATTGTTTTAATATGAACTTAAGGATTTGGATTCGTACTTGCCCTCTCCAACTCACCCTATTAATTTGTATGCATATTTTAATGTATATTTTAACAGTCAGAAGCCAACACTTTCGGAGGGGGGTCGGTCTCTAAGAGTCCCTCCTCTGAATATGCTACTGCCCTACACATAAAACAGTTTAAACGGAACTATAATAACGACTGAATCTAAAACTTATCATCGTTTTCGATTTCCACTCGGCTCCCTCCACGGTTGACCGAGGAGTAGTACTACTCCCCGGCACGGCCATCGCGTCCACCCCGGCGGCAGACTGTGCACTTCGCCGTCCGAGAAAAACGACCGACAGAACAATAAAAGAGAGAGAGAGAGAACGAAACGCAGTTACGGAAGTGAAAAGATCTTTCCGTGAGGGAGGGAGTCCGGGAAGTGACAGTTTTCCCCCTCCATAACCGTGTGTCCGTGCGCATGCCGGACACGTCCAGATGGCAATGTCAGCTTCAATAACCTTGCCAATCACAGCTGAGTGACCATCGGAAGCAAAAAGCAATCGTCGAGAAAAGCGGAGGAGACATACGGTCACCTACCGACCGGACAGTGGTCATATTACTGAGAAGAATCAGCGATGCCGATAAGAGACCGAAGGGAGAGAGGAGATAGGGCAAAGAAATCTATTCGATAGTGAAAATAAACGCATCCCTCAATTCTCATAGAACGTAAGGTCTGCTTTTAATCTCCAAATATATATACATACATATATAAATAAATATATATAAATAAATAAATAAATAAATAAATAAATATATATATATATATATATATATATATATATATATCATTCAAAAACGTAATTTAATAAAAAATAAAAATTAAAAAAAATAAATTTTTAAAATTAAAAAAAGACGTGTATTTAAACAGAAAACGAAAGTTGGAAGAAAAGTTTAAACTAACCAAGCAATCGCGCTGAAAGCTGCAGACATAGCATGGTAAGGAATATAATTTTCTAAAACAAGAGGAAATTCATGAAATAAAAACCAAAAGGAATTTATTGAAAACGAAAGTGTTGTTGGATCAGGGCGTCATCAGGGAGGAGCCTGACCCATACAACACAAAATGGTGTTTTCTACGAATATGAGCCGCGAAATGCTAATAAATTGCTCATATACTCCCCCGAACACCATTAAAAGCAAAATTACAAAAAAAGAAAGATTGAAATAAGATAATTTAAAACAAACCAGCAGCAGCAGTTGGGAGACCGGCAACATCAAGCCAGAAGATCGCATCAAATGCCGCTACTCACTTAGTTCAACAAAACGCCAAAACCAATGACTCAGAGGAAATGACGAAATAGAAATAGTCATCGGTGACGTAATTGTTGATAATAATAAATCCCCTTCATCTTACTTTATTACTATTCTTGAAGGATTTATTCGTGAGAAGTGAGTTTTAAGGAAATAGCATATTAAAAATATAATAATAATAACATTTAATAGTGTTCGGGGGAGTATATGAGCAATTTATTAGCATTTCGCGGCTCATATGTGTATAAAACACCATTTTGTGTTGTATGGGTCAGGCTCCTCCCTGATGACGCCCTGATCCAACAACACTTTCGTTTTCAATAAATTCCTTTTGGTTTTTATTTCATGAATTTCCTCTTGTTTTAGAAAATTATATATATATATATATATATATATATATATATATATATATATATATATATATATATATATATATATATATATATATATATATATACATTATGTTGGTGACACTGTACTAATTTTATACCATAATCATGAGAGTATCATAGAGGTTAAAATAACATTAGAAAGAAATTGCATTTTTTCTCATATTTTTATACATATTTGAAGCCATGGTGGCCACGATGTAAGAGTAGTAGATTTGCGTCTTCGAAACTTGATCTAAACAAAGAAGCTGGTGCGCGTTAAATCTGCTGTAGCCTCAAATGCCTTCATGTTGGCATCATGTGGAAGTTTGGAGAGTGGATTGCCAGCTCAGGTGTCGTCCTTGTCCTGACCGTGGTTGAAAATTACGAGGGGTTGTACTCGGTTCTTTGCCTTGGAGACTGTTCCCCGACAGTCCCCAACAGTCTATTGCCCAACAGTCTATCTATCTACCCAACCCCATATTTGGACGAGGCAAATTTTAGTATCTCCACTGTGAGGATTCACATGAATATATCCACAACTTTCAGTCCTAGCAACAGCAAGATCCCTCTTTTTTTCAAATAAAATTAACCATTGGTTGTAAATAAGTTAGTGTCGAAGAATCAATCTTGAATAGACTTCGTTGAATAAATATATTTAACATCACACAACATGGTGGTACACACAAAATTGGTCTTTGTGCTTTCCATTCGCATTGTTATCAAACAGCTTTTTAGTTCTTTGTATAGTATTTTATAGTTATAATACTCAATTTATTATACTCTTAGATAGGTCACATAGATAGGTCAGATAGACTTCTACAGAGTAAGTTATGAAGAGTATTATAGTTACAATCGAACGCCACGTCTTTGTTGCCAAAATTAGTAAACAAAACTAACTTTAAGCCGTTTATTAATGAGATAATTTAGTCATTTTAATTAACGTCGTAATAGAGCAACACAATAGACTATTGACGACGGTCCAGGCATAAATATCCAAAACAAAGCATACGAGTGTTTAGGAATTTCCCGGACACTAAACTCACCAGCAATACGAAAATTAAGATTTCGCGGAAGCAGTCAAACTACTATAAGGATAACAGTAATGTTTGCTATCGAGCCAATTCAAAACTAAACTAAATTAGCAGAGCTTAAACAAAACATCCAGAGGAACTAATTTGCGATAACATCCAAAGAAAAGCATACGAGTGTTTAGGAATTTTTCAGGACGCTAAACTCATCAGTAATACGAAAATCAAGATTTCGCGGAAGCAGTCAAACTACTATAAGGATAACAGCAATGTATGCTATCGAGCCAATTCGTAACTAAACTAAATTAGTAGAGCTTAAACAAAACATCTAGAGGAACTAATTTGCGATAATATCCAAACAAAAGCATACGAGTGTTTAGGAATTTTTCAGGACGTTAAACTCATCAGCAATACGAAAATCAAGATTTCGCGGAAGCAGTCAAACTACTATAAGGATAACAGCAATGTTTGCTATGGAGCCAATTCAAAACTAAACTAAATTAGTAGAGCTTAAACAAAACATCTAGAGGAACTAATTTGCCATAATATCCAAACAAAAGCATACGAGTGTTTAGGAATTTCCAGGACACTAAACTCATCAGCAATGCAAAAATCAAGATTTCGCGGAAGCAGTCAAACTACTATAAGGATAACAGCAATGTTTGCTATGGAGCCAATTCAAAACTAAACTAAATTAGCAGAGCTTAAACAAAACATATAGAGGAACTAATTTGCGATAATATCCAAAGAAAAGCATACGAGTGTTTAGGAATTTCCAGGACACTAAACTCATTAGCAATAGGAAAATCAAGATTTCGCGGGAAAACAATCAACTGAGACATTTCAGGATGAACTTAAAAACCAGCTTTCCCCATTTAGGCGAAAAACCTGAAAGAAAGCTGTCATTCCTGGGAAAACAGGAAAATTCAGCGGCATGAGATTAACCTGGAAGGGAAATATGGATTCGGGAAAAGGAAGCAGGACTGACGCGTCCTTTTACTTTTACGTGTCCTTCGGTGATTGGGCCAATTTTGGTCGTCAGCGTTAATAGGCTTCAAATCCAGAGATCCGTAAGTTCCGACAACTGCGAACACTTTGTCTGCGGTATTGAGTTGTTTTCCGCTGCTTCGGTTAAGAAGTGTTTTTTTTCCCCTTCCTTTTTGTTTTGTTTTTGTTAATGTCGGGCATTGCATTTTTACTTCGAAGGGGTGTTTTTTATTTTTCTTTCTCAGCATCGATGGGAACAAGTTTCTTTTCTGCATCGATGTAGTTCTTAGGAGGGTGAATATGAAAATGAATTATGTTTTTTTTTCCCCAATGCACATACCTGCTAAAGCCGTTTGCATTGAAAATAATTAATAAAATGTAATATTTATAAATCCAAAATTACTTTTAGGTCAAACGAATGGTGTTTAAATTAAATTGGAATTAAAGCAAACGTCAAACAACAAATTTTAATTGTTTAAAGATTAACAAATCTTTTAGAATTAAAATTAATAGTACATTAATTCACCTATGCAAGCAAATTAATGATGTAAACATTCGACTATTTATAAAATTATCTGACGATCAATTCTAACTGTGCAAATAAATAAGATTGCTTTGTAGTCTGCTGCATTATACTTCGCTACAGGGCTAAAGGGGTTCTCTAACTCTTTGACGAGTCCAAAAGTGTCAAATGCATCATTAATTTGAAAAATAATATAATATGCTTAAAAATGAATCTAAATGAATCCACTGATCTGAATTGCAATTTGTTGTATCATGCTACTTTTTCTTTCTAAATATATGTGAGAAGTTGTGAAATATTCAACTTAAGATAATGAGAAGTAGCCATTTTGACTTAATTCGTTTGTCCTGACGCGAAATTATATTATAAAGTTTCGCACGTGCTCTTAGAGACGTGCGAATAGCAACAAATCGGCAATCAATGTAAATTCAACAACTACTGGATTTAATTCCCCAATTTTATCGATTAGTTTAAATATGCTTATGACATAGAGCTACACAATATTGCTAAAACGACGCGGAAGATTTTGACATTGTAATGAAATTCTTTAGTAATCTGATTGCACAGAAATTAATCCCAAACATGGAAGATATCAACTATTGCAGAAAAGAAAATATGAGCGTACGTGAAAAAAGGTTAGACTAACGAGGATGCAATCGAAGAGAATATTCAGAAACCAAATGTACAGTGTCAGGTGTAGACTTTTTCCATGCTCTGAACTGGTTATAAGAACCATCCCAAATAAGATGCTCTGATGAGAATACCATACCAAAGAAATTACTACAACTAAGAAGTACAGAAATTCTACTTCACATATTTTCGATTATTTTTATTTCATTTGGTGGCATGAAATGTGCATATATAGATGACTAGTCATTATAAATGTATAAATGGTTGGTTGAATTTAACGGCACGCGGTCCAGATTTGGTCAAGTTGCGTTAAACACAAGACATACAACATGAACATTCACGTACAAGGAAAGTTTTCCAGCCAAATAAGAGATAAATACACCCAAGGAGGAATAAAACTTTCACCGTCTACAATTCGTAGTTTGCTAGCTGGGCGAGCAAACCCATTGAGCAACGGCGCCATTATCAATGGATTTAAATATAATTAATTCCAATCCATTTATAATGGCTTCAAGTAAAAATAATGTATCAAATACACTACTGTCAATATACATAGCAATTAAGAAACGTAAGCACAGATGCTATGGACTGGTCAGTTAATTCCAATGAATTCAACACCCGAAAGAGGTACCATTGTTCTACTTTTATCCACACATTTCTTTCGAAAAATTCTCAGTCACCCCCTGCCTTGTTTCGGATACAAGAACACCAAAAAATGAAAATAAAAAAAAAGAATCCCTGGCTTTTTAATCCGAGAAAAGAGTAGCAACACAAGTCTCCGCTGATATACTTAGTCGCTTCCCAAGATTGGACACACTTACAAAGACGCCTGCCTTGAAAAGCGTCATTACTTCTACAGCGCCTTTTCCGCTAACGCGATTAACACGCCATCGGACATGTTGCCACTCCGAGCGAAGAAAAGAGCGAGACGCAAAAAAATAAATAAAAGCCCCAAACACACACCAAAACGGCAGGCACAGGCAAGGCCCTAAAAAGTAGAGGCGGCGGTAACTTAAATTAATTTCAATCCCTCCAGGTCCGCAGCTCAGATGGGTCCATCCGGTATCGGCAAGAAGCCATTAACCATCAGTTAAATTTGGTAAAAAGGGACTTTTAGGTACCGCTTAAAGTCAATTCCGTCCGTCCTTAATCCGATTAAGGTGCCGGGAAAGTTTCCGGGGGCACTCTAAAGTTTTCTTGCAGAGTTTTGGGCCGAGGGTCATTTGTCTCTATAATGTCACGCGCCCACTGTCCTCGGCTGGAGTAATTGGGGTGTTATATCGGATAGAAGATGAAGGGCCTTTGCCGAGGGGCATAAAACACCCGACATGATTCAACAGCGTAAGAGGGCGGCTGGTGGGGAGGGGGAATTATAGTTAAAAAGAATGGGCGACGGAGGGCAAAGCGATGGGACAACAATGCAGGCAGCAGGGTTTCATTTATCGAAAGAGATGAAATGGCGAATATAATTAACGTTCGTGGAAATATGGAAGGAACTGATTTAGTTACTGATTGAACGAGTTAATTTAATATAATGTTCCAGTATGGATTGTTACATTAATAATTATTAGAACCGGATTTGCTATACTGCCGTGTTAGTCAATGTAACGTCGACGAGTTTTAATTTTTGGGTTCAGGGTCGTTGGAATGATGCGTACGGAAGCATCCAGTAATATTTAACTATATAATAACAGTGTGATGAGACACAACTGTTTGATTGGTCAGCTATTCAGTGTTAAGAATTAATTGCTAGATAGATGATAGATAGCAATCCTAAACTTGAAAAGACCAAACTTGGATGAATAGCCGAACTCCCTGGAGAAGGTAGTAACGTGGTTATGGATGAGTAAGATGATAGGCTAGAGCGTAAACAAAGCGGTATTGCATCCCGGATTTTAATTCCGCGTCGTAAGTAATAATAGAGTATGTCAACCACACTCAGCGAATGCCAAGCATTTTTTTGTTCATGGCAACCCTCATCCTAACGACCTTTCACACCAATTCCAAAATCGACTTACCCAAGGTATTCTTTTTTGACTCGAAGGTAGGTAGATATGATTAACGTCGTAATGGAGCAACACAACGGGCTACTCGCAACAGTCAGGAATCAAATCCGAAGGGAAAATTTCGAAGACAACACCACGTAATTTTGAACCACGATCAGATGACAAGGTCACACTTGAGCTGGTACCCCGATCACCAAACGTCCACACCACGCCAACGTGAGGACATTGGCCATGACAGATTTAACGTGCACCAGCCTCTATTTGTACACGACGTTCTTTGGTTGGATTCGAACTCGCAACCCTCCGGTCGCCAATCCTTTACTCTTTCAACCGGGTTTCCATGGCTCTTCAACTAGAAGGATCCAATATTTAAAAAATATATGAGTGATGATTTTATTTTATCTGTTATACACACGTCAGCACAATAGTTATAGTGTACCGGCTTTAATTACCAATAGTACAATAAGTATAATGTCCAACAAAAAACATTAAAAAAATCAAAATTAAAAAAATTTCTCTTGCAAGAAATAATTTTATTCAGCAATGATAAAAAAAAATAGGTATATCATTTTAAAATAGAGCAAAACCAATATGAGACTACGTGACCTTCAATTCAGTGCTTATTAATCCCCCCCCCTAGGAGAGACATTAAGAAAGATTTTACATGAATTTATCGTTAACATAATTTCATACATTGACAATTTACATGAACTATATTAACCCTTTCAAGAGGTATAAGAAGTTGTTTTTAAGGATTAGCATAGAAATATTCAAGAATATTACGGCAACTTCAAGGAACGTAAATTAATAAGGTACCTTTCATGTAAGGATGGAATGTTATAGATCAGTTTGGTAAGACATACCCTCTTCACCTTAAAAAACTAAAAATAATAAATTTGTGCTCATGAATTGTAATAAATTTGCACTCACATTGGCCGGTGTGCTATTAGTGTTTAACACTCTGGCTCTTGGTTCAACAGGCTATATGGGTTCAACTCCTTCAGTAGAAGTCCATCATCTTGCGTTACAAAAAAAAAGATGACGTTAAGCGACAAATCACTCTAAAGTTTTTCTTGAAACAATTGTACCACAGTGCCTTTCAAAGGGTTAAGAGGTGATCTGAACATCGTTGAGAATCATGAATTTCCATTGCTACTCTTTGTCAACTGGAAAAACGTCAAGGCTATGCTCATAATCACAATGAGTTAAGAACAATACTACAAACACTCAGCGAAACTAAACGTCCTACAAACATCGTAGCACAAGAAACATTTTAAATCTTTTCTACGGTACGCATTGACGTTTGTACAGCAATATCAGCACCACAGTATCTGATTCGACTGTCCACCTTGACATATTGGGTCTAATTAGTCCTTATGTAGCAAAAACTAACCTCAAATTCACTCACTCAAAATTTTTGTGGATTGTACAGTGCCTTTTAACCTCTGAGTGTCATGTGATTCCTGAGTAATGTAGTACCAACCGGTCTAGTGGTTAATGTGCTGGCCTCTGGATAGGAATGTTCCTGGTTCGATTCCGGGTCAGGGCATGGATGTAAATAGTGCTGTACTTTGTTAGGGGCAATGATGGTCCTCCCACTGGGTGCTCCTTCACAAGTGGCCATCACTTCCGGCCTTGTAGTGACCAATGATTCAGTTCATATGTGCCAGCCTTAAAAAAAATTGCTTTTACCCCTCGACACGTATGACTAAATAACGACATCTTATGGAAGAAAGAATCACAGTAAATATATTATTGATTCAATAAAGTGATAACTGGTTAGAAGTAATGAGAGAAGACTGCAGGTTTCAAGACAGATAATGCCCCCCTCAGAGGACTTAAAGGGTTTAAAGGTATTTCTATGTATTTTAGTGAGGGAATCATTAATTTTCATTAGTACTCTTTGTCCACAGAAAAAACAAAGAGCCAATGATCGTAAAAGCAATGTGTTAAGAGTAGCACAAGAAACATTCCATGAAAGAAGTAAAAAAATTTAACTTAATACCAGAAAAATCTAATATTCTACACTCTACATTGCGTGTTAGTTTCGTTTTGTGTAGAAACGCACCATGGTTTTTGTTTCCTTCCAGGATCACATCCAGAATCACATTATCAAGGTTTAATAAGGCCTTGTGTTGCAAAAAATGACTAGATCAGCTCAAAGTTCTCTTTCATTATAACACAGAGAGTAATTGAACAAACCATGGTTTTTGTTTCCTTCCAGGATCACATCCAGAATCACATTATCAAGGTTTAATAAGGCCTTGTATTGCAAAAAATTACTGTAGATCAGCTCAAAGTTCTCTTTTATTATAACACAGAGAGTAATTGAACAATTAGCTTAGAGTTGAAAGTAGGGATGTCAACTCTCAGAAAAAAACCGGTTTTCCGGTTAACCGGATTTTTTTGGTCTGGTTATAACTGCATCGGTTTAACCGAGTAAAAAAAACCGGTTTTTAAAATAACCGGGGGGGGAAAAAAAAACGTTTTTTAAAAACTTCAAGGTGTTTCTATTTCGTTGTATATAAAACATACTAAATGTTTTTATTCATCACATCACAATTGCTACAAAAATCCATATTAATTCTAAAATATACCAAAACTTAATTGTTTCAAAATGAAGGTACATAAACATTAGTATATTAAAACATTAGTTACCTTTAATATTGTTTTATCTATTCAACCCAATACTTTTTATTTACTCTGCTCGTAAATACTAGCTCAGTTATATGCTGGTTAGTTAATCGACTTCTGTCATCCGAAACCACAGAATTCAGAGCGGATACTAACCTTTCAGATAGCACTGAACTTCCAACAACTGTCAAATACTTAAAAGCTGGCAATGCTAATGCAGGCGAACGTAACTTTCTTTGACCCCAAAATTCAAGGGGACTAATACCCCTTAACAACAAAGGCTGCTGCAGATATAGTTTGAGCTCATTGGGAAAATAAACATCTGCATCTTGCGATTTTGGAAAAATAGATTTTGTCAAATTTTTGTTATGTGTTGCCCAAAGAAGGCTTGGGTTTGTTGAATCGGAACTCTGGTATTGCTGAAGGAGGCGAATTTTTTCCTAATTAATTCAGGCAGTGCGTTCACTCTTGGGAAACTTGTCAAACGGTTTGACTAACAATTGCGGAAGACATATAAAGTTTTTTGAATCTGGGGTCGGAAAGAGACGCTTTGAACAGAAGAGATGTAAACTTTGCGACAACTTTGCTAATAACGTCTTAGAAATATCATGAATAGGGGTAATTTTGCCCATTGATGCCTTAATACATGAAATAAGAGGAACAACTAGACTACCAGTTAAATATTCAGTCCCAGAAATTTCTGTAGTGGCTTCCTTAAACGGGCCTAATATGCTTACTACTTCCGATAGTAGTTCAATTTCTGACCCAGAGATCATACGGGGAACTCTTTTAAGGTTGGGATTTGCCAACACACGTGCGACGTATGGAGATAAATGCATAAATCTCTCCAACATGGCATAAGTGCTATTCTATCTTGTTGGGACGTATTGAACAAAAGAAAACTATTTCCTTCTCTTAGTTGTTCGCTCCTCAGTTTATTCATAAACAAATTACTGTGCCTAGCAAACTTTATTATATGCTTTACTTCCCCAACGAACTCTTTTAATATCGAATTAGCACTATCCTCTAATCCTTCCATTATAACTAAATTTAGCACATGGAAGTTAGGAAACAATGTATATTCTTCCCTTAACCAAGTAATCTTTTTATTCCTGAAATCATGTTAGTTCCTCCATCAGTACATACAGACACTATTTTAGATTTTGGTATTTTAAAAGAGTCTAAGAGGTCTCCGATTTCCGATGAGATGTACTCTACAGTATGCGGTGACGAGAGTTTTCGAACACTGAGAATTACTGTCTCTAAGAGTTAATCTTCAGGGCCTGTTATACTAGTAATAAAATTACAAATGTAAATAGATTATCTATTAAAATAATCGAAGTAAGAGTTAGTGCAATCCTTACAGATAAAGTGAGCTGTCACAACTAAAAAGCTCCGACCGGTATTGACTACTGTGCAGATATCAGCAGTAAGGGGAAAATATTAGGCATTAACCAATTTACTTATGATTAAATTGATGGTAGCACTATACCGTGAGGACAAATAAATATAATTTTCTTGAATTTTCGGGGCCGGTTTTTTTTCTTCCGGTTATTAGTTTTTAAAATAATAACGGCGGTTATAACCATGCCAAAAAAACAACGAAAACAAACGGTTAACCGGAATGAAAAAAACGACTTATCGGTTTATGTGGACGGTTATTGACATCCCTAGTTGAGAGTAGTTTTACAGAAAAGATATGTTTAAATTTCAGTGAAAGAATCATTCATTTTCATTATCCTATATCCGTACTATTATCCGTATTTATCTATTTATCCGTAAAACCAGAAAGACGATGCGCAAAAACACATTTTTTGTCAGTCACTTGACTTTTTAATCAAGTGACTGACCAAAAATTAATTAAAAAAGCTAAATAAAATCCACTAGAACGTTATTTGAATTTTTACAGTTACTCGATCCTGGGTCAACTCTCTCGCTTGCATTTAATTAGTCCTAGTATAGCAAAAAATTGTTCTCAGACACATTCAAATGTTTTAATTATAGCACAGTGAATATTTAAAAAGTTAGCGTAGAGTTATTTATAGAGTTAAGAGGTTATCTATATGAATTTCAGAGAACCAATAATTTCATTGCTATTCTTTGCTAACAGATAAAACCATCAGACGGAAACTCCTAAACATGATTAACTAGTACCAACAACTAAGAAAGCCATTGAGTTTGAGAAGGAACTCATGTCTTGTGAAATATTATAATAAGCTTCTCAGTTAGGGAGTCCAGAATATAACCCTATCTCAAGAAATGTGACAATATTCAAAGATTGAAGAGAAACAGTCCCTTTTCTCAGGCGACCATACAAAGCATATTCTTTTTGCTGCCTCCTTGCCGGATTGAACATCACTCCCTAGTGCCATGCTTCAGTCCAGTCAGTGATTTTAAGGACGTTCACTTTCACACTGAGCTTTTGGCTTCAGTTAACGAAAATTCGGACAACCCTGAACTCATGACACAGTTGGCTCTTGAAACTATCCATCAAATACCTAAAGATGCTTTTCAACTGTAACAGATGTCAGCAAAAGTGACCGAGGCCTTTCTGGTAGCTGAGTCTTCACCAAGAGCCCTACCTCAACACTTAGTTTTGGCATTAGAAATTTTAGTTCTTGCTCTGTATTCAGATCCGAGCTAATAGCTATCGAAAGAGGCCTGCGCTATGTTGAGACCATAGTTGACCCTGATTTCGTAGATGTTCGGATCCTTACCGCCAGCCGCTTCCACGGTCAGCATCTTAAGTAACTGGACATCTGTTGGGGACAGGGCTGGCATATCCATACTGAATTTGCTTTCTCGGCTTTCGATCAATTATGAGGTGCATATCCAATGGATTCCCTCCCATATCGGTATTGGTGGAAACGAGGATGCGGATTCTTTGTGGCAAGAGTTGCTTCTTCAGAGACTCTCCAGTCAGACATGTTAGTCACTTTTAGCGAGGTTTTACAGAGTTTAAGCAAAATATTAAAGATCTGTGGAATGTCCTTCCTGTACTGGTACTCCATAAAATGCCTTGGTGGATGCCTCTTGTTAGAGAGCCATAGAGGGCAGCAAACATGCATATCACGTTTTGCCAGTGGACACTTTAGGGGTCTCTCCTATGAACATTGACAGAAGGTTTTTATGTCCTAAACCAAGTGCGGGACTATCCAGGCATCACCTGATCATATTCTAAACTGTCTTGATTTTACCCTGGACGAGGTTTATGCTCTTCTTGGATTTCTTTGGTTCCTTTGCTCTTCTTGGGTTTCTTTGGTTCCTTTGCTCTTCTTGGATTTCTTTGGTTCCTTTGCTCTTCTTGGATTTTTTGGAGGTTTTGGACTCATCGATTTGGTCTAGCATAGCTAGATCATATTGGGGATTTAAAAAAACAACACTAAGAAAACTCCAGGGACAAGTCATCAAAAAATATTAACCAGGAAAATATACTTAGACGGTATTTCTCTGAATTTTTGTAAGAGAACCATTCATTTTTATTGCTAGTATAAGCCCACAGCTGCTAAAAGAAAAGCGATGCTGATGAGCACTATGAGTAATGAGGCACACAGAAAACACTCCACTTAACAAACCGTCGAGAAATATTAGTCAGAAATTACCCTCTCAAAACGTATTTATCCGAATTTCAGTAATTGAGCCAATCATTTTTATCACTACTCTGCTCACATATTAAATCTGAAAACCGATATATGATGAACACCAATACGTTAAAAGCAGCACACAAGAAATACCACGAAATGAAGCGTCGAGATTATCAACCAGAAAAAATATATCCAAAAAGCCTTTCTGAGAGAGGTATCCGATATTTTTATTATTGCTCTTTGCAAACAGGTACATCCTGAAAACCAATGCTTATATACGCAATGAGTTATGAGCAACTCACAGCAAACACACTAAGAAACGAAGCGGTGAAATTATCAACCAGAAAAAAATCTATCCTAAAAGTATTTCTCAGTGAGGGATACAATCATTTTTATTATTGCTCTTTGCCCACAGGTACATCCTGAAAACCAATGCTAATAAACGCTATGAGTTAAGAACAACGCACAACAAACACTCCACGAAACGAAGCGTCGAAATTATCAACCAGAAAAAACTATCTTAAAAGTGTTTTTCAGTGAGGGATACAATCATTTTTATTATTGCTCTTTGACCACAGGTGTATCCGAAAACCAATGCTGATAAACGCAATGAGTTAAGAGCAACGCACAACAAACACTCCACTAAACGAAGCGTCGAAATTATCAACCAGAAAAAAATCAACCCTAAAAGTATTTCTCAGTGAGAGATCCAATCATTTTTGTTATTGGTCTTGCACAACACAGATACATCCTGAAAACCAATGTTGATAAATGCAATGAGTTAAGAGCAACGCACAACAAACACTCCACGAAACGAAGCGTCGAAATTATCATCCAGAAAAAACTATCCTAAAAGTATTTTTCAGTGAGAGATCCAAACATTTTTGTTATTGTTCTTTGCTCACAGGTACATTCTGAAAACCAGTGCTGATAAATTCAATGAGCTAAGAGCAACGCACAACAAACAATCTACGAAACAAAGCGGTGAAATTATCAATCAAAAAAAAAATCTACCCTAAAAGTATTTCTCAGTGAGAGTGCCAATAGTTATTTTTCTGCTCTTTGCCCACAGGTACATCTTGAATACCAATGCTGATAAATGCAATGAGTTAAGAGCAACGCACAACAAACACTCCACGAAACGAAGCGTCAACATTATCAACCAGAAAAAATCAACCCTAAAAGTATTTCTCAGTGAGAGATCCAATCATTTTTGTTATTGCTCTTTGCCCACAGGTACATCCTGATAACCAATGCTGATAAACGCAATGAGTTAAGAGCAACGCACAACAAACACTCCACGTAACGTAGCTCAGCGGGGAGTATTAAGCAGAAAAAAATTGAACCTCCGAAATGGTACGCATTAGTTTTTGTCCCATTCGCTCCTTCCCGTGTCCACCATCCACCTCTCCCGTTAATCTCCTTAAGATGACGTGTCGAGAGTGACGGGGCACTTTATAACGCGCGACAGAGAGTGTCATCGTAAATATTAGTCACACCCTTCCAAATTGAAAGTTGTCTTTCGCTCTTCCTACCCGGGCACGCGAGAGCTTCTTGATGCGAGGCAAAGGCCGGATAAGATTCCCATTAATTACTCCGGCGAGGTCCTCCCCACCGAACGATTTCCCCCGTCTCTCGGGTAACGGGCATTAATCTCGGAGGGTGGCTCTGCAAATTTAAGGGTCGCAATAACCCGGGTCCCGGATCGGGGGTGGGCGAAGAAAAATGCGGGGCGCGGGGCCAATTTGGATGCTAATTACGAGCGCTGATGGATGGGGGAGCACAAAGAGGGGCATTCTTCGCTGTCATTCCGCCATCTTTTTTGGTTGTTGTTATTATTTTGGGGCACCCCCTCCGCCGCGTAGGGGGTGGTTTGCCAAGAAAGTGTAAGGATGAAGCCGCAAAATTAAAATTGGTTTTCGGGAATGGGAATAAGCGGGAGTGTGTTAACACTTGATGGGAATGTTTTTTTAGGGTGTGTGTCGTCGGATGTTGCACTTGGCTGGTATGGGGAATCCGAGGAATTAAGTAAGAGAAACGATGTATTGCTTTTAATGAGAGGGATTTTTTTTTTCGGTTAGACTTGAGTGCTTATTTTATAGTGATCTCGTGTTACCCTTTCCACGGCAAAAAACTTAACTCCTTATTTCGATTCTATTAAAAATTATACACTGTTGGCTTGCAGGTGAAACAATCTAAGTCAAGTTGTACAGTCCTGAGAAAAGGAATGTTTTGATTGCCGAGCAGTTGTAACTTTTTATTTTCAACATTGTTTATCGTAATTTTTACTGACTCGGTTTATCAAATGTTTAGGGAAAAATACTTTCGTCGTGATTATGTATTGTTTTAAATCTATATAAATAAGAATGGAGTGTTTGTTTGTACATTCAATATTTTCTATCCATTTCAAGTTTTCTATCAGTTTTGGACCCTTCTGATGCCAAATCTGCCATTTTCTCGTTTGTTGTCTGTCTGTCTGTCTGTCCATCTGTCTGTCTGTATGTATGTATGTATGTATGTATGTATGTGACCTATACACGTCCACACGGTTTAGTATATTTTCATGGAAATTTGCATACAGTGAGCACTTATCTTCATTTAATGAGTGGAATTGGTTGCGAAAGTCTGTCTGTCCGTCTTTCTGTTCTATGTTCAATTTTGTGTGTGTGTGTTTGTGTAGGCATCACATGAATTATATTCGAGACATTTGATTGCAATGTGTTTTTTTTTATACATTATCTATTAGTTTAGTGAATGCAATATAAAATTTTTTTTTTAATATTTAGTTGAGTTTAATGCTAAAACACTTGAGTAAGTATACTTAAATCAACCATAATTTGGTAGTTTTGGAAAAATTGGAATGTAGATTGAATATTACGATTACTTCGATTGCTTTACCAGTACTGCTAAAAAAGTAATTATTCTTCAAAAAAAATTTTTTTTTATGGAATTTCAGCTCTGTTTTTTATTTATTTCGAATCTTATGTTTGTTCTTTTCGCAATGCAAACGATTTCCGAATATTTGGAACAGGCGATATTTTTCAACGAACGGGAATGAACAAGATCGCTCGAGCAGTGATATTTTCTGTTTCTATCGTTCAGAATTATTTTCACATTTCTAAATTTTGTACACTTTTAGTTGTAAGTTGTGGCAACTGTCCGAGATCAAGAGATAAAAATGAATCACAAATTAATATCTTTAGAACAATTTTTTCCGACATCTTTTATTTTGTTTTATTTTGCTGTCTTCTGTTTTAAATATTTATTATTTTAATAAATGTGTTTTTCTTCTCATCGCACGCAACAGCACTACAAAGTATTCTACTTAAAAATGGTAGGTAAGTCAGAATAAATTCTAAGTGTAGTTATGCCATTATTGAAAGAATAATGCAGTTATTGAAAGAATAATGCAGTTATTGAAAGAATAATGCCGTTATTGAAAGAATAATAATTATTTAAAAAATCCGAACTAGAACTTTTCAAGCATTAAAAAATTCGTTGTCATAATGACAGGAAAAGATTGCCAAATTTCACAATGTCAATTACCGGATGCAAGAGTGCCACAAGTAAAAAAAAAAATATTGTTTTGTTGACTATGAGTGCAAGAGCACTCGCCGTAAATCGTAATTATTATTAATTGAGTTGAAAAGAACTTAAGAAATGGAATTCCAAATTGTCTTTTGTAGTAGTAACATTAGTGTCACCTTTCGTCATTTTGTAGCTTTGTCATACAGCAAGGGTGCGATGAATGTGAAATGTATTACATGAATGGATATGCATATGTAGGATTTGTGTCCAAAGTAAGTTGTAAAAATTATAAAGATGGCGAAAGGTATTCAAATAAATTTTTATTCTACAAAAAAACGTAAGTCATTATATATTTTGTTTATCTCTTCAATTAGAGTAAACCAATTCAAACCGAGTAGGGTCGGGTATTTTGCTAGTTTATTAATAAAATCACAATAAATAATGCACATTTATTAACTTCTTTATATTTATCTCAAATTATTTGTCAGTCTGAAGCTCATCCCCCATTCTGGAATCTAAACTGTAAATAAATTTGGACGTGGTATGTTTCACTTATAAGCCAAAGGTAAATGAAAACTATCCTGATGCATATTATAAAAAATCTCGTTCTTTAGAGAATAAAGGTAGATTTACCAAGGAAGATTGGATAGGTAGATAGGTATGTTAATTAACGTCACATTGGAGCAGCACAAAAGGAAGGTAGATGAGGACATATTTGCATTCAATAAGCCTTTTATGTTAGCTGTTAAGCAAATATAATAGAAAGGTCTTTAGAACTATTTTTTGAAAAGTAGGAATTTGTATTGTTAATTTTACACTTTTACTTCAAAATTACAGAAATAAGGATAACAAAGAAAAGCAGCAATTTAAAATGTTACTCAAATTTTTTCTGAATTTAAATATGATCATGAACCAAAATTATGGAGGACCGAAACCTCAGCTTAGCTGGCCGTATGCATTATTGCAGTCAGCAAAAGAGTGAAAGAGCAAAATAGCAAATATACTGTAAAAGGCAAGAAAATATCAAATGGATACACTTTTAATTCATAGGTATAAATAAGTTTGCATTAAATTCACAATTCATATTATGTAACAAGAAAAGTATGTATGTCATTTAAAAATGTCATGGGGAAGAATCGAAACTTTCGTTTTAATGTTTTAAGCCACTGCAATGACTTGGAAATGAAGTGAATATATTTTTTTAATATTTACTTTTAAGTATATATAGGACACATAATTTATAGTAGTATTTATTTACTGTACCATCTACAGGGATAACAAACACGAGAAGCGACTTAAGCAGATAAAATGCCAAAGGAAAGAAGACATCTAATCGTCAATCATTTAGTATGTTGAGCAAAAATGTTTAAAGTAAAAGTAATTGATGCAATGTAGGCAAATACAAAAGTACATTACTAATAAATCTGGATATCAAGTAGAGTCCGTATCAAATCAGTACATGTAAAACCATAAGTCTTTAAATTAAATATTAATATAATTCCTACCGATATATTCTCATAGTTTTTTGGGTTAAAGGACTAAATCAGACATAGTCTCCTTTATACTATAAATGTGAAAAGCAAAACAAATAGCACCAGATTTTAAAATTAATTTCTGTATAGCTAAAATGTACAAATGTATTTTCAGGAGTTCACCAATGGGATTGTTAAATAAGATAACAGGTAATAAGTCTACACGAAACTAAACTATTATCTAAAATTTATTTACTAATTAATTCAATAAAAGTAATTAATACAATTTATGTTTCTAAAATTTAAATGTAATTGTGTGCAGGAATTTAGCTTCTCCGAGACGAAACACGACCATTGTTTGATCCATTATGTTTAACAAAGAAGAATCTTGATTGGAATCCATGAGTTCCAACTGCAAGTAATGTCTTAAATATTCTTTTGGTAATTTCAGATTACAAATTGTACCATTATCGCACGCCTCGCCTAGATTGTGGTTGACTTGCGATTCTTTAAAGACCAGCGTTTTCCAATTTAAATTCTACGGAGCATTGGTGTTCCACAGACTCACAGATAGTGAATAAGTATTCTGTGAAAAATTACCAAATTTAATATGAGCCTGGAATAGTTTTAAATTCCGTGGCGAGTTCAAACATGTTTTAAAATCAGACGATCGTGTTCAGAATCCATTTACAGTGACAGCTAAGCCATAAGACTGCATAGCAATTTATTATGAAATTCGAACTGATATACGATTCTGATTTAAAACAAAAATGTAAGGAACTGCATTTAAATGACGTCTGGAAAATTCAACAAAAAAAAGAGTACACCAGCCAATCAAACTAGCTATTCTCGTTTTACTTGGTGTTAGAACAACTTAGTTCATATTATGATGCAATTAAACCAAAGCCTAGGAACAAACTCGACGCTACGACAAATACGAAAATTCAACATTCTAATATTGTGTCTGATATCAAAAGAATTTGTAAATCCAAGACCCTAAAATATCAAATAATTAAATATTTAATTTAATTTTACGATACATACGTGCTGGTTTATTTTACGATTGTTATGTGTTTCGATTTAAATAATTAACATTTAAAAATGCGTGTTTGCTTTTCTCAACGCTTAAATTTACTCATTTATTCTATTTATTATTTATACCTACTCTACAGATTAACCAAGGTTTTCTGTCATTTTTCAAGATTTGTGAAATGTGCCGTCGTAGGAACAGTTTGCTAAATACTGCTATAAACCTGATGTTTCAAAAATTGGTTGACCACTCCATAGAAAAATCGAAAAAAAATAATAATATATATTTCTTTGTGCTTTTAAGTATTAAATTTTAATATTTATTTATGATTTACTGAGTTAGATTCTCTGTCAGTCTTAACCTATTAGTGCCTAAATTTGTTCCCTTTCATTAATTCGTACAGTGGTAGCAGATGGTGTGAAATAAATACGAAAAATAATTTTAAAAAGTCATAAGTAAAGGAAGTCGAATTTATTCTTAAAAATTGAAACGTCCCATTTATGGGACGCGGTACAAAAGGGTGCAATTTTTCCCAATACAACATATATGTATGATTTCTTTCTGAAATCTATACTAAAGTGATCTTATTATTTTTAATACATGTTTAAGTATATTTAATTCACTATACATTTCAAAATTTAAAAAAAGTGTGCGTTTTATATTTTAAATTGTAAATTTTAAATGTTTAAGATTTTATCTGCTGTGGAATTCTTTGAAAGATTTTTTTATGCAAACCAACCATACATTTGCAGCATTTTTTTAACCATATTTCCACAGTTTTCACACCATTCTTGTGTTGGAATTGCAACAATATATTGGTGAAGGCCCTCATATCTGACGTATTCTAATACTCTGCATTTTTTTAGGTTTCAAGTTGTCGACCTGGGCCAGTTTGCGATGAGCGGAAATTGAAATATGTTAAGCGTATTTCTCGCCTGAAATTTAAAAATCTAATGATTTTTAGTTCGAGAAAAGGCTTAAACGTTATATTTGCCATGCTTCCTGAAGTGCAGTTTCTAAGCCGAATACAAACAAGGACCACCACCACTTTTTAGAACGAATCGAACAAAGGTAGCTGTTGGGATTTTGATTTATCTGGTCTGTACCTCCCATAAATTTATTGTACTGAGCAATTAGATTTAGTTTGTCAATTTCAAAATTTTTTATCTGCATTAGACCATCCTTTTTTTTACTAATGGATGAACTTTGTGTTTATTTGAACCAATTATCACAATACTATTGTCATCCCACCTCACTAATACAAGATCTTGCTTCTTGTCAAACTGATAGATAAAACAACCCCGATCTCTTTTTTTTTTTGAATAATTATACTCCGTCTAGTGGACTCCATCGGTAAGGACGTACAGTTCTTGTTCTGCCAGTACCTTTCTTCCTCAAGGGAACACTAAGCGCAGGGCTTGTAACAAGATTGTCAAAATAGAAGTCATAGTGTAAGTTCTCTTGCAATTCAGAAATTAAATCCAAAACAACTGATCCCTTTCCCCAAACCATCTACATATTTAACTGTTCCTGTACCTTGATACATTTTGAATGGAACCAAATATCTAAGTCTTGTATTTAGATACAGATCCTAGTAACCAAATCTGATGGGTTTACCCCGAATAAACTGTTAGCAACCTTGTCGACCGTAATATGGTTCCATACTATCGACTATTGTAAATTGCTGGTTTTTTTTTGTTTTTTTTTGACAGAAAATAAGATTTTTTCATATAGCATTGAGAAATAAGGTCGAAGGAAGTTTTTGCCTTTCTTATCCAGTTTGCTGTTATCCTCAAAATGCAGGTATTGTAAAACTTGCTCAAAGCAGTTTCGACACATTGCGGAACTGATTGGAACATTATTCACATCAACTGTATGATTCCAATATAACCCCGTGGTAATTCAGCATAATCTCTTTCAGCTTGTAGCAATTATAGTACAAATAATGAATACAAATTGTAAACAAATATGTACTTATGATAGTGCATACTTACCACTGACGTAGCCCGGAGAGAAAATTCCCAATTACCAGATATGCATTTTGGCAAAAAAGTTTCAATTTTTATATCTCTTCGTTGCATTTGACTATAACCCCCGGAAAAAAAATTCGTGGCTGCGCCTCTGATACTACTTTACATGATTTCATAACTATATTCAACAAAATATGTAGTATATGATAGAAAAAATTCTCGAATAACTTCGTAAAAACAATATTCAGCAACCCGTAACCATGGAGAAATATTACATGCATCCGTTCGTGTCTAGCGTCCGTTTTTGGGACTCTAGGAAAACCTCAAAAAGTTAAATAAAGAAGAAGAAAAAAACATTGTGAATTTGAAGAAATACGCATTTAAATTAATATATTTTTTAACAAATAAAGGAAATATAAACAATTGAACTAATAAAGACACTAAATATTTAACATTCCAGGCTTCAACATTGTGATCCGTTCAAAACAACACTAATTCTAAATATGAAAGGTCATATGACTCGCAATATATTGGATATATTCTGCCATCCACTTCTAATTGTGTAAAGCAACTCTTGAGATTACTTATGAAACTTATTCAAATGCAACTTATGAGATTGCCTAGCGTCCCAATAATGGGACGCTAGGCACGAATGGGTTAAAAAATATTGCAAATTCAGGGAATATGTTTAACGATAGTTAAATACGCTATCTGCATACTTTATTTTGTGCTTTTTTTTAAATTTATTTGCTTATTTTTATAAATAAATTAAGAATTTTAAATACAAAATATATAAAGTAATAAAATATAACGCATCACCACAAGTTTAAAAGTAAATATAATATTTTAAACGTAAAATATTTTCATAACAATAATTTAAATTTGTGAATTACTTTTTATTAGAAATCCTCTATTTATGTTTTTATATAAATTCTTAATCACATTACCATAATTTATAAGTACAAGAAATTTTAAGTAACACAAATGTGTCAAGATAACGTACAAATATCATTTGGAACAAATACCAACAGGTTTTGTTATTGCAACACATAAATTCAAGGGTTCATTTCACATCTATACCGAAGGGAACTATAATCCGAACAAAGCTTTCAAGGAAAGTTGCGTTTTAGAATTTAGTGAAATTCCAAAGAGTAAATAAATTTTATGATTGTGTTATCAATTAAAATGCTAATAATATCAAAACATGTTAATTGAATTATAAATTTTACCGAGATTATCTGGAATTTTTTTTCATAGGAATCCCAGTTTAAACGTAATTTTATACATACAAAAGACTTTTCTTCTCAAGCACAGATGAGCTCGTAGCGATTCACTTTTTCTTCTATTCAATAGTATTAATTTGGTATAAGATTGAGGAGGAATTTCAGTACTTAAAAATTTTGACATGAGAACCTTATATGTATACTATTAATTCCATTTTTATACATTAACATAAATATTGTAAAGGAAAATTTTCTTTTGTTGGCAGTTTAAACTATTACCCAGGAAACATACTATTTTTACTGCTTTTCTCCCAAAAATGGTTAGTATTTAAATTAATAAATTAAACCTTTTCGGGTCACATTTATTCCCAAGAGCGTCATGAGATTTGTGGTAGTGTAGTATTGATTTTCCCTCATAACACAAAGAATAAATCACCACATCTAGTGGTTGAAAAAATACTAGAAAATATTCCATGAGCCAATAAAGTCAAAACTAGCTAGAAGTCAGGCTGGAAAGACTGCAGGTACTAGAAAGGATAAATACGTGTGAACCACTCCAATGGTTAACTCTTTGCATTCATATAAACTTTAAGGTTGACACGAACATTTAATCTAATTTAATTACTCTTGAACATCTAATACCTTTTAATTTGCATAATTGTTAATAGTTGCTAACTTAATATCAAAATTGTCGAGAGAGCAGTTGCTTTGTGTATTCAGAAATCTTTAACAGATCTCAAAAACTATAGTGAGAGACTAAATCCTGATAAAAATTATTTACAATAAATATTAAAACAACGAGTTCTTACTCTGTAATAGGTTTCATACAAAAATATAATTTACAGACCATACTACTGAAAACTTTGAACTTTATAACACAGCTTGAGTCATGTTTTTAGCGCAGTTACTTGGCGAAGTGATAGAATTTTGAAACATTTCCTGCATTAAAAATCACCCTGCACATTTATTATACAGTACTAAGTCTAACGTCAAGGAATGCTGAATCGTCTTTGAAGAATGTAATGGGTGGAAATTGAAATATACCTTTAGTATCTTACTGTAATAGCATGACTGAGACGTGAATTTTGCCATCAATTTAATTAGTAATAAGAATTAACACCAGTCGAAAAAAAAGTAAAGGAAATACTTCTAAACTTTTTTGGATTAATTTTATTTCATTTACGGCCATATTCAAACGTCTCGAATTAACCCGAGGATCGGTTGATCCGCGAGTGATCAAAGTTAAACCTCGGTTATCAATAATTATATCCTCAAACGGCGGGTTAAGTGATCCACTGATTAAAATGATACGCTCGCTGTTGATTGGCTACTACCATCTCCTCGCGATCACGTGATATTGTTTGCATTTGTTACGACGCCCGAATCTGCATTCATACTGGTGTGAAACTTCGTACTTCGTCGTAAGAATTGATTCCAAATTGTGATTTTAATAGAATGCATACGGCATTTTAATTCGGGTTTGGAAAGAGAAATGCAAAGATATTTAATTTCAAATTGGATTTTTATGGAAACCTTAATTTTGCAAGAAAGTTTTTCACACAATGTCATGACACATCAATGGAATCCTATTATCTTTGTACTCAGTATGGGTGTGTGTTGGTGTAAAGTGAAGTAACACAATTGCATTGTCAATTTTCTTTCATTCGTAATAAATCCAAAAAAGTTTTATTCCACGACGAGTTTGCATCTGCCATGGCTATATTCTACCATTCGCTCTCTCATTGGGTTCTACTCTTGCAAGCCAGAACACCATCTGGGCTTATCTATTTTATAGGTAATTGGTAATCACGTTCTTGTTCCGATTCATATAAGATCAGTTGAATGCGCGTCATAGCAGGAATACTGTAATTTAGCACAGAATGAAGTGAGTCGTTCATTTTGTTTTGTTTACAGTATATCTTGCTTCTTTCGCAAAGAGATAGTACTGCGCATACGTAACTCAACCGAGTATTAATCCACCGATTTCAGAGGATGAAAATGGAACACCGAAACAACGGTTTAAACCTCGGTTTAAGGCATTGTGAATACGGGTTTTTCGATAAACCTTGGATTATCGATGATCCGCGGTTTACCGCGAACTTGAGAATATTGTCGTTAGAGATATAAATTCCAATTATTCTATTCGTATGCTACACTTATTATAAATGAATAAAAATAAAGCGTATTAAATTGTATTAATTTATTGAGCATAGAATAAAGTGAGTCGTCCATTTTGTTTTGTTTACAGTATCTCTTGCTTCTTTCTCCAAAATATAGTACTGCGCATGCGTAACTCAACCGAGTATTAATCCACCGATTTCAGAGGATGAAAATGGAACACCGAAACAACGGTTTAACCTCGGTTTAAGGCATTGTGAATACAGGTTTTTCGATAAACCTTGGATTATCGATGATCCGCGGTTTACCGCGAACTTGAGAATATTGTCGTTAGAGATATAAATTCCAATTATTCTATTCGTATGCTACACTTATTATAAATGAATAAAAATAAAGCGTATTAAATTGTATTAATTTATTGAGCATAGAATAAAGTGAGTCGTCCATTTTGTTTTGTTTACAGTGTCTCTTGCTTCTTTATCCAAAATATAGTACTGCGCATGCGTAACTCAACCGAGTATTAATCCACCGATTTCAGAGGATGAAAATGGAACACCGAAACAACGGTTTAAACCTCGGTTTAAGGCATTGTGAATACGGGTTTTTCGATAAACCTTGGATTATCGATGATCCGCGGTTTACCGCGAACTTGAGAATATTGTCGTTAGAGATATAAATTCCAATTATTCTATTCGTATGCTACACTTATTATAAATGAATAAAAATAAAGCGTATTAAATTGTATTAATTTATTGAGCATAGAATAAAGTGAGTCGTCCATTTTGTTTTGTTTACAGTGTCTCTTGCTTCTTTCTCCAAAATATAGTACTGCGCATGCGTAACTCAACCGAGTGTGAATCCGCCGATTTCAGAGGATCAAATGTAACACCGTAACGACGGTTTAAACCTCGGATCAGACATTGTGAATACGGGTTTTTCGATAACCCTTGGATTATCGTTGATCCGCGGTTTACCTCGGACTTGTTAATACGGAGGTATAAATTTCACTTATTTTATTCGTGTCCTACATTTATTATAAATGGATTAAAATAAATTTTGAAATGTGAATACCGACTCTTTTCCATTAATAGATTTAAGACATTCCTTGAGAAATTTTACCGCTGTTGCAACGTGCGGGTCTGTTATCAGCCCAGTCAGAGTGGCAGAGCGATATCTAATTTGATAGACAATGTGTGTAGTAGTGGCATGGAACAGAGGGACACTGTATACCTAAATTGGACACGCACATTAATTGGAAGATAATATAAAGAGTTTCACACGCCGAACCGTCCGGTACAAAAACACGTCTCAATCCTCTAAGGTCTGTAACAAATCTGATTTATTCGTGTTCTTTTTCAGAACAGCACATTTCGTATTCGTGATAATATCAGAACACAGGCACTGCCATACATCGATATTCGTCCACTAGAACAACAGCAACCAGAACACAAGAACAACTGTTCTTATACCCTATCTGTGTTCGTAATCACCTGTCTGGAGATCGTTACAATCCACACGCATAATTATCCTAATATACTGTCCTGTAATATTCACACAGTCGACTGCGAATCACCTGTAACTGAACCACCTCCGAAAAGGTCTCCCGAGCCAAATCACCGCAAAGTAGGCTTCCGGAACCAGCCCTCATCCTTAATGTGCGCCCAGCTCTGATTAACACAGTCGGAAAAATCACGAACAAAAGACCACCCTGTAATCACGTTACAGCCCCGACCACCGTCGCCCACCCAATTATCCGGCACCACCCTATGATTAAAGCCCCATCGGGGCGACACCAGTCCACCAACACAGGTATCGATTCGAAAGAAGAGAACCCCAAGAAAACCCCATAAAACTCCAACAAAGAAACACGCGAGGAGCAAAAAAAGACCTCCACTCCAAAAAGATTCCGCAAATGAGGAATCTCGGCACCCCCGATAAATTTCAATTATTTTATAATTCCTCGGCATTTGGCGCGTCGAGATCTTGTCCTTGCATCGTTTGACGTCCCCCCCTTCGCTCCTCAGCCCCAGTCTCCCACTAAGGCAAACCGCACTTATCACATGCTCATTGATTTCCCCCGAACCACCCCCAACCGAGGGTGGGCGGCACCCCCCTTCCATTTTAGTCTGGTAATTAAAATTTCTTCATTAGACAATCCTCCAGCCAAGGAAGAGATTAACAACGCGTGACCCGCAACTGCTCTTGTAATTATAAAGTCCTTCCCGCTGAATACTGCCTCCAATAACACACCCACGCTTAAAAGTCGAGTATTTAATACTTTTTTGGCAACCCACCCCCTCGAAATGTAACGACGTTGCACTCTCCCCTCTCTCACTCTTCCCTCTTATCTTTTCTTGTTTCTGTCGCGTTTTTTATCGTTCGGCGGAAGGGGGGAGGAGAAGGGCTCTTCGCGCGCTTTTCTTTAGTTGTGACTACTGAGTTTCGAGATTGTCAGCGGCAGTCGCCGAGGGAGAGAGGACAAGTGGCGTTGTGGGGGGAGCGAGAGTGGTTGAGGTTGGTGATTGTAATATGACCGTTTGTCTTTGGTTTCGAAGTATTTTTGTTCGGTCGTTTTGGTTATCGATGAGGATTTCGGTTTCGTTTTTTTGGAGTGGAAGAAACCTTATTGATCGTCGCGGCTCTTGATTTGCGGCATTGGATTTTCGCAAGTCATGTATCTTACTGGAGACCCGCAGTTATTATCATTGTTTAATGTGTCGGAACATACTCAGAAAGAAGGCATACCTTTCTGGAGGACTCTTGGATGAAATTAGTTCGCATTTCTGCATGGGACGGTAGCCCAGTTGGTAGAGTAACGGAAGAATTCAGTTTACTTGATTAAATAGTGGCCTTTGTTCAGCAAAGTTTCTATCGAAAATATTTATATTCCCCCCCCCCCCGAATATTCCTTTAGATATTCTTCCTCTTTATTTTAAGGCCACCGTAGACCGGTTGAAAGAATTGTGGATTTCCAACAGGAAGGCTGAGAGATCAAAACTCGTGTACACGGAGGCTGATATATGTTAAATCTGTCGCGCCTGAAATATCCTCACGTTGACGTGGTGTATAAGTTTGGCGAGTGGGGTGCCAGCTTTAGTGTTGACCTCGTCATCTAATCATGGCTGAAGATTACTGGGTTCAAAATTACTACCTTCGGGAGGTAGCGGTAGTCCAATTGGTAGAGCAACGGATTCTAAACCGGAGGGTTGCGAGTTCGACACTCGGTCCAACCAACTACAGTCGTGTACGTGTGGAGATCGTGATACGATAAATCCGTCGAGGCTTTAAATGTCCTCACGTTGGCGTGGTGTGGAAGTTCGGAGAGTGGCATGCCGGCTCATAAGTTGACCTCATCTTCTTACCGTGGTACAAAATTACGAGGTTTTGTCCTCGGATCTTTCCTTTTAGGATGGATTCCGGACATTCACCAATATTCCGTTGTTTAACTCCAGAACGAAGTTAATTAACTACCTACCTACCTTCTGTAAGACAAGCTGAAACAGGAACAGTTAATTTGGTAAAAACGGCGAGGTTAGTTGTGTTTGTAGAACACAAGGTCCAAGTTTGGCTAATGTGTACTGAGTGAGTTCAGGATAAGAAAGAAGCAGCTTAGAAGTAACACGTTTATTAGAAATGATCTGATTGACAATCTATACAAGTGCGCAGTCGATATCTACAAGCACAAATTCTGGACAACATACACAAGCTGTAATTACAGCGTATGCGCAGGCTTCCGCTTCTTCTCGAGCACGTTGCCAGATTCTATTTGCATATTATATAACAGCTAAGCTGCGCTAATAAACGTCAGTTAAATAGTTGAAAGTTTTTGTTGATACAGAAATGAGATACACTCAGGGATGATGTATTTCTAGTCTGAAAGAAAACATAGAAAACACAAAAATGCACCCAGGGGTGAATCGAACCTGGGCCGCTTACAACTCTCAGGTTTGTAAAGCAAGTGGGCAAATTCAATCAGTCATGTTGACTAGAAACCACGATTATTAAGCTCTAGAACTATCGCTAGAGTATAATGGCGTGTTGCGAGAAGTATTCTTTATACTCTTAATTTGCAAGTTCAAGATTTTTATTGTAACGCTTCGAAGAAATTATTTAGAAATTTATTAATTGAAATTATGATTAATCGTGAAGGGGTTATAAGCACAAAACAGTTTTAACGTAGACTACTTTCACTTGTACATAACTGTCACGTTAAAAATGTCAGGAAGGTACTTGAAAACATGGTTTATATGGCAGAAATGCAACTGCAAATGCAAATGTTGTATAGATAGTAAAAATAGAAGTAAATTATGAACTTTTAAGAATTTTTTTCGATTTTATGGAAACATGGAAGAGGTGTTAAGTTTGATTGTAATGAATTTCAACGATGATTGTAAAATTTTATACTTCACCGTGTTTTTGTTGAAGATTTTTTATAAGAATTTATAAAATTCACTAGCACTAGGATTATTAACTGTTCTCTGATGATCTCATGTTTCAAATGTTATATTTGTGGTAAAAAATACGTGTCTACAGTTTTATTACTTTTAGAAATACGTAGATCTGGATTATATTACGTTACCTTAAAAAAACCGTCTGAGGTTATTTATACTTCTCTATGAATAAATATTTTTTTTCCCAATAGCGGGCACTGGACTTTTTTTTTAGCCACTACAAGGCCGGAAGCGATGGTCACTTGTGAAGGGGCACCCAGTGAGTGGACCATTATTGCCCCTAACAAAGGACAGCAAAATTTACATCCATACCATGACCCCGGATTCGAACCAGGAATGATGTTACAGTAATATATTCTTTTTTTGCGTCTTTGTTTCTCTTGTAATAGGTGGTAGTTACCGTTAAAACAAGATTTGAATAAAATTTTTATAAACTAAAACTTAGTTAATTTATACATTTACTTTAATTGGAATGCAATTTTTTTATACTAAGTAGACATTGAGATCTAGTCTTAGGTAAAATGAGGCGATCGAAAAAAAAGTGTGGAAACGGTTCTCACTTTTTTAATTCGCTAATATTCAACACTTGATCTTTACCAGTGTTCCTCAAAATTTTGTTGTTCCCGTGCGGAGGGTGAAATGAGAACTCGCAGAGCAATCGCGAAATTGTTAAACAGTAATCATCCAGTGGCCCTCCCCCCAGAACACCCCTCTCCAAACGAAGCCCCCGGGTCTTGGAAACGCACCCCGTTCCCGCCTCAAAACTGTCGACTTAAAACTTTTAACCGTTCCTCCAATTCGACAAGAACGAAAAGAGCGCTATTAGTAGAATCCGATCTTTTCGAACAAGTTGCGTCGAGCGCCGTGTTTCCTCTCGCCGTTGCCACTCGGGGACACGTTATTAGAAAATATCGGAGTCGTCGGGAGTGGGGGGGGGTCGCCGAGGGGGGTGTCTGAGATTGAGAGAGCGACTCTGAATGTGCAAAGCCTCACTCCGTAACACGACACACGAGTCACTACAGCGCCATGATTAACAACTAGGCGTCAATAAGCAAGGGCTCAAATTGTCGTTTGCTGACTGCTCTTCCCGTGTTCTTCTTCGTCTTCTCCACCCCTTTTATTGGTACGCGAATCGCAAACTTTTAAAGCTTTACCCCGCGAGGCATCTTAGCCAGAACCTCTGCTTCTTCTTCTTCCCGTGTTTCTTTTCTTTTTCCCGTTTCATCTTTTTTTATTTTATCGTTTGCATTTTTTCACATTTTTTAATCTTCATCGTTCTTATTTCACCGGGTGTGTATACGTGTGTGATGTGGCGTTCAGAGTTAATTTCTTTCTGCCGTTTTATGCGTGAAGGCTTATAAATATTGCATCCCCTTCACCTGTCAGCGAGCTTTCGTAATAAGTCTCGCTCGGTGATTGGTTGTTTGAAGTGAAGCACTTGCAATTGTATGTAAGCCGTTTTTTGTTGCTGTTATTACCATAAGGGATTGGGAATTTCGAGTATTTTAATAGCGGCTGTAAAAGGGGAGGTGATTTTTTTTTAATCTTCATAATATTAGGAGTGCTATATTTTTTACAGGAATGCTACGGGAAGTCTGATCGAATATCCATTAGAGTGAATATTAAAGCACCGAACGGCATACGTAAAAGCAATGATTCAAAATATGCTACAATTGGTCGGATGAAAAAAACATTTCGCCACAGTTTAACCACATTAATACCTACATTAATATTAACCACATTAATACCTACATTAATATTAACCACATTAATCCTTACATTAATATTAACCACATTAATCCTTACATTAATATTAACCACATTAATGCCTACATTAATATTAACCACATTAATACCTACATTAGTATTAACCACATTAATCCCTACATTAATATTAACCACATTAATCCCTACATTAATATTAACCACATTAATACCTACATTAATATTAACCACATTAATCCTTATATTAATATTAACCGCATTAATACCTACATTAATATTAACCACATTAATACCTACATTAATATTAACCACGTTAATACCTACATTAAAAGTAACCACATTAATACGAGATTGGCTGTTAAATAGAGTAACTACCTTTACTACCTGGATTCGGGTGAGAATTTTGTTGCTTCAATCGACCCAAGTCTCTGTCTCCTCAGTAGTTTCTTTATGTCGTCGAACAGCTTTTTGAACTTTGATCCGCTTTACTAGCTTGTGTTCTTTCCTCTTTAGATTGCTCAGCTCGTGACAGCTTTTGAAGTTTCGTGTTTATAAAACATTGATATCTTTTTGGGTTATGAATTTTTTATGGTAAATTGGACTTCTGTGGTTGTAAGTAAACGGGGCAGCAAGCTTAAAATACTTGCGTTGACCAAGAAATCTTATGAAGTGCAAATTGTAAGACCACCAGAAATCAGCGTTCGAGAGGTTCAGCGTGAGATTTTGAACCACGGTCGGATGACAAGGTCAACACTTGACCTGGTACCCCACTCTCCTTCACAAAAACGTGAGGACATTTGAGGCCACGACAGATTTAGCGTCCATCGACCCCACGTAACGACGATCTTCGGTTGGATCGAGTTTCGCACTCGCAACACTCCGGTGGCTAATCCGCTCCTTCTAACCGTACTACAGCTCAGGTGTGACCTCGTCATCTGAATGTGCTTCAAAATTACGCGTTGTTCTATTATCTGTCCATCCGGACCGTCGTCAATAGCCCATTGTTTTTCTCTAGTGCGACCCATAAATTTCTCAAGTAGAAATACCTACCTACCAACCGTACTACCATAAAATAAAAACAAAAACTTGTAAAGTGATCGGAAGAAATACGAATATTTTTTGAAGAATGGTACGGTACAAATGTCACTATTTAATCAAGAAAACTGAATTCGTCAGAACAAAAAGAGCGGTGCTGTCAGAATTCCCAGAATCGAACCAAGAAGATTGTTTCATTAATAAATCAAATAGCAGGCTCTCACGCAAAGAACGTGCACATCTCCTTCCCAGAAGCAGCGCGCATACATCTCCTCTCCCCTCCAGAATGATTAAATTATTCTATTCAGTAAGAGACATAAGTTCGTTAATAAAGAACGCCTTCTCCATACGATCGCTTTATTCCCAAGGCGGAGGGCCCGTCTGGAAAAATGAGCAAGAGAAACTAAAACAAGAGTTTTGCGTTCGATCGCACGGAAATATTGACTGCTGATACAGAAAGAATCAGAAGATCCGCTCACTGATCCAGTAACAAGGAAATCATGATAGCATTGCTGATACGTTATTGGACTTCCCAATCTTCTATCTTCCATGAAGAAGCCTTGTTTTTTCAAGGCACAGCTGCTCTGTTTTCTTTTCCATACCATTCTACTGCAAAAAGAGTTCGAATGTTCTTTTTCCCAGTATGGAGAGCAGTTCGAAATTAGAATGTGACACTCATTGAGTTCTGCTTTCTTTTGATTATTTTCTTGGCGTAGTAATTCGCGAGCTTAGTAGAATTCATTTAAAAGGATAATTTATGCACAATAATTTCATGTTAAAGTTTTTATATATTGATAAACTGCTAATTTTTCTTGCATTGTGCTTCATCTAAAAAATGAGGACTTTGATAGACAAGTTGGAAGTGCAAAGGATTAGCAACCAGAGGGTTGTGAGTTCGAAGCTCGGCCCAGCCAAAGACCTGGTGAACGTTAAACCTGTCGTGGCCTCCTAATGGCCTCACGTTGACGTGGTATGGAAGTTTGGAGAGTGGGGTGCAAGCTCAGGTGTTGCTCTCGTCATCTGACCGCGGTTCAAAATTGTGAGGCGTTGTCCATAGATCATTTCCATCGGGATTAATCCCAGGCTGTCGCCAATAACCCGTTTTGTCACTCCAGTGCGACTTTTAACTACCAACCTTCATAAATATGTAAAATTAATTTTTTTACAGTTCAATTTTCAATATTGACATTGTCTGGTTACTTAAAAAACAAGATAACTCCGGTTTTTTTTTTCAAGGAGAACTGACAGCTACTTGTGAAGGATCACTCAGTGGATAACCTAGTGTTGCTCGTAATAGGGGCAATCATCAACATTCATGCGCTTACGAACCGAGATTCAAACCCGGAACTTATCGGATGAAATACATACGCTGATTTCAGACTATTAGGCCAGGTGCACACATCCGGTTTTCAACGTGCGTCGCCGCTGCCACAATGCAAGTGCGGTCTGAGTTACATTAAATACAATGGAGTGGTGCTTACATGCCTCCGGCGCCGCTGCGGCGACTCACGTCCAACTTGCGTGCAATTTGTACCGTAGTTCCCCACGGCGACGCAGCTCGCCTCACACACTTCTCCGGTCTGAAGTACCTTGTTTTCATAAATAAATGGAATATAAATAATAATTAATAAATGGTTGTAATCAGTAACGTCTATTTTGCTTAAAAATATCCTTTTTTTACACCAAGTAAGCGAAATAAACACGTTTTTTTCGAAAGAATATTTATAGCAAATGGCGCAAAATGAGTACTTGCGTCATTTCACGGTTATGTGAGCATAGTTGGGCTTCGTTGCCGCAGTGGCGCCGCACGTTGAAAACCGGATGTGTGCACCGAGCCTTAAATAGCCTAAAAACGTATCACTGACAACAGCTTGCCATCACTGAAAGGATGAAGGGAGAAATTGCTTCATAACAATACCAATAGAGCAATGCTTTCCGAAGTTTTCAGTCCAAGGATCAAATTGTAAGACGAGAGGAGTGGTTGAAGAGTAGAGTGAATTAGCAGCCAAGGGTTGCGAGTTGGAAACTGGATCCAACCAAAGACCGTGGTGTTCGTGTGGTTTTAATCAATTGTCCCCTCAAATTTCATCATGTTGGCGTGGTGAGGAAGTTTGGAGAATGGGCTGTCCCTGTTCAGGTGTTGCCTCGTCATCTGACAGTGGGTCAAACTTACGAGGTTTTGCTATCGAATCTTCCCTTCGAGATTGATCCCAGACCGTCTCTGATTGCCCTTTGTACTGCTCCAGCGTGACGTTAATTCCATGGAGTTCCTTGAAATTTTTTTAAAATGCACTTACACTTTGAGATTTTGAAATTAAAATGGGGAGCGTGAGACCTTGCATAGATCCATAGAGATCCTTATTTTTCATCTTGATGCTAGGAGCTATATTAAAATTTCGGGTTAAGGATTAGTAATGATCTTTTAAGATTGTGAAGTAAAACAACTCTAGATCTGTGGGGGAAAAAAACCATTGAATATTAAAAAAACTCTCAATTATTTATTAAAACAAATAAAAATTAAAAGGCTCTTAACTTACAAAATTGCTATATTAATGACATCAAATTATGTGCTTTAATCTTGATGTAAACAATTGAGCTGCTTTTTAAAAATTCACCCAGAAATGTTTGGTTTAATGTCTGATAATTTCAATATTAAGTCCTCCTAAACTTCAAATATATTTTAAATCAATAAATACTGGAATCTTATTTCTATCAATTGTTTTAGATTTTAGAACATTTAAAAATCGGAGAAAGGGATGGGATATTTTTTTTTGGTAGATAGGTAGCTTAAATTACAATACACTGGAGCGACGCAATGGGCTATTGGTGGTGGTCCGGATAAATTCAAAAGGAAAAGAACAGGGGGTAATATTGATCCACTGTCAAATGACGAAGTCAACACCTGAGCTGGAACCCCACTTTCCAAAACGTCACACTACGCGAACGTGAGGACATTTGAGGCCATGACATATTTAACGTGAACCGTTTCCCACGTACAAGACGGTATTATGTTCGATCAAGCTTTGAATTCGCTACCTTCCTGTTTATAATCGACGACTCTACCTACTGAGCTACCCTTGCGTCATATTTTTCCTTCAAAGTTCGCTGCTTTGACTAGTGAACGTTTGCAGGTTTTCCATGAACCCCTGAAACCTTGTCATGGGCCATTGGGAACTAATTTAATAGAGTATTAAAGAGTCTAACAAAGCATATAACTGCAAACACCTTCTTGACAGTTCTACGGGAAAGAGCTGGAACGTTTTAATTGAGGAATAAAGCACGAATCCCTGGTTTATTGTCAAAAAAGTAGGCTGGTTGGTAGTGTTAAATACTAGTTGGTAGTGTACACACACACACACTAGAGAGAGAGAGAGGGAGTATCAATAAGTAACGCACATAATGTAAAAAATAATAATAATAAAAGCAATTAATGACAATAGGAAACAGAAAGGATTGTATTACCCATTTATTACTTCTCCACATAATTTCCATGCATGTTGAAGTATTTTTTCCAACGATGGATCAGTTTGAAAATCCCGGTCTCATAGAACTCCGTCGCATGCGAGAAGAGCCACTTTCGCACGGCCCGTTTGAGTGCCGTCGTCAGAGTCAAACTTCTTACCGTCAAGGAACTTCTTTATGGGTCCAAAGCGCAGTGCGACAAATCAACAGTCAACACATTCGACTGCTGCACTACATCGCTCGTCTGCATGTGTCTCCCCTAGTTCGTGCAACAGTGTAGGGTTTCGGTTGGGAAGTTTTGGAGCACCGTCCATATAGCCTGGACCTGACACCCTCCGATTTCCATCTGTTTAGACCCATAAAGATCCTTGACGGTAGGAAGTTTGATTCTGACGACGGCACTCAAACGGGCCGTGCGAAGGTGGTTCTTCTCGCAGCCTATGAGACTAGGAATTTCAAACAGATCCATCGTAGGGGAAAATGCCTTAACATTCATGGAAATCATGTGGAAAAGTAATAAATGGGTAATACAATCCTTTCTGTTTCATATCGTCATTAATTGTTATTATTATTATTATTATTATTATTACATTATATGCTTACTTATTGATACTCCCTCGTACTGATGATAGTGTTCTAAGCCATGTTGTTTCACTTTAGAACTCTATTGGGTTGATCGTTCGTTGATAGTCGAGAAGCCGAAGATTGGCGTATGATACAGAAAAAAGACTTACAACCACTGATCAGGTTATTGGTGAAAATCAAATGAATCGAAATCGACTTATCATAGCACAATAGAGCATAAAATAGCCTAACAAAGCATCACTCGAAACTTCTCTGGTTAAAACCATAAACGCAGAGTCGAATGCAGCTCCCCAGTACCACATCCCATCCCACGCATGCTCCAGTAAACACCATCAGCTTCACCCTCCCTAAACCAACACACCCAAAGTGACACCCGCCAGTCCAAATAGACTCGGACCTCGTGTTTGGAGAGAGGGAAGGAGAAATCAAGAGTTGGAAGAGATTTTGAGGTGGCGTTCACGACACGGGATTAGGCCGGAATGGAGCTTACCGGGACTATCTCCACCGACCAGAGGTCCGTGGGCGTGTTGACCAATCGGCTTCCCCGTAAAGTGTCAGGTCGCGCGATCGTTGATTGAGGGGCGAGGGGCGATAGGGTGTCGTTTTTGGCGATTCGAGATAAGACCCTCCCCCCTCTTTTGAGGGTTTTTGTGTCGCGCTATTTTTTAAAAGAGATTAGAGGGGGACACCCCTCTAAGTTATATCAGCGGCAACTCGTTATTCCTCTTTTTATTGGGCCCCCACGATGAATCTTCCATATTCACTCCGCTTGTTTTGAACTGGAAGTTTGAAGGTCACTCGTTTCAAGCAGTTTTTTAAAACCGAATAATTGGGGAAAAGTTTAGGTGCTAGGAAATTAGGAGTACAGTAGAGTCCCGATTATTAGAGTTAATGTGGATCAAGACTAACTCGGTTAAAGGGAAAATTATAAATAAAATAAATCGTGTAGGTTTAAATGTTTGTATGTTTATATTTTAACAAATGTTTATGTTTTATTATTTTTTGTTTAGCTGTGTTTAAATAAAAAATGTCTAAATGTTTATTTTTTTTAATGTTTATATTTTAACAAATACAAAAGTTATACAGATACACCATGTAATTCATATTGTTACGATGATTAAAGAGTTCAAACTTAAAAAAGTCCGAAATTGTTTTTTTTTTTAATTACTTTGGCGTTTTTCTGCAGCAATGTTTCGCCATTTTTTAAGGATAGCCGGATTGCTGGTGTTGTTTCTTCTTGTTCTATATATTCAATAGCACTTTCGACTGCTTTTAGAACATCTGTATGGAAGATTTTCATATGTCTATTTCCATCGTCACTGTCTTCATACACACACACACACACACACACCTCATCACCGCTAAATTCATTTTCCTATTGGCGATATTGGTGATCATTTTATCTGTAATCTCTTGTTGTTCGTCAGCGTTTATCTAGTAACGGATTTCGTTTACCTGAGTGTTTATGAGATCAAGTTCAGAATTTTTTTCGGTAGTTTTAAAAATGGAAAATGTAATACAAAATAAGAAATCCTAGAAATATTTTATAGCTCGGTTAAAGCGAAAACTCGGATAGTCGGAGCTTTACTGTATTTTCCGATTTTAAAAATTTTCTGCCGTTTTCGGTATTATTTTAAAAGGCTCAACCATCGATAATGAGTTCAACTTAGAATTCTTTGCATCATTTTAACCCTCTGATTGTAATACAAGCATTATAATACTATGCAACTTGCAGTTTTCCCTGCATAACTTCATGCAAGTTCTATATTTGTTCGCCAATAGAATCCTGTCTAGTTAGTGTTCTTGAAACTTGTGTGGCTTTTTCGCCATTTGTGTGCTGTTAGGAGAAAGCATTCGTACACTACTCGGAATTCCCCTGATGTAAAATTAATTGGTTGGTTATATCGAGGACATAAACCGTAGTTCTGATTTGACTACTCGGGCATGATGTTGGATAGTAGACAGAAATTTAAACGATTGTTTATCGTGAATATCAAACACTCATTTTACGGTTTGAACGATTCAAGTGCAGTTTGATATCAGTATTGATGGATAATTTTATTGATTAAAGCGCTGAGATTGTATTGTAGTTCGATAACTTTCGAATAATGCCACATACACAGTCCTCACTCCACGCAATTCAAAGTTACACAGGCCCAAATCTCGCCCAGCACCGTATAATTTCGACCAATCGCGGACCCCTTTACATACGCACTCGTTTATGTCAAGTACGGACATACTTTGTCTAAACGATGTGATATTTACCTGCTGGATGTTTCTTCTACTAAAATCATAAGACAAAACGATTGAAAAGCTTTTTTCTAACCTTCGACTTTTTCTGCATACTCCCCAGTACTGTAACAATTCTTAAGACGTTTTCACCTCAAAAACCCCTATTTTAATATTTCTTTTATGCCTTTATTTTTAAAAACAAGTACGCTTTTATCAGCCAGCTTTCTAGCTCCCGCTGATATATCATGCTTTTTTCTCTTAAAAAGTGCGATATATCAGAGGTTACTGTATTTTTCTTGGTAGGAAAGTATTTTGTGTTTCGGAAATTATTTGGGTTCTGGGCAGGGTAGGAATTAATAACAGGTTTCGAACAAGATTGTTCTTAAGCGCAATTAATCAGCTCAATTTTTGCCATAGCAAAAAGTATTTTTAAATTGTAATAATTATAAGCAGAAATATTCTAAATTGTAAATTGTCTGAATAGTTTTTAAGATGTATTGAATTCTTATAATTTGATTTTTAAAAGAACCTTTAAAAAAAAAGGGTAATTTAAATATTCCTTGTATATTATTTATGGAGAACACACAACACTAGTAAATACTTTTGTAGGTTTAAAAATATTCTTAAAATTTAACAGAACACACTGAGAGTCTTGCACATTACGAAATTACAATTTTAAATGTTTAAAGGCATTCTTTCAACTCAACTCCCTGAAAGTGTTGTATTCCACCAGCAAAACTACATTCCTTGTCCGGCTCCTAACTTGTTTTAGACTTCCTGATTAATAAAAACTTTATTGTGATTCTTGCAATTAACAGAAGTGGCCATTTAGTTACTAGAAGTATTATAGAGTAAAAGCACTAGTGCACTCGTGGAAATGTTACTCCCGATTTCAGTAAATGGAGTGGAAATTATCAGATTTACTGCGAGAGCTCCTTTGTGAAGGAAAAGCAACATTTACAGAAATGTGTACGCTGAAACTCCCCACCCCCACCCCCAAAAAAAAGGATTACCCAATTTCCATCCTTTGGTTGGTTGGTTGATTTTTTTTTTTTTTTAGGTGCAAGTGCCTTGGTCAAGCTGCACCAAGCATTAGACAAAAAATTCCGTCCTTTGAAACAATACTCAAGTTTACGTTTAAGTATTGAACATATTAAATAGGTAACATTTTAAAACATTAAAGGAGTGAGATTGGCAGATTCAATTGTTAGTCCTTTTTCTAAATGTGTGATAAACATTTGTCACTTTGAGCAGTGTTAACAATTATCTCTGAACTGCATAAAATCTAACTTTTTAACATATTTAAAAACATTTTTTTAGAATTTCTTAATATATATTTATTATTAAAACAGTAGTATATATAATCGGAAATAGATACTGTGAAATAACTACGATATAGGAGCACGCAGGTTAGCTTTAACTACTTATATCTATTGATTGGATGTATCGTTTATTTCAATTTCATGCTTCACTTAATTCGATTTATAAGGAATGCAAGCATTGAGATGTACATTTCATGTCTACAAATGAAATTAAATCAATCCAAAATATAAATATGTTTTCCTGTACTTCTTACTGGTGTTAATTCGTATTTCCAGTACAGTGCATGGTAAAAAGTACACACTTCAGTCATGTTAACGCTATTAGCCTCCTTATTATCTATTTCATTGCATCGCATTCACTTGTTCAAAGACGATTCTGTATTTTTAGAACGTTAACACATTCGCTCACATTTCGTTTTTGAGCTGATTTCTATCTCCCAGATGTCTTGTTCCTTATGTTATCCAACAACTGACGAATTTCATTTGAGCGACGAGTTTTTCCGTGTAGTTTTAAAAGCATTGATCAGCTCCGTAGCTCAAATCAAGCATATTTAAACTGCGGTAAAATGGACTTATAAGTCCTGTAGAGGTTGATTTTATAACGTTTAAATCCGGATTTTTTTTTTATTCGACAAGATAGAACTAATATGATCTTTGCACAACGTAGGTTAGAGAAATACTTTATATAAATTCTTAAAACGTGTCTTCATACACAAAGTGAATAGTAAAAGTTTGTCAATGTCAAGTCATTCAAAGTCACTTTATTCTGTTTTTTCATAATTACCTTCTTTTTAAACACTAAGTATGATGTTTCTCTAAAAATGTTCTCACGTAATAAAATATTTTCAAATATTTAGAAAATATATATATTTAACGACACTACCGATCGAGTCAAATTACAGTATCACTGATGAAGAGAAGACAGAAATATGCAGCTAACACATTTACAAAACAGCGTAAATTGTGTAGCACAAAACAGGGTGAACTAAAACGGTGTTTAAAACAAAACACGATGTTTAAATCAGGTTAAATAAAACTAATGTTTTCATAAGACTGACCCGCACATCTTAAACCTCCTCTTAATATTCAGTATTAAAGTACTGTCGAAGACAATTATTGTGAACCTTAGTTTTGACGTGAATACTATAGCCTGCTGTTAGATTGTGGAATGAATGAAGTTTTCAAAGAAAGTTTTTAAAAATTATTTATTGTGTGTGTGAATATTTAACAGTTTAACGGTTTTGAACTGTTTAACGGTTTTAAACTATTTTACAGTTCTGAACAGTTTAACAGTTTAAATTTCCAGATTGAACTGTTAAATTGCAGTTAGATAAAAATTGTTGTTGTCTAATATTAATTGTAGCGTAGTTTGGTAGCCTTCGGAAGACACCAATTACGCAGTCCTCACTCCTCGCAACCCAAAGTGACACTGATCCAAAGCTAGTTCAACACCTTAAAATTTTAACTTATTTCCACCACCATCCCGCCTTTAGTGCTCCTGTGCACTCGGTCTGATTATGTCAGGTCTACTAAATCCTTTGTCTACGTGACGTTATATTTTCCTACTTCTGAGATTATAAGACAAAACACTAGTAGAGCTTTACTTTTCTCATGCATGCCTCCCCAGTACTGTTCCGAAGACATACGTAATCACGGACGGATTCAAATACCTTTTCCCTTCTGTTGTTGAAAATATGTTTTTTTTTTTTAATTCTCAACGGAAGATTTAAGATTTGGTTTTATTATGGCTTTTCAACTTTCAAATTTTACTCCCCTGACTTTGTTATTTCGACTTTCTACATAGATATGTATTCCTGCATCATACGCCAAAACAAATTCATTGCATTTTAAATTGAGCCACAATGAATACAGAACTTGTAAAATCAGGCATTTATTCTAGAGGTCACATTTGTTGTCACTGTCATTAAAGCATTTAAATTCATTAAATAGAAGTTATCATCATGAAAAATTATAACAAAAATTACGATAATCATAAAAATTAGAAGTTGTAATAATAAAATGCATGTATTGTATTAAAAGCAGAGAGAATTTTTGTAATTTGCTATATTATAAATTAAACCTTTCAAACCTGTAAATTTTTGCGTACCCTTTTATGATGCTCGCAATGAAATTATTTTTTGGAAACACACATTTTTTTTCAGCAAAACATATTTAAAAATCAACCAATATTTCTCAATTTGACAGAGCTATCAATAGTTTACTCCCAACTTTTGGTATTTTCTTTGATGATTGGATGCATTTTAGTAATTTTATAATTTTAACATTTGAAAACTGAGTTTTAATTATTTTCCTCCTCTGTGGTTATGTTTCGATCATGATTTTTTCTTTTATGTGTCTGTTTTATTATAGGTAAGAAAAGGTAATTTTAATTAATGTCGTACTAGAACAACAGAACGGGCTATTGTCGACAGTCCGGGATCAATTCCCTAATGAAAATGATCAGAGAACAACACCATGTAATTTTGAAACACGGTCAGATGACGTTTTATTCTAAGTAGTTTTTGTTTTGTGTTTGGATGATGTAATTTATGTTGTTTAACCATACTTCATTTTTTCTGTTTCATGCTCACTACTTTTTGTCTCTTTTTTGGCTGTCATGCAACTAGAGTAATTTGTTTGACAGTTTGAATAAATAAATAAATATTTGCGTCTTTTAGTCCTACAAACGAGTTATCGCACCAACAGGGCTTATTTCGGAATAGCTGAAGAAACATGGCTAAAAGCAAAGGCATGACAGGATGTTATAGAAGTTAGAGGGAGGGGTATGGAAACATGAATCGCAGATGCATGCAGAAAGAAGGTAAGGTGAAAAATTCACTTCGTGTATCCCCTATATTTTTCATAGAATTATTTTTATTATTTTCTTATGCTTTTGTTTATTTCTTAAAGAGATCAATTTGAAACAACTCTGAAAGGGAAGCAATGCGTGCGATGCATGGGTACCTTATTGATTTCAGTGTAGACAAAACATCCACAAACTTAACGGGGGGGGGAGAAATGTCACGTTCTTTCCAACACTGCAAAATAACAAGCCACAGAAATTGCCAGGGCGCGGATTTGCGAAGGCCACGAACCGACAGCCCCACCGTCTGAGCAACCGGCAGGCAGGGCGCAATACCCCGCAAAGTAAAGTTGCCCTAAGCTCCGAACGAGGGAGAAAGAAGCAAAACTTGAGCAAATCTCGGGCGCAAAAGAGAGATGCGAAGGGATCATAGGCTGCAAAACAGATCCCTCTGACCGGGCGACGGTCACGGTTACAGGACCATCCGGGGGATTGGATTTCCATTTGCGGATTACCACACGCCTGTTGACACTTTCCCCTTTTCTGGAAAGATCTGGAAAGTCAACAAAAATACCATCTCCCTCTCCTCTTGCAGGTTGTCTCTATTACGCCTGCTTTCTTTTGAGAGAAATTTTTATTCCATTCTTTTGCAGGAAAAAATGGCGTTAGCGCAAGCCCAATTTTGGTTGATTCTTTTTCATTTTGAACATTTCAAGGAAGGTTTTGTTGGATAATATCCTGTAGGATTTGGCTTTTATGTGTTAGCTGGTGCATTATTAAGAATTGTAAGAACTGTACGCAGTAGGCGTTGATTACACGATTTAACAGCTTACAACAATTAAAGATTCTTTGATTCGAAATTTTCTCTTTTGTTGGAAAAAATGGCGTTCTTGCAAACCCAATTTTGGTTGATTCTTTTTCATTTTGAACATTTCAAGGAAGGTTTTGTTGGATAATATCCTGTAGGATTTGGCTTTTATGTGTTAGCTGGGGCATTATTAAGAATTGTAAGAACTGTACGCAGTAGGCGTTGATTACACGATTTAACAGCTTACAACAATTAAAGATTCTTTGATTCGAAATTTTCTCTTTTGTTGGAAAAAATGGCGTTCTTGCAAACCCAATTTTGGTTGATTCTTTTTCATTTTGAACATTTCAAGGAAGGTTTTGTTGGATAATATCCTGTAGGATTTGGCTTTTATGTGTTAGCTGGGGCATTATTAAGAATTGTAAGAACTGTACGCAGTAGGCGTTGATTACACGATTTAACAGCTTACAACAATTAAAGGTTCTTTGATTCGAAATTTTAAATTTTTGCAGAAGAAATTGGAAAGAAACAAGGTGGAAAATATTGTCCACAATGTGTTTAGTTAATCTATTCATTACTTTTCTGTTTATTGCGCTAGAAATATTGACAGACTTGCGTTGGGTGCTTTTAGTAAGTGCTTTTCAAATCACTGATTTTACATTATTTTAAATTTTAGCTTACATGAAAGGTATTGGTGAGCACTATATAAATATAGATTTGTATTTTCCATTGCATATGCAAACTTAATTAATATTTCATACTGTTTTCTATATGTTGTCAAATAGTTTATATTGTAATATATTCACATTTTTAAATTACGTATTCAAAAGTAACGGTTGAGGGAATTTATCGTATTCAAATTATTAGTTTAAAATTCGAATGGTGTTTTTCTCAACGTTCAATTTAAAACAATTACATGGAATTCATTGCGAGTACTGATTACAAGAAAAAATAATAATATTTTATAATCCCTTCTGATCTATTGTACATACCATTTCCAGTACAAGGACAAAGACGCTCAGCATATTAAAGGTCTCGTTTGTATTTGTTTCGTGATAAAGTCCCTATCCAGTATCAAGATATTTTGCTTGTGTGAACTATATTTGGCGATGGAATGTACACCAAATGTTTAAATCATATTTAAAACAACATTTTTCCATTCGTATTTTGAAAATTAATTTAAGTTGTGCTGTCAAGTATTATATTTATAACCAATAAAGACAAATTAACTAACGAATGACTCTTTAAACGAAAAATAAAATGAAAGAAAATAAAAACCACTTTAGTAGGTACTGAAATAATATTAAGTAATGATGCTTTTGAAAATTCGGTTGATCGGAAAATGTGATAAAGTTGTTAAAGCTATCTGGGAAAATAACATCAAAGAAAAAAAATGTGATGGTTTTACCTCCAATAGTTTTCTTATATCACAACCCGTCAAGAAAAGTGACGCAAGTCAAAAAATAAAAATTTTGATGTGAGGTTATTTAAAAATATGTATGTTGTGCCCCAGCGTGTTATATTACTATTCTATGGAATATAATAGAAGTTACCACCATAAATACCTACCTAAAATTTAAAAGAAACTTATACTATTTCAATATAAGTTTTAAAGTATCCTTTAAGTTGATGTTTCTCAAAATCTGTAATTTTGAGTTGTGTCACTTTTCTTGCCGGGGTGCGATGTTATAGGGCCATGCTTTTTTTTTATGGTGGTCAGTATCATGAAATATTAATTTTGTAATTGATACGTTTCCTAATTCTACGTGATAAATTCCATTTCTTAATTCTGATTATTTCTATTTATTTTCTTAATTCTGATAAATTCTATTTACAATTCTAATAAATTTTATTTCTAAAAATTTTAATAAATCCGATTTCTAATTCTTAATTCTGATAAATTCTATTTCTTAATTCTGCAAAATTCTATTTCTTAATTCTGCTAAATTCTATTTCTTAATTCTGCTAAATTCTGTTTCTTAATTCTGCTAAATTCTGTTTCTTAATTCTGCTAAATTCTATTTCTTAATTATGCTAAATTCTATTTCTTAATTATGCTAAATTCTATTTCTTAATTCTGTTAAAATACTATTTCTTAATTCTACTAAATTCTACTTCTTAATTCTGATAAATTCTATTTCTTAATTCTGATCATTTCTATTTATTATTTCTGGTAAATTCTGTTTCTTAATTATGATAAATTATTTTTCTTAATTCTGATAAATTCTATTTTTTAATTCTGATTAATTCTATTTCTTAATTCTGTTAAATTATATTTCTTAATTCTGATAAATTCTACTTCTTTATTCTTAATTAGGATAAATTATACTTCACAATTCTGATAAATTATATTTCTTAAATTGATACTTTTTAATTTTACAGTATATTTTTAATGTTTTGATGTTATGTCGCATAGCGATCATTGTTCGTTCAACAAACCACAGAGGATTGTCCAAAAGTTAATTATTATTGTTTAACTGGGATGCAAAACATATTTAACGAATTAATACGAGTGCAAACTTTAACTACCTTTAGAAATCAATTTTAATACAACTAATATTCCGAACATAAACAAGCAGCAGAATGTTTACTTCAGACTACATCTTTTTTATTTTCGATAACTGGAACAATTCCCTCTGGAATTCTTTTTTGTGACCAGTCATTTTTCAGAATGTGTGTGCCCAACTTTCAAAACTTCGGTTTACCGGCTATCGCGAGACTGGTTTATCGAAATCCGAATACATCGATTTTTGCTAAGTTTTTTTTCTTGACATTGATAAATACTTACGGTGGTAAACTCCGTTCAGGGAAATTTTTATTGATAGTTGAGAATGCAAAAAAATTGGAAAGCAGAGCGATATCTCCGCGTGCTACCGGCTTGCTTCATATTTCAAAGCTTATCATGCTCAAAATTACAGCAACGTAAAAATGTTGCTTTCAAAGCGATTAAAAACAACCTGCCAATAATAATAATAAAAAAAGCAGTGAATGCAAAAAAAATTGAAAGCCTATAATGTTTACTTACATCAGTCCCGTTTAGGTAAAATCCTTCTAAACTGGGGCAGCTCTATAACGGGAAAAAATATATCTTTTAAATTAACAGCTACTAAATGATGGGTGCCTTGGAAAAAAATCCGCCACGGCCATTTAGCAGAAATCAAGCTCCTCCTTTTTTGAAGAATTATTTTTTTGCGCTTTACGAGATCACAAATGCTTTTTTAAACATAAATATGGTGCACATATGAAACAAAAAAATTATGTTCATTATTTTTCTAGCCTCCGAGGTATAAGTGTGTTTTTCCCGATATGCTCTAACGTCAATTAATTACTGTGTTCCTTTCCCCCGATTCTAAAACTTTTTCCCGGCGAAAGCGTTTTTTCCCCTAAGTATTTTCCCTCCTTCCTTAAGCTGGCAATTACTGACGATAAAAAAAAATGGCGCTTTACATATTTTAAACGCTGCGTTAAGAAAAGAATTTTGCGTTAAGTGGCCAGCGATTACAACTCATTATGTTTGTACCTTGAGCTCGGCCTTCTTATCGCTTACTTTGTTAGCTGAGATAACACCCAGCGTCTTATGGCGTCCACGTAATTAATTACTACTTTGATTTTTTCCCTTCGCTATTCTTTATTTTTCTCATTTCCCTGTAGGTAGCGCCACTGTAGGTAGCGGAGAAGCAGACGATAATTTTTTCTCTCCCCCTTTCCCTATACTGATCAGGTTTTGTAGGTTTTAACGCGAAGTAAATCTTTTGGCGAGATTTTTTTAACCCTCAGTGTTCTTTGATTATTCGCCATTTTTTTCCCCAAAACTCGTGGAATTTTTTTATCTCTTCGCTGTAACGATTAACAGTTAACTACGGTATTCGGCGGCTTATTTTCGTTGAAGAATTCTCTTTTTTTTTTACTTTACGTTTGAGTTAATGAGTGTTGGTTTTAGTATTATTTCCATTAAGTTCGATTTTTGGGAGCGCCTCATACCTCATTTTTAATGAAGTACGCTAAAACCTCTCATTAAGGAAAAAAATTTCCAGTGAAGTTTTATAATAAAGGATCCTTAAACGGATTCACTTTTTATCGCTCTCTTCCTCCTCTTCAGATTTCTTTCAGAAATGAGGCTTTAATGCGTCGATAACCAAAACATTGAAATATGAGACGATCGACGATGCCTTTGAATTTAATTGTGCTTTTTACTCGAGGACAAAAATTGACTAATGTCGGAAACATTTATTTTTTCTTTAAAAGTATGATCCAGCGAATTAAAAGAAATATGAAATCGATAAGACTTTTTGTGAGTAGAATTTTACTCTGAAAATGTTTTTACATTTCGAAATAAAAATGACGGAATAATAACTGCAATTGAAAAGAATTTGTGGATTTTTTCCCGATTTTACGAACCACAATTTAAACCTCCCAAAGGTTGTCTCAATAAGGTATCGTTGTCATTAGCCAAACCAACCAGATCTTAACGGACGAAATATCTCGTCATTAGAATACAATAAACAGATATGTACCTTGTCATTGGAAGAAAATCGACCAGATCTCGTAGTCATCAGAAAATCGTCAATATCTTGATGACGATATATCTCGGCATTTGTAAAATTGACCAGATCTTAATTGAATCTCATCGAAACCGCTTTGAGGGTTAATGTATATGTCATTTTTCATTTTTACTGAAGCCCTTACAAAACCTCCTCCCCAACCTAATGAAGAAATAGCTGCGATTTAAAGAATTTTTTCCTGAGTCCGATCCCTGAGTTTAAAATCGCTATCTAGGCCCCATGCATTCTACAAGGTCTTACGAAAACTTCCTGTGCGAACATAATGGGAAGTAGTGAATACAAAATTAAACCATATTCAGCAAGGGTGGTGGTTAGCCAGTTTGGGTCACTTACATTTTAGACGCTGACTTAGCATGAGTAACGTGCAATGCTGAGATGACCGACTCGTATCTAACAATGGGACAGTTAACAGAAGTTTGGTTATATTTTCATTAACCCCTTGGGTACATTTGACGACTGAGACTCGTCATGCACTTGTTTTGCCTAAGTTATGGATGACGAGTGTAATTCGTCATTTAAACAAGGACAAAATTAAACATGTACATTCTTTTTCATGGCAAGAGTGATTGGTGTTACGAGACTCTCCTTGAAACAAATTATTCAATCGTTCTCTACAGAAATATACTTTATTTTATCTGACGCCATACATAGAAATATTTACTGGGCTGCGTTATCAGACATGCATTCTTCGCGGAGATCAGAAGCTGTGCGATCTCTATCATACTGTTGCCATTCTTATCAAACGAAATTACACGAAAATTTAACTATAACTAATTTGCAAACGATAATCCGAACTACTTTTTTTCAAATAAATCTGTACCCAAGAGATTAATATTCGAACGCAAATATGTATACATGGTATATCCATCCATATAATACGTTTAATATTCCCCGATTCCTGTTGTAAGACGAAATATAAAAGATTTTTTTCCAAGGTGACTACCACAGAAATCGAGTTTGAGATTTAGAGTAATCACGAATGTCCCTTAATTTAATTTTCAGTAAAAATGACGAACTTCCTATGTATAATGTACTTAATTGTTCTATCAATATTTTTTACGTGTGGCACTCTTGCACCAGGGATGTGATGTTTTCAAAATTTCAATACCATTATGAGAAGATGGAAATTAAATTATTTCGGCATTTGTGATTAATTTGTTTTGAAACAAACACATTTGTTCTTGAAAATTCCAGTCAGCGACACTTGGAATAACTGAGCTTATTTTAAAATAAATGTCATCATTGTAGACAAAACAAATTCCATCAATAACAATTTTTCAAAAAAAAAAAAACAGAATGTTGATTTTACAGCGTTTAAGAAAAGAAAATTGCTGCTTTCAACAAATGTTTCACAGGTATCTAAGTTTCATAAGAACATATTCAATTTGTAGAGTGCAACCACGAGCTACTTTCACACAAGAAAAAAAATTCAAAAAACCTAAGAAAGCTCAGAAAAAGCTTATATTTCTTAAGATGTGTAGGTGCTTATACTGTATAAAAATGCCTCAGTTAACAAATGGTTAATAGAAATTAATAAAAGTTAACGACAAACAGCTTGTAAACAAATGTTAACAACAAACAGCTTGTCAACGAATGTTAGCAACAAACAATTTGTTAATAAATGTTAATGACAAGCAGCTTGTTAACAATGTTAATAACAAGCAGTTTGTTAACAATGTTAATAACAAGCAATTTGTTAAAAAATGTTAAAAACAATCAGTTTGTTAACGAGTGTTAACAAGTACCTTGTAACATAACTTAACAACAAGCCGTCAACAAATGTTTAATTCCTCAATAATGAATAACTTTATGCGTCCAATATCAGTGTGTAAGTTTTAGACGAGATAGAGAGACTTGAATAAAAGCAATTTTCTAATTTCATAAAGATTTCGTCTTAGCATAAATAATTTTGTATCATGCTATTTGTATTGTATTTATGTTATTTTTATATTATTTTTGCAAAAAAACGTAACACACTCTTCATACAAAGGTGGGTCTAATGCTTAATAATTAAATGGAATGAAATGCATAACGGAATTATAGCATTAAAATTCAGTAGCTATCATATTGCTTATCAGAAATTATAGTATCTACATTATAATTTCAAAAATGCAATACTGCTGTCTGATTCAAGTGAAGCCCTTCAAGGAATTTATTAGTTTTATGGAATCTCCAATTTTATACGAGATTAACGGATTCCAGAAGCTCCTATTACTTTTAAAGTTGAAAAATAAGAACATTGTGTTTCAATGGATATCGGCAGGTCTTCCAAAAAAAGAACCACCTTACTACAACACTCGGATTCAGGAATTTTCTTCTAATTAGCTGGGGTCACCGTGCCTCAGTGGGTATGCCCTGCGCTAGCTACCTACGAGTTCTAGACTGCGGAGATTTAATTGCTCCCGGAATGAATTTCCATCTTTCATATCAGTAAAACTTTCCTCGTATGTCTATGTCCATTTTAATTGTCACGTACATGGGGCTGGTGCACGTTAAATCTGCTGTAGTGTCAAATGTCCTTACGTTGGCGTGGTGATAGAGTTTGAAGAGTGGTTTGACAACTCAATTGTTGTTCTGGTCATCAGACCGTAGATCAAAATTACGAGGCGTTTTGATTGGATCTTTTCTTTCGGGATTGATCCTGGATCGTCACCAACAGCCCGTTCTGTCGTTTCAGTGGGAAATTAATTAACTACCTAAATACCATTTTACTTGATGTTTTCTGCATTGAGCTTGTCACAGCTTACCGAAATATGCATAGATGAAGCTGGACATTTTTAGACCAGGGAAAATTCAAGTATTTCAACTGCAGATAATTCGGGTAAATAATACTCATTCAAACCCTATTAATGGCCTCAAATCTAATATTTTTGCACTTAATTATTGTGATTGCAAAAGGACTAACAAATGGCCTAATTTTGTTAATGGGCCTTCAAGATGGATGCAATAAGGATGTTCCTTGGTTGACTTGACGCTTGCGAGAACACAATTTATATAGTACTTTGTCTATTCTTTTTTCCATACAGCAATATGAGTGAAGAGGGTACCTGAAAATAACTGACTTTTCAGCGTCATATTCCGAAGATGAAGAGCATGAAAGAGTATTCACTTCATAAGTATAGCACTTACACCTTTTGACGACGGCTATAGGTATAACAAGCTCGATTATTTCTTGCCGTGATTAGTATAACTTCCAAGGTAACTGCTGCAATGGCCGTGGTCTAAATTCTTTCTTGGCCCTATAATGGTACAACTGCAGAACCGGCAGTAGTCTAAAGGTTAAAAGTTTTCCAGTGCTATACTTACGAAGGACTCTGACAAGAACAAATGTTGCAACTAAACGGACAATTTTTTAATCTTTATGAAATACCACTCTGCTATGCCCTGGTGCTTGACGCAGCCACCCCTGTCGTCCAACCCTTGCTACACCATTGCAACTGTGGCACTTGTGCCTCGAAACCCAAAACACCCACCAATTTTCCCCAAGGCAAAACTATCCTTGAGATATCTAGTGACTTCTAACTACCAGCAATGTAGAATATCTACAAAACGCTGAGCTAATGGTTGTCTTGAAGATATTCCTGACACATCACTGCGTGAAGCTGTGCCAACCTTTCGATTTAAAACTAAGCGTGACAATATCTTGTCCCATCTGCATAGAATTGGAATAGCCTGTCTGCCCGCTTTGTAGACAGCCCAACGCTATGGTCAGATTCCACCTGCTTCTCTACAAAGCAGTTCTTTGAAAGTGAGATTTCCCGATAATGGAGAGAGAGAGAGAACTTTCATGGCAATAATTCCAGTTATCTTTCCTTTTTTTTTTGGTACTTGTCTGAGTTTGTGTTGCGTTGTATTTCTTCTTCGGTCTGTATATTATCCAGGTCATTATAAATTTAAAAAAATACTTTGCAGTTCAATTTTAGTTTCTTTATTTGGGCGTTCCCTCGTTGAAGCCACAAGCCTCTTTTCAGAAACATTTGATTTCCTATAAAAACGTCCTTCATCAAGCTCGCATTTAGAAAACAATCTATTTACAAGGCTCAACCTTTTTGTTTCCTGGTTCCTTACATGCCTTAATGTTAAATTAGCATTAATTGTTTGTTTTCATATTAATAATTATTTTAGTTTCTTTATCTGGGCGTCCCCTTGTTGAAACCACAAGCCTCATCTCAAAAACATTGGATTTCGTATAAAAACGTCCTTCATCAAGCTCGCATTTAAAAAAAATTTACAAGGCTCAATTTTTTTTTCTGGCTCCTTACATGCCGTAATGTTAAATAAGCATCGCACATTATAATAATTTTGATCTTTTTCATATTATTGACGAATTTAGACGTATATTTTACATGAAATGCACTACAAATGTTTCTGATACAACTATCGTCAGTATGTGCTTTTGATAATTTTTAATTCCAAGACAATTTGAGCCCCGGGGACTCTTTAATTAAAACATCCCTGTACTAGAGTGATTTAAACATTTTTATCACACATTTGTTTTGCATACAAACGAGAAATAAAAACAAAACAAACAGATTCGTAAGGATCTTTTACTACAATCACCATCCCCCTGAAAGCTTCGAAAAGTATAAAATTAATAATATTGGAAAATTAACTGCATATTTATTTAAAGTGGGGTATATAGCGCCTTTAATCGCCCACACTCTTTCTGACTGTGTGCAAGCACACGCCCAGCACACCACTCACTAAAAATTCTGCTTAGCGTACTGAACATACTCCACGCGAAACCGAAACAAAGCAATCGGCTATAATTAGCTCCAGAAAATGTTTCCACAGTAGTAACCCCCAAACACCCTCCCACATTACAAAACAGAGCTCGACGCAGAATCATCGAATTCAAGCCTCCACAACTAAACTCCCAATTTCAATCTCACCACTCTCCCACAAATACAAACGAGTCTTAGCCGCCAATTACCCTAATCATTTACTCACACGTAAAACATCGGCAATTTATCTTTCAAAGACCCGCAAACTCACGTATCGGGTCTTATCGAAAAACTTTCCGCTCACCTCACAAAAAGCAGCGATTGGGCGGGCAGGGGGTGGGTAACTAAGGGCAAAAATAAAACCCGCCCGAAGGTTCCAAAAAATGAGAACTGGCCTTTGAACACGTACGCCCATGCCCCTTGGCTCCCGAAGTTTAAAGGCAACGGACCGTGCGTCTTGCTAGGTTCCCGATCCGTACCTTTTTTTGTTGGAGAGTTTCCTTTCCTGTATCCACTTCACCGCAAAACTTTGAGGCGATGAAGCATTGGAGTGCACCCCGCCTTGCACCTACGCTTCGGTACCTCATTTTTTACAATCTGCTGAGAGCCCATTCAACGGTGCTGTGCTCACGAAACACTGGATTGGAGTTGGAATTACTCCACTGGTGTATTGTGTTTCCAAAGTCTGACTGAAGATTATAGACAGTAAGCAGCACTGACAACTATCGACGCTGTCTTTACCGCTGAATTAAAGAAGGAAAAAACCGATTACAGATTCCAGTTTATTTCTTGGTGAGATCTGTTGTTATTACAGTACTAATTTTGATTCATAATTATGGCCGACCAACCGGTCTGGTGGTTAAGGTGTTGTTAGCCTCTAGATCGGAAGGTTCCCGGTTCGAAACGCTGTCAGTGCATGGATGTTTGTAAGCGTATGGTGTAGAGGCGGCCTTAAATCTGTCGTCGCCGAAAGTACTCATGTTGGGTTGGCGTGGAAGTTTGGAGAGTGGGGTGCCGGCTCAGGTGTTACCTAATCATCTGACCGTGGTACAAATTTACGTGGTGGTGTCCTTGGATATTTTCCTTAGAGGATTGCTCCCGGATCGTCAATAGTTCGTTGTGTTGCTCTAGTACGACGCTAATTGAAATTACCATGACCATTCATAATTATGAGAGGTAAAAAAATGAATTTTTTAATAAAATTATGAAGAAATTTGATTGCGGACTTAGTTTGTTCATATTTTTATACATATTTGAACGGGAACCGCTGTTGCTTGCCATGGAAGAGTAACGGATTAGCAACAGGAGTGTTTTGAGTTCGAAACATGATCCACCCGTAGACCCGTCGTGTACGTAGAGGCTGCTGCAAGTTAAATCTTTCGTGACCTCAAATATCCTCATTGAAATTTGGAGAGTGAGGTGCCAGTTCAGAAGCTGATCGTCATGTACCTGATCATTTGGCCATGGATCAAAATTACGAGGCGTTGTCCTCAGATCTTTGATCCCGTCTTTCGCCCATAACCCGATGTGTTAGTCCATAGCGAAGCAAATTCAGCTACCAATCTACTTTTACGAGATGTTTAAATTTCATATGTCAAATGAGCCTTCGTCATCTGACCATTGATCAAAATTACGAGGTGTTCTTGGATTTTTCCCTTCGGTATTAATCCCAGACCGTCACCAAATTGTCCATTGTGTTGCTCTCTCCCCGTACAACGTTAATACAACTACCAACCTACCGAAATGATATTGCAATGTGCGAGTTGTAGATCGAGCACAGATCCGATTCCCCCATGATATATTTCTCTCATCTGCGTCTGAAACATTCCTTGTGCATGTATCTCCATTTATTTGGCTTTGTGTGCATGGTAATGGTAATGGTAATTTTAGTTAACGTCGTACTAGAGCAACACAACGGGCTATTGACGACGGTCCGGAATCAGTCCCTTAAGGGAAAGATTCGAGGACAACACCTCTTAATTTTGAACCATGGTCAGATGACGAAGCAACACCTGAGCTGGCACCCCACTCTCCAAACTTCCACGCCAACCCAACGTGAGGACTTTCAACAGATTTAAGGTGCACCAGCCGCCTCTACATCATACGTTTACAAACATCCATGCCCGGACCCGGATTCGAACCAGGAACCTTCCGATCTAGAGGCTAACACCTTAACCACTATACCGGTTGGTAGGCCATTGTGTGCATGGAATAGGTCAAATATGGCACTCGCATCTTAAAACTTAACCAAACAAAATCAGATTAGCTGTAGGCGGTGCAGGTTCGATTCCTGTTTCTATAGCCTGGGTGTATCTCTTCACTGTCAAAATAGTTGCCTCGTGTGTGTATCCATTTACGTGACATCATTGCTTGGCTCAAAAACGTATGGAGCATTTTTTTCTACGAAGATTTGTTTTAAATGGCAGATTGGTAGTTCATTAACGTTCCACTGGAGCAACACAACGGGTTATTAGAGGATTTCTGGGATCAATCCCGAAGGGAAAGATCAATGGCACGAAAGATTAAAAAAGACAACGACTCATAATTTTCGACCACGGTCAAATGACGAGAACAACACCTGAGCTGGCACTCCCAAACTTCCACACCACGCCAAAGTGAGGACATTTGAGGCCAGAGATCAAACCTGCACCAGATATACACGACTGCCTTTGGCTGGATCGTGTTTCAAACTCGTAATCCTTCGGTTGCTAATACTAATATGCTCTTCCTAGTAGGCAACCGTGGCCCAGTTTGAAAGAGAGACGCAATCATTTTTTTACTTCCAAAAGAAGATACCAAAATGATATATTATTGACGGTTGACGAAAGAGCAGAGAATTACCAGTATTAAGTATCCGAAACTCGATGTAATCAAAGACCACGTGTACGTGGGGGCTGGTGCATATTAAAACTGTCTTTGTCTCAAATATGCTCACGTTGGCTTGATGCGGAAGTTTGTAGAATGTAGAATTAGCTCAGGTATGACCACTTCATCTGACCGTAGTTCAAAGTTTCTAGATGTTGTCCTCAATCCTTCAGGATAGATCTTGGACAGTCGAGAGTAGCCTAATGTGTTGCTCCAGTGTGACGGTTATTGAACTACTTCAAAAAGTTATTGTTTAATATCTTATCTAGTTCTCTCTTCTGTGTCAAAAAAACTTTTCTTGTATGTAAGTCGACATGGTCCTGGTCACAAATATGACTCTTGCACCAAAAAAAACCAACCAATACTTACTGAACGGAAGACTACATTTTGATATTTACAAAGAGAAGTTAACTTCAGCATTTAGTTCTGCAATATCAGGAACATTTCGGGAGGGGGAGGGCGAAGTGCCCGGAACCGTCCCCTCTTATGAATGCATCCCTAAGTATAAAAGCTGAAAATGCCTCTTGAAAAGGGGATATGTGAATGTACATCATCTTCAAACATACACTATATCAGGGCTCGAAATACCCGGGTGCACAGGTGCTCTGTGCACATGAAAATAAAATTGTGCGCCTAAATTTTTCAAGCTAGATGCACGCTGTGCACTTAACATTAAAAAAAAAGGGGGGGGGGACGTGTTTTATGTTTTGATGTTTGAACAAAGTATTAGAATAGACTTCTCTCGCACTAAAGGAACGTAAATAAAACTCCTAAATGCACACTATGAGAAAAGAAAATAGTTGGTCCGTAATGTGTTTATACAGGAGGAAGATTTATTTGTGCCACAGCCACCAGAACTTTCCGATGATCGAAACATTTTCCAGATGGCTCTGTTGAAGTGACTGTCGCGACATCCGTGCGCCAGAGAAGGAATAATTTAGATGTTTAAATATTTTTATTTACTATCTACTATACTAACCTATGTAAACATACCTAACTAATAAAGTAATTTACAATGCATTAATACTACGTTTTTTTTAAAGTGCACCTAAAATATAACCTGTGCACCTACTTTAAAAACTTAGGTGCACAAGGTGCATCTGTATTAAAAAAAATCTATTTCGAGGCCTGCTCTATATGGACAAAAGTATATGTGATAGATTAATATAGATGTATGTTGATCAATTAAGATTAACGCTAGTTATATTTAACACCAAACCTCGACAAAACGGCGATAAACTAGATTTTTAGGTAACCCCGATATGTACATAAAAAGCGTTTGGGTCGCAGGAAGAACGATTCCCGTCTTTAATTCAGTTTGTTTACGCTGAAAATCCCTCTCACGTATAAATATTTAAATACTTCCATAACTTTATTTTTTAATGAAATTACATGTCAAAAAGTATTTGTTTTTAAGATCACACGAAGACCAGCGCATAGCCATTTGCACCAAAGTTTTTCAATTGTTAATATCTATTGATTGCAGCGTCGTTATTCACATTCCATATGTAAATCCATTTATAATGAATGTCGGCATCGATATGCACATTTCATTCATCCAATGAAATAAAATTAGTCACAGATATAAAGTGGCGTCGTGTTTACATTTTCCCAATGTATCCCTACTGGTGTTAATTCTTATTTCTAACAAAATGCATGGGGTAAAAAGTTTACAACTTAGTGATGTTACCACAATTAGCTTCTGAATGTCCACGTCAACTGCATCACCTGCACGAAATTTGTTTTTAATCTGAAACGATTTTCGGGTTGACTTGGATTTTCCTTACTGTGCTAATTTTTATCTACCAAATTTATCATTGCCTTCTGCTGCTGATGAATATCATTAGATATGTAAACAATCTTCTTTGGAAGAGAGATGGCTAAACTCCATTAAAGTTCGGAGAACGTTAGGCTTTTTGATGTCTAACAAACCGCATATAACAGTACAAAAACTCTCCCCATTTACCTAGGCCCTGTTAGATTTCAGAGCCCTATAAAGTAAGTGGTTCAAGAAAATTCATCCAAAAATGCCATTTTTTTTTTGTTGTTGAAAACATCAAAATTCAAAAAGGCAACAATTCGAAAATGACAAAAAAAAATGGCTTTAAATTATCTAACCAGTGTCCGAAATATCTGACATAAAATTCATTTCGAGAAAACATTTACAAAAAATACATGTAAAAGCTCTCAAAAAGATATTTAAAGCAGCTCATTTTTTTACGAAGAATATTTCACTACTCACGAATGTTTCATTCTTGCCAAAGATATTTCTCGAAATTACTAAAATGCTAACCTTATTTATTACTCAGGTAGGTAGGTAGTTAATTAAAGTCACACTGGGGCAACAAACGTAACAAGCTATTCGAGATAAATCCTTAAGAAAAATATCCGAGCAGAACACCACGTAATTTCGAACCACGGTCAGAGGACGAGGCAATAGCTGAGCTGGCAACCCCCACTCCAAACTTGCACACCACGCCAACATGAGGACATTTGCTGTCACGACAGATTTAAAATGTACCAGCCCCCTATACACGACGGTCTTTGGCTGGACCGACCTTCGAACTCCAACCTTACGATTGCAAATCCATTGCTCTTCCTACTGGAGTACCACAATCCTATTAGGTAGTTAAGTACTTGAATTTACGTCGCACTGAAGCATCACAACGGACTATTGGTGACAGTCTGGGATCAGTCCCTAAAATGATCCAAGGACAATACCTCGTACTTTTCAACCACTCTCAGATGACGATGACCGACCAACCGGTATAGTGGTTAAGGTGTTAGTCTCTAAATCGGAAGGTTCCTGGTTGGAATCCGGTTTCGGGCATGGATGTTTGTAAATGTATGGTGTAGAGGCGGCTGGTGCACCTTAAATCTGTCGTAGCCGAAAGTCCTCACGTTGGGTAGGCGTGAAAGTTTGGAGAGTGGGGTGCCAGCTCAGGTGTTGCTTCGTCATCTGACCGTGGTTCAAAATTACGAGGTATTGTCCTCGGATCTTTCCCTTAAGGGACTGATCCCGGACCGTCGTCAATAGCCCGTTGTGTTGCTCTAGTAGGACGTTAACTAAATTACCATTACCATTACCAGATGACGATGAACTGGCACCGCACTCTCCAAACTTCCCTGACACGGTCAACATGAAGACATTTCGAGCCACAACAGATTTAAAGTGAAACAACCCTTACGTTGATTGGATCGAGTTGCGAGTCTTTGGTCGAGTAGCCCATTTGGCAGAGTCCGGCTGATCACCGATGTAGAGTTTAACCCTCCGGTTATGAGTTAAACTCTACATCGGCGATCAACAGGACTCTACCAACTGGGCTACCAGGCTCCTACTCATTTGTTAATCCATCGTATTACTACCATTGCCCTCGCATGATATGGAAAATGTTGCAAATCACTTTGATCAACAGGATGAACCTAAACAATTCGAAATTCGTCTGATTAAAGTATAATAGCGGACAAAGAAATTATCAAATTCTGGTTTTTAATGGAAACACAATACGAAAGCGTTCCAGACTGAGGAGATTTTTCACACGAGAAGTGTAAAAGTGTAACCTAAAAGAATTCTTCAACCATTTTGTTCTATGGAGCCACAGAATGTAAGTTTTCAGCTAGAATTATTTAATACTAAAAATATAAATGGATGTGTCAGACAACATCGTTTACTATCATTGATATATTTGAATTAGAAAATGCTGATTACGAATTATACCAAATCTTATTATGAATGAAATATCCATTAATCTCTTAAAGTGGGTTAGACGAGAGATATTCCGTACATCAAGATCTTACCAACTTTGCTAATGACGATATATATCGTCATAAAGGTGTTGCCGATTGTTTGACGATGATATCAAGATCCAGTTTTGCTAAAGACGAGATGCCTCATCGAAACAGGACTGTTTTTCAACGATAAAAATTCGCGGACGAACATCCGTTAGTGTATGGACGAGATCTGGATGAAAGCCATTCTTCTCCTTAATTTCGTTACATGTTAGTGCACAGGAGTCTTGTTCGTACAAGTACTGTAGGAAATGTAAGAAGCTTTAGAAATAGCACTTCAATTTCCGTTATGGCCATGAAATCTTTTCGAGTTGAGGTTCAAAAATCAGAGAGTGATGTTTTCCCGAATATAACTTTTAGACATTTCCATTGAGTCTTTTAATTTGATGGAAAGATTAAAAATGCATGCCAATTGACGTGAAATTTTAGTAAACTGAGCCGCTAATGAGAGGATCTTCGAAAAGTGAGACCAACAAGTCGACTAGTAATCACGTGACGAATCTGTAAAAAAGTGACTTGGTTGGCCGATTTGGCATTTTATCTCTTCAGTTGGCAATATAACATTTTATAACAACACACATGTGTGACTTCGCATATCTATGGAGTGTCGACGAAAATGGAAAAATCGTCAATCTATTACATGTCACGCAGACCATTCAGACAATGAATTAATGGATGATAGTCTTCTCCCATCCCATAGACTAATCAGATGAGGAATGATCGTTTCCATCTGGCAGACGAAAGTAATGCAAGGATCACGTTACTACTAGTTTTGGTCACATGATCCTAGACACGTAAAAAGGTTACTATTAATCGCTCCACTTGTATGCCTCCTTTTCAGTGCATACAACAGTGTTGAAGAAGAAGAGAAGGGATTTGTAACTAAATAGTATGTTTTGTCCAGATCCTCAAGAATTCTTCACTCAATAGGAGCAAAGTATCTGACTAAGGTACTACTAACGCTGTATTTTGTTCAACAAACTAATAGAATTTTCAAAAATCGCAAAATTTCCATCGCTAATACATTTTAAACAATAAACTTTATTAAAAAAAACCACCTGATCTTAGCGGGTGCCTAAAATATATCAGTATCAGATCAATGGATCTGTAGATTGAGCTGATCTAGTTGCGTAAATGTCCGCCTAGTAACTTTATTGGCAAAAACAGTCTTCCTTTACAAAATATGTGACTAGTTTAGTTTGAGATTTACTTCTTCCCTCAATTCAAGTTCGCTCATCTTTCGTAAGTAGATATACAGCGTGTGTAAGGCATCGCACCCCCTGTAACCCTGATTTAACCATCAAGAGAACTATAAAAGTATCAATTGATTCAAAACTGTCTTTTTACTTGGTATGATGTTGAAGGTATTTACATGACACCTATTTAAACATCAATATAAGGAACGTGTCCAATCATCAGGGCATTTATAGTAGTACATTCCTTTTAAGAATGAGTCACAAGACAAACTGCATAAAACAGCTTTGGTAGTGAGCTAACGAGAAACACTTAGCACAAAAATGGAGGATGTGCTTATTTAAGAGCTTTACACAGACCTTGTTCCCACACACTTCAACCATTAATATCGTGTTCTGTCCATTTTTCTTTTGTATTTAAAACATTTATTTCTGGTATCGGAACATTTTTTTCTCGAAAAATAAAATTATAAATAAAATACAAATAAACCATCTTTTCTATTCATTCATCTAGGATCTTTCATTAAATTCAACTTAGAAAATCTGCAAATGTAAAATTTCTTAGTATTCCAAAAGTGCTCTTCTAGAAGGATTTTACTGTGGATTATAAAACAAATGCTTGAGAAGAGGAGGTTGTTCAGTATGATGTTCAGAAATTTTATAAATGCGTCTGGTAAACTAAAAATTTATTTCACATTAATTCACAGCATTTGAAATCCTCATGAACATTTACGTGATGGGATCTTAGTACTCTAAATATTGCGTTTGCATTGTGAAAAATTATATGCTTAGATTAACTGTAGGAAGTAAAGCACAACATTTAACTTGTTAGACTATGTTGAAGTTAAAATATGCATCAAACCTAGTAAGTGTGAGACACATATTCAAATTTGTAGACATGATATTTTGAGGATATAAAATGCGTGACAACAAATATGCAGTCATTTTGGGGAAACAATCTTAATAGGTTGGTTGATGATTTGTCATTATATGTCGTTACGCGAGAACTAATTAGACCAATAGTATTATCGTGATGATAATCACACAATTGCCTGCTATGCATTATTTCTCTTGCAAGTGATGCAAATAGTTCTTTCGAAATATCTTTTTCCTTCTACGTTCTTTATATTTATATATATATATATATATATATATATATATATATATATATATATATTAGATTAACGTTACGAAAATTTCTCAGTAAAGTCATTTAACGATATACAAAATTAAATTTGACTAATAAGTCATTCAATAATGCTATAAATGCAACTAATATTTGCAGCATTGTTTCGGAATCTTAGGTGAGGAATTCAACGTTTTATAACAGTAAAAATATCTCGCAGTATTATTTCGTTTTATAAAGTTTAAAATGCAAATGCGGCAAGTAACTTTAGTTGAAAGTAAAGCCAAAACTCATCCTTACTTTAAGGCGCTTGACTAAAAACTCTGCTATCGATTTGTTCTACTAATATCTTGAAACACATTTCAAGTTGAAAATATTCAATAAGAGTGAGGAATCAAAGCAAAGGATATTACATTGTAGTTAATTTTAACTACTGGTTTTTCTTAAAGGAGCAAAGCCTTTCTTTATCAGTTATGCAGAAACTACAATTAGCATAATTACAAAGGCTACTTGAAAATAGCTTTTAGAGACGTGTCAACAGTTATAACGCTATTCGCTTATAAGCAATCACTAAGCTTTTTAACAAATGAGTTTTGGCATCAAATTTGGATGCTGTATACAAAACGTCTATACCAGCATTCGTACTACAGAAAAAGCGTGATAAATTTTAAATTTGGTATAGTAAGCAGACATATGCTGTGGAATAAAAACAAATCTCTATGAAGTTAATCAAAAATGGAATCAAAATGTTAATTTATGTGCTTAATGTAAGTTTTAAAAATTGAATCCATAATTTCGTCGTATGATACAGATTCCATAAATTGACGCAACTTCGTCAACAATTCAAGTATTCAACCAACAGTTTTCAGCTTTAAAATAATTTTAAATTATGTCTATTATGTTTAACCCGGAAGTGTCTATCCATATGTGCGTATGACTGATTTTATTAGTCGTCTTACGACAGAGCATTGTTTTGCTATGCAACTTTTTACAATGTCATTTAATAAATCTTATGAAACTGTAATGTTTGGGACAGCTACATATTTAAAACAAAAACGCTACTTACTTCGTTTTAATAGATGCCCAACTTTAAGGTGAGAGCATAGAGCTTGTTTCGTCTGCATTCTACTTAAGTTGCATGCAACCAATGCAATTCTCCATTAGTAGATATAGCAGCGCCCTCTATTAATGAATCTTGTAACTAAAACTCTTGTGAAGGTGTGTAAAAAAATATCTGAAACGGAACTTGAAATATACACTTTTAAATTCAGCAATAAATGCAGTAATTTACATTTTCTTCAATAAAAAAAACTTTTTGTGTCTTAAAAATTGCAAAAGTTTTTAAGAAAAATTTACTTTTAGTCACACACACACACACACACAAAAGTTTAACCGAAAGTAATTTTGTAAAGTGCAAAATTTTATTAATAGACATTTTTTTCTTTTTAAAAATATACTTTCATAACAAATTGCTTATTCAATAGCCTCGTCTTTTACACTTGGACAAATGCAATAACTTTGATAGAATTTAATGAAAATAGAATTTCATTTGGATTTTCATATTTTATACCTGCAAGTAATCTTATATAAATAATTATTTATTTAGTTTGAAATCAAAACATGAAATTTTAACAAAATCAGTTATTAAAGAAATATGATACGAAGTTCTTTGGTTATAACTTTGAAGAATCAAGAAGTATTTTAATACCAGTTGCCTCAACATTCTTTTAACTTTCAGACACCTTTAAGTTAACAAAAATTAAATTTAGTTTGACTGAGACCTCCAATTTTATTCGCTTGTATTCAAGCGTGGAAGAGATTTTGTCCCCCCTGAACATGATACATTTGATTTCTAGAGCAACTGTTTTTACGGGAACATTAAAATTTCCTCATGGGTTCATAATAACAATGGAATAACTGGAATAATTTTATTAGGATTTTACTATGTATCTCCTACACAAAGGATATAATTTCCTCATCTTGATTCATTCATTATGATTATCTTATTTCAACATTTAACTATAATAATTAACGTGGGTATAGAGTTGGATTTTTTTTTTCAAATTCAGAAAAATCAATGCTTTCGTAAACTTCTGCCACGTTCGATACATTTTTAATTAAAAACGTTGAAAGCATTAAAACGAATGATTATTAGAAATTGTTTCTGAAACATAAAACGTGATTGCATTGTACATATTTTTGAGCATGCTTCTCTTCATTATTATTAGAACCATTGAAAATTTTTTTCAATAAACTGCCCCATCAGATTACTGAAAGGATACAGTAAAAGGTTCTAAATTTCGTGATTTAAACATCCATTTGAGATTTTAATGGCTTGAGATATTTGAGTTTGAGACGCAATGGCTTGAAAAACTTACGAAAATCTGACAAATGAAGTGATTACCATCAGTAGCGTAGCAAGGTTAGGTGGTACCCGGTGAGGAAAATTTCTTGTCACCCCCATTGAAATCATTGAAAGAAGAAATAGGATACAGTTACAGATGTTATTTCCTGCTTTATTTCTTTGCATTGAGACATAAGCACTTAAAGTCTTATTTTCCTAACTCTGTTCTCTGCAAATTTTGAAATGACATAATCAAAATCAATTCATTTCGCTACTTTGTTTGCAATTGGCAAGATAGCTAATTCAGAAAGCCCAGCTTTACTCATAGTGGACCTAAGATAACTATTGATTAATTTTAGTTTTGAAAAACTCCGATCACACGATTCTGAAGGCTAAAGTTAGAGATTTGGTACATAATCTGAAAGTGGTGTGTGGTGTTCTCTCTCTCTCTCTCTCTCTCTCTCTCTCTCTCTCTCTCTCTCTCTCTCTCTCTCTCTCTCTCTCTCTCTCTCTCTCTCTCTCTCTCTCTCTCTCACATATTCAACAACAAACTCTATAAAAACCTTAATCTTAAATCTTAAAGAAGACCATTCCGGAGAAACTTCTTTTGAAACTTCGGCAGCTTGTAGATGTCTTCTTAGTCGTGAAATCTCTAAGGATATCATCTTCAGAAAGTTCATCATCAAAATCAATTCTTTTCGCTACTTTGTTTTCAATTGGCAAGATAGCTAATGCAGAAAGCCGAGCTTTACTCATAGTGGACCTAAGATAACTCTTGGTTAATTTTAGTTTTGAAAAATTCCTCTCACACAATTCTGAAGGCTAAAGTTAGATTTAGTACAGAATCTGAAAGCGCGCTCACATTCAACAACAAACTCTACAAATACCTTAATCTTAAATCATAAAGAATACCATTCCGGAGAAACTTCTTTTGAAACTTTGGCAGCTTGTAGATGTCTTCTTAGTCGTGGAATGTCTAAGGATATCATCTTCAGAAAGTTCATCATAGCTTACGACTGTTTTGTATTAACTGTTGTAATTCGTCTTCTGAAGTTGTAATCAGATCCTTGGGCTCGAGTATTGCAAACCGAGCTGTTGTATTTTCCATGTCCACACAGCGAGTGTCTATTTCTTGATAAAACCTTGATCTTTTCAATTCTTCATTCAATGTCAATGGTTCATCTTAAGCCTTTTCTCCAGCCATCATTTTCTTCTTTCTGACGATTCTTCTTTTCATTAAATGAATGTCCATCTCTTCACAAGTTCGTTGCAAACTGCAGTAATTTCTCTACGATCTCATTTCTTTTGTCTTTCAAAAACATCTTCAGACTTCTTATTTTGATAACACACTTCTCAAAACTTATCCCAGCTATCTGTAGGCATTTTGAGCGTGGTTTACTTTTTCTAAAACACAACTCCAGAAATACAAAAAACTGAAAATTCACATACTGTTGGTAAAAGCGTTTGCGCTGCTCCTCAAGTTTCAACAGTTTCTGTGCGATCGCAAAGTTCTTCTATGGCATCAACAATCTTCTTGAATCTTGGCATATACATGTTTTACAGCTTCGTAGTGAGCACTCCATTTTGTATCTGAAAGTCTCTTGACTGTACCTCCAACATTACTTACACGGATCGTCCATCTGTGTGGAAACTGAGAAAAAGCAGTACAGACTTTCTAAGGTCCCAAAAAGTTACACATTCTGAAACAGTTGCAAAAGTATGCACTTCACACAAATTAAGTGATTTGTACAAGAAGCAAATAATGTTTTAGGATTAAGTTTACGAATCCGCGCCTGCACATTTACTCTTTAAAAGAGATGTTCTAGCAACTTTAGTTATAACCTGACTTATAAAAACCGGTTAACCAATAATCGGTTATTTTCTTAGAGTTGATACCCCGTACAAACTGAAGAGACTTCTCTTATACATACGCTCTCCACTACGCAATAAGTTTTAATACGCATTATGTTGACTTATTGAAGTTAATTGTCTGATGAAGTTATTAAACTCGTTTCAAATATATTATTTTTTTTTAAGTATCGTGAGCGACTCCTATTTTTTTAATTAAAAAATAAATAAAAAAATTGCCATTTTGCCACCTTTTGTCTGTGATGACACCCGAGGCGGCCCACACCCACCGCACCCCACTTCCTACACCATTGCATCATTAATAAAGCATACAATCTTATTGAAAACCTTTATTGAAAGTCACCGCGTTAAGCTTATCCCGCCTTATGGAAGCTACTTAAAGTGATTGGACCACATTTTCAGTACTGCAACTTCAAAAATAACATGCTTAAGGCATGGATATTTATTTCACTCCTTTTTTTAACTTAAGGAGGTTCATTTTTGGTTCTTGAGACATAAATACCAAAACACATTCCTTATTTTTAGGTATCAAACTAACATCGATAGAACAACTGTTTTGTTGTAAGAGTAGGGTTTTTCTTCAAAGCTTAATACACAGGTCGCTAGAGGTTTTCTAACCTCTTTCAGAACGGCTTGTTTTTCGAATGTGCTTTCAGCGTGTTGTTTATATTGCACACTAAACACCATCAAAATGGTGACAAATCAAATATCTTATCATGAAGTGGTCTTTTTTCCAAGTAGTTGGTTTATATCTACACTGCAAAACTCATACATCTAGTCTAATATAAAATATTTACAAAAATTGATGTTGTAAAAAGTTGTTTCTGCACGAAGTATAAGTAAATTATTTGGCAATTCGTATGGGCAGCATTGCTATCTTGACTCAGTTAATTAGATAAGTCATTTATTTTTTGAATGCCGGTTGTGGCAACGATGTTGAATTAAATTTAGAACAACGTATTATTTTTCATTGAGATCGAATATTTTGACCAGATTTTTTCAGTGGAATTTTAGAGTAGTGCTGATATTTATTTTGTGGATACAGAGTATTTGTCCCATTACTTTACACGAACTCTATTTAATTCAGCTACTTGTACGGGACAGGAATTTTCAGTGCTAACAACCAGACGGAAGACTGATGTTGCAAATGTTCTCGCATGTTACCAATCATAGTTACCTCAAAATGCTTATCGACGTTTTGGCGTCGATTGGCGTTTAATTGAAAATGACTAATCACAACTATCATACATCAATTCGATATTAATTTTTTAGAATTTTTCTTGGCAAGGTATTTGAAAAACAATCCCTGTTACAACACGTTTGAATTACTTACAGGAAACACGTTCCCACCTTCATTTAACACGCTATGCTACTCTTGCAAATATTTTATTTAGCTCAAATATAGTCAACTTATTTGTTCTCCAGCAAAACAGTTTTATTCTCTTAAATTTAGATAAAAAATATGGGTATAATTTATTTAAATTTCTGCACTTATTTCTGCTTTGAAATAAATACGAGAAGAGATGTCATTACAGATTCGTTAAGCCAGGTACCAATGGCGAATGTCTGCTCTGTGGTATGCACTTCACACAACCCTCACTCTACATATAAAAATCGCACTTATTTTCTTTATAAATCTCGATTAACTTTCACTCGAAGCAACCAATTCAACAAGTAATCAGTCCCAGCAGATAATTTCCAATCGTAAAAATTCCAGAGCTCTCCCCAATCTCACACTTCGAAACACTTCATTTTTCCCGCCTCAACTTTTAATTAATTCTTTCGGGGGCCATAACTCCGACCGCCACTCCACAGAACTCCATCCGAAAACTAAAAACTTTTTCCGCCGACCGTGCAAAACACACGACATCTAAATTAACTCCATGACAGCAATTTATTTTTCGATCCCGCCTCTTCTTGGAGGGCAAAAAATCAAATTACCGCTCTCTCTCTCTCTGCAAGCCGCCGGAGAGACTTTAATTAAAGCATTTAACACTGGAACTTTGGGGGCAAGATTAAGCTCGGAACGGGTACAATTATTTAAACGGTTCGTCGTCTGTTGGGGGATAAGAGGTGGATGAGATAAGGCTGCTGAATGATGAGAGCAGGAATCGCAGATAAAGCTGCATATAAATCCTCTGGTTCCTTTGACTCTTTGCTGGATTTCGGCCGCTATCGGATCTATCGGAGGGTTGGTAATGGACTCTTGTACATTAATAATGCAGATTGCTGCGAAAACTTTGGTTCTTGGGGAGTTTGAGTTTGTTGGGAATTAAGCAAAAGTAGTCGTGTGGCCAGAAGTTTACTTGATTGACACGATTCGTTTCATCAGACATCACGGGAAGAGGAGGAATGCAAGAACAGAATTTTAAAAGTGGTTAAGGTTTTCGGGAACTCTGGAGAGGTTTATTTGAATGAGATTTCATTCGACACGATTGGCTTCATCAGACATCATGGGAAGAGGAGGAACGCAAGAACAGAATTTTAAAAGTGGTAAAGGTTTTTGGAACTCTGGAGAGGTTTTCTTAAATGAGATTTCATGCGACACGATTCGTTTCATGAGACATCACGGGAAGAGGAGTAACGCTAGAACAGGATTTTAAAAGTAGTGAAGCTTTTCGGAACTCTGGAGAGGTTTTCTTGAATGAGATTTCATGCGACACGATTCGCTTCATCAGACATCATGGGAAGAGGAGGAATGCAAGAACAAGATTTTAAAAGTGGTAAAGCTTTTCGGAACTCTGGAGAGGTTTTCTTCAATGAGGTTTCATGCGACACGATTGGCTTCATTAGACATCATGAGACGAGGAGAAATGCAAGAACAGTATTTTAAAATTGGTGAAGCTTTTCGCAACATGGATTGGGATTTCTGGTATTTCAGGCATCATAGGAACATGTTTTTAAAAGAGGTAAAACGAACTTTGAAGTAGTTTTCTTAAGTGAGATTCCTTGCGACATGGTTTCTCTCTTGTGATGTCTGAAGATGACATGATTTTATAATGTCAGACATCATAGGAAAAGAAAAATAAGAACATGATTTAAAAGGAGTGTAACTTTGGTAAAGTAGATAAAGAGTAAAATCAAACAAAAATTTTCTGATTCACTAGGAATTAAAACTATTTTCATTGAACCAGGCATAGATGCATGCTTAAAAAAAGGGGCAGGATAACAAACTAATTTTATGTTTGATGCCCTCCTTTTTTTATTTATTTATTTTTTAATAAAGGAAATTTTGTTAGATAGATAAATTAACTGTATTACATTTCATTTACAGCCTGACAATTACTCTTTACTTAAGGCAGCCTAGTCAAAACCTATGTTTAGTACGTACAATAAACTTCCATCTAAACTAAAATGATAGTAAAAAACTTACGAATCGCTATAATGCAATAACATTCAAAATACTTCAAAATTCAATTAACAACCATCTCATAAGAAAAATTCATCCTTGCACAAACTAAAAAAGTCAAACCTTAATTGGTTTGAAGGTATGGTCAAATAGGTAGGGTGAGAAGTGCAAATTAATTATCTCAAATGAGAAAAATGGAAACTAAATTCCATTCATGGAAAACCCTCAGTTCATTGTAAACGTAACAAAGATTACCACCCAGACTGAATACCGTATTCCCCGAACTAAGACCATCGTAATTCATTAATGTTGTTTTGATATTTCAAAATATGTTTATGTATCTTTGTAATGCCATTTTCTTGAATTTTTCGTGATTTGTGATTGATGGACATATTTCGGAAGTTTTGGTAATTTTAAGCCATTTTTAATGGTTATTTTTCATATGATGGTGTTTTCAAGAAAATTGACATTTTTTGAGGAATTTACCTTCCATTATTTTTTTTCTAAGCCCCATTTACATGCTTATCAAGAAAAGACATCTTGATGAAATTTCAGGACTGAACATAGTGACGTAATTTATCTAAAGCGTACTTTTGTGGTAGGAAAATTTTTTAATGCTTAAAATATGGTTGGTATACTATAGAAAATAATTTAGATTACACAATAAATTTTTTGGAATCGTTTTTGTTGAACTTTGAAATTTCTGCTTTTGCAAAAGAAATATTCAGTTCATTCCTTTCAGTGTGTAAAATTCAGATCAATGTACCACAAGCACTGTCAGAAAATTGTTTTTGAGTGAAACTATATTTTAACAACATGTTTGCCTTATATTTTTATAAAGAAAGATGCTTAGATTTTTAGTTTCGAGTATCTCATCTTTCTAAATAAATATGTAATTTTAAATGCATCTTTTCATAATTTCTTTGGCACTAAAAACGCACATTTAAAGAGTGTTTTCTAGCGATTTCTACTAAAGGCGAAAATTCAAGCCATAGTTATTAGTAATGAAATGTTTTTTTTATCTACAGAATTCTTTTCCAAAACGTAGTACATATCTTTGCATATATTGTAAGCGACGCCAGACTGTAAATAAGTAAAAACAAGATTTTTAATAGACATTTTTTTATTGAAAATGGGAACTATTAGGATTTTATTCATTCGTTTTACGTTCTGTCCATTACAAACCTTTCAAGTTTTATATTTCCATTTCGCAAAATGACTGATGGAAGGTTATTGAGTTACTTCCATTCATTGAAAATTTGTGTAAAACTAAGCAAAAAGGAGGCAAATTTTGCCTGCTTCTGACAGTTCTTATAAATTATATATGTATGTACGTAACATTAATAGTCTTAATCGTGTCTCATGTGACCATGAAAATGGTCGCATTGAATAACTATCGCATTGAATAAACAAAATAAAAGCGCAATTCTTCTTCAAAGTTATATCGATATCAATCGAATATGCTTCAGCGATTTTCAACCTCTTTCCCCTCATGGTATGCAAACTAATCACTAAAATTTTGAAAACCAAGACGTATGTACACTTAGAGGATCGAACAAAAATAGGTATAATTTGATAGATTTACAAAAAAATATTAGTAATTAATGTACCCCTTTTTTGTTTGCACCGAAGAAGTCTTTATTTTATCATGAAACGATTTATTTATATTGTAAGAATATCAATCAAAAATATTTATACTATTGTTGCTTAAATTTTTTTGTGAACACATCTGTCAAAATTTGCAGAATAAACCTTTGAAGGGAAATAAATCTTGTTGCACAGTTTATAATGCCCCCCCCCCCCGGTTGAAAATCGCTGGTATGGATTGATTGACTTCTCGCATCATTCGGAAATATGAAATATTTTGATATCCTAAGCCATATCTTACAAACTAGCCATTAGATATTATAATTTTATCGCTAAATTGCTTAGGTAAATACATTTATTACAAATATGGCGTTCTATTTTGATAATCTTATAAATCCTACCAATTTGATAGAGAATTGTGCTTTTCATGTTAAGAAAAACGTTTCAAAATTTTCGTTTTATGGTCATTCATTTCTATGAGTAAGTACCTCCAACAAAGACTTTTCAGAACTTTACTTTTTTAAACCTTTATATCACAGGCAAACAGATTTTGTCAAGATTGCTAAACCTCTAAATTTAGTTAAAGTAGAGATTTTAAAATTTGACTTAATTTTTGGCAATGCAAAAAAAAAAAAACACCCATAGTATGAAATTTGTACTCCAAATTGCATAAAAAATTATTTAAAATTGTTATTTTATTTATCATGCTACTTTTATTTACTACATCATCATACAACATTTTATCTATTCATACATAAACATCCATAGTAGGAAATTTATACTCCAAATTGCATAAAAAAATTATTTAAAATTTTTATTTTATCTATCATACTACTGAAAGTCTTTTTCGAACAAATCGAATGGAACCTTTAACTGGAATTAATGTAACTTGACCAAGATTAATAAAACGAATGCCCAGTTGCAGTGTTTAAATATCTTCTAAAATATGTTTAGTTTTCACCAATTGATGCACACAAAATTCGGAAAATTCAAGTTGCAGAAGAAAATTTATAACAAGGTATTGAAGAGAAAATATTTACTGCATTAATATTTATTTCAATTCCAGTTATGCAGACCAACTGAGAAAAAAAATATTAATTTTTAAGAGGACACAGTACTTATATAAAAATGAATATAATTTTAAATAATTTCAAACAGTACCTTCATTACAACTTTCTAAAATCTGCTTGATTTTATTATTTTGTTGTTTCGTTAATCTAGAAATCCAGTTCAAAAACAAACACTGAAATAGAAAAGTTGTTAAGTATTTTTACATTATTAAAATTAATACACGTGTATAAAATTTCTCAAAAATTGTTTAAAATGAAGAAATATATAAGGTTATGTAATATAGAACATATGAAAATTAAGTATTTTTTTTTTAAATCAGCTTAGAGAAGTCATAAAAATCTGCAAATAACCTTCAATGTTCAAAACACATAGGGAATTTCTAATCTGTTTTTATGTTAATTAATTTTTTTTATACATTTGTAGACAAGAGGAAAGATAATTATAAATTTTCACTCATGGAGCAAACCTAACTTTCATTTGTCAGTTTTAAATCTTTTCCTGCATACTAGATGGCGCTTCTTATCAATTGAATTTAAGTGGGAATAATATTAGAAATCTTATCTTCGAAGGATTTTGCCAATTATTCATAGAAATAGAAAGTTTTACTCATTCTTCACTCAGCAATCTTTAAAACTTTGAATGACAAATGAAAATTAAAAATTAAACAAATAATTTTGCATTCTCCTTGTATTTAAAAGAAAAGAAAGGAATTGGTATTAAAAGAAAAGAAAGGAATTGGTATTAAAAGAAAAAAAAAGGAATTGGTATTAAAAAATTATAAAAAATTAAAATCCATCCATGAAATTCACCCTACTTTGTTTTGAAATTAAAATTGAAAAAATGTTGTGTTCTTTACCAGCAAAATAATAAATAGACTTCAGTTTAACGAACTAAACAAAACGTTTTAAATAGAATTTTTGTTTGAACATTTCAAATTTTCTTTGTTCTACCGTCATCTGACCGTTGTTTAAAGTTATATGGTGTTGTCCTCGGTTATTTCCCTTTGGGATTGATCCCGGACCGTTGACAATTTATTCAAAATAAGTTTTAGATCGTTTAAACGCAGTGAAATATCTAGCGATCTACCTTCTTTGAATGGTTAATGCTAATATAAATATCTTAGAAATATTAAGCCTGCTACTGAATATAAATAGTCTGTCGTGTTATTTAGGTGTCAAAGAGTGTTCGCAAGACCCATCTTTTAAAAATTGGAAACCAATTTTTATGAAGTGCAGAATTATATTTATAAAGGTGATAAATAAGTGTTCCCAGTACATTTCTTTTTTTCTTTCAAGAAACAAGTCTGCAAAAGTCGTTCTCACGGAGCTCAGTAGTGAAACCTTCGGTGACCAAACTTCTCTTGCACGTGTTTGCAAATAGAAGTTGAAAAGAGGAAATGCTAATTCTTACATGACATGAACCCTAAATCGACGTTATTTGTTAAGTATAAATGATTGCTGTACGCAGCTCAGATCGTTTTACAAGTATTGATTGAAAAACAATATTTCTTAAACGAATTAAATTATAATATTTCATGTTTGAACTGACTTTTTTATTTCTTCCCTTGATGCAAGTAATTTATAAGTACTTGATTTAAGAAAGAATATTAAAACATTTAATTTTACATAACTTACATTTTTAAGGGAACATGAACTGCCCCAAAGAAAAACTCATAGATCATAAAAACGCAATTTTGCTACTCGGTATCTGGCCACGTCAGAATTAGTGCTTACTTTTTTAATTTTATTTAGAACTAGCAAAATACCCGACCTTACTCGGTTTGAATTAGTTTACTCTAGATTGAAGAGATAATCAAAATATATAATGACTTACGTTTTTTGTAGAGTAAAAATTTATTTTAACACCTTTCGCCATCTTTATATTTTCTACAACTTACTTTGGACACAAATCCTACACATGCATATCCATTCATGTAATACATTTCACATACATCGCACAATTGCTGTATGACAAAGCTCAAAAAGACGAAAGGTGATACTAAGGTTACTACTATAAAAGACGATTTATAGGAAGATTTGGAATTCCCTTTCTTAAGTTGTTTTCATGTGCAACTCAATTAATTAAAATTACGATTTACGGCGAGTGCTCTCGCACTCATAGTCAACAAAACAATATTTTTTTACCTGTGGCACTCTTGCCTCCGGTATGCGACATTGTGAAATTTTGCAATCTTCTCCTGTCATTACTACAACGAATTTTTTAATGTTGGAAAAAGTTCTAGTTTGGATTTTTAAACATTATTATTATTTCAATAACGACATTATTCTTTAAATAACGGCATTATTCTTTAAATAACGGCATTATTCTTTAAATAACGGCATTATTCTTTAAATAACGGCATTATTCTTTAAATAACGGCATTATTCTTTAAATAACGGCATTATTCTTTAAATAACGGCATAACTACACTTAAAATTTACTGAAAATTTATACTGACTTACCTAACATTTTCAAGTCTAATACTTTGTGGTGCTGTTGGGTGTGATGAGAAGGAAAACACATTTATTAAAATAATAAATATTTAAAACAGGAAACAGCGAAGTAAAACAAAATAAAAGATGTCGTAAAAAATTGTTCCAAAGATATTAATTTGTGATTCAATTTTATCTCTTGATCTCGCACAGTTGCCACAACTTACAACTAAAAGTGTACAAAATTTAGAAATGTGAAATTAATTCAGAGCGAAAGAACCAGAACAAATATCACTGCTCGCGCGATCGTGTTCATTCTCGTTTCATTGAAAAATATCGTCTGTCCCAAATTTTCGGAAATCGTTTTCATTGCGCAAAGAATAAAAATAAGACTCAAAATAAATGACGTATCAGAAATGAAATTCCATAAAAAAAAAAAAATTTGAAGAATAATTACTTTTTCAGCAGTACTGGTAAAGCAATCGAATTAATCGTAATATTCAATAGACATTCCAATTTTTCCAAAACTACCAAATTATGGTTGAATTAAGTATACTTACTCAGGTGTTTTAGCATGAAACTCGTCTAAATATAACAATAAAGAAATGTTTAATATTGCATTCACTAAATTATTAAATAATGTATAAAATAAAATACAATGCAATCAAATATCTGGAATACAATTCATGTGATGCCTACACAAACACACAAACACAAAATCGAGCATAGAACAGAAAGACGGACAGACAGACTTTCGCAACCAATTCCACTCACTAAATCAAGATAAGTACTCTCTGTATGCAAATTTCCATGACAATATCTTAAACCGCGTGGACGTGTATAGGGCACAACATACAGACAGACAGACACCAAACGAGAAAAAGGCGGATTCGGCATCAGAAGGGTCCAAAACGGATAGAAAACTTGAAATGCGTCGAAAATATTGAATGTACAAACAAACACTCCATTCTTATTTATATAGATTCTGTGTTTGGGTTGACTACGAGATGTTGCGGTCATATTTGAGGATTCCCAAGCACTATAAATATGTGTTCTTTCTGTTAATAAATCATTGTCTTTATCAATATCGTTCAAAAGTCTCTTTCCAAATATTTTCAGGAAGTCGAAATTTAACACGTTTGAATAGATACGTATATGTTTTTTTCAGAATTCTGCATTTTTTTAACGATTGGAATTTTGTTTCTGTTTGCATTTATGTGAACCGGTATATTACCTACTGCAGAAATATTATTTAGGAGTTTAATTTTAATTATTTGTCTATTTCCTGCAAAAATATCACTAGACATGGGTAATTTCGTAGCGGTATGTGTATATTTCGACAAACTTTCCTTAAATATTTGATTGAATACGTATTTATTTGTAGAATTATGTTTCATAAAATGAAATAAAATACACAAATCAAAACATGTTTAATTTTAAGGTGTTTAAAAAAGTCTTTAAAAAGCACTCTTACAAACCATCGAGCGCTAGCCGGCGCCCCCCGGCTAGTCTCTAGAATTTAAGGAAGCCAATTTGAAAACAAAGTGTTTCGATAGCAAGAAACATATTGAATTTGACCCACTTTCAGGTCTATAATTTTTAGCAAAGAAAGTTATCTTCCATGATTTTTTAAGTCATTCTACCTTTACCCTGTTTTAAGCAGTCTACTCAAAAACAATTATTCGAACATTTTATGAACGAAATTGTCAATATCTAATAAAATTGGTTGTTATTCTTATTGCAATTGGCCCAACAGTGTTATTAAAAAATTAACAATTTACAACTGTTATCGAAACTACTCGTTTCTAAAGCAGTGCCCGGATTTCTTTGACCAAAGAAACACCTAAAAATGACGCAAAAGTTGGAATCTTTGCTTTGAATTCATAAAATACTATCTACTGCAGACAAGTTGTCTATGAATAAAAAATATTTTTTTCTCTTCATGCATTGTTGCATATAATTAATTACAAACGTTTTAAAAATCTTACCAAAAATTTGACATCATCAAAGATTATGTTTCAAAGCAGTAATGTGATAATTAATTTCTAACAGGAAATCCACTAACTGACCAGAAGTGACTACCTGAACAGTGAGATAAATATGATGTATTTCAGTTACGAAATCGATTTTTGTTGAGTACTATTTGATGTGTACCGGCTCTTCTGCGAAGAAAGTCAATCTCCCCACCACTACCACCAAAAAAAAAACTGATTCAGACATGTGGACCACTGTTTCATTTCAAATAATATTAGGAGGTCTCTAATATTAATATTTAATCTTTTGTTTTCTTCTGTAAAGACTAAAGACAACTCCCATTCATCCTACCCTCTTACCAATGTCGATGATTCACCTACTAAGGAAGAAATATATAAAATATAAAAGTATCTAATACTTGTATGGAATATTTATTTTATATTGTAAGTTAGGTCAAGGACTTTTGAGCGCCAGAAACTGACTGATGTTATTTGTAAACGTTTGGCAATAAAAATAAAACCGCAAATGAGATTACAAGAGAGAGAGAGAGAAAATGATTTTAAAAAATAGATTACAATTCAAAACAAAACGAAAACATGCTAAATACTCTAAAAATGTCAAAATGAAAAGAAACTAAAGAAAACGAAAAATAACAACAACGAAAATGCATAAAAATCTCATCAATGATCTAAATAACTGTGTCGATGTTCCAATGTCCTATTAATTCTAATCAATAACCCGTTGTATTGATCCAGAGGGCCGTAATTAAAATACCTACTTACCTACCTATAATCTGGATATTGCAAATGGCGATGTTGCAAATGGTATTGCCTACGAAGTGAACAAAAATTGACGTCAACAATATCCGGGACATGGTTTCAATAAATGGCAAAAGTAAACAAATTTCGTTAAAAAGACTTGAAACAAATAAACTTTCATAAAAATTAATTAATTAAATTTTAAAAACATTAAAATGTATATAAAATTTGGAAATTCGAATTGAATCCTAAATAAAATTGTCAATAATTTACGACAGCACACCAGAATTAACCGAAAAAACGATTTCCTACTTTTGATAATAACAACGAAACACTAAATGTTGGTGTTAGCATAAAGGTTACCAGAACATCTCTTTTGAAGAGAACATGTCCTATTTTTCACCCACTCGGATCTCTTTTCACTCTCCTTTTTACGTCCTATCTTTTTTTCGGTTGTTCACTTTTTGTTCTCTTTGTTCATTACTTCGGATTGTATTAAAAATATGTTTCACATTTTAAACTTTACGCGCTAATATATTCACATTGCCTACTCTATCGTTATGTAAACCACAGCTATTCAAATACATACTAGATCTAATACATTGTACTAAAATCGTACTCATTATTAAAATCCATCAACGTTTAATAGAAAGTTCAACCTCTAGTATATATTGAGCTCCATGTTAAAACGTCTCATTAGGAGATTAAATAGACAACCAATGAGAATTTAGAATCGTGTTAGAATAATATGAATAAGAAACATTGCTCTTATTTTATCTGAATGAATATAGTAAGACAGACTATATTCGCAGCCCTTTTTAGTTTGGAAAGTAATCGCGTTGCTAACTTACCACCTTTTAGAATGAAATCGAAGTCGATAACTCAACTTTGATTGCTGCGCAGAATTCAGTGAGTTATAATTATATGTTAGTGTATTATTTACTTGTGTTGTTTGTCTCAGTAGTATTTGTATTAGTTGTGCACATTGTTAAATTATAATTTTTCGTGTTTGTTTTTGTGATAAAATTAAACGAATATATATATATATATATATATATATATATATATATATATATAATATTGGTTGCAGTTCATTTTTTAATCGAAATTCTAAACAGGCTGTACATTTGGATATAGAATTGTGTAGGAAGTATAGAGTCTCAATCATGCATTTTGAGACACAATCTTGTGAGTAATTTTTCCCGCAAGCTATTCAAATGATGGAACACTCATTCGGAAATAATTAAAAACATCTCTGGGTTTTAACTTTTTCTGTCCTCTTTTTGTCTTCTTTTTTTTTTTCAAAATAATTTTACCAAATGTTCTCTTTTCTGATATTTATTTTCTGGCAACCCTAGTTAGCATTAACTTTTAAGACAAGCAAAACCAGTAATTTTTACTCAAATTAGCAGTAACCGTTGAAAATTATTGTAAAATAACAGACCTACCAAAAAAATTAGCAATCAAGAACAATGAAATTCTTATAAATTTAGATGAAATACAAATTTTCGATTAAGAGCCTTTGCACTTTTTGAAGTATAAACAATACCAATCCGTCATTTACAACCCAAAACACCAGATTACAAAGGAAATTGTTTTGAAAGTAAACAAATACTACGGTCTGAATTGGTAGAAGTCATGCATGGAAGATTGCAGGTTGCAGAAAATATAAATGCCCGTGAGTACCAAAAGGAAGTATCAATTAATTTCAAACAAATGGCGATCTTTTCTATGCAAAAAGTGAAACAAATTATTTTTGTTTGTCCAATGTGGGTTTAAAATATTGTACTTTTCTTTCCCTTTGTATCGAATTCAAATTACTTTTCATTTTATCTGGAAAAAGAATAATTTTTAAGGATTTAAGTAATTTTATTAGGGATTAATAATTTTTAGTAGGAAAATAAGAATTGGTACAAAATTTATTAATCTCTTTCGTCACTTAATATCTTTGTGTTTTTGCAAAAGGTTAGCATTGAACTTTCTGATTTGTGTCTTAAATTTTCTCAAAGTAATGGTATAATTAATTTATCCTCATTTGAGAAATGTCCACTGCTTCTTTCTTCAACCATTTTGAATTTGGAAAACTATTGCAAAGTAAAAGTGACAAAATAAAATTTCTACGCAATAAACACCCAATTTTGCTTATCTGACAATATACAAAAAATCAAAAATTAAATATTATGTTGCATTTAAAAAAACGTAAAACAGCACAGAGCACAAAAATTATATCTTGTTTTCCAAACGATTCCACAAAAAACCTTTGCACAATCCTTAAACTTAAGCCAGTTCGAATGACAAGCGTTGTTCTCTTGTTTTTCCCGAAGCAGAGTTCGAAAATATTCCGTGTCGTTTGCTTAATTGTAGAGAGTCAGTAGTTTCCGTACCTAGAAACGTGCATTACCTTCAGACGCGCAAGTGTTGCATTGAACTCTTTCGTGGAGCCTCCACCCCCGTACACAATTCACAAAAACCCCAGATGACCGGAAGATAATTTTGATTTTCATAATTACAAGAGATCATTTCTAGGTCTTTAATAGTAGTCCTCCCGCACCGAAAACGTTATTTTCTTCCTGGAAGCAGAATGCATTCAGCCGACGTGAGTCACAGCACGAGAACATTACGTCATCTTCCGGTTCTCGTAGTAAAGTTGCGTCATCGTTCGCCAAACAGAACCACGCCTCCGGCCTCCTCCTACCAATGGCGTGCCTCGGCGGATGTGACGGAAGGGAAATCGTCACAGCTTTTCGTCGCACTGCTCCATGCGTCCCTGAACTTCTCTTTACCGCTTCCTGTTTGGGTTTCTGGCCGCGTTCGCAAAAGAAATTTGAATTGCAAATGAAAAATAATCAAGCGATATGAATGCGATAGGTAGTCGGAAAGGAAGAAACAACTTTCCTGCCAAATGTCCGATGGATCAAAATAAGGTCGGCGAGCGACGTTTTCGTAAATGGGTTAAACTTGCCGTGACGTCATGTTTGTAGATCGAAATCAACTAATTTCGAGTTTGTTAATGGAATGGGGGAATTCCACTTGCGGACATTGAAAGAAATTGTTTTATAAGGAGGGCAAGGTGGTTATTATGAAAGGTCATTTCTTTCAAGTTGGAATACTACGTAATATTTTTTACGTTTTCATGAAAAGCAATTCGCATTGAAAAATATTCGCATTCTTTTTTAACATTTAAAGAACGTAAAATTTTTTATTTTTTGTCCGTAAATGCTTTTGTTGTGCATATTTATTTATATTTGTAAAAATTAGAAGTTAACGAAACAAATACAGTCGTTCTTTCTAAAACGTGTTATCATTTATTGGTTCTAAATACAAATGTCATTTGTTTGCATTGTCATGCTATCTTTTACTACGATTATAGATAAATATCGCGCGAACTGTAATCTGTTGCACAGTGACACGCTAAGTACGATAAAACATATTATTGAAAATAAATATTATGCAAATGAGAGAAGCAAAGTATACACGTACTTTTATTCTAGAAAATACATTTGTTTATTTATTATTAATTGTTGGTTTGATTCCTTTGTATTTTCCTCTTTTGTGTTAGTAGATCTGTCCTTGCATGGTTGTCCATTTACCTGATATGTTAGGCGCAGCATGGCCAAATATGGTCCTTGCTCTATACAATCTAATCAACCAAATTTATATCTTTAATGGTAACTTTAATCTTTATCTTCAAAAATGTAATACATATGTATGTCAAAGTTAAAACATGATTAATCTTGCACTTTGATCGGGGAGAGGGACACTTTTAGATTGGGGTAAAAAGCTCTCTTGGATAAATTTGGTTTATTTTAATTCTAAAACCAACCAATTAGTATAAAAGCATACTTCAGTTCTGGTTTAGGGAAGGCATTTTAGTAATCGGCAAGACAATTCGTAAAATCTTTTGCTTCGGAAAAAGAATTATTATAACGTTGTGTGTTGATGACGTACACATTGCCTTTCACAGCAGAATTTCTGAAACTCTTAGTATTATTTTCACTGTTGCAACAATTTTTACGATATTATTACAAAATTATTTTCATTTATGACGTTTTACCAACGTTTGATGCCCTGCTGAGTTGCGTAATGAATACAAAACCTACAAATGTGTAAATATGATAAATCCTAACTCGAAATTGGATTTTTGTACTCTCTCCCACTGTACTTGTAGTGGATACTCTTCTAATGCAGTGCGGTATTTTAAATAAGCTAAGTAGACTGCAATTCAAACTAAAAAAATGTTACAACAAAAAAGTATTTTAAAACATTGATTTTAAATGTATTAAAAAAACTTTGAAAGGTATTAAAACTACAAGAGTGAATTCTTTTCGATGATGGTCAAATGAAACGAGATTCAACTCAGTAATTTCTGTGATAAGCGATAAGATGAACCGGGCATGTCAGATTAGCTTGCATCGTTAAGGTTTGAATAGATCAGGAATAAGATGAAAGGATAGGTGTTTGGTTAACCAAGACTCCAGTTGTTCCATATAGAGTGAGTTGGGGAAAGTACGAGAGTTAAGTGCGTCCACTGAATATAAAATGTGTCTGATTAAAGTAGAGTCTGACACTTGCTGCAAATACTTGAAGGAGTTCTATAGATTAGTTTCACCGCTAGAATTCTTCGAATTTCTTTAGGGAAATTTGTCAGACCAAAGAAGGGGGAGGCAGGAATGAAATTATATGCTCTTGCGCCACTCTCATTACTAGCATTGCAAGCAAGTAAACAGAGTCCATGTTAAGAACTTGTCCCACACGTGGGACAAGTGCGCCCCCATGAAAGAGAATTGCAAAGTATTTTTTGAAATATATCAATGGCAAGAATTGTAGATACACATATACTACCCTACAATAATGAACTGGACGCCAGTGGATTTGCATAAAATCCGACTACTTGTTTGTGGGTGTATTTTGTGATATGGCCTGGTACCTTTGCATGTTGTTCCTCGTCAATTGAACGCCGACGTCTACATGAACATTTTGGACAATCAGGTTCTACCCACGATCTGGCAATTTTATGGAATGGACGAATGTTACTTCCAGGACGACAACGCTCCATATCATGTTACAGCCTCTGTCAAACAGTGGTATCGAGATATGGATGTAAAACGTCTTCCCTGACCTGCTCATAGTCCCGACCTAAACCCCATAGAACATTTGTGGTACATCGAATTAGAGCGACGCTAACGGACCAGGGAATCCCGTCCGAAAGTTACAACTGAACTGGTGACATTCTTGCAGCAGGAATGGACACAAATACCCATAGCTGTGTATCAAAAGCTTGTTGAAAGTATGCCCAGAAGGGTTGCTAGTGAAATTGCAGCACGTGTGGGGGACCATCCCCCTATTAAAGCACGTATTCTTTCCCTTATACCATCACATCTTGCTGTCCGGTCCATTATCGTAAAGTAGTGTATTTGGTCCTTAGCGAAATTGGTCGAATCTCGATGAACGAGATATCTCGTCCAAACCACTTGAAGGGTTAAAGACCATCTGGGCGGGAAGAAGACCACCCCGATAAATAAATGGTGGTGCAAATGTTGACCTCTGACCCAGAACCGTTGCAATGGACTTTGCATAATCAGTAGAAATACTTTATTTACCCCTCCTATTTGTAGAGGCAGTATCATAAAAATAAGGGAGCAAGGGGCCGGGCTTCTAGAACTTAGCACCTGTGATTCTTGTGCATTTCTATTATGCAGATGATTATAGGGTAGCAGTGCATACACTAATGTCCCGACTAATGAGTCCTCCTTGAGTTCCACCTCTTTTAGTTATGTGTCTTCTATCATTGAATCCACGCATCAAAGTACGTTCTCAGTGGTAAGTCGTTCCCATGGGAACCAACGGCCTTCTTCGCAGAGATCTTTAGGTGTCGATTTCTCCTCCGTCTTGAACTTTGGTGAAATGCACAAAACAATTAAGTTTCCTTTTTTCGCGTACTTTAATTACGTGGAAGCTGAGAAGTCATACTTCCCAGAAAACACTTCAGTGGAAGAGATGATCTTTGTATATTAACACAATGCGGCACTTGACCGGGTGTTCATTGTAAGTGGCACTTCAGGAAGGAGATTTGTGTGTGATCCACTTCCTCTCTCACTCAGATTTCCTTTTCGTGTATTTGCTCACAATCACTTATTAGAGTGCAATTAGGAAAGAGAAGGAAATGTTTAAACACTAGTAAATTTATTCCAAAAATTTTGAATTTCTAATGAAGTGCAATCAATGCAATAATGGTTTGATCTTTCTCGTCCTACTAAAGGCTGACGCTACAACGGTGTGCATTTATTGGAACATTTATTTTCAATTCCGAGTATCATATTATGTACGTTTATACATGTTACTTCGGGGTAGTAAGGAGATAGGTAATTAATTAACGATACACTGGAACTACGGGCTAACGGTGATGGTCCGGGATCAATCCCCAAGGGAAAAATATGGTTTTGAACCACGGTCAGATGACCAGGTCACCACCTGTGTTGGCACCCCACTTTCCCAACTTCCACACCAAGCAAAAGTGGGTATATTAGGGACTCAGTCTCCAGGACATTATCACGTTCGCCTCAATATCCTTTCGCCATCGAATTATCTTTGGGACCACGGTAACCTGATTGGTATTATCACGCACTAACAAATGAAAGGTTTGGAGATCGATATATGATCCAACTAAAGAATATTGTGTACGTGATTGGGGAGGGTTCTGTAGCACGTTAAATCTGTCGTGACCTCAAATGTTCTTCCGTCGCCCTTGGAAGTTTGGAAAGTGGGTTTCGGCTCATGTATTGATCTTGTTATTTGACCATAGTTAAAAAAGACGAGATGTTCTCCGATCTTTCCCTTGGAGATTGATCCTGGACAGTCCAGTTGTTGCTCAAGAGCGGCGTTATTTCAACTACCTAAATACCATCTCTTCTCTGAAATTCTTCCATGCCGCGTCTAATCCCCGGATGACACTCCTACGAACACCCCATTTCCTTTCAAAGTTTATTCTGTAAGCATTCTTCAGTGTCTCGCCGGAGAACCATACAAATGCATAAAGGTATTTTTATTCCTAATCGTATTTCTTTAAATTAATAATTTGATAATCACATGATTGGTTTGAAGGATTAGTAAGCATTGAATACAGAGTTGGTTTGAGCAAAATTAGTGAGCCGTATATAACATAATTTTAAAAACAATAAAAATAAATGCCGAAAATTAAATATATCTCAATAATCAAACGCGTGAGAAAAAAGTAGACGTCTGAAAGCAGTCGAAACAATCAACAAATGAAGGAATTTTAAATGGCACAGTGGTAGTTCTCTTTGAAAGCTTATTCTATAAAAAAAATTATTTAATAAAGAATATCAAACAATGGCGACAACAGACCAAGGTTCAGCAACCAGCAGCATAGGTGATATAATTAATAAGCTTGTTTATTGACTTGTTGAAGATCGGCCAAATGTATGATGCAAGCATCTTTTGTTTTTTCAAATTAACAATCTAATGAAAAAAGATAGATGATATACTGAAGAGAGCTATATCTTTACACTTTGCAGATTCTACTTCAGTTGTATAAACAGGCTTTGTGTTCGAATACCTGTATGGGCATGGATATCATTTGAGGGTTCGGAATCCGCCTTAATCCGTAGGTCCTTATCTATCTAGCCCTCTTGTTGTGCAAAAAAAAATATTTCAGAGCCACAAACAAAACCAATTAATTGTGGTTATGAGGTAATTTTTACTAATATCCTACCAGAGCAACACAACGGGATATTGTTGACAGTCCGGGATCAATCCCCTAAGGGAAATATCTGAGGACAATACCACGTAATTTTGAACCACGGTCAGATGACGTGACAAAACCTGAGCTGGCACCCACTCTCCAAACTTCCACACCAACCCAACGTGAAGACTTTCGACCACGACAGATTTAAAGTGTATAAGCTGCCACTACACCATATGCTTACAAATATCCATTCACTGACCCGGATTCGAGTGGCTAACACCTTAACCATCATACCGATTGGTCGTCAATTATGCTTATGGGAAAAGGATGGAGTAAAATAAAAGATATTGGAAATAATGTTAGCATCGCGAAAAAGAAATGGATTGGAAAATTGGAAGAGATGAAAACGAAGCTAAATAAAACAGCTAGAAATGAAGTATACGGTGCAATAGCCTACAGGCACCAAAATATTTTTTCCACAAAGGTGGTATTGTTTCTTAGCTTGGTAATCATTGCAGAGATTTACAATCCGTGATTACTATTGCATGGTTAAGATTTGGCGACCGAACCTTGGCGATAGAAATATGGTTTGGCGTCAAGTGTATACTTAACTATTACCTAAAACAATTCTAGCCTTCCGAAGTGTGTTATGTAAGTAGTCTTATATTCAGTATAGTTTAGTTACAAATGTATTGTTTGTAGACAGTTGAATTAAAGTCGCACTGAAGCGACACAACGGGCTATTGGCGAAGGTTCGGGATCAATCCTGAAGGGAAAGGCCTCGTCATTATGAACTAGGGTAAGATGACAAGGTTAATACCTGAGATGGCACGCCCACTGTACAAACTTCCACAACAATACTTAGGGAATGGTATGGAAACTAATTTGAGGTAGAAGGTATATTTTAATATAGGTAATGGTAATTTTAATTAATGTCGTACTAGAGCAACACAACGGGCTATTGACGACGGCCCGGGATCAATCCCTTAAGGGAAAGATCCGAGGACAACACCTCGTAATTTTGAACCGTGGTCAGATGACGAAGCAACACCTGAGCTTATTTTAATATAATGGAGATGATACTTCGGTTCTAATTTGTCAGTGATAAAAATTTTAAGCTTCCGGAAGTTTTCCTTCATAGACTGGAAGTTGGGTGGTGATCGATGTGTTCCCGACTCCGGCAACAGACGATACAACCATGAGTAAAGACGATGTTAACAGAAAAAGGTGTGCGGAGAAAAATATATCAATTTGTTATTCTCTGAAAGTTTACTTTCAAGGCACTTTGCGCAGTTTGAAGAGCTAGGAAGCTGTTATAGCTCGCGAGTGATGAAATTGGCACGTAGCAATGTTTATTTGGCAGGCAGCTTGTTAGAACTGAGTAATTTTTTTTTCCTATACAAACGAAGAAAAGAAATTATAATATTTGGTTTTCAACTTTTTTTGAGCTTCCCGTATGTTGAAATTAAACTAGTTGAAAAACAGCAAAATAACTAGTTTTACTTTGCAGTTTAGTTTACTAGTAAACAAACTAGTAAAAGATAGTTTAGTAAAAACTAGTTTTTAACTAACTAATTAACAACAATTTAAACTAGTTGAACCTTAGTTTTTATAACTAACCAATTACCAACAATTTAAAATAGTTGAACACTAGTTTTTAACTAACTAGTTAACAACGATTTAAACTAGTTAAACACTAGTTTTAATTAAAGCTAGTTATTTAAATAGTTTTTAACTAACTAGTTTACAACAATCTAAACTAATTGAAAACTAGTAAAATTTTGAAGGTTTACATGTGAGGCATTCCATTGCCATGTATGTTCAACCACACAGATTTCAGTCATGAAAATGGCTATAACTTTTACATTGCCTGGTATTAATTCAAAAACAATTTTGAACTTAAACTATTTTCCCCTAAGAAAGTTATTTCCAAATTTATAAGTATATCTCATTTTTTTTAAATAGTCACATGTTTTTTTTCTTCTTCTGATTGAATCTACTTGTTAAATTAGGTGCAGATTAAGTGTTAGCAATGCGTTGCCTCAGTTGGAGTCTTCAACGTGGATTCCGTATCCGAGTTTATTGCTTGCTGCCAAAAGACATGACTGTGATTTCGATTCGAACAAATAATTATCAACTATCTGTCAATCATAACTGCTCTAGACACAAGGTCTAGGTGGCAAAAGAAACAGGTCTCGTATATTCTGAGTAGGGATGAGGTTTAGGCGATAGGGGACTTGGCGAGTGATATGTAAAAAAATAAAACAAGAAGTTTATTTGAAAACACAAAGAAAATTTTCATTATTTTCAGAATGATTAGGGATTTAATAAAATAAATAGACCTTTCCGTTTCTGTTATTCAGTTCAAAGTTGATAAAATAAAAGGTACAGCTACACTCTACGTTTATGAGCGGTGGCGATTTTTTTTTTTTTTGGCGCACTTCTAGTAATGAATTACGGTAGATTAAGGCAACCCATCTGTCATTTTGGTTGAAAGAAAAAGAGTTTGAAATAATTCTTTCCTTGGTGACTTTAAAAGTGCGCCAAAAAAATTTTTTGCCAAGGCCATTGCCACCGCTCATAAACGTAGACTGTAGCTGTACCAATTAAAAGTTCTGATAACATTACATTTCTCTCGCTCAAAGTTTTTTGGTTGAAAATCCCAAACGACTAAATATTTTTGACAAGTCCCTGGTTTCAGAAATTGAACTTCATGCATGGAAGAATCGATCATAGCATTAACTTCTGGATAATTCCTAACCTGACCACTATAAAAATATGAGTAAAGTTTTTTGGAATTGACCCTTAGAAAGTCGAACAACCCCGCTCCGTTGAATTTTGAAACGATTTCTGTTACCACAGGAACCATTTTTATGGAACCGCTCTTTTGCACATAAGGTTTTACTGATCTCGGACAACGGTCCAACTCTTTAAAGTTATTTTCCATCTCCTTATAGCACTCCTGATAGATAAAAATGTCAACTTTTCTCCAGAGTCACTATGATGAGTAGGGCCATGTCTAGGCAACCCATTTATTTTTACTCTATACTCTTCGGGCACTACTAATGTTTTCCTTTAAATCCTCCCACCCCTCCGCCAAAAAAAAATGTCTTTCTGACATCGAAATATGATCTGGTTTTCGATGTCTTTTACACTCGATAACAAAATTATCAACTCACCAAGAAGGTGTAGGATTACAGTTGCGCCGGGCTCGATCTAGTACGACGCTGACTTGGACATATAGTCTTTAGTGACAAGTCCTGCTTAAAACTGTGTCCTTACGACTACAGAAGACGCGTCTGGAAACGTCCAGAGCAGTGTGGGGATGCTGCCCTTACTATGCCACACCACACATACCCACAACAGGGCATTATGGTCTGGAGTGCCATCTTCTTTGATAGCCGGATCCCTTTGATAGTCATTTATGGCACATTTACAGAACAGCAGTACCTAGACGACATTCTACGATCGGTTGTGTCACCGTTCCTTTCAACAAGATAATGCCCGTCTACACATGGCACATGTTAATATGAATTGTCTTCAAGCTTTCCCAACACTTCCTCGACCAGCTAGGTCTCACGATCTCTTTCATAGAGCACATTTGAGACGTTATGGGAAGGCGATTGCAAACATCCCATAATGTTGACCATTTAGCCCGACAGTTGGAAACAATTTGGCAAGAAATTCCGCTGGACACCATCCGGGAACTTTTTCAGTCTATGTCACGACGGGTGACGGCTTGAGTCCAGACCAGAGGTGGGCCAACGCATTATTGACTTCCTCCCCTTGAAACGGTCGAACTATGAAATAAATCATTCAATTGTTCTGAAATTTTAATCGTTTTTTTTTCTATGTATGTTCTTCACATCCACCAATTTTTAACGCAATCCGACAACTCCTTCTTGGTATGTCGATTTTTTTATAGAGTATTTCTGTGGGATTCGAATCTTCGAGATTGTCCCCTGACCTATTCAAAGCAGGGTCATATATTTCATTTCTATCAAAATCTCACTGGTTTCCTGAGCTTTGACAAGGTCTACGGGATATACCTTTTGTAATTCTAGCTCCTCAGTTATCAGCGCCCTTTCCGGTAATTCGATGTTTTTGGTTTCCCTAAATGTTCGTAACTAAAAAGTTCTTTCCTGTCTTCCTCGGACACCGCTTCAACACTTGACCCCCCTCTTGGTTCAACAATTGCTTTTTTTTTAATCTCTCCTCCCTTTTGATTCTCCAATTACTATTTGTCGTCACCCCTCGGAGTTTCACTCATGCTGTGTGGTCTGTTTGGGAACGCTTGGGTAGCGTTAGCTAGTGCGGGAGTAGAAATTCCCTATTACAATTATCCATAGCTTTAATTCTTAAAATTACCATATTATATTATCTTTCCCTATCCTATATATGTTACCATTTCTATACTACATTACTTTCTTTGCAGGAAATAATAATTTCTAACATATACTTTGGCTAATTCGGAGCTCTCCAAAATAATGGCTTTTAGTTCTAAAACCTTCATGTTCCAAGTAAGTTGCTTTTCCTATTCAGAAGCAGGCGTATGAAGTCAATTTTCTTCATTTTGCTAAAAAACATGCCATTTTTTAACTAAGAAAAATTATTCCTTATACTTTACGCTTTACGCACTACAACACATAATACTACTTAAAACGCAGAAAAATCAAAACATAATTAGGTGATGACAATTTTCACACTTTGAAATCCAATATCTAAACAAGTATTACATATTAGGGTTTTATTTCTTTTTTAATTTATACAGCGCAAAGGGACGAAACAAATGACATCTCAAACGTCGTGTTCACACAAATGAGGCCGAGTTAGACTAAATTAATGTGAGTGGCAGTGAGCACTTTCGTGACTCAACTTTGAGCTGCGATTGCATCAGCTGATGACATCACTCCAAGATCAATGAGCAGTTATAATATTCTTTGTTTAATGCTTTTTTTTAAAACTCAAAACTGTTTATTTATGTGCCATTTATATTTTTCAAGTTGTTAAATTTTTCGTCCTTTCCATTTGTTTTTGTGACACTCAAAAATTAAGCGCCAAAATTCCAGCCCTGTTTTTAAAGGTAAGACATGTTCTACGTCAAAACGATTGCACAGTCAAAATACAATTAAACTAGAAATTTATTACAAAACACAAGAGTTAACATTATTTACGAGATTAATCAGGGATTTGTGTCAGCAAAATGGAAAGTATGAACCGACTCAAAAAAGGAGGTCGACTGAATGGGAAAACACCTATGCTCAGATCGAGTTCCATCAATCTCTTCCCTTCTCCTATCTCGTTGGGGGACCGTTGAATCCCAGGAGGCCCCTTAAAGACCATATCGACGTGAAGGAGAGACCACCCCGATAGAAAATACGGGTTTTATGATTAGCGATCAATGATTCCAGTGTTGACCTCTAACCCCGAGTTAGTGCTTGCCACCTTTCTGTCAAACATCCGGAGAGCTAACTGTAAGTGCGTGAATGGGACAAATACAAAGGCTTCAATAACCCTTATAGAAAATGGGATGCCTCATTTCTACGGCAACAGTACAACAGACTTTCTGTCTAGACGTGGTCTAGATCAGTTCTTATAGTAGAAAGTACCACTGACAGGTGCCTCAATCCCATGATAGTACTTTACGCAAGTCCAACTTGATTGGCTAATCGGATCACATGACCTAGATACGTATGTCATCAAGGTTTATAGTTGTTGGCGATTTATCTCTTCTTTCTGCTTTCTTCTTTTCTTTTCAGATCCATGGCTATGGGTGGGAGCCGAAAATTGTATCCTTTTATTATATAAGTTAATAATTATATAAGTTAGTGTTTTATGTATGCTTTTTGTTACATCAGAATGGTCCTAAGCCAGCGGTGGATACGACACCATCATCCTAAAGCAAAGGGGACGGCAGAGGGGCGGAAAAATATCAGCTGGTAGTGAGTTCAGGAGTGGTTCTTAGATTATTTATGTAAAATCAACGGAAGCTTGGAAAAATATGAAAAGAGTATTAAAAATTGGGAAAAGTAAATTAGAATGAAAAGGAATTAAATTGGAATTTTTTTTAAATAATTTGGAGGATCTAAGAATTTTCCCGCCAGTTGGGTTCGAACTCGGGAAGTCATCCTATGATGCCGACGCTAATCAGAAGGTGGGTGACTTTAGCCATTAGGCCATCGTTGCTTCATGAAAAGAAGCTCTTTAAAGTATAAGTACCCTAAATATAAGTTGGCAAGAAATACTACTAACAACAACCATACAACATATATATGAGGAGCAAATCAGAGTCAACTTGTCGGACACTTACGCTGTACGCTGAGGCACTAGTGTATGTATTGTATTTCTACGAAACAACGCGCATATTCAAAATCAAATGGTTACTGCAACAATCAGATTGGCGAGATATCCAAGTGAAGCCAAGCCCGTGAAATTAGCCAATCAAGTTGGACTTGCGTAAAGTACTGTCATGGGATTGAGCCGCTTCTGTACCACTGCAGGATTCAGGATTGTTGGATGCTTTGAGGTTTATGTCTACGACAGCTGTCCCCTTCGCCTCTATTGTTCGGGTTTTTTATTTTGTTTATTGTTAGTCAAAAGAGTAGAGTTGACAGCACTTTTCCATTGGGTAGTTTAGTAGGTTTAAAAAATGGATCAACTTCCACAAGGTCAAATGCCATGTTATCGGATCCGTAATATACCCCCGATCTGATTACATCGGAGATGTGTCCTGTCTCATTCATAAGCTTAATTAATTATTAAATTTTGCTTTCTTGTACTATAAGTCCCCACAATGAGCCCATTTGACATTTTTATAAGCATCATGAAAACATTCATCGATATTTTATATCGTTATTAAAACTTGTCACCTTTAATTTTGCCATTCTAAGCAGCATCCTTCTTAGCCTAGTTATGAATACGACACTAGACATATCAACATTTAAAACAATCTTTAAAAGTCACTGGACATTGAGATTCAAAATTACCAACATCAGTGGCGTTCGTGGAGAGTGGCTTCCCTAATAATACTGGTTTCTTGTTTTTTAAAAAGTCTTTATAAATTAATTTTAAATGCTTACAAGACTTGTAATATTTTTTTAAATAAGATTAATTTTTAAAATTACTTATTACATTTTATTAATCAAGCACTCATTGCGGAATATGGAAGTATGAAATTGTTTTTTTTTCATTCGTGCATTAACGCTTTAAAAGTGACGAAAATTCAAACGCTAATTTCAAGAAATGATGTGACTACTTATTAATATTACTGTTGTCATATATATTTGACAAGTAAAAGATGATATAATTGCTTAACGAAACAATCACGAAGAAAATGAACAAATCCCCCCCTGAAATGTGCTAAAAAGTAATGGAAATCGTTCTCGAAAGAGCCCATATATGCAACCAGTCCAAGGCGATCATTTTGCCGATGTCATACTTCATAAACAAAGTCAGTAGTTAAAAAATAGTTGATTAAAATAATTCAAAAACAAAGTAGTGCCCTTACATACGATAAAATACGTGTATTTCGAAAATGATAGAGCTCACCAATCTCTAAAAACTGTAATAAGAGAAAAAAAAACACTCGGCATATGAGTCTCATTCTGCAAATTCATAAATCATTAAACCCTTGACGATGTTTTCAAAACGATCCTTAAAAGATAATGATTCAACCGGTGTTATTGTGAGATTTCATTGTTGGCTGAACCCCGCAGAAGCACACAGCGAATTTTGTTTGGTCTTGCGACTTCTCCGTCCGAATGGGATGCGAGCCATAAATAACGCGACTCGTGTCTGAGAATTTATTGCCGCTGATTTAGTTTGCTGGCAGGAGATCAACAGCGAATTTTGCTGTAGATGGCCTTGCCCGAATTCCGGTGAAAACGTATCGTAACGCGGAGGATTGCTGACATTTGGGAGGAGGAAAAAGTTTGAAGGATTGAAAAGAATCGTTCCTCCTTTTGGAGAACGCAGTTGACAACTCGTGGAACTCGCACAGATGAAAATCAAGAGACTTTTTAAAACTGAAATGCGATAGAAGTCTCTTATAGAGTAACCACCACGCACTGGTCACCATAAGTGCATAGAAGGTGCAGCTCTTCGAGTTTTTTTTTAGAAATTTCAATTTGGTTCCTGATAATAGTTATTTGAAATTCTGGAAAAATCGTGACATTTTTGTTATTTTTTTGTTAAAACTGTCTTATCTATAGCTTATTACTTTAGTTTTTAAATTTGAAAACATCACATTTGACCTTAGAATGTACTCTTTCTTACGGTATAATTATTTTCGAAATTGGTTAATAAATAAAAATTTTCGATGAGAATAAAAGAGCTTAAATGAACAGGGGACGAAGGATATATATATATATATATATATATATATCCAGCGGATTTGCATAAAATTCAACTGCATGTCAGATTTTATGCAAAACCGACGTGCAGTCGCTCGCACGTGACCTGTTAAGGTTAAATACGACACGCGAAGTGGTAACGTCGTTAGTTCTGCATGAAATTGTGGCAATATGTCGAAACGAAAGGAACTTAGTGACTTTGAAAGAGGTGTTGTAGTTGGTTGTCATAAGTTGCAAGTCTATTCGCGCAATTGCGATAGGATTATCGTTGCCACCTTCAACTGTTGGTGATGTCGTGAAGAAGTTGAAGATTAGGGGAGTTGGAACACGAACTGCACACGTTGGTCGTCTCCGTAAACTGACCGAACGGGATTGGCGTGTCCTAAAGCGTGAGGGTTCGTAAGAACCGCAAGAAACCACTCCAAATCATCAACAGTGAGTTTCAACAGGCAGCAGGGGTTACGGTACACCCCAATACTTTACGGAAAGAACTGCACGCTCTCAATATCCACGGATGTGTTGCCGCACACAAACCACACATCGCCCCGTCCAACAAAGCCGGCAGACTCGCTTGTTGTTTGCAATGTCGCAACTGAACTGTGGACCACAGGAAAACTGCTTTTATGGAGCGACGTATCAAGCTACACGCTCTTCCAGTCGGTGGGGCGTACTTGGGTTTGGCGATTGCCAGGTGTACCATATGGTACTAGTCGACCCTTTCCCCTAACACGTGGACGCTGGAATGTTTCGGAATGCGAAAACAGCTTCAGACTTTGCACGTGCGGCTCATCGGTGGCCCGCCGGTCCATTTGATCCATACACAGCTGGAGTTTCCGTCGGTTCCCTAATCCCATGTCTGGGATCAAGTTTTGCGTGGGGGACTCAAGTCGGCTTGACAGACGGTTTTCGCATCTGTGTGGGGGTGTTTCTGTTCTGTAGAGGACATAAACATCTCTAGAGGGCTCGGAATTCACCCCCCTCTCGTTGTCAGCGGCGGTTCTGCGAAGCGAACGTGGATTTTAGGAGAGATTCGGACTCGAGCTTCGACGAGAGACAGACGTCTCTGTTTTGCCAATTTTGTTACTTTGGCTTCAGGCAGGATTCGGTTGTCGATGGCTGTGCCCATAATTATCTTTTTAAATTTTCTTGTAAATATTTAATTTATGTAAATAAATAGTTTAATTTTAAACCAGCTGCCCGTCAAATTCTTACATGACGGTACACAGGCGAACGTATGTTACCCGAGTGTATCGTTCCAACTGTCAAGTTCGGTGGTGGAGGTGTACTTGTTTGGGGGTGTATTTAGTGGTATGGCTTGGGACCTTTGCATGTTGTTCATGGTAAATAGAGCGCCGACGCCTGCACGAACATTTTGGACAATCAGGTTCTTGCTATGATGTGGCAATTTTATGGAATGGATGAATGTTACTTCAAGACGACAACGCTCTGTGTCATGTTGCAGCGTCTGTAAAACAGTGACATCAAGATATGGATGTAAAACGTCTTACCTGGCCTGTTCAGAGTCCCGACCTAAACCCAGAAGAACATTTGTGGGACGAGTTAGAGCGACGCTTACGGACCAGGGAACCACGTCCGAAATCTACAGCTGAGCTGGCGACATTCTTGCAGCAGGCATGGACACAAATACCCATAGCTGTGTATCAAAACTTTGTTGAAAATATGCCCAGAAGGGTTGCTAGTTTAATTGCAGCAAGTGGGGTCCATCCCTCTATTCAAACATGTATTCTTGCACTTATGCCATCACATCTTGTTGTCCGGTCCATTATTGTATTGTAGTGTATATATATACCGACATTAAACATTAAACTTAACAAGTTGATAAGGGAAAAACTTGATCGCCGTTGATACTTTTGTGTATGGAAGTCTTCTAACAAGCTTTCACTCCTATTCACATATAAACTGACCCAAGGTCAACTGCCTTCTCCCTGGAGCCAAACTATACCAGGTCAGATAGCGGGCAAATCTTTTCTCATGTGTGTATATCCATTTACATGATTTTGTTTGTTGTAACATGACCAAATATGAGTCCTTGTACCATAAAGTCCAACTCAGCCAACCATTTCTATTAAATTAGAAAGTGTACTTAAAATTTTCGATGATTACCGTGCACGATATAAATTCAGTTTTCTCACATTCTTTAAACACATTTCCAAGTTTCAACAGGCCCAATGAAGATATATTTTCACTTATGAAACTTGGAAAACAAGCCACAGCTTACAATACCAAAAACTTTTAACATTTTCTGGTTTCTCCCAGCATAGCTCGCAGACCCGGTACCATGGTACCAGCAATGGGTACCGTCTACCATTTCCCCTAAACAGGGAACCTGTGGCACATAGCTGTAGGAATGCAGAAGTTCTGTAATTTTCCAGCGCTCCAATTTATAGATTTTTCTCAATGTATTTGTCTTATTAAAAGCTGAGAGTTCGGGTTCTTCAGCTGGAAAACAGAAACCAATTAGATTTTTCATCTGATATGTGGTAAGGAAATACCAGTCAATCAGTAGGTGTACAGTAATTGTTTGATTGTCTGCGATAACACGTTTCACTACAGCTGCTGCTAGTGGTAGTTATGGTGATACTACCATCGAGAATAAAAGATTTTAAGGAAAACCCTACTCTGATTTAATGCCTTATCTTTTGTGACTATAACGCTTTTCACTTGAATTGAATTTATCAAAATGCATATTCATTTAAATGCAAACGCTTCTTCATAATTGTTCAGCACATTGCGTTTTCAGAAAAAAATAAAATTTCATATTATAAAATATATTTATTTAACGAAACGTACTTTTCAATAATTAGATGACTGTTCTTGTAGGAATGCTGTGTCTAAAAGTATTTCTTTTTGAAGTAGTACAAAGCAGTTTGTATGGCGATGGAACATTTTACCTTCCGTTCACATTGCCCTTTTTCGATTTTTCTCTAATTCCTAGCCATATATGCCTCAAAAACATTTTGTCAGTAGAAATATATCACAAAGGGGCAGAGATGCGTAAATATAAGGGGGATTCGAATTTCCCTGACCAAAGTTTACAGGCCGAATGCGTTAAAGATAAACATTTTTCTTTGTCAAAGAATGCTGTTTGCATAGCAGATTTTCTTTGGGCAAAATAATATTATCAATGTTACTAATGCTAAAACATATCTTTGGGGAAAAAATGATATCTATGATACTAATGTTACATTCTTTGGTGAAAATATGTTTAGTGTGTATGCACCCGCTCATGCCACCCTTTAAATGTTTTCCAAGGAATTGAGAATCACCCTGCACATCTCAATTATTAAAAAGACGCTGTGTGAGACTTGTTTACAAGCTTTTGTTGGTTAAGAACTATGATTGGTTAAAGAAGTTCGCCATCTTGAGTTTGTGACCTTAAACTAACTCTAATTCAGTTTTCCCTCCAGAAAAGAATGTCTTACTATTTTATTCTCTGTGTTCCTAATTCTTTCATTTCTTCTTCGTGTATTATACAGTATGCACCTATATATTGACAGTCTCAAGTCCAACGTTTTAAGACTCAGTCACCTTCCTTCCTGCAGGCGGTGGTGACCATTGAACTGTAAAAGACTGCAAGCAGCAGACTTGTTCCAACACGAAATTGAATGATTCACTTCTTCGAAAGTGTTCCACTTCCAGAGTTCTAAATAAATACTTGTCCTAGAGCGCTAAGTCGGAAGAATAAAGCGGATGAGTTGAGCTTCCCGTGCCTTAAGATCAGTTTCGATACCGGGTTAGATATGTGATGAATGTTTAATTAAGTGACGGGGACGTTCACCTGTTCGACACTTTGGCACCAACGCCGCAGGGTTTGATGACGAGTCCTAGTTGAGCTCTCCAAATTGTCCCACTATAAGATGTCCCGTACGATGTAATAGATTCAAATAAGTAGACTGTATAGTCAAAGTGGACTGTATTTACAAAAGCCTATGTAAATTAATAGAGTCCGTGACTGTAAAATAATGATTCCAGTGAAGAGCTTTCACACAAAATATGCGCGAAGGTATGAAGATCGGGCATGCAGCTAGACGAAGTATTCATAACATGTTTTCTAACAAGAACACAAACTTTATCCTGCACGACGCACAAACATAATCTATTAATAGTACACTACTCGTTTTTCGAAAAGTTCGTTACTGATATTTAATCGAAACGAGTTCCACAACATACCGATAGTTTTTTTATTTGTGATTTTAATATTTAATTGCACATCACACTTATTAACTACACATGCCTCGTTTGAATGATCGAGTTGATATTATCTCAAGCGATCGGTTATACGATTCAGAACGGACATTTGGTTCAAACGGTGACATATTTCTCAAAAATTAAAAACATTTCTTAACCTTTTCAGGAAAACTTCGGGAGAATCAAGGCTAGATATGTCAATATTCAAAGTACACTCAGAATCTCTATTCCTGATATATCCATACTCGTGTCAGTATTCAAGTATGCAAGGTAGAGACTGTTAAGGTACATATATATATTCTCATATTCGAGATATAAACGTGTAGAAACTCTAGGGGGTAACTTTAAAAAAAATGAAAAATTAATTTGTAGTTACGTGTTAAATTCATTTACAGAGGGTCACTATATTATTCGTCCACTTCAAATATTTTTGTTGGATATTCTCCTGTTCTTAACTCACGTTGGGTTGGCGTGGAAGTTTGGAGAGTGGGGTGCCAGCTCAGGTGTTGCTTCGTCATCTGACCGTGGTTCAAAATTACGAGGTGTTGTCCTCGAATCTTTCCCTTAAGGGACTGATTCCGGACCGTCGTCAATAGCCCGTTGTGTTGCTCTAGTACGACGTTAACTAAAAATTACCATTACCTGTTCTTAACTGTTTAAATATGTGCAAATCCATCGTATGCAAATCAGGCTAGATTTGCATATGAAATGCCATTTGATTTAGTCAGAGTTGTATAGATAAACGAAGTCTGTTTATATTCTGCTCTCACTGATCCAAATACTGGATGTTTGTATGTTCTTTTTATAAGTTATTTTATCTGTAAAGTCTTATATTTTTATTAAACTTTTAACTCTCACCGTGGCTGTCTATTACTAAACTGTGATCTATTATGCATCCTGCACTTCGCACCTCTGCTAGATTTTTAGCTCGTTAACATAATAATTTTATTATTTCATTAATTCTGTGCTCAAATGGCAAAATGTTATATAACTCACTTTTCCTAAAAAAAGTGAGTTATATAAGTCCCATCCTGGAGTCTGGTTTATTAATGTTTAGAAGGTGGCAGAATGTAAGTCTTTTTCCCTCAGTTTATGAGAAAACAAAGGTGGAAAATTGTAATAAGTCAAAAACCACAGAACCACATGTTAAATCTTGAATTTTAAAATTGCTGTCAAAAAAAAAAATTAAAAAAAATAATAATAATGACTTATGACATTTTCCCATCTGAGCACAGAATTTTATGACAATGTAGCTAAAATTACGATTTAAAATTTTACTTAATTATAAGTTGTATTTCTAAGTCCTGTCAAAATAATAGACAAATTATTTGAAGTTTTGCTTAAAAATATTGTACCTATGCTCATAACTAGTCCGATAAAAATTGCTCATACCGTGAATTACTTACTGTACCCTGGTCCCTCTGACTTACCAGAGGTTTAGAGTTTTCATTGGAGAGGGAAAACGAGATTTAAAAAATATCACATACAATATAACAATCGGACATATACAAGTGCACAAATGGAACAAAAGGCATCAATGAGAAAAGATTAAAATTGGAACAGCAGGAACAGAATACAAAGAAATTACCCAACACTAAAGAGACACTCATGGCGACGTGATTATTTTTATTTGTCGTCCTTAAAATTTACGTTTTGGAGATTAAGATATGTGAATTTATGATGGTTAAGTTTTCATCGGATCAGTTACATCGAGGCCCAATAACACCCCCAGTTTAATGGATAAAAATATATCAACATTGAAATTCCTAAAACATTTATTAAGACTAGAGCTCTGTGGATGAAACAGGTAAACATCTTCATTTGGAGTATATATATATATATATATATATATATATATATATATATATATATATATATATATATATATATATATATATATATATATATATATATATATATATATATATATATAGCCCGGCGTTGCTGGTGTAAAATTTTCAGTAGATTTAAAATCCATTGAAGATATATTCAATTAAAAAATTATTTATTTAAAGAAAATAATATTTTTAGGTATCTATCTAAACTGAAATTTTCAGCAGATTTCAAATCCGTTGAAATTTTTACTCTTTCTTTAACGGTCTAGGAGATAAAAAAAATAACTTTGACTTCAGTTAAAAAATGTATCGTTTAGCTGGGAGATCAATCGCGCAAAATCGAAGCGAAGACAAAAAAAAATAATTTTCTCCGCGTTCAGCGGATGAAAAAAACTTGGTTTGGTTTCAAATCCTGACTGCAAAGTCGCATGAGTAGAAAAGGTTCTCCGCGTTTAAAAAACCGATTGAGGATAAAACTATAAATTCATTTAAAAATCTTCTAGATTGAATTTTAAAATTCGCCGCGATCCAAAAATTGCAAATAATTTGGTCTACCTGTGTGCCAAATCTCATTGCTGTAAGTGCCATAGAATCGTCAGGATTTTGGGGTCCCAAACAAACTAAGAAACACTTTCTTTTATAATAGTATATATATATATATATATATATATATATATATATATATATATATATATATATATATATATATATATATATATATATATATATATATATGTCCGCAAGTTCCGTACTAAGTTATTTTGCCATTTCTTTCGAACTGGTTTTAGCAGGTGTGAAGCTGGTTCTCCGACAACCCCTACTCACATTCCAGTTTTACAACCGCTGAGGGGTTGGGGAAGGTCAATGTCAGGCCTGATAGAAGTAATGATGTTCTGGATCTATTCAAAACTATTCAGAACATAAAGCTCGGATTGGATTCCGAACTACGAATATCAATGCCATGGGAGGATAGGAATCCATAGTCTGTTGAATAGAGGGTCAGAAAAACGACCACTGGACTACAAGGCCAACAGTTAAAAGATTACGGCTATTAATGGAAAAGAGAACCATTGTAAGCTATGCGATCACTACATCTTACTACTTCGACTGAAATCTAGAGTGATAAAACCTAGTTTCGAACTCGCAACCCTCCGGTTGCTAATCCGATATTCTTCCAACAGGGTACAGTTCAAACTGACATATAAAAGAAAAAATCACAAACAAATCACAGAAAAGAAAGTTAAAAACTCAGTTTCTTAAAAAATTATTAAAATGCTATCAAAGAAAATATCGATGGTTTGGGTAAACTATTGATCGTTCTGCCAAATAAGGTAATTGGATATATTTTTCAAATAATTTTTGTTGAATCTTTTACTCCATGATTGATCATGGACCATCGCCAATAGCCCTCTGTGTTGCTCCAGTGCGACGTTAATCAAAATACCTACCTCAAATAGTTTTTTCTGAAAAGTATCCTGAAAAAAAAATTTATTGCGAGCGTTATAAGATGGCACACGAACATTTATCTCATGTGCAGGCTGACACAATTCATTTTGTTATGTAACTAATTTAAAAAAAAATTTAAACACGAAGACAGTTCATCTGCATTTGAGAGTATTCATCCGTATTGTATTAAAATCTTAAAAAAATAAGACGGTTACTTTTTGCAAAGACCCAGATTAAAAAAAGAAATATGCCTTAGAAACCTATTTTGAATTTTTTCAAACTTGGTGGAAATTTTAAGATTGATTACTGACTACACACGGCAGACGAACTCTGAAATTTGTCTTTCTAAAGAATCAAAAAGGCAAATAAGAACAAAAGTGTCTTCAAATTTTCGACACATTCGTTCAAAAAACCCAAGCTTTTTTTATTACTTCCAGTGTATGCACATGAAAAGTAAATTTAAACTCGTGCCTATTTCCAAGGTCGGAAATAAATTATTGTGAGAAATTATCCTAAAATCAACATAAGAGGTGGTAAATAACCTTTATCTATCTATTACTGATACCTAAAAAATAAAACACTTCAAAACCGTAATATGAATCATCCAGATTGTAAAACAGAAAAGTGTTGTGAAAACGAAAAACAACCGTCTTATGTAATTCCTGACGAGAAACATCCGCAGAATTTTCCCTCAATAACGAATTCCAAACACCAAGTAAAAGAGCGCAGAAAACAAAAGTAAAAATAAGAAGCGAACGAGGAAAAAAAAGGGAGCCCAACTTTATGAATGAAACGAATATTGCGTCATTTACGCATCCACGTGGCTACTCGGAAGGCTTCGAGCGTAGGCTTATTCACTATGATCGGAGCAAACGATTCTCCGTTGTCTTGGAAACAGGCCAGACCATGACGTCATGTCCGCCGCCGGGAGGAATAAACAGAATGTCAAAAGGAAATCGTGACGGAAAAGACTACCTTTTCGAAAAAGAGTCCCGAACATAAAGGGCGACTTTTCGTATCATTCATCCAAAAGCTTCGACTTTCACGAATCGCAGCAACGTGTTTTTTTATCACAATTCACTTGCCATCGAGTTCGGTATTTGATTTCAACCGGGACGGTTTTCGTGATGTTTCATGAATGCCTCCGCGCTGCAGCCAAGTAGTTCGAGGAAAAACACTAATGGAGTTTGCTTCACAGAACCGGCTTTGAAGATGATAACTGGCGTGAGTGCAATATTTCTTGGAATCGTGGAGAACTTGCGCACCGTTTGCCTACCTTCGAGGCATCTCCAAGCTTCGTTATATTGAGAATGTCTTCAAATCAAAACTCATTCTAGTTGATGTCAGTCGTTCGGTTCGGATCGTCCGCGTTTTTTAATTTTTGAGATTTTCGACTTGTTGCTTTTTGGACTTTGATATTTTTTCAAATGTGGACCAATCGGAATATTTTGTGGATTTTACTTCTTTTGTGTTCGTGGTGAGAATTTTCTGTTCTCAGAATTCTGAAAGGTAAAAATCGTTTGCTGCCTTTAGTTAACCGAACGGTCTAAAAAACATCGTTCCGACGAATTGCAATCGGAACAGAAAATCGAAAACCGCCGAGCAGAGTCCCCGAAATTCTGCGCTGTCAGTCACATCTCACCAAACAAGCGGAAGAGGCGTGTTTATGCGTCACGTGCCTCCAGTCTAATCCACGTGTGGGTCGGTTCCGGGCGCCTCTCATCTTGCGACGTCGAGCTATGCCTGTCTCTGGCGAAACCGCAACCAACAACAAGCAGTAATCAACCGAGCCTTCCGTGATTTTTCGGGGATTATCACAAGCAAGTTACTCATTTCAATAACGGCATGCTTTGCGGTTGAGCGTTGTTGTTGACGCTTCTCGTTTCGCTACTACCGGTGACCGCACAATGCATCTGCCCGCCGAAACCGTCAGCACTTGCGGATACGGACTCATGAGCAGCGGAGACTTGGGTCTTCCGTCGACGGAGAAGTCTCTGGCCGCAGTGGGCATAGACGCCAACGTCTCCGGCGATCTCGTGAAGACGGGGAGTCCCTGCTTCGTTTGCACGGCGCTGCCGAGCCACTGGAGATCCAACAAGACGTTACCTGTCGCCTTCAAAGTGGTGTGTTTGGGGGACGTCGAGGATGGCACGGTGGTTACCGTGCGTGCCGGTAACGATGAGAACTACTGCGGCGAACTGAGGAATTCGCAAGCGACCTTTAAAAATTCTATTGCGAAATTTAATGACCTGAGATTCGTCGGCCGCAGTGGAAGAGGTAAGTCGATTCAATATTCTCTGTTTACTTAAAAATTGGTGCATTTTTCGTTTGGAATTATTTCTTGCATTTTTATGAATTATGCTATTGGTAATTTTTTTTCCAAGCTGATTAGCTCAGTTAATAATTCGACTTGGGTTCACGATCTCAGGCTCCCAAGTTGTTATACTTATTATTTTTAAATAAAAAAAATGATATCAATGAAAAGTGCATTATTTTATAAAATTATAACAATTTGTGTATGAAATAAAAGTATAAAATGTATTTAGAAAATATAAAATTATATTAATTAAAAAAGTATATAATTTATAAAATTAAATAAATTTGTGTATAAAATAAAAGTAGTTAAAATATATTTTGAAAATTAAAGTATTTAAAAAGTACATAAATTATAAAATTATATCAATTTGAGTATGAAATAAAAGTAGTTAAAATGTATTTTGACAAATATAAAATTATATTAATTAAAAAAGTATATAATTTATAAAATTATATCAATTTGAGTATAAAATAAAAGTAGTTAAAATGTATTTAGACAATTGTAAAATTACATTAATTAAAAAAGTATGTAATTTATAAAATTATATTCCTTTGTATATAAAATAAAATTTGTTAAAATGTATTTAAAAAAAAATTATATAATTTATAAAATTATAAATATTTTATAAGTACATTAATTTGTATAATTACATTGTTATATGTATTGAAAATTGTATTAAATTACTTTCGACATTATTTAAATTATTTTCAGTCACTTGATAATTAGGTGTGATGTGTTTCATGAATAACATTAAATAACGAATATTTTATTGCGCTGTTGGTAATTTATAATTTAAAAATTATTTTGTAAATTACTTTTAAGAGATTATTAAATCCTATTGTAGAATTAATCATATCATTACTACCACGCCAAAGGCACGATTCTATATTTTTGGCAATCTTCATCTAACTGCATTTTTCGAGTCAAAATTTCATGTTTTATCTATGACTGCCACGAATCTCATTTAGTTTAAATGCCTATTTTCACGAGAAAACAAAAATCTTCGAGTCGTAAACTGGATTTTTCCTTAAATATCACACACAAATACAAACACACAGTTTTGAACACGTGTTTGTAGAAACGTCAATCTTGCAGATTCGTGCTTTAGTCGCGGTGGTAACGATACATTGAACGCAGGTTTATTTGCTATTAATTTGGATTTGCAATATTTTTACATTTTAAAATGAGAACCCAAAATATGCGAGGTCGATCGCTTGCTTGTATCGATAAATTTATATCTTCTCTGAACGCTGATCACATTTTCGGTCCTCCATTTCAATTACTTTGTTTAATTTTAAATGCCGGTAACGATGAAAACTACTGCGGCAAACTGAGTAATTCAACGGCGACCTTCAAAATCTGTGCATTACTGTGGTTGTACAGTTTTTATTTGTTGAAGAACATTGGACCTCCCAAATAAAAATCCCTGTCATAGCTCAAAACGCCCTTCATTCTGACAGGTGGCTCTAACACTCCCATGATCCTTTCCGCCCCTGGCAAAAATTCCTACTTTTCCAAAGAGTTTTCATCATGGATCATCCATTGTCCCCTTCCTTGTCGTCAAAGAGTTCTTGTCATTGATTCATCCATTGTCCCCTTCCTTGTCGTTGACCTCACTTAGTTTGCCTACTGCGCTAGCAACATGCGAGTTGTAGGTCGTGCAAGTGTAATTCGTTTTTGGTGTTTGTGTGTGTATGTCCGTTTTGCTTCAGGTTGAATTGTTTTTTGGCGCAACTTGGCCCAATGTGACTCTTGCGCTAAAAGCAAAAATCAATGAACCTTGCTATTGCCTGTATATGAGATTTGTTGCCTCATACCATTTTCGTCATCTGACCGAGACTCCAATTTACGAGATGTTATCCGCGGACCTTTCCCTTTAGGTTTGATCCCAGACCGTCACCAATTGCCCGTTGTGATGCTCCAGTGTGATGTAAACTAGCTACCTACCTCGTACAATCCATTGTAACCCCATACCTGATCTTCGCTTTAACCCCCTATTGAATATATTCACTCCAGTCTCCTAGTATGGGTGGCCTAAAGAGAAAGTAAATGCAAACTAAACATGGAAAAGTAAACAAACACAGACGTACTTATAAAGATAGAAGAAACTCGATGTGTCCTGACAAAGAGTTCACTTGTCTCTGCCACTGATACGCTAACCCAAAATCTGCCGACCCCATTGACGATCTCATTGTTCCAACTGAATGTTCCATGCATGATGAAACTGAGATACGCTATACTGCTTGTATTTCAAGTCAATCAATAAACTAATTTGTAATTTTAATAAAGTGAAAAATATATTTATAGATAATTTTTTTTAACTAGCCAAAAATTTGCCTCTTTATGTTGCAGCCCTCTCAGCCTTTGTAAACAATTCGGCATTGAACATGGAGTTGAGTTGTTCCATTTAAGATCTGCTGTCATTCGAATTATTTTTAAATAATTATTTTTGCGGTTAAACGTGAATTCAACTTAAAAAAAAAAATTTTTGTTGTGATAACACTATTTTCTAACTAACTAATCAAATTAGAGGAATTATATTTGATCAACTAATTAAAAATGAAGCATGTATCGATCTCTAATTTTGTTGATGGATGTTTCCGAACTATATCGTAACGTATTTAATTCTTTTTTATTAAGATTAGTATTTTTTTAATACTATTTTCTACTTGTTTATATTTATTTAAGTTTGAAGACATATTTTGAATTAATATGCGAATCGTAGAAATTAATTAAATTAATTATTTATATGTATATTTATTAACCTTGAACACATTATTTGCCCATATAACTTATTTGTGTATTTTATATTTTCGAATTTGAAATAGATCTAACAATTGAGCAATTAGTCTAAAAGTGATTTTTACTTCAGTAATATTCTTGTAGAACTTAAAAATGTGGATAAAAAATTAAATTTACATACTAACATTAAACCATTGCTCCATTATCTTTGAAGTAATTAAATTTATTCCGTTTCATCTGCTTTTCTGCTATTTTGACGAGTCCTAAAATTTTGTTGTCTCGTAGATTTCACTTTTAAAACATTCCATTGGGGGCATAGAGATTGCAGAGTGGGGTGACTGAGCCAAATGTTGATGTTGGTTGGGAAATATTATTCTATGTATTTAAATAGGTAGGAGTGTCAACAAAATGTTTTTTTGGTTCTGAGCAGTGGCGAAGGAAAGGGATTTTGAGGGCTTGAGCCCCTTATTGGATGCAAAATATTTTTATATTTTACACTTAATAGGGCTTTTACCATAGAGCCCCCCCCCCCCCCACACACACACACATGGGAAAGGAGTTACCATGGTACCGGACCCGTGACCACAAATGAAATAAGGACAGTTTTTAAGCTGCAAATGTGTTGTCTATTATATAAGCTAACCAAGGCCGCGTTTGCTTTTGATTTCTGACGTGTCCCGCCTTGTTCTTCGGTAATCGGTATTCCCAGTCTGCATTACGTAGTAAGAGATGCACTTCCTCTTCCCATGAATCCGTTGTATTTGAAATCTTCCACTCTGCAGTTCAATTTCATCGAACTCATCCCTTTTCCCTCGATGTTGATATAGTTCTCAATGAATACAAACATTCCGAACCACAAAATAGGTCCGATGTGGTAAATCCCAGTGCCAGGTTAAACGACGGGACCGTTATGAAATGCAAATGAAGGTCTCCGGACAACATTGGTCCTTGAGCTCATCTTAACGTTAAAAATTGAATTTTTTACGCTTTCTTAATTAAAAAAGGGTAACAAAAACTATATATTCTAGCAACTTAACAGAGGTTCAAAATATGAAGAATAATATTAGAAATAATTCCCAACAGGAATCGTCTTTCTGAACAAATTAGAATTTAAGGTATCATGTTTCAAAAAACTTGTCAATTTGCTAATTATATCTTAATTACATAATTAGTTATTTGTGCAGTCTGATTTTTTCTCCCTGAAATGATTTTAAGAATACACCAATTACCAGTGGTAAAAAAAAACGAGATATTTTAAGTCAAAATTAAAAAAAAATCTTCTGGTTAAAACCTACATCTTAAGCCACAGAAATATGTTCTGTAGTGAAAAAAATATATAAAGCAAGATACTCAAGAGGATCAAAAGAATTTCCGATGGTTTGAATGAGTGCATGTTGCTTGAAAGTGTAAGATAGTATGACCCTCTTGAGTAATGAATAAATCACTCCAGTTTTAAGTATTTTTTTGTTTGCCCGAAACCCTTCAAATGTATAGTCCAATACAAATGTAGTTTTTACAATTCCTGACTCTCACAGCTTTAACTGGCCACATATAATCGGTGTTCGCGTAGTTTACGACACATAGAAACGTCCAGGTACACCAGGGTCCTCAGGTATACTCGGGCTCAAAGGCGTGCTGGACTTCAGGTAATGTGGGAATTAATTGTTCTGATATGTGTAGCTTATACACAAGTTTACGAAATGAAATATTACATGCCGCACCCCAACAAAAAAAGTGACGCAACTCAAAAAATAAAAATTTTGATGTTTTATGTCATTAAAAAAATATGTATGAGGTGCCCCAGCGTGTTATATTACTATTCTATAAAATACAATAGAAGTTACCACCTCATAAATACTTACCTAAATTTTAAAAGAAGCTTATACTAGTTCCAATATAAGTTTTACAGTAACCTTTAAGTGGATGTTTCTTAAATTCTGTAATTTTGAGTTGTGTCACTTTTCTTGCCGGGGTGCGATGAGTTTTATACAATCGAGCTATAAACGCGCGAAGTAAATGAAAAAATTACACGTTTGTGCAAGTTAAACTTTTGTACATGGGCTAGGATATTGGTATTTCATTTTGACCCGTTCTTTAACGTAGTATCCGGGCGTCTCATATAACCTAGTTCCGGAATGCAGGTGTGAGAAACCTGACGTAGAAGGATCTCTTAAAAGCCTGCATCAGTATAAATAGTTTACCCTTTAATAGTCAAAATGTACATGAAGATACTAGAGGCTAATCAGGATGGAAATGGTGGTACTAACGGCATGTCAAAGAAGCTGCTTAACTGGTATAAAGTCTTTTGAGTTAAGGATGAGAAATCCTATTCCTTCATACGCTCAGAGAACCGGTAGAACTCAAAGAAAACTCCCAAACACAGGTGAAGGACTTACATGACATGTTCTAAGAATCTTCTAGAATTTGCATGAAAAACTAAATGAATAAAACAAAAAGCTAGGACACGGAGATTTGAACCCACGAACTACGGCATGAGTATCGCAAACGCTAACATAGCTATGAGGAGCAATGCTTTGAAATTTGTTTTACAGCTTTGTTAAAACTTACGACACCTGCCTTAACAAGGTCCATTTGAAAAGGTTAACTGTATTCAAAATACCCTTGACAAGGGCTGTAGAGGTTTCGATAATCCAAAACCTTTAGTTTTTTTTCATTGTAAATCGAAAACTAAACTTTCCCTTCAACTATAACCTGTGATCAAAATTTGTGCAAATGAATCTATGCAACGTCATTTTCTTAAATTTTAACGCGACTCAAGAAATATTCGCGTAGAAAAAAGACCAAATGCAATAATAATTTTTCTGGAGGTCCTCGATGATTTAATGCAAATTATTACATAAGTACGATATTAAGCAGAGGTAAGCACCTGAATATGCTATGTAAAAATACAGTTGTATCACATTTTGCACTCAATGAATTACGTAGTTTGAGACTTAAAACTAATTAGTTTACACATTTAAGTTTTGATCGCCTATCTTCATTTTATTTAGAAGAAAGCTTTTTCCCGATTGTTTCACTGGAAATGTGAATATCGTACTGTATCTAAACTTGCTTCCAATATTAAACAGATCTATATATGGATGGCATGGGACAAATTACTAGTGTCTCTTGATGACTCTTGTTTTACACTTTTTTCAGCTACACATCCTTGTTTTTCTTTACTTCCATAGCTGTTCGTGGATATTGGTAACAGTTATTGCTACAAGCGGTGAACATTTGTAGTTGAAATTTTAGTGATAAGATTGTCTCTGAAAATTCATCAATTGTTCCAGTTTTATCTGGTTGTAATTCACTGTATCGTTTCACTTTGTATGATAGGACAAAAGAAAATTTATCCTTGCTCTTGAAATTTAATCACGAACAGAAATTTTATTGTTTCTAATTGTAAAAGATAGGATTTTATAAAAAATTGAAAGAAAAAAAAAAAGAATGTCTTAAGTATTGTTTATTTGCTTATTTGAAACAGGTAATTTCATAATATTTTATCGGTTTGATATATTTTTATAAACCTGTCGGGGAAGTTAAATATTTAATTAATTAATTAAGGTATAATTTGCGAAAACTAAAATAACATTGGTTTGACACTGCCCTCAGGAAACACTTATCGCACACTACTTATGAGAAACACACCAATATGTTTCATTCTTGATCTTGTAATTTATTTACTTTCCAACAAAAAAAAGAGTAATGTGGAATCTTAATATCCTTAGAGTTTCGTATATAGTTATTCAAAATTAAAAAAATAGAAAATTAAATATACTATGTTAATGTGTGAAGGTTTAATACCTCTTTCCTCTGCTAAATTCTGTAGTTTTTAAGGAATGTTTTCATTTCTATCACTATTACTTCGATATTTAGTCCATGTTTCCTATACTTTTACAGATCCTACAATGTTTTAAAAGTAAAAAAATTTTTAAGGTATCCAAACACGTTAAAAATGTCATTTTTGACCAAAAATTCCAAAAAAGGTTTTTGATCTTATTTGATAGAGTAATAATTTGACTTTCTAAAGAATATTTTTTTTTCTTTAATTTAATTAATTGCAGTAACATTAAGATTTTACTCAAGGCAGGAAAAAATTGGAAGTAGGCATGGAAAACATTGGAAATAGCCGTTAAAAGACTCAAAAATCTGTCAAAAATTAAATACAAATTGTACTTTTTTTTTTTTTTTTTGCAAATATAATTTATAGCTTTTTCAAATGTTTAAATGGTTTCTCTTTTGGAGATAGTGCGAACATTTTTAAAGAGAAGTGAAGAACAAAATTGTTTACACAAACAGTAAAAGAAAGACAGAGAGCAAACGATACACTTCAAACTATTTTTTACTTTAAAAATTAGTATTTATGCATTATTTTCTCATTGCAAATGTTATAACACAAATAGTTATTGATGGATTCTCGTAAAACTTTGAAAACTTGTTCCTTATAATGATGTCTAAGGAGTGAAGTAGAATAATTTTACAGAGTTGAAAAGTTTTTAAATTCTGGCCATTTATTTAAGAAATAGGACTGTAAAACTATCAAAAATCTTACATTCATTTTTCGATCGCTTCTAAAATTTTTATTTATTTAAATATCCTTTTCATTCTAGTTCATTCCCTAGAAAAATGCATATAGTTTTTTTGGTAGCATAATTTTACAAATTGGTTGAATAGATTTTCGTGTAGCACATTTGAAGTTTTTGACAAATTTCTTAAAAATTTCATACATAATTATCGTTTTTACAAAATTATTAATATATATATTAAGTATTTATAGCCCAATGCTATTGTTTTATAACGCAGGAAATATCATTAAAATGTTTCAATACCACATTAAAAAAAGGTATCGATAATATATCGAAGTATCGACAATATCGATTCATAAAAGGTTCGGATACCTTAAATAAAAATAAGTTGTAAATAGAAAGCTTGGTTATAAAATAAGTTAAAAACTTGTAAAATATATTGTTCGGTACAAACAAAATGTTTTCTGGAGGGAATAATATTTCGGTTTTGTTTGTGTCTAATTTATATATTTTCAGCTATTTAATACACACTTAAAGAAATTGCCGAGATACCTCATTAAATATATCAACCTTCAAACAAAATCTATAGATAAAAATATTAAAATAATCAGTATTTTTAATTTTGGAGAAAATATACATATTTTTGCAATAGAAAATGAAGAAAGAATTAATTTGTTTAAAAATCAGTGCTTTCAATATTTAAATTGGAATTTATGATTTGAGAATTTTACTTATTTGGTCAAAGTCTAAAGATAAAAGTAGGATAAAACTATTTAAAATGAATTAGCTTACGATTCTTTTTAATTTAAATCCTTTCTTAGAAATTCAGATAAATAAAATTTAGAAGTTTACTGTGTACAACTTCGTTAAGATCGTACGATTGTTGAATGAAAGCCATTTTAAAGCGTAATTATTAAGGAAAGATCTTAGATTGATTGAAATTCATTGTAAAACTAGTTATTTCATAATATAAATTTGAATACTGAAATTTTACTTCATAAACCTTATACTAACTTTTGAAAAAATACTAAACTTTTACTGTAATAAAGCTATAACCAATAGCAATTTATTTTGGACTTTCTTGATTTTATTTTGCGAAACATTTTTTTAACATGGGGTTGCTTATTTGTTTCACGATAACAATTTGGTCGCTATTGTGAATAGGAAATAGTAAACCGGATGAATATCCAAAATATACATTAAAAAAATAATAATTTATAAAATTTCTGACAAAATAAAGTGTGAAATTTTTAAATACACCATCAATTAATAAATAAATTCATCAATAAATTTGCAACTAAAAATCGATTGTTATATCGCAGTTCAACTGTAAAAGTGTTATTAAATTATTAAATTTTTTTTTTTTAATTCCAATGAAATTAAACCTAAAGTGTTTTAGCTATACTTTTTCAATATATTTATAATTGAATCGTACGTTCTTTTGTAATTATTGCAATGTCAGTCGGCATATCATCTAAAATGAATGGATAAATTATTTAATAATGAATATATTGAAAATAAGACATTTTTTACGCACAGAACAATTTTGTAACTTTTCCTCACCATTCTCCATAGATTGAAAGTAAATGTAAAAGAATTGATTTTCTTAACAGCTCTAAGTCCTTATATTTTATTATTACTTTATTAGGATCGTACATAAATGGTAAGGAAAGGGATATAGTTTAATTCAAACTATACTCTTATACTCTGTAAATTCATAAAATTTGAAAGTTTGATAGAGAAACAAGCATACGCTTTTGAACATCAAGCGCGACATAATTTCTTTCATGTTTTCAAAATTCTTACTGTACAACTAAGAGGAAATCTATTCAAAGGAATATGACTTCGAAAGCAGTAATAATCACAAAATAAAAACTACGAAACTATATCACTTGTTCGATTACCATTAAGTCCAATGCGAATATTAGGAAGGATCGCTTCTTCACCTGAAATTATTTCTAATTTAAAGGACTAAAACAATTTTTTTTTCACATTTTTATAATGTGGTTGTGTAATTTATCAATGATAATCTACTTACACTTTGTGCAATAAAATTATATAAATTTTCTTTTTGGTACTGTGAAGTACTATGTTCACAAAAAATATATTTATTAATTAATTTCTGTATAAAGCACTGATTATTGCCTATAATCGATAATTTATCTTATTGGCAAGGATGCAATGCTTGAGATGTAGATGCTTATATGAAGGATATTAAATTTTCATCTAACATTTTATGAAGTTCTTTACAGAAATAGGAAATTAAAAAATACTTTTAAAATTACTCAACGTTTAATTTTGTCGCTTCTATAATAAGAATAATTGTATGTTTCCTATTTTCCTGCACATCACATGATTCATATGTCCTATCTTTATCAGTGTTTTCCATAGATCACACTGCGGTTCTATAAATAAAGGGTTTTAAACCTTATAACTTCCCGCTTACTAACATATCATTACAGTTTCTTTATGCAATACAATTTCACTCCTATAATTGTTCAAGCTTTTCTTCCACTTTTATGCTGTGATGACATAACGTGGGACTTCTTATAGGACGACGTTCTCACAATTTTTCTGCTCTCTTGTTGGCGAGACTTGGATCTTTTGTCTTCAGCAAAATATCCTTGAGCAAAGTTGAATTATTCCCCGAGCTTTTTTCGAAGTTTAATGTTTTTGCTGCACGGTTTGAAAATAAAAGACTCAAAATTAAACCTGAAACGAAAACCTGATTCCTTAATCCTGAAATTGTTGGAATGTCAAGGAGTTTAGCGAATGACTATGTGGTCGTTCTCGCTGCGTGTTTTGTCCGAAACTCGTTTGCTGTATGGTTAGGTTAGAGCAGGCAGCATTGGATTAACCTAGAATGGCATCGCAGTCAAGTACTGTTTGTATTCCTTTGGCACTGCTTCTTAGACAGTCAAGGAACTAGACTTTGACTCTCAGCGCCATGTAGTGATTCAAAATTTTCTTATGTGTTTTATGAATCAAAAATTCATTAGCTTGTTGGTAATATACTGTTGCCAGGATACCACAAGGAGTGTTAAAGCGGTTTATGGTATTTTATTCATGAGCTTTCATTAATTACACTAAAAAAGCACATTGCAAAGCACTGTCCAAAGAGCTTGTTAGAGGCTAAAATGAACAAAGGACGCCGTTTTTAGGAGGAAATTAATATATATTGTATCTATTTCAAAACATATAATGAATAATAACTTAGGAAAAATATAACTGAGTTTAAAAATTTTTCAAATAAGTATGTATATGGAAAGGAAATTGCATGTTATTAAAAACTGCTTACATAAATGATAAAGGTGAAAATTTACGTTGGCCACTCCCCACGTGGCGACTGAATGTTTGAATGCGGAGACTGAAACATTTTGCTACAGTCACCAAACTTTCTGAAAAACATTACTTTATAAGATGGAACTTCCGATTTCACGGAGGTTTTTTTACTAAGGACCGTAAAAAATATTAAAAGAAAAGAAAGATAAAAGTTTGGACACACATATCTATAACGTGTGTATATTCTACAAAATATGTGAACGATCATAAGTGGCCACTGAATGAAACAAATTCACTAACCACTGAATTTGTTAAAAAAATTTTTAAACTTCTTTCACAAAATTTCTTAATTTTCACCTTTAATAAATGATAAAGATATTTATCAGACAGTTTTTTTGTAAATCAGATTTTCAGTTTCAATTCACACAGAACTATCTTGAATACTGCTATGAAGGAAATAATTTTTATGGTGTATATTTAAGGCTTTTAAAGATAAATATTGCGTGATGTTTGCTTAACTGTAAATGTTTTGATAAAATTTCATTATGACGTTCTTGTAAAAATGGCACTTTTAAAGATAAATATTGCGTGATGTTTGCTTAACTGTAAATGTTTGGATAAAATTTCATTATGACGTTCTTGTAAAAATGGCACATTAGACAAAAGGGAAGCTCCTGTTATCCTCAATATCTTTTTATTCAAAAATCTTTAATGTATTTGTTTAAATTTATAGCACTGGAATAATAAATGTAACATGGCGAGCAAGTTTGATAACATCAGCATAGCATTTTAGCTGGTTTAGTAAAAAAAAAAACATACTTTATTTTGTTGTAAAAACGTCCCCAGTGAATTTTTTTAGAAGAATCCTTCAACTTAAACATGAACAGCACAGTTAAATCGATAAATTTAAACTGCATATTTGTCACACTCGATTAGATTTTTCAATTTTACAAAGCTGAGGAGAATACATCATTTACATATTTTCACATTTTATTGAATTGGAATTGCTTTATGTTTCTGATATTGATTATAATTTCTTACCAACACTAGCTCATATTTTCAATTGCAAGGTTTTGGTTTGTCGTTCTATGGTCTTTTTTTGCTTCACGAGTGTAATTTTCGAATTGCAATAGAATAATGTTTAAACTTATCGGAGGTCCGATTGTAAAAAGCACTTTTATACATTTGGCTATCTGAAATAACTACTTTATATTCTGTTTTTAAGTTCCCAGGATCAAAACTCGTCTCAACTATTTTCACTCAGTAAGACGAGTCTCTTGCATAATTTCGCGTTGATTGCTGTATTATTTTTAGAGAGAAATTTTTAAGAGTATAAGGTTAAAATTTGTTTATAATCTGTGTATGTTTGATCTTGAATTTAGATAACTGATATTTAAGAATGAAGTGAATGGCTCAATGCATTGATTTCTGATTTCGGCAATCATTTGAGCTGTTTACTGACTAGTTGAAGCCAATCTATAATTTTCACGCCGTCACAGAAATGTAGTCTTTGAGTTTCTAACAGACCAAATCATTGCTTTGTATTATCGAAAGAAATGTAACTATAAAGATTGTGTAATCGCTGGTATTATATATAAAGGCTGAAAAGATAGTTGTGATCAATCGATTGGGGCTGAATCTAGAATTATCACTATATATTATTATTATTGTTTTACTTTTAATGTAAACCTTATAAATTAAACAGTGTTACTTAAATTGAATATCTCAGGCATTCAGGAAAGGTTTATAAACATTTTCTGAATATTTGAGGTACTGAATATAAGATATTGTTATTTTCTAAATATAATCCTCATCTAACACAAATATATAAATAGATGGATTACATAAATGATTTCCAGCTTTGTATTAATTTCTGAGCTTTATAGGTTCCCTTTATAGGTATTGCAAATCTCATATTTTTCTTAAAATTTTTTTAATTTCATAGAAAATTAATAATATAATATAGATTACTGTTTTCTTCAGTTTAAACTTTCTTGGTGACATTTTCATCGTATGAAAATATTATTGGACATGAGATCAATTCTTTGGATATATTTTCATACATTAGTACTTTTTTATTTAATTAATATTAAATATATCTTTGTATAGTAATATTAAAATATCCTTATAAAAAGTACTAATTTATGTATATTATTTATGATTTTATACAAGGATTTTTAACACTAAGTACTATTTCTTCTTACTATATTATTAAATACTATTTCTTACTTCTTATAGACTAAATCTTACAATTTTCATGTTTTTGTGGTTTTTACCTTGTTTCTATTAGCACTTTGACCACCTACAATAAGATAATTATTTATTATTATTTTTCTCATAGAACTAAAAAATTTTCACATTTAAATTTCCTATTTTTAGTGTGGATAAATTATTCTTTGATGAACTCATGAATAAAAATTATATTAAAATGAATTTGAACTACTGACACTTTATCTCCAAATTTTGAAATCTGACTTAAACATCAATTTTGAAAAGTCTTTGAGTATTACTCTTGTTTAAATATGACGATTTTTTTATCATTGAAAACTATCGCTATGAACTACAGCAATATTTTTTTCTGGTTTATTTCTTGAGAATATTTTAACTATTATTATTATTTGATCAGGCTATTTTCAAATATCTTATTTTTCGTAAATACTGTACGACACACTGGCTAGAAAGTTACTTATTAATTTCCAACAAGTGTATAAAATAATCGTTCATCTTTCCCGATTAATGAAATAATCTTGCAAAAAATTTATTAAAAAAAAGAACAAAAATTGTTTTAATTCTTTTTCCCTTCACTCAGACGCTTTACATGCAAAAAAAATTTATTTAACGTTTTTTTGTGTGTTTCTGGGTGAAATTGGCTGGGTATATGGTCAATTTGTGATCTAGAATTTTGCAAATTTGATAGTTAAAACCTATTTTTTTAAATATGTCGCGCGCGAAAATGGAATTGTTTTTTAGTCTAATATATTCTTAAATGTGTATTTAACCATTCCGATAAAAGCTCAGTTAAAATTATATCTTAGATTTTCGGGCTTTTAAAGATATATTAATGTGTGTACTCGATTTTGGGAGTCACTGTATGTTCAAGTATACAATTATAAAATGGAAAAGTGAGTGTTTAAAATTATAAATTTTGTTCATATCGATAATATTGAAATAAATGCAAAATTTAGAATCCAAACAACGCTTTTCTGAATAAATGATTGTTTATTCTCTTTGTCCCTTAACGTTATTCAAATAATTTTTAGAAACGTATATATTGGAATAGAATGTTAAATATCGGATACCCGTTCTATTTCTACAAATACTTTTCTTAAAAATGAGATTCATAACTTTTTAATTAATATTCTAATGCTATTGCAAATGATGAGAACAGAGCAAATACTTTTGATACTCGTGAATGTTACCTACAACTATTGTTTCCTGTTTATATTTTTTATTCCATTTTAATACTTAATTTCTTGAACTATTCTTGTTAAAGTTTCATTTTTCGCTGTTAATCTGTGTTATAAATTTTTCATAGTTAAACGTTTGATAACTACGAAACCCATGTATAGGTGCACTTTTAAAAATGTTTTTAATTTTGTCTTTTAATTGAATTCCTTCCTTTAATTAATTTCATTTTTTTCAAGGAAAGAGCTTTAACCTGACAATCCACGTCGCTACCAATCCTCCTCAGATAGCTACGTACAACAAAGCTATCAAAATTACAGTAGATGGCCCCAGAGAGCCCCGAACAAAACTACGTAAGTAAAACTTTGTTTCGTTTATAAACATTTTGATTTTACATTGAATATTCGCTTTTCAATGCACGGTATTAATACCTAAAAATGACGTTCCGTTGCCATTTTTTCACCTCTTGAAAAATTTTAATGGCTGCTACAAATGGAATTTGCAAATTCCCGATACTCCTGAAATGTGGGATAAAATAATTTTTTCTTCTGTTTGTCCGAGAACAAATGGTAAATCCTAGAATTAAGCTTTTCCGAAAACTATATTTAGTTTCTTAACTTTCTGAGAAAATTAGACTAATTTATTGCATATATTATAACCATATCAAGTGACTATATAAGTTTAATTCTCGGAAAGGGCTCCATGGCTTCAGTTTAAAGTGTCTGATAGATTGCGATTTTGCAATTTCATTTTATTGTCTTGCACATATTTAACCAAATAAGAAATTTGGAGCAGCTGATTTTAATATAAAAATGAAGATTAAATTATGTAATGTGATTTCTGGGAGAGAGTCCATGGCGTTAATTGTAGTGTCTGAAATTGGTGGTATTAAACAATAATTTACCTTTTACACACACACACACATATTTAACCAAATAAAAATAATAAAATACCTAATTTCAGAGCTAGTATAAATTGGGATTAAAGCTTTTTTCAGAGGTCAAATCATAACTAGCTGATATTTACTATTAATGAATATAAACACAAGAAACTGTTGGAAATCTTTTATTTTAATTGTAATAAAAGTTTCAAATGGGAAAAAAAAGCGGAAATATGTCTTTCATTTCAGCTCATGATATTCTCGAACTTATTTACTACGTACTTTGCTTCTGAACCCTCGTGACTTTTCTTCTGAAAATTTAATTTCACTCGAAAGGCGATTGAATAAGGAAAGAGTACGAATTGCGTGTTGTGCAAAAGCTATTTCCTTCATCTACTCTAGTTTCTGCGAACTAAAATGTCGCGAGTCCATCATATAGCGTCTGTTTGTGCACGTTGCTTTTTTGTAGGAATCTGGAGCGGGTACCGGAAACGCGATGGTGTAAAAAGCACGAGTATAGGTAGGTATCTCAAAGTTCAGATTAAGAAGATCCGTTAGTTTATCCAGATGGTCAACCGTTGAAATTTGAGTTTTTTACTCGCGCGGGCTTCTAAAATAATTTGTGCTTGAAACAGCAATAGGATTTCATTTGCCAGAGGGCCCGATATTAGGAATACAAATTTTGCGGAAACTTTAGAATCGAGACCTTATTGTATGTAGTTGTTAAGTATATAAATATGTTAAAGTGTCCTTTTATAAGGGCCATTTCGTGTGATGGAACGGGACAGATACAGAATATTTATATTTATACTCATACTCATTAGCTGACATAATAAAACTTTTATTGTACAGTTGATTAAAGACAAACTATTCGTTTCAGGGGCCAAAAATTAAAAATTATAAGCATTTTGATCGTGTTACATATTTTTAAACTGGCAATGTATTTCTGATCTACATGAAAAGAAGCATTTAGTGCTTCCAAAAATGTCAATTATTGAGTTTCTGCTTTATACCGACGATATGGCCAATTTTAATTAGTTTATTTCATGTTTAATGCTTTTTAAATGCATCCAAATAAAAATCACAATGGAAATAACATTTAAATTTAAAAAAAACTTATAAGGAACTAGATTATTATATATTAGTTGTTGATTATTATAATTTACTAGCTAGATATTAGTTGTCTTTTTTTCTCGCGTCAAAGTTTTAAATGTAATGGTGAGGTGACATTTCCATCATAAAAAATAACTAAAAAAGTTGCGTATTGTTTTGGGATATGTAGATGCTGCAAATACGATTGGTAGTCATCTGAATTAACTATACTTTCGTATCTCTCTTTGTTATAAGCAATTTCCATTAAGTCGAAAATCTGTCATCAGTAGAGAGAACGTCCTTACGTATTGGATTTCAGTCTTTCTAAAGTTTCCATTGCATCGGTTTAGTAATTTGTTTTAAAATAATAATTTTGTTCGAGAAGGAAAACACAAAGGCTGGATGATTGTAACAGATCAATCAAATTGATCAATCAATATCATTGAACGGTATAACACATTAATGTTCTCCGATCTAGGAGTATAAAAATTATATACGAGTAAGGAACTTAAAGGGGAATCGTACCCCCTGGGTCAATTTAAAATAAAAAGAATTTATTCAAAAATCATGAAAATTTTTCTTAATTGATATTTTTATGTTTTTTTTTTTTTTTTCCGAATTGGAATGTCAAAGAATGTTTTGTCAGTTTCAGTTTTCCTCTTTCGAATACTAAACAGGCGAAACAAGACGGACGATTCTTTCGTTCTTCTCGCTCACCCACGCAATGGCTTAATGGAGGAACCGTTTTGTTTCCAAAATAGTTATTCAACTCTTCGTTATGACGGGAATGTAAATAGGTGCACAGGATCAGGCAAAGGGAGCAGATGTTTGTGGGAACTCACGTGCTGCGAAGCCTTCTTGTCGCTTTGCCAAGGGAGCAAACGACATTAGCTCATTGTCACGTACAGAAGTTAAGTTAAAAAAAAACACCCGTGAAAGCAAAAGAAACTGTGTGTTGCGTGTCAGCTCTTTGCCTCAACGTTGATCTGTCGTTTCTTGCTTTGTACGGTGGTAATCCTTTTTTTTGCCGTTCTTCTGTTGAGAATCTTACGAATGAAGTTTCTTATTACCTCCACAGCTTTGACATTGTCAGTTGACAAAGTATTAATTTAATTTCAGTTGCGATCCAAACAGATTTGTCTTCGAATATTTGCATTTGCAACTTTGGATAGTTAGAGAGAGACTACATTTTAACTCGGGCATACGACTTGTCAGAAATTATTAAAACAATGCTTAAATTGGTATGATTCCGTTAATCGTTGGAACATCAACGATTCTTCTAATGTGCAATACTTTCCTCCTTTACCAAAACCCACTAAAACTGTTATCAAATTAGTTGTGGCTCATTGCTTTATGTTTCGTAATCAGAACCGTGATCAGGATAATACTAGACAACCTCAAGCCCATTTTTTTACTCCGCAAGAACCAGTGTTTCCCAATCAGTAAATACTTGTTTAAGTAATAATTTTAAATGAGATTTTTTAGCAAAAATTTAAATTAGTCGTATAGGTGTGCACTTAAAATAATTCCTGAAACTACCATCCTCCCAAAGAGTAGTGCTCTTTTTTTATTAATTCAGCATCTGCCTCAAACTAGTTCTATACACAGCGCCGATCTATTTTTAATTATCAGCATACGATACACACAGTGTATGAAATTTTCGGTTCTTCCATGATCTTCGTCTAAGGACATCAATCGTTATTCATTTGTATCTTATCAGCTTATCGTCAGTTGTTTTTCCTCTGCACCTTTTTTCCACGCCCTTCTTTCTGAGTCACCGTACCAAAAGGTAGTACCTACAACGGTGCACTCGATGAAGGATCCATCGTTTCTCCACAGAGAGCAATCGAGTTGTTTGTCTGCTGCCGACAGAGTCGTCTTTTTCTTGTCTCCTTCTCGAGGATTCCTCCCTTGTTAATTGAGCGTTGTTTATGATCCTAATGGACCATCGACGGGAAGCGGTCGCAGAGGGAAATCTGCAGGCAACGGTTGACATTTGGAAGATTATTAGTCCGTTTCACGGCGCCTGGCAATATCACGGCGAATTAAAAAGAGTTCGTGGCGTTACGCACGTGCGTTTAAAACACTCAATTGCGGAGGGTTCAAGGCGTTGCGATTCACCTCCGCCCTTGTTTTTGTTGCCGGCAAGTTGGTAGGGGAATGCGGGGATGGCTTAAGACAGATTTGAGTCGTGGAATTTAATTGTCTTTGTGTGGTACTATCTTATGTTGCTTTGGATGTACGCTTTTGCTTCGAAAATCCAGCCGAGAAATTGGATTAAATGAACCTAGAAGTAGGGTACACATACGCAAATTGCAGATTCTGGAAAATCCAGGTATTAGCTTCTGCTAATCCTGTGGAGGCTCTTTTAGTCCAATAATGAAAACTGATTGGACTAAAACAAGACAGAAACTAAAGCTGTTTTGTGAAATGATTTAGTATCAAAATAAAACCAGAATTGTTTGTAGTCATGACTGTAATTTTGCATACCTATATTGTTTGAAAGCAAACTATAATTTAAATTTATTGTAATTTGTTATTTTAATTATATTAGGAAATATCTGGAACTTAATAATATGCATTATGGTCTCTGGGAAACGCCGAAACTTTTGTTTTTTTTTTATTTAAATTAAGTAACTTTTAAGTTTTGTATAAACCCTGGAAAAGGACACTACTAAGGTATTTTTTGTACTACTGTATTACTTGAGAGAGTACTGTGATGTCGTATAGTTACTGTGCATATACCCAGACATATGCCACTTAAACAAGCGTCAAATTATTATGAATTAAACTTTTTCAACGCTTATTTTTCCTCTTTCAATTTGTTTCATTAACATAGTTAAATTGAACAAAAATGTAATTTCGGTTTTGAGAACATAAACTTCGAAAAAAATTGTGCATTTTTTATGAGGTGTGTGATTTTCTACAAAAATTAAATGTGAGCTAAAATACTAGAACAAAAAATTGGTACATTTAAAAAATGCAATAAACATTTTTCTTGCATTTAAAAAAATTGTAAATTAATTAGTCACACAGATAAATATAAATTTTATGAATTTTTCATTTATTTAATTTACTAAAAGGATATATTTTCTGTGCATTTATTATGAATTTTCATTTTTAAATTTGATATTGCATAAGAACTATTCTCATATTTAGGTAGTTGTAAGAAATAGACTCAATTTTTCCGTATCACTGTATATTTAAACAATAAACTGATATTTGAGTTTCAGAGTCGGCATTCTATTAACTAAAACAGTTAGGAGCAAACTTTCATTCTTCCATTTTGGAAATTTTAGCGCCATGACTCTTATTTGAAAGGATTACATCAGCGGAAACCACCAAACTTTTGCATTGTCATCTAAGCCTTGCCTTCTTTTGATGTATGTAGCAATACAAATTACCAATAATTTCAGTAAAACTGTAACTACCATCAACCAAAGGAAACGGAATAAATAATAACAGTTGGCGCCAATATCGACTATTACTTGTTGAGCTCTCGGAAAATAGTTGCCCACCACTAAGTTCATTACCATATCTGACGCACGCGTGTTTTCCCCCTTTTATTACATACCATTCCCTTTCACATACCGACAGTTTTTATTATCTGACCAACATCGCAGGTTCTCGGAAAAGGACTCTTTCAACAAACGCGTGCAAATACCTCTTCTTTCAACTTATCCCATCTATTACTCGATGACAGTTAAATAATAATTGTAAGGGTTGCGAGATTTTCCCCGCTCTTTTCATTTCTTGTGCGCAGAATCCAGTTCGCGAACAGTCTGTTAACTATTGCTGTTAAGAATTTTCTGCTCTTTGGCGGTTATATTTTGATGAATGAAACGTCCAATGATTTGACGATTTCAGATTACTTCAAATGCAGATTAAGTTAATTTTGTGAATGGTTTTAAATTAGCAGCTTCAGTTTGGTGATTAGATTCGAGTGTTGCTACCTGCTATATTTAGGAAGTTTTTATTTTAAAGTTTGTTTTAATTGATTCACTTAATTAAAAATATTTTTCACTTAATTTGAAATTTTAATGAAATTTGAATTTTTATATAAAATATTTTTGGAATACTACGTTTAATTTTTTCATATTTTTTAAAAATCTTTAATGCGAAAACTTAAATAACTTGCAAAACTGTTTTCAACTTGTATGGACCAAAATGGTAAACATAAAATTGTGAATCCTGACTTAAAATTTTTTCTTGAACAAATAGTAGGCACTTCTAAAAATTTACCTGAATCTTTCCCTTTGGGATTGATCCCTTTCCTCGCCAAGTATATTTTAAGTGACATTAGACTTCCATTCATTCTCTTATACTACAATAAAACGTTTATCTGAATCATATTTTTATTAAATGTTGGTAGTAAACCAGTTGCATCGCGAAGTTTGTGAATTGCTACTGGTAATGTAAGAAATCATTGGAAAATAGAAGTTATTTCAAACAACAACTATTCTTTAAATATGAATAGAACATTTATTAACGCGTTATGTGAAGAGCGAAAGAATGAAATCATCGAACTGTGATATGAATACTCACCATTCGCTTAATTTACATTGAATTGCATTGCGAACTACATCTGTTCTTCCAGGGACATACCACAAATTGATATTTGTCTCAATAGAGGTAGACTTTCCTTTCCATATCAAGTTCGATGAGTTTTTTTTTTTTTTAATGTTTTTGGATTGACTTTTGGTGGGTCTAAAATGTTTATTTTTTTCCACCTTCGAGAAAGATTTCTGCAAGATTTTTTAATTTTTTATCTTTATGCCTGACTAAAACCTGATTAATATTCAGTAATTTTTTTAAACTGACCCAAATGCAAAAGCAAAATGATATTAGGCAGCATAAATTTATATTCGATATTTCCTTGGCTTATATAACTGCCAATCACTCAATGTTGCATTTTGTTTCCAATGTTGCATTTTGCTCCGAATATATGCTTAATTTTATTCACATGAAATTTAAAGAAAATAAATACAAAGAAATATTTTACTTTTTTTTGGTGCTCTATGAAACAGATGCCTATTTGTTGTATCAATTGTTTTGATTGATTTCTAAAGTTTCGATTGGAATTATATATAAAACTTGAGGTTAATTGGATAATTTCTTCTTCTGATATTGATTCCAGTTCGATTTCATTTTTCGCTTCGAAAGCGTTTTATAAATATTCCCAATCAGCTGATAATTCGCCCTCCCGGTGGTTATTTCGTTTATTGCGGTGGCAGTTATGCAATATGGTTACGCGCCCTAGAGGCGTCAATTTCCGGCCTTGCACAATGCAGTCGGAAAGAAGCGATTTGAGTCATTTCTGACCACCCATAACGGGAGTTATGTTCATCAAACTGCTTTCCTCTTTTCTACTTACGTGAAGGATACAACGTTTCAAATCGCTCTCTCCACACGCCACTGATTCTCAGCGATGACATTCTTATTCCTAGAATTAATTCGGCGTCCGCAATTTGATGAATCACTCAAGAATTTTTACCTTAAAATATACAGCAGTATGCGCTTCCTTCTGATGAGACAGATATGATGAGTTAGGAGAAATGCGTAATTTCCCTCCTTAAATCTTCATTTGGTACTTTGTTGTGTAACCCAACACAAAGACTATTGATAATAGAATAAACTTCCAACTATTTCAACCCCTCTTATGCACATCTTTAGGTCCTAACTGTATTCACGAACCCGAAGTACCCTAGTTATCTATTCTTTTCCCATGAAGTTTACGCCGACCAACTGGTCTGGTGGTTAAGGTGTTAGCCTCTAGATCGGAAGGTTCCTGTTTCGAATCCGGGTCAGTGCATGGATGTTTTTAAGCGTATGGTGTAGAGGCTGATGGTTTACCGTAAATCTGTCGAGGACTAGAGTCCTTACGTTGGGTTGGTGTGGAAGTTTGGAGAGTAGGGGGCCAGCTGAGGTGTTGCCTCGTCATCTGACCGTGGTTCAAAATTACGTGGTGCTGTCTTCGGGTCTTTCCCTTGAGGGATCGATCCCGGACTGTCGTCAGTAGACCGTTCTTTTGCTCTAGTACGACATTAATTAAAATTACCTATTATTTACCTTACCCATGGAGTTTACTGCCTCTTGTAAACATGGGGTCTCGATCTCAAGATGCCCGAACGATCTTTCTATCTCTACTTTCTACTCCCCATCCTTTCTTTTTACAATTACTTGACATTGTCAGCATTGTGTTTGGCGTAGCTTGACCCAATATGGCCCTTGCTCCATAAAACCAAGCAACCGACTATTTCAACAATAGTTTGACATAGTTCTCTATTAATTACTAATTGTTCATCTAAACGATCCAAATCCAACATACTTCAAAAATTACTAATGAGAACAAGGTGATAAAAATAGTTTATGAATATCAATTGAGTGTATTACTTGTGTCATGCTAGCTTGATCTCGAGTATCCGCTTATAAATTGTCGTCAAGTAACGGATTTACGCACAAGGAAACTTCTACAATCGAAGCAAGTTGCTAGAGCAGTGATTAAACTCATTTGAGCCACGGTAGCCCTTTATAATGAACGAAACATCCATCATCTGGACCAGTGTAAATAGGAAGCATTTATTTAAATGCCATCTTTAAATAATGTAGTCACTCGCTTTTATCACTCAGCCCTTCTAGTCATGTGTAAATTTCCTCTTTGTTTCTTGCTGCTGAAGTACTGTTTTAAAATATAAGTCATGCATTAAATTGAAACAATTTTAGGGTCTTACGACGTAAAAAGATATCTAAGTGGCAAAAGGGAAAATTTCCTCCTTCTCAAGCGCGTGGCAAGGGGAAGAGGGAATCCACCTGTCGAAAAACACCGGTTGCATATGCAACCGGTTCCCCACCTTCTCACCCCAGGTGATTCGGGAGAGGAGGCAAAAGAGCCGCGAGTGGGCAGGAATTTCAGGCATGCCGGCCAACGGAAATGACTTCACGAGCCGTCTTCAACAGCCTTGTCCGCGTCCTTTTATAGAGAAGGCCGCGTTTGTTTTGGATTTTTCTGACGCCCCGCCTTACTCTTCGGTAATCGGTATTCCTAGATGGGACATTGCGTAGTCAGAGATGCACTTCCTCATCCCAGGAATCGGTTGTGATTGGAATCTTTCAATTTCAATGAAGCTCTCGTTCCTGTTTGATTATTTTCTGTCCTCATTATTTCCGTCTAATGCCTGGCCGATTGATTGAACATTTGCACCATGGTACAAGAAGTTCGAATTTGTGAACCACTTTGCGTTACCTTGGTGCACCACAGGGGGTGTGGGTTCTCGTTACAGCTCATATTCTTACTATGAATTCCAGGCACAACCTATCTGCAGAGGCCACACATTCACAAACATCCATGCCTAACCTCGTATTCAAATCAGGAACCTTTGGATCCAGCACCCTGACTGCATAAACTATTTTTTTCAGACGTAAAATGTGAAAAATTGATGCAATATAGCATAACGTTGAGAAGAGTTTTAGGTATGGACAATTTCAAAATGCAAGAATATCCAAGTTTAAAAGAAATCTGGAATAGGAGCTCACACCCCAATAATGCCAAGTGGCTAGAAGCATAGCTCTTCCTACGAGTTGTAGGCGATTCAAGTTCGATCCCTACAATTTATTAGGGGTGTATTTCTCTCTGCTGTGTCAGTAAAACTTTCATTGCGTGTATCTCCATCAATCGACACGTTGTCTTCTGTTTGGCGGAACTTAGTAAAATTTGGAAATTGGGCCATTAAACCCAACCAGCTTAAGAAACTGGAAGACTAAACCGATTGTTAATATCAATGTGGCACAAAATCGGTTTGGTTGCTTGAGGTTTCCTCGTTTCTTCAAGACGACGCGTAAATGCCGGTCATTTTCTCCAGGAATGCCTGTTGTTGCGTTGTGATTGAGTTTCACCAAAAAAAGTGACTAGTGATTCCCGAGAAACTCTTTTTTATTGGCGTCCAGAGTTATATTGCAAAATCAGCTTTACCTGGGGAGCCTCTGGATCATGGCAAGAGACCGAGGCTTTCCGTCAGATGAAGAGGGGATGGACTCGCCGGGAATTTGCTGGTCATCTGATCAGTGGAAGGATCTAGGCATTTACGGTGTTTAGCGTCCGGAGTTGACGTTCGGATCACTAGTGCCTCTCAAGAGCAGCCTAGTTCGGTCCTCCTCCGTCCGTTGTCTCTCATCGTCTCTCCTCCTTTTTTGGCAAGACAGAAAGGGGACAAAGTACCCCTTCTCGTTAGGACAAGAACCATGCTACGTGGTAATTAATTGCAATCCCGAAGCAAACATCCTTTGAATTAATCTTCGAAATTCTCCCTCCTAATACCTAGGCATAACCCTACACAGACCGGACTAACCAATCGTTGATTTACCATTGATCGTACGAAAACCCGAACCAGGAGCCTATACACCAACTCAACCCCTAAGTGGGCGGCACTTGAGTGGATGATCCTACCAAGGCCGGTCCACGTCGGATGAGCTCCTGATGACAACTAACTCATGTGCTCACAAGCGTACTGCAGTCCATCCATTAAATTTTTACTCTCCACCCTAACCTGGCCGACCAACCGGTATAGTGGTTAAGGTGTTAGCCTCTAGATCGGAAGGTTCCTGGTTCAAATCCGGGTCCGGGAATGGATGTTTGTAACGTAGGTGTAGAGGCGGCTGGTGCACCTTAAATCTGTCATGGCCGAAAGTCCTCACGTTGGGTTGGTGTTAAAGTTCGGAGAGTAGAGTGCCAGCTCAGGTGTTGCCTCGTCATCTGACCGTGGTTCAAAATTATGAGGTGTTTTCCTCGGATCTTTCCCTTAAGGGATTGATCCCGAACTGTCGTCAATATCCTGTTGTATTGCTCTAGTACTACGTTAATTAAAATTTACCAATTACCACCCTCACCTGATATGCACCAATAATCATTCCACCCACACACAATACTGGAGATGAAGGCCCTACGGAGCCATGAGCTCCGTCAAATTAACCTATGTGTCTGTCGAAGATAGTAACATAACACTGTCCTCCCCACATATCGCTGTAAGTGTGATGTGTCAACACCTCCCATGGTTTAACGGGGTAACGCATACTGTCGTCTTCTTGTCAATTTGTGCTTTCTTTATGATCAAGACCACCCATCCTGCAAGCAAAGGCCTAAGGAAGGATGAGCACAGAATGACGGAGAGGGGACTCAGGGCAGGTGCCAACGTTAGGAGCTAGGTTGCATTTACGTACAACCATTTCAAGTTGTTATATATGCATATATATTTACAATCATCTGCAAGCGGATGCAAGATAATTAAGATATTTAAAGCTTCAGCTCTGGCATTGGGGGAAAGATTCATAGCTCTAAATGAAGGATTTACATGAAATGAACATCCGCAGCGAGTTGTAACTAATGTCCGAAAATCCATTTCTAGGTACTCCTCATCTGCAGGTGAAATCGTTTTCCCCTCGTAGCAGTCGCAGCAGTTCTCCCAAAGTAGACATCCTCAATTTCCAGGTGTCTTCTGACCCTCCACCCACGACCACGACTCTCTCTGATACAACCTGGAACTCCTCTTACGAGTACGAGTCGGCCAAGAAGGAACGCCAGTGGAACCCCGTCGAGCTGCCACCCAAAATGCCCGCTATCACCACCGTGTCCACCACACTAGGTAAGCTGCATTTCGCTATCTTTGTAAGAAAAACAAAATTAATCGTATGTATAATTCGAAGAATCGATGTTTCTACGTATGGATTGTTCGAAGAATCGATGTACCTATGCATGGATTGTTCGAAGAATCGATGTATCTATGTATGGATTGTTCGAAGAATCCATGTTCCAATGTATGGATTGTTCAAAGAATCGATATATCTATGTATGGATTGTTCGAAGAATCGATGTACCTATGTATGGATTGTTCGTAGAATCGATGTACCTACCTATGGATTGTTCGAAAAATCGATATATCTGTTTGGATTGTTCGAAGAATCGATATATCTATGTATGGATTGTTCGAAGAATCGATGTACCTATGTAAGGATTGTTCTAAGAATGGATACATATCTATGTATGGATTGTTCGAAGAAAATCTATGTATGGATTGTTCGAAGAATCGATGTATGGATTGTTCGAAGAATCGATGTATGGATTGTTCGAAGAATCGATGTATAGATTGTTCGAAGAATCGATGTATCTATGTATGGATTGTTCGAAGAATCGATGTACCTATGTAAGGATTGTTCGAAGAATGGATATATCTATGTATGGATTGTTCGAAGAATTTATATATCGATCGATTCTCGAAGAATTGTATGCCTCATTCACAAAGTTCTTGGATGAGCTCAGTAACATAGGGAATGAGGGCTCAAGCCGTGACATTTTATTTCAAAGAAATAATCATTTTTTTCTCTTTAATACTGAGTTAATAATAACTCTTTTATATCCGAATTTTGAATCTTGTTCCTTAAAATTTTGACATGTGTATCTGTTAAAGGCCAATAAAAAAAAACTTAAATACCTTTGAATCGTTCAAAGTGCAGGACCTTTCCTGAAGTATTGGACCGGCGTGGTAACCGTGCTCTGCTGTTCGGTTCTATTGGCTCTGCGTTCAAATTCCGGTATAGACATAGAAATTAGTGATTCGGAATCCACTTTAGGTTACAGTCTTGTATGCTAAAATGACCATAGAGGGACGAATCGGATCAAACCTTAGGTATCAGCTGGCCTATGTACAGATGTTGACAAGCCGCCCTTCACAAAAGCATTTAATAATCCAAATATATATAAATAATTTGGTAAATAATTTATGGTAGGTAGGTATTTGTTGAATTTACCTACCACTGGAGGGTTGTGACGCAACTTGCATCTGGCGACGTAAATATTTTGCGAAAATTTCGACTTAAGAAGTTGACTAGCTCATTTATTCTTGCAAGTACACCCCCAGCACACTATTCAGAAACTATCAATCATTGAGGTGACTTCCTACAAACCCTTCCCCCCCACAAAAAAAAGATTAATTTAATTATCAATATAATTGTTAATTCATAAAAATCTATCACATTAATTTATATTAGTTACTTAATAACTTACTAATGACATAATAGTGAAAAATAACGTTTAACTTTTAAGCAGCGTCCATAGATTAAAAGTTATGTAGCGTGTTTTGATATGAAACTATTTAACCATTCCTCCGTAAGTTCTGAATTGCTTGGATTATTTTTTTATGATCATATTAAAGGGAAAAACTGACTGAAAACAAATTTGAATCTATGAATAATAACAATTTGTATTGCAATTGCTTTAATTTGTTCCTATATGAATATGATAGGAGTAGATAAATCCATATTTCTTTTGACATGTTAATATGTCCTCTTCCAATTTTCGATCAAATTATACATGCACATTTAGCCACGCCTTCAATTCTCAAATATTGCCCGTCCGACAGCAATACCAAAAAATGACATCTTTGAGTCATGCGTACGAATCCAGACACATCTACGCATGAAATCTCTGAAATAAACAAACAAAACCGTTTGAATTTGCTTATCAGTGTCAATTCGAAAGACAGTCCTCGGCAGATTTCATCCTTCCTCAAAAAACCCGCCGCGACTTCGTTTTCTTCCAGACCATCCGATAAGACTCGGGTTGCTCAATGCGGAGACAAAACAACCGCTTTGAGGTTATCAGCAGAAGGTGCGCGCATAAAAACTGTTGTCATGAAATGCTCATTGAAACGTGAAGAACGCGGAGTGTCACTTCCGGCGTGCAAACGCAGTGGGCCGGGGGTCAGTGAGGCATTGTAGTGCGGCTGCCCACGCATTACAATACCACTGAATCACCGATTGTAACCTTCTGAAGGACTCGTTTTCGCTGAGATGCCATTTGAATAAGGGCCCGTATGCATGATGAATATCTGATCTTGCATTCCAAGCGGGCCACCGTGACTCAGCGGGTTTGTCCACTGCTCTAGTAGCCTCCGAGTTTTGCATCATGTCTCTTACCCTGGTTATGTTTCTCTCTTCCCTTGTCGGGTAGTTGAATTTTCTTCGCTCTGGAGGAACACGACGGGCTGTTGTGTCAATTAAACCCTCTTTTGTTTATTATTACTATGTTATTCCATTACTTGATGTTATCTCGTGTTTGACGTTTGACGCAGCTTGGCTAAATATGGCCCTTGCGCCATGAAACCCAACCAATCATCCAGTTACCTAATGTACTACATGTACTATTTAGGACTGTGCATCATGAGTAACCGACGTTCAAGCTTCTTTTACTCTCTGCCTTTTGCATTTACGTCTTGATTGTCAAATTTGATGAAATCCCTGTACGATTTACAAAACGGCTGATTATGTTTTCGTTTGAAAAACTTCGAATACTTGAATGGTGAACATAATTTTGAAACGAATCAAAATTCCACTGATCATATTTTTCTTAAACCAAGTGTGGAGTAGATGATCAGAATAATTCAAGGCTATTTTCCCACCCAAAACACACTGTCGTTTTCTTTTCAGCCCCTCACCAGCTCTCTGCCCGTCAGTGCTGATTTATGTAAGAAAATTATCGCGAGAAAATGGAAGGTCACTGATCTTACAACTTCATCTTACAATTGTGTGCTCAGAATGTTATGTCACTATTCCCAAAAAAATGAGGAAGTCCCATCCTGGAGTCTTTTTGGTTTTTGTTTAGAAGGTGGTAAAATGTCATGAGTCTTTCTCTTTCAGTTTATGAGAAAACAAAGGTGGGAAATTGTAATAAATCGAAAACCACAGAACCACATGTTGAATCTTGAATCTTAAAATTGCTGTCACTAAAAATTAAAAAAGTGACTTATAACATTTTGCCATTTGAGCACCGAATTATTCCTTATTCAAATTCCGGATTAAGACGAAACTATTTTTGTCAAAAATTGATAGATCTTTTTTTGTCTTCTACACTTTAAAGTCCCATCAAAATTTATTTGTTTCTAAATTAGATTTTCCTGGAATTGGTCATAGTTCGTTTCGACAGCGACCTCGTTTAAAATCAGTTTTGCTTTTCTTGCCAAACACCACATTTCATTCATTACTGCTCTCAATAGGGTTTGATGCTGTCAAACCTCTTCCGTGTAACGCCGCTACCTTCAAACAAAACCTCCAAACGGTCGCAACCCCACTGCAATAAATTCCTCATTTGCGTTCGCAACGTCCGCTCCCCTTTGCGCGGACAGTGACACTTGTGTCCAGATCCGGCATTTCCTATCCCCGAGCAAGCTTTCTCAAGACGGGGAAATCCCACCTGCCTGACCTACATCTGAAATGGAAAGCCGATCATCTCGGTCGATCACATGGAAAGTTCCAGGAAAAGTAGCCGAAAGAGGGACAGATCTTCGAGATGCCGAGCATTGCGGAACAGTCCCCTCTGCCTGCCGTGACCCGAAAAGAAGTCCTACCTTCGGGTGTGGCCATCACCTTCGGTCCGTTGCTATTCTCAATGTCCAAAGCAATAAGACTTTGCCTGAATGCTATTAGTGAATGTCGGTTCCATTTCCGTGCGTATTGACCGATTCCGCAACCATGTTTGGATATTTGCCGCAAGAGACCCGGTCTCGTTTAAGGCAGAGCCAGACAATGTTTTCGTGTTCTGTTTTATTATTGGGACCAGTTAATTCCGCACGACAACACATGGGTCTCTATAGGGATAATTTCTGTGCTCAGATGGCAAAATGTTGTAAGTCACTTTTCCCAAAAAAATTGATTAAGTCCCATTTAAATCTGGTTTGTTAATGTTTAGAAGGTGGGAAAAGGTCGTAAGTCTTTCTCTCTTTCAGTTTATGAGAAAACAAAGGTGGGAAATTGAAGTCAAAAACCACAGAAGCATATGTTGAATCTTGAATCTTAAAATTGCTGTCACGAAAAATTAAAAAAAGTGACGTAACATTTTGCCATCAGAGCACAGATTTATTCTGTTGAATTGAAAAATTTGAAAATAAGAATTACAACTGATTTCGATTTTTAATCTCCTTTGTGTTTGATATGCATTTAAGACGTCTCTTCGTTTGTACGATTATTGGTATTTAAAAAACTTTCAATAAATCTGTAATTGAAAAAAAAATTTACAAAGAAATTATTTACTTTGAGTGCGACCGAAAAAATACAAACTTTGAAACCGTTACAATTGATGTTGATTGTCTGTCTAAACGGATCATTGATGAACTTTAGGTATCTATCTCTTAGTCTGGAAATATTTTTGGTATTTTGTATTGTATGTTTTAAAGTATATTTTAAAGTCTAAGGTATTTTGTATATTTTAAAGTCTGCAAAATAAGAAGTTGAAAGAATTCGGATGTAAATAATTCGATATGATAAGTAGGATGAACAAAAAGGAGATACTTCTTTCGCTTATCAACCACATCTACGTTGCAGATAGCTTTAGCTTAGATATCTCTTCGTTTTGACACATTTTTAGTGTTTTAATCATGCAATAAATAAGGAATTAAAAAAACTCTCCAAGAAATAATTGTATTCGGTTTTGCATTCATAGCTTTCCACACATAAGAGCATGAATTGTGCCCACTGTTTGATTCATTCCACGGCGGCTGCCCGAGCTGCGACCTTGCTGGCACGTGGCGAGTCACCTTGCCAGGGACAGGGTGTTGGGAAGCGGCGCAACAGGTAATTGCGAAGCTGGCAGATGCACCGATTCCTTCGACTGCGTTTCCTGGTAACGAGGTGCGGTTGCGAACATGGCGCTGCATTTGACTTTGGTCAGGAATTAATCCATTGACTTCGATCGACCTTTGTTTTGAGGTGCCGATCGCAACGTTGGTTGGAAAGAAAACTAAACAACGCGTGGTTTTTTAGGTTACAAAATACAATTGAAAGCATCGCATCTTAGAAGTAACAGGACTTCAAAAGTGGTGATTAAAAAAAATATTTGTACCTTATCCAGAAAAAGCTCTAATGTCAGTATATTCTAAAAGCATCAAAACATAGAAAATAGTTTTTATTTCGTTGTATTGAAAATAAAATAGCTTCAATTACAAATTAGCGGTTACCAAAAACTTGCAAAAAATGGAAATTGACCCTTTTTTTTTTTAACAATATACAGAATTATTACACGATTCAATTTAACTCTAGTAGACTACGAAAAAATATGAAAGAAATTTTCAGGGTGCGAATGAATTCTACAAATTTCAAAATTGAAGAGTGATATGAGCTGAAATGTTTTCAATCATTTTGCTCTCGCAAAATTTACTTGTTTAGTTGCACTTTTCTCGATGAGGTGTGACGTTTCCATCAATCATTTAATCTTTGACAGCTTTTGATTTTTATAAATTTTGTGATGTTGAATACTCTTTTGTAGTCACTACATTCACATAATTATCCACATTTTTACGAGGCAGGTAAATCTAGACAGGACTGCGGTGAATAATGGACGGATTCACTGACTTTTATGATTTACCAAGACCTGTCAATACTGAATTGTTTTAATTTTGAAAAGCTCCGAGAAACATAGCGATTAAAAAAAAATTAAACAAAATAATTAAGAGGTTCTAAAGAATTTCTGATTGTTTGAATGGATGCTTGATACTTGAAAGTTTAAGATAACACGACCTCTTGAATAACAATTTTATTTTGGGATTTTTCAAAACTAAAAATTGCTTTCTCGAAAACTTCGAAGGGTGACTTTAGTTGCCCAAAGCCTTTCATTTAAGGAAATTGTAATCCTCATATTAAATATTGAAGTGGTAATTACTTTTGGATCATGACCAATGCATTGAGATTTAGATACATTTTTCATTTAAGGGAAAAAACTTCGATTGTAGTAGTTTTGAAACGGAAAAATAAACTAAACCGAAAATTCTTGAAACATACATTTTACCCGCAACATTTAGCATAGGGTGTGTTAGGACCACCCATATGGTGGGATAAGTACTGGGCAGGTGTAGCCTCTGAAGACCCGGGCGGTGGTTAGTAACATGTGGTGGTTACAAGAGGAAGACGAAATTGACTCAACAAAAGCCAGCTACCCAGGCATAGTGTCGAAGGTGAGTTCTATAGATGGGGGTAAATTATCTGTTCGTTACTATTGCGGATATCTCCTGAAAAAGTAGTTTCTATCAATTTATTCCTCGCCTTTTTTTGCGTTTGTTTCTTTATCCACAATGAAGCAAGTTCTTCCTCTTTAGTTCACTAATAATTGTCTGTAACTTCAATATATAAGAACACAATCGAAGAGTTGTTTGTGGCGCAGATTCGTTTGCTTCCTGGTTGTATTTCTCTGGGTCACTAGAGTTTTCTTTGTGTGTATGTCCATTTACTTGGCGTTGTTTGGGTGAGGGTTCTCCAAATATAACCCTTGCGCTGTAAAACTCATCCGGCCAATATGAAACAATTTTAATGTTATGCACCTCCCGTCCAGAGCTTGAACAAGGGAGGCGGATATGACTTCTTCCAGCACTTGGTGGCCCAGCAGGGACACTCCCCCGCCGGGGAAGGAGAGCACACGCGGCATTGAGAGATTTACAAATTACATTTTATATTGCTCCAGTCGTAGTTTGGATACAATGTCCAAAAGTGAATGAAATTTAGAGTGAAATACAAGTATTTAAAGTTGAAGTTTACAAATTAAAGAGATTTATACAAATTGCATTACATATTGCTCCAGCAATAGTTTGGATACAATATCCGTAGAGCATGAAATTTAGAGTGAAATGCAATCAAATATTTAAAGTTGAAGTTTACATTATAACAAATCAGTTCACACAATGAACGTCTCAAATATGCATTGTGGGTATATACATAAATAAAATCAACAGAACACAGGGGCACACAAAGAAAAGTATACATTGCAGATGAATAACAGGAGAGCTTTAGCTTAGTTTAATTCTTAATATGGGAGTTCTAATTTTATCTTTATGTATTTTCCGGGAGGGGATCTCAAAAATGACCGGATCTACCTCGACCTCTATGACTGCTTGGGCTCATCATACAATAGCCCATTCGTTCTTTGTTTGGTAACCATTATCCATACGTAGATCCTAATTTAATTCGTTCTCGTGTAGAAAGGTATAGTAGCAGTGATCAGCCAAATCTCATCACTCTGTGATACTAATAATATCGTTTTATTATTTATGATGTATAATAGTATCGTTTTACTTTAAGAACTTCATGTCGACTAATAACGAAAAAATTTAACTATTCAGGGCTCCACCACTAAAGGAGCACTGGTGATATGGAACCAGGCTTCAGGGTTTCGGGAGATAGAAAATGTGAAACGATATTTTTACCGTGATGTGCAATCTGTTGTCTGTTCGAAATATACAAATGCTCATTGCGTTTATGACAAAGCTGTGTACGTGTGAAAAGAAAAAGATGAAACTAATCTGTCCTTGTGCGTAACATTGAGTACCTGTAATATACGTTTTTTAATTAAATGACGTTAACGTCGTCTAACGATACTTGGGACCATCCTCTGAGCTGGTACTTTGGTAGGCAGGTACTTGTATCTACGTCGTACTGTAGAAAGACAACTGATACTCCGATACAGCGGCGTTTCTAGGGCAGTGAGACCGCACCGGGCGCGGCATTTTGAGGGGGGGGGGGGCGCCGATATCAAGTACTGCATGGAAGGAACTAGAGCTGCTTGTACATTCGGTTATTTTTTACTAAACTTATCAAAACTTATTTTTTGTTGGACTATGTGTCAGGAAAGGCTTTCGGATCTTGCAATTATATCCATTGAAAACAATATTGCATAAAGTATGAATTATTCCGGCAAAATACAGAAATCTGCCAGTGCTAAACCGAGAAAGGTGCCCAGAAAGTATATTGAATTTTTTTATGTAATTGACCATCTGATGTTTAATAAAAATATACTTATCGAAAAAGGTTGTTTTATCAACCAAAATCCTTGTCATAATTCCTACTAGTAAACAAAATGTAGCCTCTGTCGCTTAATGGATCGGTTAACCGACTGCATAGAAGGTGCTCTGAAATTTATGGTGTGGGGGCGTAACTTGGAGATCTCGCACCACCTAGCAAGTGTTCTAGTGTCGTCACTGCTCCGATGTCCTTATGATACTGAAACTCGGATAGCAGATGTTGGGGGAGGAGTGCTACTGTTGGACGCCCGATCGTCGTTTTAATTCACCTTGGTAGACGAGACGATTGAAAGGCTTTGTATCAGGTTTCTTGTGGATTACAACTTTTTTTTTCATTCCTGCTATATAAAAAGTGAAACTAACGTAATGGTTGTGCACCTGTTACTTTGTTCTACGCAAACAGAAGAACGTTCTCTCGATTGAAAGCGCTTCCGATCGCCTTTTGATTCGCATCCGGATGAGATTTCTCAGGCGACAGATGAGATCCGGGTAGTCCGCAAATAGCCCTTCTCTCTTCCAGAGATCGTAGATTATTTCGCTGAAAGGGCACGCTTAAGTTATTATGTTACTTCTGCTCCACTGCATCTTAATAATAAAAAAAAAGTGGGCGCAAAGAAGAGGCAAAAAAACCGGTATAAACAACGCCTATTTAACTACGGCTCCAAACAGACCCGGGGATGGTATAAAGGAAAAGCCGAAAAGGAGTCATTTCCGTTGCTCTTCCCGCCAATCTGTCCCTACCGCAGAAAACCGCAAAATCATGAAATGCAAGCACTGGAAAAAATAGATGACAGACAGGTGGGGATGGCTGAGAGAGGATAAAAAGAGCAAAATCTTGTTTTGTAGGAAAAGGATTGGAGGGAGCTCGGGTGTATCAAGACGATGGCTTCGGAAATGCTGTTTTTGCCAGCCCTTGCGCTGCGGTTGGCAATCCATCCTCGGTTCAACCCGCGCGTGGACTGAGGAGCAGTGTCATAATTAGGAGGCATAGACACCGGGGAGATATAATGTTAATCAATCGCGAAGGGATGAGGAACGCTTTGATTCATTCACTCATGACGCATGGAGGGAAGTGGTGCTTTTTCAGTGTTTTCTGAGCTGCATCGTGTCTAGAGCTCGTTTGGAAGAAGCCAGGGTGGGAAGCGACGTGTGTTGCTATCGTGAGGTGCGCTGTGGTTATCCATTTAGATCGGCTTTTGTCTCTTGTGGAATTCCTTCCAAGGCCGGTCCGAACACACATGGGGCTCCACACTCTCCAAAGGACCCCACCATAGTTACCAAAAGATGCTTTGATTATTGATTAGTTTTATCCTTAAATTTTTATTGACTGTGTAACCTTCGGATTTAACTTTACAGTGAGGCAACTCTCTTTCCTTCGGTAAAATTCGAAAGCTTCCCTTTTCGAAATAAAATATTGCTTGAAAATTTAAAGCAGTTAAATAGTGGATAAACCATTAAGGGTGGGAAGCGATGTGTGCTACTATCGTGAGGTGCGCTGTGGTTATCCATTTAGGTCGGCTTTTGTCTCGTGTGGAATTCCTTCCAAGGCCGGTCCGAACACACATGGGGCTCCACACTCTCCAAAGGACCCCACCATAGTTACCAAAAGATGCTTTGATTATTGATTAGTTTTATCCTTAAATTTTTAGTGACTATGTAACCTTCTGATTTAACTTTACAGTAAGAAAACTCTCTTTCCATCGGTAAAATTCGAAAGCTTCCCTTTTCGAAATAAAATAATGCTTGAAAATTTAAAACAGTTAAATAGTGGATAAACCATTAAGGGTAGGAAGCGATGTGTGCTACTATCGTGAGATGCACTGTGATTATAAATTTAGGTCGGCTTTTGTCTTTTGTGGAATTCCATCCAAGGCCGGTCCGAACACAAATGTGCTGTACACTCTCCAAAGGACCCCATCATAGTTACCAAAAGATGCTTTGATTATTGATTAGTTTTATCCTTAAATTTTTAGTGACTGTGTAACCTTCTGATTTAACTTTACAATTAGACAACTCTCTTTCCATCGGTAAAATTCGAAAGCTTCCCTTTTCGAAATAAAATAATGCTTGAAAATGTAAAGCAGTTAAATAGTGGATAAAGCAATAAAATTTTAGAATTTTTTTAAAACTTGAAAAACGTTTATCTGAAATTTTTTGAATGGCTTCTTGTGTTTCCCAAAGCTTTTCAACCATAGCATTGCTAAATATTTCTTTAATATAAATTAATTTAAAATTGGTATGAAATTGAGTTACAAGAGTTGTGGCTTTTCTATCTTTGTTTCCGATTTTAAGTTTAGATTTTCGTTTTTCCATGTATTGTATTCTTTTTATTTTACAGATTAAAAAAATCATTTTCTTTCACCACTATGGAATCAATTCCTTGTTTCACCGTTGCCTCAAAATAAAAATTAAATTTCATCCTTATTATCACTAAATAAATATATTCTTATTACGGTTTCCAAATCGGTTTCTGACAGTAATTCAAAATTCGGAAGTATCTTTTCATTCGGGATTGATCCCTTACTGTTGCAAATAGTCCTTTGTATTGATCCAGTGCAGTGTAAACTCAACCATTAAATTTTTAAAACAGTTTCTTTTCTTTCGTTGAACAATATAAATTATTAAATATTTTTAATCGTCGAACTTTTTTTCCTTAGTTCGTAGATTACAACCAGAAATGATAGGCCCAACAGAAAGTGACGGGGGAAGATAAAAACCTTGGTCTAAAATGTTGGGCATCAAAACGCTTGTTTTTAAACCCAATAAAATAATCTACATATTTGCTACATAACGAACCTTTTTAAACCTGTTATTTTTTCACAAATGAATCAAAATTACTCTTTTGCATTTTTATCGTAGAATTTTTTGAAATTTCAAAATATTATCTATTTTATCTTAAAATTTCCTATGAAGAATCATCTACCTTAGAATGCTATTTCGAAGTAAATTGGTATTATTACGAAACTGAATTCAAAGTGAATCAGTTATAGTTGCTACGTGCATTTTTAAATGAGTTTTTGAATAATAACGTGTGTGTGTGTGAATGTCTGTCTTTTTAGTCAGACTGCTGTAGAATTTTCATAACTCAAATCCTGTAAGTGTCAGATTTATGGTGATGGAAAATTAACTTTTAACGCTGAATTCAGAAACTTCATTTTTTGATTGATTTTGGTGTTTTTAATCTTTTGACTACGGCTAAGGGGACTTACAATGAGTGCGATTCTTTCTTGGAGCGATTCTTACAAGTTTCATGATACAACTGATTTGCAGGCCGTTGACGAAATTCTTTCTTGGCGCGATCATAATAAACTGTTGCACCAGACGTAATCTAAGGGTTAAGTCTACTGTCCCCTTTAATACTATAATCTCGAGCAGCCGAACATATATCTGCCTCTCTTTGGATTGAATATTCTTCTTGCTGTAGAGAACACGCACGGAATATTATCTAATTTGCTTATGAATACCTTGATAAATGCAGTCATTGTTCTGGCTTATGAGTTGATTGAATATATTTCTTCTTGCTGTAAAGAACACACGGAATATAAAATAATTGGCTTATGAATCCCTTGATAAATGCAGTCATTGTTCTAGCTTATGAATTAATTGAATAAATTTCTTCTTGCTGTAGAGAACACACTCAGAATATTATATGTTTTGCTTATGAATCCTTTGATAAATGCAGTCATTGTTCTATTTTATGAATTATCCAGGATTTATGAACAGTATGTTTACTCCTTTTTAGGCTCTTCCGTATTTTCCACATCCGATGCCGCTACTCTTTCGGACATCCCCTGGCATGAAATGCCGACCCCGCCCTATCCCCAGCATTTACTTCCGTCTTCAGTCCCAGCTTCTTCCCTCCCTAGCCGCACCGAAGATTCGCTCGTGCCACTGGACTCCTCAGGAAGTTCTGCAGGTATGTAATCTTTGTGGTTTTCTTCATTCTCACCTGCCGTCTCTGTCAGTTTATGCCAGTGGAAGTAACTAACTAGCTTAAAACACTTATTTGTTTTGAAATTCGCTTCATTTATTTTTTGTAATTTCCTTATTTTTAACATTCAAGCCAATTGGTTGGAATTCGGAACTAATTAGAAAATATCATTTCTTTTCATTAGTGTCTACGCCCAGCTTGTTCAGTCCCGGCCCTCCTCTGTCGACTCAGCAGCCCAACGCAGTGAGCGACGACTTCTTAGGTTTGTTCTACGAACCTCTCACATCCCTGTCAAAGCAGCCTGCGAAACTGCAGCCGGACATTTTCGGCGGAAAGACATTTCAGCACGACCTCCCGCTAGCGAGCGCCGCCAGCACGGCCGACTTCAAACTGCCTTACTTTACGTCTTCGTCCGTCTTATCGTCCAACGTGCCTGGTTCATACTCATCCGTGTACTCATCAGACACTCAATGCAATTCAACACTCTTCTATTCCACCAGCGCACAACAGCCCGTGTCGTCGCAAGACCTCGTCATGGACACCAGCGAATCGGGAACGGCTGCCCTGGTCTCATCCAGCGTTCTCAACAGGACGGTTTCATCATCCAGCACTGCACTGCCGCCATACGGCACTTCGCATTTCCCATCTACCCAAGCAGGGTCTTCCTCTCATTCATTTCAACTGCCCTGCTTGGACATCTTTGGACCAACGGACTCGGGGTTCATTCATGGACCACTGAGCATGGCAGCGACCGTGCTGCCCTCTACTACGTCTCTGTCGAATGACATGTCTTCATTTGGACTGGACATTTTGGACACTGAAATGAGGAACACTCCCGTGACGACGGCCATCACGTCCCTGTCTGCGCCGTTTTCACTGTCTGGGGCAGCCGTCATGCACAGAGAAGAATCCTTTTCTTCCCTAATCCAAGGTCAAGTATCGCATGCAAGTACAAATATTTTTGACGCTAGTATACCTGTTACGACGTCTTCTTCTACATCTGCTAATTCAATAGTGCAATCCGATGTCTGGAGGCCGTACTGAAAGCGATCATAGTTTTAGATGTATCTTTTGTAAAGCAGTTGAACTTGCGAGAGGCGATGTTGTTGATATAAGTTATTGGACTTGTTAGAATCTTTACTGCCATTTGGTGATTGTTGATGGTGGATTTACACATTTCAAAGTGAAAACTTAAACTTCACGAACAATCTAATGAATTAACTTATATTTTATACACACTGAGTATTTCAGTGTTCTCATATGAAGTTTATTTCCCGTTAAATGTGTTTAGATCTTCGAAATGGTTGCATAAACGAAAGGACTAAATTTGTTATTGAACATTATTTACATATGATTAGTAAGTATAAATGCTTGCTATTGTATGTTTCCCGGTGATTTCGGATTTTTGAAAATATTTTCTCTTGCTTTTGCAATGCTATAATGTACATAAGGAAATGCAATGCCAAAGCAACTGTTTATATGTGTATATTAACTTATGTCTCAGATCTGAATCCAGCATGTTTTATAGGACTCAATGCCACTTTTTACAAGTCGTATCGCTTAATTAATAAAAAGTGACAGTTTATCTTAAATAATTGTTTCAGGATCTATCAATTTGTTACCGAGTCGGAAGTGTTTAAACAAGAATTAAAAAGAAATAACAATTATTTTAAGTAATTGAATCAAGATCCATTTGTTTAATGAATGGTCTGTTTTCAAAACTAGTACCGTGTTTTATGATCGCTTAATTAATAAAAAGTGACAGTTTATCTTAAATAATTGTTTCAGGATCTATCAATTTGTTACCGAGTCGGAAGTGTTTAAACAAGAATTAAAAAGAAATAACAATTATTTTAAGTAATTGAATCAAGATCCATTTGTTTAATGAATGGTCTGTTTTCAAAACTAGTACCGTGTTTTGTTGAAATTAGGAATATCTGTGTGTGTGAAATGATAATCTAGATTTGAAATATTTCTGAAAATTGTCTTTCAAGGACTATCAGTGAAAAGCATCATTTAAAATATAATACTTTATCAAAAAATTAATTATAATAGTTGTTAACGAATTTATTTACTTTTAAATGAATTTTCAACGATTAAGCATGGTATGGAATTGTATTTTCAAATATATCAATTTATTTTCACACCAATCAATAATGCATTTAAATTAGATTTAATTTTTATTATTTTATATATAAGTAAAATTTGAAAGAGTCAGCATACAAATGTGATATGGATGAGATGAGTAATTTTTTCTTTGTGTAGGTTTCTACGTTAAAAATGTATTACTCAAATACGTTTCTATCCTACCCGAAAATTTAAACTGCAAAAATATTTCTCAACGCAATATAAAGAAAATTTAATAAAATAATTAGTCTTAATTTTTTAGAAATAGTGATCGCAGTTAAAATGTTTTGGAAAAATACTAATTAACGGTTTGGCTTTGGCGAAATTTCGATTTTAGGTCGCCAAGCCAAATGCAATTGCTAATGGGACACCAGTATGGCTAGCTTTGGCAAACACACTGTATACTAGAATTTACTCCTAATCCTTAGTGGCCCGTTTTGTTCAATTAAATAAATTAGTCATTTGTAACTTTCCAGAAAGCATTTTTACATATGGTTTGTCTCAAGATGCAAATATTAGGTTTCCGATTGGGAGTTGCAAAATTTTGATTTAATTATAATCCATTACATCTGTGCGTCATCTGACCGTAATTCAAAATTACGAGACGTTGTCTATGGATCTTTCCCTTGGTTTGATCCCGGATCGTCGCCAATTGACCTTGGGTTGCTCCAGTGCAACGTTAGCTAACCACCTAACCGCTACATCTGTTTTCGCGAAAAATGACATTTACTTCCAAGTGCCGATAAGAGAGCCAAATTCATTGACAAATATCCAGCAGATTCTTTGCAAACTAAAGTTTTATTTAAAGCATTTCACTATCAGTGCTTTTAAGATAACGTTGATCAAAGTTTTTGTTACATTGATCTGTGATGTATTTTTTATTATCAGATATCATGTTGCTTTAGTCAAAGAAATCTTGTGATATTTTCTTCTCATTCACAAGTGACTTGTTTTATTGTTTTAAACGTAGTCATTTTTAGCTGCGTCATGTAATTTTTATCTATCTTAATAATAGGTCATATATATTACCGTCAATATGTCTCCACCTTATCTGGTGTGGTGAATTTAATGTGAAATTTGGTGATTGCAACACTGTCACTGCAATCAATGCTCAGGGTTGTATATTTTAGTAACTTTTTGAAAAGATTTTATACAAGAATATTTAAAAGTAGCTTAGTGAATTGTCAGGGTCAATATTTTCTCATATGACCAACATATTTTGTATTATTTGCCAATCCTTACATGACAATGCAATTTTTATAAATAATTTTTTAGTCATAAAGCGATAACTTGAATCGGACTAGATTTTGGTTTTTGCTCTTAAAACAAATTTTACACACACTAACTTGACCCAGCAATGTTACAATAGTTATTTAAATATTTGTTTTAAATATTCAAATTTTCCTCCTTTCTAAACAGCTATGCAAATCAGTATTTTTTATAAGTATTTATTAAAATCGTAATTTTTGTTTACAGAAATTAAAATAAGAAACCTTTCTTGTGTTTCGATATTTTTACAATGGTTCATTTCACCATGAGAGATTTTTCATCATTTCTTGGTATTTATTATTCATGGAGTTCAAATATTTGTACACCACAACGTTATTTTTGTGATAGTTGTGAACTTGCATTTCTTTCATACGTTTGTATCAAAGTGATTTTTTAAAAACTGTTTTCATAATGTGCCGTGAGAAATAAAATATTTTTCTCTTTACACAAAGTTTGTTTCAATCATGGCTATATCTCTATACTGCATCATCTGCATATCTATAATTCCCTATTGCAGATGGCACAGGTATTGACAATGCTTGATTAACGTCAAATGGCAATAGTGGATATAAACAATAAAAAAAAAATCTCCTTCATGATTCACTACGTCAATTATGCCTTTTAGTTTAAATATTCTATTTCAATGAAATTATTCAGCTGTCTGATAACAAAAGGCAATGAGAAATCTAAGGGATAGAAGTCAGTTAAACTTATTTCAAAACTTATAGCTAGAATTTTTACCAGTGCCACAAATAGTAATCGAATTCTATAAACATGTGGGTTTCACATGTTAGCGATTGAAAGATTTTTGTCCCATAATACTATGTACAGAACACTTTAAAGTAACAAAGAAAATTTTTTAAATCTGCAATGCTTACTTTAATAAAAGACAACTACAAACATGAAATTGCATCATGCGCATAGGGATAGCATTAAAAATCTAACTTTTAGTCAAATTTTAAACAGTTGTAATTCTTAATAGCACTTTCCATAATAAACTTCAAATACTAATCGAACGTTCTTAAACATTTAATTTGAAACAAATACTTAGGTATGAAAACTTTCTCGAGATTTCAAATGGAGCAAACCGTGCAAACTTCTATACTTTAATTCCGTGCTCAGATTGCAAAATGTTATGAATCGCTTTTCCCAAAAAATTGAGTAAGTCCCATTCTGGAGCTTGATTTGTTAGTGTTTAGAATGTGGCAAAATGTCGTGAGTCTTTCTCTTTCAGTTTATGAGAAAACAAAGGTAGAAAAATGAAGTATAAGTCAAAAACCACAGAACTACTTACTGAATCTTGAATCTTAAAATTGCTGCAGCGAAAAATTAAAAAAAAAATGACTTAACATTTTCCTATCTGAGCACAGAATTATGAGTAGTGTTTTAGACTTTACAGAAACTAATAACACACACTTTAGAATCGTATTTTAGAAATTTAAAAGTACTTCAAGGTCGAGTTTTTCCTTTAGGAAAGGGATTTTTGGTGGTAGGTACTTGAATTTTCGTTGTGCTCAGGTAATAAAAGGCTAATTTCGACGGTCCGAGATCAATTTCGATGGGAATGGATTTTCAGAGGGAACAAGCTAGGCGGTGTACGATTTTACTACCGGAATTCAAATACTCCCACATGATGCGTTTCGAGATTACCTTAAAATCTAGTTTCGCCGTTTTGGTGACATTCGGCGTTGACCAATCAACTATCATGTATCGATTCGTAATTCCTTGGACAGTAAATGCCTCTCTTAAGCATTTGCCTTCATGATCGTGAGAGTTCGATTCGAATTGTTGATTTTTACCTTTCGGTGTTTGATCAATAAGCACAAAAATGATTGAGAAAAAGAAGACACGTTGAGTGGGGCAAAAATTCGATGAAAATAAATATATTACTGGATTTGTCCATCGTACACCCATCTCCAGACTCTTGGTTATCAGTTGTAGAGCAGCCCAATATGGGTCTGAAGCGATTATAGAGTTTTTTAATGGATTATGGTTTTGAAACATTTCTACTGTAAACTTTGCAATTGTATTGTCTGGAACTTCAGGATAGTACTTGAGGTGTTGGCCAATCATCTAAACCTATTCGCAAAGGAGACAGACAGCCCTTCTTGTGACATCAATGCATGTGTCGTTGTAAGTCGTCATTTCGGGTGAGAAGTCGAAAGCAAGCGACTCCTACATCTCTGGACAAGGATTCTGAGATTCGAGCTTTATAATTTAATGAAATATTTCAGTTTTTTGTTTTCAGTAGATATCTCTGTAGATTGAAAGACCTTATAGACGAACATATAAGCCTCTTGATGTTATGCTGATACAAATGGGATTTACGTTGAGGAACTGTGCCACTGATTGCGATCAATACCATACGTACCAAAGACTTAGGATCCACAGTGTCCGACAACTTTTTTTTTTACTTTTCCAAGGTGTGTTTTTCTCTACATTGAGGTACAAAACGATATTTAATTTAACTATAGGGGTGGTAATAGCTTTTATTGCAGCCTGAATTTTAAGATTCAAGATTCAACATGTGGTTCTGTAGTTTTTGACTTATGTAACATTTTTCTATTTTTGTTTTCTCATAAACTGAAAGAGAAAGACTTGCGACATTTTGCCACCTTCTAAACGTTAACAAACCAGATTCCAGAATGGGACTTACTCAATTTTTTGGGAAATATAACATCGTTTTAGGACAGGTCTCGTCTATGTTCACACACAGCTAGGCAATGATCAGCCATTTCTTTACTGAATTTATCGCAATATTCTCTCACAGGACGGTGAACCTCATGCTGTTCGAAAAGACTCCAGCTCCTGAGTTTTTGACGGCGCTTTCAGATGATTTGTCCATTGAAACATGTAGTCAGGTCTCACCGTGGTGCATCTCAGATTGAAGTCGAAGCTGTGCATTTTAATTATGTGTAATAATTGTGTTCTGTGTGCTACTGTTCCTGTTCAAGGAATTACTATATAGCAATGGAACAGAGTAACATTCTGTTTAAGTTGAACCTGTTGATGACTGGACAAGATGTAGCATAAGGTTATATAGTGTATCAAAGTTATTCACCATCATAGCAGGAACATAGTGAACGGACTACGAAAGGAGGATAGAGAAACCAACGTGGTTGGTTGACTAAGTTTTATGGCTGGAAGTGCCATTTTTGGTCATGCCGCGCCAACACAATGCAGACAATGTCAAGCAATATGCATACACACAAGGAAACCTTTAATGACACAAGAGAGAAATACACCCAGGAGAAGGAATCGAGTCTGTGTTGCCTATAACTCGCAGTGAAACCAATGTGAAAACTGAAGATTACTGAGAATAACATAATTTTTACTAAAGTATAAAATGGTAAAGTAAAAGTAGACTTCATTGGAAACTGAGTCTAAATGTTTCCTTATTGGAAAGTAAAGTTTTGGCTCACATGTGTCTGCCTGAACTCAAGGATTCGTTTATTAGTCTGTGTTGCCTATATCTCGCAGTGAAACCAATGTGAAAACTGAAGATTACTGAGAATAACATAATTTTTACTAAAGTATAAAATGGTAAAGTAAAAGTAGACTTCATTGGAAACTGAGTCTAAATGTTTCCTTATTGGAAAGTAAAGTTTTGGCTCACATGTGTCTGCCTGAACTCAAGGATTCGTTTATTAGTCTGTGTTGCCTATATCTCGCAGTGAAACCAATGTGAAAACTGAAGATTACTGAGAATAACATAATTTTTACTAAAGTAAAAGTAGACTTCAGGGGAAACTGAGTCTAAATGTTTCCTTATTGGAAAGTAAAGTTTTGGCTCACATGTGTCTGCCTGAACTCAAGGATTCGTTTATTAGTGGTTGTCTAGTTATCAAGAATCTTCCCTTTATGTTAAGGAGATTGGGAATGTTGTGTATGCTTTCTTTCGGCATTTTGAGGATATTTACACAAAATGTTACTGGTGTTATCTCGACTTTGAGTACGTTCTTTTATTGAGAATGTTTACTCACGATATTGAAAATGCGTTTTGATTGTAGATTATTTCTATTATCTATTTCGGCAGACTTTCATTTTATTTTACAGGATTTCCCACAAGAATAAAGTATGTTTTATTACTGCTTAAAATACATATAATATATAATATATAAAATATGTGATATATTTCAGGTGCTGAAATATATCGCACTCATGCAATAATTATCTTGAGAAGATACTTCTTGTAGACGTTTTTCCGTTGGAGGTTTATCCGGTCTTTGGGCTTTAAAACCCCCAAATCTAATCCAATATTGTTGAGGTGTTTAATAAATTTTCTCTTGTATTGTTGTTTAGAGAGAGTATAAGATTCATTTCCTACTTTTGAAAAGATTTGACAGTTAATTATTGTAAGAAACGATACAGAAATATGTGTTAAAGTTAAAAATATATAAATATTCTGAGCGATTAAGATAATAATCTAAGATGATATTCATAGAAAACCCTTAAAAATAAATTAATAAATAAAAACACGCTAAGGTTTCTATTGGAGATCTAATATCTTTAAAGCTGAAGAAACTATAAATACCGTTTTGTCCATCTTGAAAAAATCGTAAAACAAAATTAACAATGTGTCCATCTTCCACATGCACCACGACTCCCCAATGCGTCAAGAGCAGCAAACTGACACCTGTGTGTTCAAAAATGCGTTAGAATGAACACCACATTATAGAGTAAGAGCGTGAAGCAAAAATAAAAAAATTCTTAAATAGGACATTAGCGGTACTGATAACAGCAGTTTGCGGAAAGAGGTTTTGTTAAAAAGAGAAATAAAACGAAAACAGTGATGGATCTGTATTAGAGAAAAGCGTTTTCGGATTTTTTCACCCCAAAAAAGAAAAGACCAAAATGCCACAAAAATATCAAAAAGTTTCGCGGCGATAAAGGATTTAATTGGATATGCAAAAAGCTGAAGTTGGTTAGGATTTAACACTTTTTTTTTATCTCAAAGAGAAAAGTTTCCCTTTAAGGGGTGGAGTATAAATTCCTTTTAATACCATTCGATTTGCATTGAAGGTGTTTGAGTAATCAAAAATACCTCTTAAATTGAACTATGCAACAAAGTCGGAATCGTTTCGTTGTGAGAATTTTGTGTGAAATAATAGATGTAGAATTATTATATCTTTATAATTCTCATATCTTTACGTCTATTCACACTTACGGGATCAAAATAGTTTCATGCAGTAGCACCACTTGAGGATAATTATTAGGAGACTCAGATAATATCTTTGTTGTTTCATAAATAAGGTAAAGGTACATAATATAGAACATTTGGTTTCAAAAGATTTCCGAAAGTAAGGAAACAGGCTTGTTACCCCTGGTATTTTGTTCATCGCCAAACGAAATAAGAATTTAACTCAGGCCACTCATGTGGAACCCGAAAAGAATATTGGGCTCTAAAAAAGGTTACTGAAAAAGATTTTGATACCAAAGATGTATTATTTATAATTTAGAATACTTGTCAACCATAAAAAGCATCTAGCGTTGAAAACAATAAATCGTCGATAAAAATGATTAAAATGTCAATTTTAATTATAACTTCAAGTAAGATGGCATCTGGAATGTTTCTGTGAAGTAATGTTCTTAAAACTCACATCGTGTTTTGACCTTTTCAGTTTACCGGACTCGCACAACGGTTTCCATTCTAGAATTGGAGTAAACGATAAACCCTATCGCAAGTCATTTTGACTGCATTTATGCATTTACTTGGAAGTAGAAAGCGTTATTCGAAAACGTACGCAGTATAACCTTCTTCTCGAAACATATTTTCAATAAAGTTTCAATCACAAAAGTCGTTTAAGAAGGACTCAGCTGTTTCAATCAGAAGGTTCGAATTGTTTCTTTAGTAAGAGGAAGACATTTTCTTCGAATGGTAACGCTCCATCAGAATACACACCACTACCACTCATATACCTGTATCTATTTTTATATTTGCATTTTTGAACTTTCAAAAGGTTGAAGTGGTTGCATTCGTAAAGAAGGAATGTTGACGCAGACCATCTAGAAGGACACTGCACAGTAAGAGACTAGAGCTTAGAATAGTTACGGTTCATTTATTTCGTCAGTAGATAGATAAGGATATCATCTCTGTAGAAAATAATGAACCATTCTGCTATTGCCGAGTAAATCAATCTGATAAATTGAATCCAACTTTAAACTTTGTATTGCTATTGCTTTAGAAGAACAGCAATAATATTTTCCTCAGCAACTTATGTGTCCTTCTTCATCATTTCAGCTGAAGTTGTTTTCTTAAGCTTGGTTTTAGAACCAGTAAATTGATTTTGTGATTTTTAATATTATTATCACCAATTTTGATTTCTTCATTTTGACTTTTCAAACACACTTCGATTCAATAAACTTGGCAAAAATTTCTATTCGATTTGCCGTTAAACGCATTTGAATAAACTTTACGCTGTTGATCGACAGTTATCAGAACTATAGAGTCCCTGTCGAGTGGTTATACGTTAAAACCGCTATAAAATTAGAATAGGAACTTTTTAAATGTGGTTTCGTGGTGAAACCACTTCACTTGAAAGTGTTGAGGGATCTTCTTTACTTGCCAGGCCTCTTCTCTCTTTGTAGCTCCGAAAAAGCCATTTCTATATATCGCACCCCGGCAAGAAAAGTGGCACAAGTCAAAAAATAAAAATTTTGATGTTATGTGATTGAAAAATACATATGAGGTGCCCCACCGCGTATTATATTACTATTCTATAGAATATAATAGAAGTTACCACCATAAATACTTACCTAAAATTTAAAAGAAGCTTATACGAGTTTAATATAAATTTTACAGTATTCTTAAGTTCATGTTTCTCAAATTCTGCAATTTTTAGTTGCATCACTTTTCTTTCCGGGGTGCAATATCATGTGTGTCTATATGTCATTTCAATGACTTGATCAAGCCAAGCGTTGCGTAAATCAATCTATTGACGGGAGAAAAAAAAACATTTTCTTCGAATTTTTATCCAAACAAATGCTAGGAATGTTTTTAATTCTGTATTTTTAAAATGAATTAATTTGTATTGTAAAATATTATGAGTAAGATCGAATGCAGATATCGATGATTTTATTAATTACTGGTGGAAAACAACGAAAGGAAAAGAGAATATAAATATATTAATTTAAAAGATGAAATATATATATATGGCGCTGATGAAAGTGTTGACACCGAAGAATAAGATCGTTTGGGCTTTTTCGATTGTGAAGTGAGAATGCGAAAGAGATAAAATTTTCTAAATTACATGAACTGAGTGTATGGCTGTCGCTATAGAGAAGTTCTAAAACATAACCGTTTTTTAACTAGTTTTAGTTTATCCAATTGATAAAAATTATCAGCAAAATCTTAAAGAGTATAATGCCGCTACATTTTTTACTCATAGGTTCAAAAACCGAGATATCTTCTAAAATGAAATCATCTGTATAAATGGTTAAGTAAACCACAAGCTCAGAATTTTTCAATTATTTTTACAAAGGAGTCCCAAATATATAATTGATATGTTTCTTCACTTTCTAAATAAGACTCATTTATAATAGTTTTATTTAAAAAATAACTAACCAAAGGTTTTTTTTTGTTAATAGACATCACATTCTTTGAGCATTCCAGCGAGATTCGTACTGGTTACAAACCAAGATGGATTAAGTAGCGATTTGAGCGATTGGCGAGCGATGAAGAGCAGTTTACAATATTTTATTAACCATTCGAAGGGAACTGTGCTAAAAATAATTTTTGAAAACAACTTTATGGATAAAAATATCAACTATACTAAAAATGATTCCACGCAACAACAACAAAAAAATTTCATAACGAGCTTCATAGTAAATCCACTTATGTCTCAACACTCCTTGTAGAGTACTCCTAGACATAAGATTATAAATTATGGACCATTTCGGTAACTTAGTGGCCTTAACATATCTAACCTTAACCATTTTAAAGTGATGGGACACCAAACGTATCATCGTTCCTGCGTGACTTCTAACCAAATTTGACCTTTTTGGTCATTAGAATCAGTCTTGGGATTCCTTAACTTAAACCAAAATATCGCACCCCGGCAAGAAAAGTAACACAGCTCAAAATTGCAGAATTTGAGAAACATCAACTTAAAGGATACTATAAAATCTATATTGAAATGGTATAAGCTTCTTGTAAATTTTAGGTAATTATTTATGGTGGTAACTTCTATTATATTCTATAGAATAGTAATATAACACGCTGGGGCACCACTTACATATTTTCCAGTGACATAACATATAGCTTGATACTCGATCGAGACCTCTTGTCATGAAACAAATACAAAGGAGACCTTTAATATGCTGACCGCCTTTGTCCTTGTACTGGGAACGGTATGTACAATAGATGAAGGAACTATAAAATATTAATTTTTGTTACAATCAATTCTCGCAATAAATTCTATATAATTGTTGTAAATTGAACGTTGAGAAAAACAGCATTAAAATTTTAAACTAATAATTTGAATACGATAAATTCCCTCAACGTTACTTTTTTATAAGTAATTTGCAAATGTGAATATATTACAACATAAATTATTTGACAATGTATATAAAACAGCATGAAATATTAATTAAGTTTGTTTATTCAATGGAAAATACAAATCTATTTTCATATGGAGCTCACCAATACCTTTTATGTAAACTAAAATTTAACATACATAGTTTTCAATGACATAACATCAAAATTTTTATTTTTTTGACTGGTGTCACTTTTCTTGCCGGGGTGAGATATGTGGATATTTTGTCCTGTGTGTTGTGAGTGAAAAGCAATACTACTCAATTCCGAAATCTCGAGATGCTCAGATGGTTAATAAACAGGTTTAGGGTTAATAAATAGGTTTAGGGTTAATAAACAGGTTTAGGGTTAATAAACAGGTTTAGGGTTAATAAACAGGCTTAGGGTTAATAAACAGGTTTAGGGTTACAAACAGGTTTAGGGTTAATAAACAGGTTTAGGGTTAATAAACAGGTGGAGAGAGAACCTCTCTGGTTAAACTGCTGATCGAGTCACACTCACGAGTCAAACGAGCGTCGGTTTCTTCCTAGAACTGCCATCGGCTCCATTTGTGTACGGACCCCGACGCAGGAGCAAACCAAGAAAATGAGAACGAATATCAGGGCCTAACCCATCCGAAAGAGATAGCGGTTCTAAATGACCTCTTCCGACTCCCAAACACGGAACTCCAGGGGGAAGGGGCGATATCTTGCTCCCGAAATGGAGTTGTCCCCTCCCCCGAGGACGCTCTCCCCAGCGTCATTTTTAAACTGTCATCGTCCTTTGCTTTGCATTTCAAGTCTCCGATACGGATTTTATAAATGACCTCCCGCTGATCTTTAACTGGATTTCTATATTCTCCCGAGAGATAAAGGTCATGCTTTATACCACCGATCCCGGGTTGAAATAAAAATCGAAACCGGGATTTTTTTTTTATTTAATTATTTTCACTTAGCTTTCGTTCTATTGTTTTTGTTTAGAAATTCTTGGAAGATATCTCGGTAAAGAGGCATATCCATCTCATACATCTAATAAATAGTTTAATGCAAAAAATAGATGTATATTGTAAATAGTTTCCCCAGTGAAGTTCTGTGCTCAGATGGCAAAATGTTATATGTTAATTTTTCCGAAAAATTGAGTAAGTCCCATCCTGGAGTCTGGTTTTGTTAATGTTTAGAAGGTGGCAAAATGTCGTTTTTCTGTCAGTTTATGAGAAAACAAAGGTAGGAAAATTGTAATAAATCAAAAACCACAGAACCATATGTTGAATCTTGAATCTTAAAATTGCTGTCACTAAAAATTAAAAAGTGACATAACTTTTTGCCATTTGAGCGCAGAGTTAAGGTGTGGCGCCTTTAGAACTACCGGAATTCACTGTTCGATACCGAAATTCAACAGGGAAAACGCGCATTTAAATAAAACGAACTAAGAAATGCTTAAATTTTATTCTGAATTGGCAATACATCTTGTTTGTTCTTTAATGTACGGTATTTTATATAGTTTTTTAACTTTGGTTCGGTTGGGTTTTATGGTGGTGCAAGGGTCATATTTGGCCAAGCTTCGCCAAAAACAAGACTGACAACGTCAAGTGTATGGACATAGAAGAGAGAAATACATCCAGGGTAAGTTACAAGAATCTAAACTGCCGCTCCTGAATGAAATGCTTTATTAGTTTTGATTTCTGCTCGTTCAAAAAGCATTCAACCATCCACAAAAACAAGTTTGATGTAAGACTTTTAATTCAAATAAATAGTAAGAATTTTCATTCTTGATGATGAACGAAGGAATGAAGACGTGGTAACTGAGAATAAGACCACAAAGAAACATACTGCACAATTCTTCGTTTGACAATATTCTGCAATATTCATATGAAATTTAGGGTGAATAATACTCTCCAAACTGTTTGTTTTGGTGTTTTATACCAAATTAGAAATACAAATATTTAAAACATTACACGCTTTCCTCTCCAATATCACCATTAAGGTCTTTATCATTTTTTATTTCAACTCTTTTGACAATGATCTATGTCATATCTTAACCTTTTAATTAATCATTCTTAAGGTTATGATATGAACTTATATTACTGGTAAGCAACGATAGTGAAATAATGAACTTCCGTCAAATATTCTGGTTTTCAAGGTGAAAAATGAATTATTTCAAGAATTATCTGTTTCAAGTATAAATATATTTCATATATATTTCAGATCACAAATGAAACACACTAATAAAAAAACAGTTATGAAAAATCGAAGGAGAAAAATTGTACTCCCGAAGCTTTACTTACTGATTGTGTTTTTCAAAAGTAAATCTAATCTTCATGCCACAATAATAATAATAACTTAGTAGTTTTCACTAGCCTAAAGATAACTACATCTTTTAAAAAGCTGAAAAACTCGTATCTTGGACAATTTTGACATAGTGTGTTGCATTTGTAAATCGACCATACGTGAGCAAGATCTTACTTACAGATGGAAATAATACGAATTCAAGTCGTGATTGATCAACAAATGCAGAAACCAATAAACTAACATCGACACCTCTATTTGGTATTACTTCAAATGCATGATTTACTGAAAGTTCTGATATGAAAAAATTACAATGGAAGCGAAGTTCAACAAGCAAAGAGGGCTTTGGTTTTCCCAACTGAGAATTTTACTTTGAAGTTGGCTTTTCCACAGTACCTCATATCACAAAACCTGTGAAGTTAAAGTGTTATCACTGCTGTGGGTCAACACTAAAAGCGAAAACTGTTCATTGAAATTCATCTGTTCGCTCTTTGTTTGATTATTTTATATCTTGCACGAACCAATAAAACGCAAGGTTGAATTTCATGATTTAGATACAAGATTAAAATGCACAGAAGAGACTTAAATTCCTTATCGTAAAGCAAATCCTGTAAGCGATTGAGAGATATTACTTGAAATATTTGCATGCAAGAGCCTAGAAATGCTGCATAAAATAAACTGTGAGGTTGGTTTAACTTTTCTATGCATTTATTGCAACCTTGAGGGATATTTGCATGAATTAAAACGTGTATAGAGACGAGAAGAATTTTGTTATAAGACTAAACTAGTTACTAGTTGGAGCTAAACAGATATTTAATAAAAATTGTCTTTCGTTAAAATATTCATTCGGAATGCTGTTATAAATCAAAAGGTATCAATTTATTGGTCAAAATGTATTACATCTAATTCAAAGTAATCTCCTCCGACCTCAATGCACTTCTGCCAACGTTTGTTCCAATCTTCAAAACATGCCTCAAAGTCGTTTTTGTGAAACTCCTTCAGGGTTCGTATCGAATCTTGTTTTATTGCATCAATGGACTCAAAACGGTGACCACGAAGAGGGAGTTTCAACTGTGGAAGTAAGAAAAAGTCACAAATAATAATGGCATTGTGAGAAGGAGTATTATCGTGATGCAAAACCCATGAATTATCTCGCCACAATTCAGGTCGTTTTCGACCAATGATATAGAAATTTGTTCAATAATGTCTCTTATTGTTAAACGACGATCACTAAGCACCAATTCTCTGACCTGTTTGACATGTTGATTATTAGTCGAAGTGGATAGTCTACCAGATCGTGAATCCCCTACGACGGATTCTCTACCTTCTTTAAACTTTTTAAAACAATCAAATACTGTTGTTTTTGGTAAACAGTCGTCTATAAAAGCTTTTTTGCAACATTTCAAATGTGTTTGTAGCAGAACTTCCATTGCGGAAACATGTTTTACTGCACGTTCTTTGATAAATTACATTCGACATTTTGGAAAATCAATAAAGTGAAAATTCTTCTCTTATTTAAAAAAATTTATTTTCAGACGATAGAATTAAATAAATCCTTGATTGTTTCCACCTGTTTATATAAGTCGTAAAAATATTTGATAAAGGTTTGCAGACTATGTCTATTATATATGTATTTTAAAGGAAGCATTCTGGATACCCTTTTGATCATAATAGTATATAAAAAAAATTTTAAACTGCCCTTCAAAACCTCATTTCCAGAAGAATATATCTGTGGTCAAAGGAAACAACTGGATATGTCGAAATGTGGCGACATTGAAGTGAGCTCGTCTGCTGGATGATTTGTCTTAGGACCTTACGCGTTGTGGGGAAGTGGATATGTAATATGTATGAAAAAAGAGTAACAAAAAATGCAACTAAAATAAATTATTACAAAATCTCGATTTACAAGATAAGGGCAAATTTTAAAAAAGTTATCCTGACTTATCCGTTTTTAGACTTATCCAGTTATTTCTTTTTACCACAGATATTATGTGTTACTTTACCTGAAATCGGTATCTAAAATATTTGTTCTTTTATTATAAATACGTCTTTAATAGTAATGAACAGATGAATAGCAAAGCCAACTTTGAGAAATTAATTGTGTTGACTCAAGAAGAACCCAAATTTATTTATATTCAGCTTTATGAGTATAAGTTCGTTACAACTTCTGTTGTTCGTGCATCTCATTACCCATGTTGTTTGTATGTCTGTAATATCTCTCTAAGTTTGTAGAGTGAACTATAAAAATATTAAGGGAGGAAAGCGTTCGGGCCCCTATAAGATAGTGCCTCTGGATATGCAAATGCATTGATAGCGAAACAAGACGAAATCAGAAAACTGAAATCCAAAACTTCAAAATATGATTTAAAATATTAAACCATGTGGGAAATTTCGGTGGAACAAAAAGTCATCGTCTCCAGAACACAAATGGCCTTTCTATCCTGATCTGGTGCACGTTTTGTTCCACTGAAATGGCCAATCATTTTTTTTCATCTGTTTTAATCTTTTTTAATCATATTTTGCAGTTTTTAAATTTGAATAAGGTTTCACCTGTCTATCGACATAATACTTCAGTTTAAAATGACGTTCAAACATCTCTAAGCAGTCAGGGAAAATTAGGTTATTAGTTCATTTTGACATACGAATCGAAATTAATTCCAAAATATTTAAATGCTTCTTAGATTTGCTGACACACTTATTGTGAAGAAAACAGATCAATGATAAAGGTTTTTAACAGTAAAATGTTTGTTATTAAGAGGGAAATTTAGATTAAAGTGAATGTCCTATTTATAAGGAAATTCTATTAAGATGAATGAATACATAATTATCTCATTCTTCAACGATTTTTAAAGTAAGTGTTGTTTATTAACGGAGTTAAATGGGAATTCAATTCGAATCGGTCACTTATAGAGGTTAAAAGACTTTATCTATCTGAAAATAGACAACAAAAATGAAATGATCAGAAATGGAAGTATTCTTAATAATCTTACTGCTGATTGTATATACAGAAGTTGGAAAGAAATATGGAAACATCTAAAAAACATGTAACCTTACCTAATATGGTGTAGGAAAACCGTTGGCATCCAAAACAGCTTGCAGTTTTCTCAGAATGGATAAATACAGTTTCTGTATGCTTGCCAAGGGTATATTGTACCATTCTTCATGCAAAACGATGGCAAGTTCAGACAACGATGATGGCGGTGGATAACGATCACGCACTTTCCTTTCGAATGTATACCACAAAGATTCGATAATATTGAGGTCTGGTGACTCTGGTGGCCAGGTACGATGTGAAAAATCCTACTCGTGCTCAGAAAACCAGTCCTGGACAATGTGAGCTATGTGGACAGGGACTTTGTCGTCTTGGAAGACATCACCACCATTGGAGAACAAAGTTTGCACCATGGGAAGGACTTGATCAGCCAAAATGTTCACATAATCATTGGCGTTAATGTGCCATTGCAGAGTAACCAAGGGGCCCACAGAAAACCACGCTATGGATGCCCAAACACTCACAGAACCCTAGCCATCTTTCACTTTTGACTCTTGACAACAAGCAGTCTGTATTATAGGCTTGGGATGGCGTTTTCCAGACGTAAACTCTGCCAGAAGTGGGAAGCAGTGTAAAACAATACTCATCCGACCAAATTACTGTCTTCCATTGCTTCATAGTATAGGCATTATGACTTAAACACCACTTTTTCTTGTTACATGCATTAGCATCACTGATGAAAGGTTTTTTAATTGCAGCTCGGCTAGAAATACCCTGCTTATGGAGCTCCCTTCTTATTGTTTTGGTACTCACAGGGTTTGTGAGCACGACAGTCATTTCAGCAGGAACTTTTGCAGCTGTGGTCTTCTTATTTTTAGTCATAATCCTCCTTATTGATCGTTTGTCACGATCACACAACACCCACTTTTCATCCGCGCTGTAATTTAGTGGATGATGTTTTTCCGCTTTTCAAATATGTGGAATAAATCTTAGATACAGTACCTCTTGAAACACTAAACCTAAAACAACTACCTTGCTTACGGAAGCACCCACCAGACGAGCTCCAACATTTTGACCACGTTCGAAGTCTGTTAGCTCTGACATGATGCAATTACAACTTCACAAAACAGTGCTCCGACAACGACTGACCTGCACAGCGTATTTACGACGTTGTATATGTGGCGTCAGTAGGCAAAAACACCAGCGCCACCTATATATTTAACTGAAATAAACATTTCTTTTCAAGCATGCATTTCACGAGGTATTTCAATATTTTTGTCCAACCCCTGTATGCTTGTGCGTTTATATTTGCTGCGAATACGGCAGGCTACTTTTATACAAATAAGATGCAACGCATGCAAACAAATGTACGTCAGTCACAAAACCCAAAACTACATATGAGACACAAGCCAAACTCGAAAGAATTATATTTAAGAAGTCTGCAAAATAGAATTCCAAGCTCTATAGTACTTCAAAAGTAACGTTTAGGTTATACAAATGTTTTTAGCTGTTTCAGATTGTACCAATGTCAAATTCACAAAACTACTAACAAAAAGTCTACTGGAGCATTTTAAACTATTGTGATGCGTAATTACGAAAATGTTTGATTGCATATTTATTTCTGTAATTACCTCAGAAGAAAATGTTTGGCTGGATACTTCTTTCTGTAATTACCTCAGAAGAAAATGTTTGGCTGCATACTTCTTTCTGTAATTACCTCAGAAGAAAATGTTTGGCTGCATACTTCTTTCTGTAATTACCTCAGAAGAAAATGTTTGACTGCATACTTCTTTTTGTAATTACATCAGAAGAAAATGTTTTACTGCATACTTCTTTCTGTAATTACCTCAGAAGAAAATGTTTGACTGCATACTTCTTTCTTTAATTTCTTTAAAGATTCTTATTACTACCTTCAAAGCGCGGGCACTACGAAATTTATGTTTTAACTACAATTAGTCTTAACTAGCAATGCCCTTAAAAGTCAAAGATGCGGTTTCAGCAGATTAGGGAAAGATAAATAAACCAGCATCAAATCCCAAAATCTCGTGAATTATTTGTATTTTACACACTTTGAACAAGAGATTTCTGTATATTTTTCAAGACTTCCTAAAGTATTTTAAGCATAATCAAATTCAATACGAGATCATGCTGTGACATAGAAATATCTATAGATAACTACAGGGTATTAATGCATTTTCGTTCAAGTCTTATTTGTTTTAGATAAATTTTAAATTAAAATACTTGACGTGACTGATTTTAATTAGTAATTTTATCACCCCAAATTTGAGGTATAAAATTATTTGCATTTCTGAGAAGATTTTTGTAGCATATTACAAGAGTAAGTGAATAGTACAAATTTAAACAAACCTATGCTTATTTTAGTGTCCTAGCAATATATTAAGAAGGTAATATTTCGAATTAGGGTATTAAAATTATTATAATTCTGCATTTCGTGCATTACTATTCACAAAAAGAATTACTTTTAGAACCATTTTCCAGAATTTGTAAAAAAAAAAATGGATACATTTTATTTAAAATATGCATTAACTCCTGTCAGATGTTTTAATGAAACAAATTGATTAAAATAATGTTTACATAAAATGACTTTCAGATATGGTGAATTAAATCAATATACATACATTAGTGAAAATAATACATAAGGATGTTCATTATCTGTGATAAAGAATAATTAGTAACCATGTTACAAATTATTCCTAGGAAGATTCGTAATTTGTAATAGTTTTCAATTCGTATTTGATCATCTTCAAAAATAAAAGTAATTTTATTTTAAAACAGGTTGTACATTGCACTAAAAAAATAAATATCCTCTGCCATGATTTTTTTTTTTGTAAACTATTTAAGAATATAACTCTGATCAAACCTAATCGTGCTAAGATAAGCAATAATTCTAACGTCATCTATGGTTATAGGAGGACTAATTAGACCAGGGCTTTTTTCTTAAAGAGCATTTCCAAATCATACGAAACATCCATGCGCATATCGGGATTCAAACCTAGATCATACTAAACTGAAGGGTTTTCGGTTGCGATTCCATTACAGCTTATGCGGGAACAAACGGAAAGAGCTTGCTATACAGATATCTTATTATGATTAATTTTTTTATTGCGGCCGTATTCTTGATCTTTTGAAACTACTCTCAGTATAATATATCGTTTTATAAATTTAAAGAAAAATAGTTGTTTGTGAACATCAATTTCTCGTAAAATACAAATAATACTTACATCAAAGTTACAGCATACATCCATAATTTTTAGAACGTAGTATAAACAAGAGACCACATTCTATGCAAATTAATTCAATACGAGATCATGCTGTGATTTGTCTTTTGATATTGGAAGATTCCAATGAGAGGGGGAGGGGGGGGGGTATTGATCATCATTGTGAACACGTATAAATGTTTCATTTTGTTTATAACATCGATAAACTTACCGATGAAGTTATAAACTAGGGGTTTATTTGCAAGAAATTTTCTGGAGAACTGGTGCTTAACAAACTGACATCTAGTAACAATTTAATAGAAAAGCAACTATTTAAGTAAAAAAAATTAATTAACATCAAGCAGCAAAATTTATAAAATCAAACTTGATTCGCGTTCAAACAAATAATTAGCGGAGCAGGACCTGAATTTGAGTGTCATCAACGTCTTTTCGATCTTTTCGTCGTCGTCAACGATAGGAAAACGACTCAAAATCAAGTAGTATCGTGACCAACTTAAAACGTGACTAAAGTTATGTAAATCCACATATGAAGACGATTTGCGAAATATATAGAAAATTATTTTTAAATATTTCTCAAAATGACAATTTGAAATCAATAATTTACATTTTATTCTTATTTCTAGCCACTTTTCAATGTCCTGCTTATGCACCAAAAACTTTGTCTGATTGATTTTTTTCCCGAATGATTTCAGAGTTTAAAATTATCAGCATGTAACATAGAATTTTTGACAAAAAATGAATTTTGTAGACAAACTTAAAGATGCTAAAAATACTAAAACTTTATTCTGGGATTTTTTTAAATATAATTTTCGATTTTTATTCTCTCTCTCACTTTTATACCGGTATGTCGACATTTTCAGTATAATCCTAAGTAATACTCTCAGGATTCAAATTATTAATATAGGTCCTTTGAAAAAATTTAATGAAGCTTGTCCTATAAGCACATATTTCATGCTTCAAAATTTTTCAACACTCAAAACTCTTTTGTGACGAAGTGTACTTAAGATTATACTCGAAGCTGTGGATAAATGAAGACTGAAAAAAACCGGCGTCTGTCGATCATTTAGAGGGAATCATATGACCTTTATAAGTTGACATGTGGTGAATTCAGTAAAGTGACGCATACTCAAGCTACTGTTCATTTATCAACAATGGCACAATGAAAGCACTATCACAAAATGTGAAACTTAGCGCTGTAATGTTTATTTAACCATCGTTTTAAGTTTCTATTTTGACTTCGCACGTGAGTATGCTATCGTTATCATATGTTTTCAGACAAGTTTTGAAAATTCTCTCGACTTTTTGTATCCCCCCCCCCTGTTGACTGTTGGCCGTTTCAAAAATTGTTGAAAAAACATTCCAGAAAATATGAAAAGTTATTTTTGTTTAAGGGGACCGGGAAGACTCTATCTCCTCCATGTTAAATTCACGAAATTCAAGACCCTTTTTCTCAATAACTATAATAGTAATCAACACAAAATTTTTATGGTGGTTAGACTGATATGTTATACAAACTTTAACAGCTCACTTTTTTTTTATTTAAAAATTTTAATTTTATAGAAATTTTTAACTGAATATCACTTTTTAGATAGCATTTTTTAACACATTTAAATTTCTAAAAAATTCAATTTTCAAAAAATCAAAAAATGCCCGTGTTAAAATCTTTAGAGATATAACACAAATATGTCATAAAAATATTAAGTCATTATGTTCAGTAGACTCTGAGAAAATGGGGCATGAAACTTAAAAATCTAAGTTTTGAGAAAAATGGATTTAAACATTTCAAATGAATTTTTATAAATAATTTTACGTCTAACCTTAATAAAATCCTGATTTATATAAAGGGTGATCTCTTTCATTTTTAATACACGTATCTTCAATTTTTTTTTATGCTTTTCTTTCTACGGCGGGCCTTTTTACTGTATTCGGAGAGTTTTCGCTCTCCATCGATAACACGGTCTTAGTCCAGTTTTCTCAAAAATTTGTATAAATGGCAGCCTGGATTGATTTTAACTCTAGATAATGTATAGCACTTTATAATATTTCCACTGTTGCAGCAGGAAACAGCATCAAACACTCCCAGTTTTAAATTTTTGATGGTTACAAACACATTTTTTGGAACGCGAGTCCAAATCACATTGTTCACCGATTCATGGGTTTTGAGTCTTTCCGTGAACACATTTTTTCAACAATTCTGAATTCGCCAAGTCTCTGAAATTTGATTTAATTGTCTTCAAAATGTAGGCAGTATAAGGCAAGGCAATATGTGTGTGTTTATCATGGTAATATACATCACTTTTAGCTACAGAACGTTGAAATTTCCACCAGCTTTCATTCCCAACTGGACAAAGACCGTGATTTGGATTTAAGTTACTTGACAGTAAATAAAAATATTCTGCCCAGACAGATTGTTGCATATTGTGCAGAAAACCAACATTTATCCTTATTGCTACTCCATAATAGATCAAATGTCATGTCTCAGAAAGTGCTAACTTATATCGCATGGTAAAATTAATAAAAATAGTTAGAAAAAAACTAAATGATTACAGTTAATACTGTTACCAGATTATCGAAAATAATTTGAGTAAAGTAAAGTAAAAAATATAATATACATTGTTGAGCAACAAAGATTAGAAATGTCCACAAACGGTTTGTTTACATTTGAAAGGCCTTGTCAGATGTGAAGTGCTTATTGGAAACGTGCATAATTTTCAAACTTCCTCTTATTCTATTACCTAGTGTGATATATCATTGGAAAGAGGAGATTTTGAACTATATAAAGGAGCAATAAAATAGAAATTGATTTTTTAGTCGAATTTTGCTTTCCCGGTCCCCTTAAAATTTTTAGATACTTTTGAAACTTTGGGGCCCTTTAAATTATGGGGGCCCTAGGCCCGTGCCTCACGGGCCTAATGGTAAATCAGGGCCTGGTAATGCGTCTACATTTAAATTTCTTCCATGCTTAATTTTGATATGCTTATATTAACATATGAAATCGGAATTGATTTCCGTTTCTACCCTTTTATCGCCTAATAAGTCAGTAGATCAAACAACCCAACAAAGACCAACAGTAAAATTTAAAGCAGAAAATACAGTAAAATAGGTTTCCTCTTTCCATTAGTTTGCTGTTCTTGTGTTCTGCACATACCCATACAACATTTCGATTTGTTATGATGTTGTTTTTTCATTATCAGTATCAATTTGATTTAATGATGAAGATGAATATTTTACTTAATAAATTATCTTTGAATTAATTGTTTTTTAGCAGTTGAAAATACTGTGCAAAAGAAATCGGAATTTATGAATGATAGAAGTCAACGAGATGAGAGTAGTTCATGAGAACTGAGACATTTTCACAACTGCTGATTGAATTTAGTAATGTAATGTGTCGAACGTAAGTAAGTTTAGTAATGTAATGTGTAGAACACAAATGTAGTGGTGCCATCTAACTTTCTCTGAAGATACTAATTCAAAATTACCCCCCTCAGAATGTTTAAAATATTTACAGAGGTAACAATACATTTTTGCTGTTGAAATTTACAAACGAAAAATGTTTATTTCGTATTCATTTTCGCATTTTTTAAGATTTACTGTCTTGAACACGTAATTTATTTTAATTCCCGTTTCCCTGTCTTTGTATCTGTCTTTATAGTTATATTTCCTTTCAATTTTAGTCTGTTAGATCAGAGACTAGCTAAAAAATTTGTTACTGTTATTAACATATCACCATATATGATTGATCTTGTTTACTTCGTTACTCTACTGACATTTTTGTTTTATACATGCATCGAGAGTATATAGAATTCAAATACGAGATACTCGTTTTGATATTGTATTTATTTATTAATCCAGTCTAAAAGGAAAAAATAAATGTTGAAAATCCATAGAATAGAACTCTAACTATCGAATTATTCTTAAATAACTAATAATAGTTAGCCACTTTGTTAAGGAAAAATATATATAAGTTGAAAATTTCCTGCATCCGCACAGAAAACAAATAGAGCATGCTTGTTTTTTTTTTTTTAATTTTCTTGACTTTAGACATTAACAGTAAAAAACGGAGGTTCTTATAGACATCTTAATTTTCTCCTTCATCTTTTTTCATTCACGCTTTCCTTGATATCCATTAAATTTCCTTTGTCAAATTCATCTCCGCTGTCTTCGACAATCACAAGTGAATGGGAACTATCCTCATCGCTCACAGCCATAGTTTGAGATTCGTCTTTTTCCGCCGAATCTTTGACTGGACTTTTCTTTTTCGTCTCCTGTGCATTGGGCTGTTCAGATTGCTGTGTCAGAATATTCTCAAAATGCTGTGGTAAATGCGAATGACGTCCCATCCAGTTCTTATAAAATTCTTCCACGTGCGCTGTTGAACTCATGGGATAGCATGGACCCGGGAACATTAACCAGGGATTCCATACAGCAGGGTGAAACATTGGGCTTGGGTAGGCAGGGTAAGGATTATTGAACTTCATTGGAGGACAAGGATGACCCATTTTCAGGAATGGATTCTGATGGATGCTTAACGGACTTCTTGCCGTCTGGCTTGTACCTGAATGCAAAATTAAGTGATTATCTTTTGTCAAAATTTAGAAATGAACATAAACATTAATCGAAGATCAAATTTTTTTTAACAAAAATGCTATGGAGCTATAGCATGTCTCTTCATAGCTCTTATAATTTATAGCTAAAATAAGCTGAGAAAAAATGAGAATATGACGAGAACTAACCTATCATAGATGATCTTACTTTACTTACACTTATGTTTAAGAAAATAATGTATAATCATTTAAACATCAGAACTCAAAGTATTTAAATTAGGTTTTTAGTATTTGTTATAAATTTTATTCTTCTATTATTATTATTTTTTTTAATTTTATTATTTGGTAAATTTGACGGAAGTAACTGAATTTTTTCGTTGTATCTTATACAATACTTTTGTTTTATAAAGAGTGAAATCTGTAAGAATCCATCAACAAACTCAGAAATTAGTTGAGATTACAAATCAATAAGATTGACAAGTAGTAAAGCGTGAAACTATGTGACACAGTTCCATTTATGTTTCCCCAAACGTAATATTAAAGTATCTCCTATATTCAACATACTTATATTTTATAGAATGTGAACAATTTGAATTTAAATGTTGGCAACGGGAATAAACTTTGCGGTTTTTCAAATCATTGAATTCGGGTTCTGCTGTAGTAACTATGTATGCGACACACACATAATAAAAGGTATTGAAATTTGTACTAATCACTTGACAAGCTATCAAAAAAAATTTTGTTCCACAAATATTATTGATATTTTGAATATTTGATAACTTTCAAATTGGATATGTGTATGAAATCTTTTTACGTGAATTCTCACGTAGATGCATTTAAAACTATGCTGTAAGCAATTTGAAAATATTGATCATTTTGAGAGTTCTTTGAGAGTGTAAAAATTCTTATAAGTTTGAAACTTCCGCTTACCTTGAGCTTGACAATGGCAGAAAGAAGGAGTAATGCCTATGAACGGCGAAGGGCTATCAAAAGCTGGTTTCCATTTAGAAACGTAAGGCCAATAAACAGGTGAATTAAACGGGCCTTTGGATGGATAAGGACATCCTTTTGTAGCACCATTTTCATCATTCTTGCAAAACTCTGAAAAGTTAAATATCACTGCTTTGAATAGATTTTTGTATACAGAACAATCACAACATTTGTTGTGATAGTAAAAATGTCATGACACATTTGCTAAACTAAACTATCATACTATTCATATAATAAACTCCAAAACTGTTCTATAATTATTTGAAAGTCCTAGCAAATCGACGATATTTCTTCAGTTGAAAACATGTATATTAGTCTTTTAAGGATTACTTGTAACCTTTTATATGATTTCTAGTTATCTATATTTTAATCAACGAAGATAATAGTTACCATTTGCACTACTGTTAGAATTTCCAACAGGAGATTCAAAACTTGTTTTCTAAACAAACAAATAAAAAATGAATTACATGATATTAGAATTGTAAAAGTATTTAAACATTTTGTTGAAATCTAGCAGTCCTCTCAACAGCTGTTGAATTTTTGTTACAGAAAAACTAATAATTACAATTTATGGAGCATTTATTCTTGTTTCACTTCTTTAGGGAGGATATAAGTTTGCCACTCATTTTCCAAAGTGATGAAAAACCTCTTCTTTAAATGAATAAATTCTCATAGAATTTTACATTGATAAATGGGTACAGAGTTTATTATACTCCGTTAGAGGGTCATCATTAAGATTCTTGCTGATTTATCATAAAAATTTGATATTTACAATTTATTTCAAATAGATTATAGTTTTCAAGTCTCTTTAATTATTCGTAATCTTCCATGAAAGAAAGCTTAAAAATTCAAAAGAAAGTCTGTGTTGCGTGTGGTAAAGACTTTAGTTGATTGAGGTTGCATTAAATGAATAAAACCAGTCAAATTCTTATAAAATTAAATCACTGTAATTATTTTTTTTAGTTCTTGAAGCTTGTAATTTGAATTAAAGTTCTATACGTCTAAAAAGTAAATCAAATTTATGATACAGGTTAGCGGAATCTATTTTCTTGCTATGCACTAAAGTTCAAAATTACATCTACATTAAAAAAACATTATTTGCATGTAGTTTTTAAATTTCTACATACTTAAAGAAAACAGCATAAAATATGCTTTTCTAAGACATTCAAAAGTGTTTGGTTTTAAAGCACTTTATCCCAATCATATTAATTAGCTGATTTTATCTTTAAAAAAACAGAATTTACAGAGCTATTATTGTAATTATTTTCTCAGACAGTCTTCCAAAATGTCATTCAAACATTACAATTCCTTTCAAAAATAGAAACGTGGTTAGATTTCAATAGCTATTGTGACAAAGGATTAAGGAAAAAAGTTTATTAAATATTTTTAAAGTTAAATAAACTAATTACCTGATCATTTGTTTGGTCTGAAAATGTGAAGTTGGATCTGTTGCTTGAACCGTCATCATTTTTAACGGATTCTGATATATTTCTTACAATAGGCGATTCCCTCTGCTTCAGTCTTCTTAGCATTCTGCTCTTCTTTTGTAGTCTGGCTTCGCTAGGACTGTATACATAATCTGAAAATTAAAATTTCAAAATATTTTCTCAGTATATTAAACAACTTACTTATATTTACAAATGTACAGTCATCTTATCTCATTTTGAAAATTTCTTGCACAATTCAGCGATTACCATAGCATATACTAAATGCAAAAATTCTTAAATGGTATCAAACATGACATACAAGAAATGTATAAGTTACAAAACATTTGATGAAAAAGCTATTGCTGTAGAATATTTTGTCTTTCATGAAATTTTCTCAATGTCATTTGCATCCCTGAAACAATTTAAATACCGTAATATTGTTTTATGAAAAAGTAATACAAAACAAGACGAGTACCACGATAAACTTTAATAAATGGCTGGGTAAATTTTTATACATACATCAAGAACATATCTGTGCTCAGATGGCAAAATGTTATAAGTCACTTTTCCCTAAAAATTGACTAAGTCCCATCCTGGAGTCTTTTTTGTTAATGTTTAGAACCACATATGGAATCTTGAATCTTAAAATTGCTGTCACGAAAAATTAAAAAAGTGACTTGAAACATTTTGTCATCTGAGCACAGATATTTTAATATGAAGCTTTTAAATAAGCTCCGTATTTAAATTTCCGTGATACTATAGAACAACCAGTAAGATACAGTGGAAAAGAAAGTTTTCCCGAAACATTTGTGTAAGAAAAAAGCATAAATAACGAAATGCTCCAAGTTCCTAAATAATTCTCTTTGGTATTTAATCACGACTAAAACTGTTCGCAAAAAATTATTTATAGGTAAGATGAAACACGGATTATAACGGACCTGGGTACTTTTGTTTATGCAATTTCTCCACGGCGTTCGCATTGTGATAGTACTTGGATTTGTCTTCGTCATTCAGTGCTCTCCACATGTTTCCTAAAATTATACTTATTTCCCGATTCGTCTCTTTGTTATTATCTTCTCTAACCTTGGGTCTGTGCTCTTTAGCAAAGAGCATAAATGCGTTCGGAGGTCGAGTAATTTTATCGACTTTCGACTTGCAAACCAACTTTGTGATATCAGGTGGAATATTTTTGTTGGTGTTCGAATTCGAATGGCCCTGGAATACAAATAAGAAATAAGTATCTATAATAATAAAAAAATAATCATTTATGTACAGTAAATATGTGTGTGACTGGCCTTTTTAATCTTTAAGATTCGGTAGGTAGATAATTGTTACCACTGCAATTTCTTTTACACCAATTGTATGGTATAGATCTGTGTACGGTGAATGTTATTCCTCTTTTAAGTGACCGCTGGTATCGATCACCACTTACAAGCTATCAGCGACTGACCTTCTAGTCTAGAGGATCCCTCCTTTTGTTCGGTACCCTACTCTCTGGACCATGAGGTGTGAACGCTTTTGGGGAAAAGCAGAAGGTCGCTCTGGTGATATACGCCGCGCAATACTATGAAAGGAAAGCGTAAGTCGTAAATGCCACACAAGGCTCTATCGCAAAAGTTAGGTAAGAGGGGGGGGGTTGGACATGCTGGCGAAAGAGCCGTTCCTGGAGATTATTTAAAAAAATCTAAACGCCGTTAAGATAAATTTCCGAATAACTTAACCCAATATTTACTTACTATTTTTTTGGTAGAGCCCAATCCATAATGGAAGCATAAATAATATCTATTGTCATCTTACTCTAATGTTATTAAGAATTTTTTTATGAGGATTTAAAAAAGAAAAACTTAAATCTGAAGATTTAAAAAAAGTATTAAAAGTTAATATGCCTCCCCTCTCACAATGCTGAATGTGCCTTTAATGTTTGACTGTTAAAAACTGAGTTGTCTATCGCATACAATTAGAAAACCAAGTGAACTTTACAGTACAGTTTTAATATCCTTTCAAAATTTTGTATAAGATTTCAATAACGAAAGTAACCTTTATTATTTTTCTTTCTCTCTTTTCATCTTTATTCTTTTCATTTCTCAATGTTACCGTCGCCTTTTTAATATGAAGGTTACACTCTTCTATCGAATTCAACGGTTTGTTTTCTTTCATGAATGCGCTTCCTATAACATGGAGGTGAGGTGTAGAACCGTAATTTTCTTTGAGTTCCAATTTCGGCTCTCCTTGCATGCCTTTTATTTGAATCTCGGTTTCTTTTAAAATTCCAGATATTTCTGAAAAAGTACAAAAAATGCGAAAGTTAAATATGATAAAAGTTTTTTTCTGTGATTTGTTGTCTTCCTCATTCAAATTTGATTTAGATGCTATCTCGTAAAGGAACAACTTTTAAAACCCCAGTCTAATATAAAATGTTAACAAAAAGTGATATTGTTCTTTTGAGAATAGAACATTATTTTCTTTAAATAACACATTAATGACCAAAAATGGAGAATAACACGCTGTTTCACGACCAAATTCCAAGAACGCACCTGTAAATCTGAAACCCATTGAAGAAATACTGTATCAGTATACTAATTATGTTTAATTTTAACAGCTTTATTGTTGATAAGAAAGTGTTTTTAAAACATAATTGTTCCTTGACTGCTTGAATGTGATGTATGAGTCGCTATTTTTGAAAGTGATATAAATCCAAATTTTAATTTTTTTATTAATTTATTTTAATAGGTTTATAGTGTTAAAAACATCATCCGAATTGAGTAACGTTAGCCAATTTTTTATAATTAATTTAAACACAAACCCTTAAATATCTCGATGTATGAAAAAATGTATTTATACCACTTTAAAAAATAACTACTCATATGTTGTCCCCTTATTGCGAATTACACAATATTCAATATTATCAGATATTCCAATGTTTTCAAATTGTTACTATCAGGCTTATAAAAGAAAATATAAATTATCTTTCTATTATAAAAAAAAAATTCGGTCTTTTTTAGTTTTATTCGTTTTGTGATTGGTAGATAGCGAGTCTTGTGGTTCAACGAGCTAATTAATTTGGAGCAAGCGCATACGATAAACACAGTTATATTTTTTAATGAATTCATTCATAAAATGTGAGAGTACGCACTAGAAAGTTTGCAACGTTTTCAGAACCAGTAAATTCCGTCGCCGTTTCCATAGCAACAGTCGAATATGAAAATCTTAAAAAGTACAATTACAACACGAATCTGCTAAAACATTTAAAATTATGATGAGATTTCTTCTGAATTTTAACAATAGGTTATTTATTTAACAATTTCTTGTTTTATGTGGAAATGAGATGTTTTGTTCTTGACAGTTTTAAAACATTTTGTTTTTATTTACCGTATATTTCCGTGTATAAGCCGAGAATTTTTGGAACGTTTTCTTAAAGTGCGGGAGTCTGCTTATATAAGGATCCGCTAATCTCGCAACAAAAAAAAAAGTAGATAATAAAGACATATGCATTTTTAAATTTAGTTACTAAGTTACTGCTAAATAATGAGAATTCAAAAAAATCAAATCATTAATCGAACTATATGACGATTCTTACCAGGGCAAGTTTCTTTCCGAGTCTTTTGACTTTCAAAGTTAACATGGTCTTGCGTGGACACTTCATCATCGTGATAAATTAATTTTTCAATGTTGGGGAAACCATTGAATTTAACTTTTCCTCGTGAGTGAGAAGTTTTTGGACCATCTGTATTACTCAGCTCACACAAAACATGACGTTTTTCACTTTTAACTGAATTCTTAGGCTCCATATGATAATTTAAGTATGTCACTAAAAATGCGAAGCGTTACAAGGAAGCATATTTAAAACTATGAAAATAACTACGTACAGGAAAAAAAGTCAAAATTAACTTAAATAACTAAACGTGAAAATCTATAATATTTTATCACTGATTCGAAATTGAAATGAAAACTAAAGTGAAAACGTAATATTTTCTTCAAACCCAACTAAAATTGGAAATGGGACTCGAATACATAAAATACAAAAGTATATTTATGGAAAGATTATTTATTGACAACTATGTTTTTAAAAGTAACGAGTTTCCTACGAAATACTTAAAAATCACAGAAGAATATTTATGAATAGTTGCTGAGATTATGCGTACGTGTTCCATTTTTGTGTGATAACGTAAACTACTCATTTTCATTATTAATTAAAAGGCTTTGCAAAAAATTATTTTCACCGTTCAAATAGGTATAAAATAAAGTTATAAATAATAAAAGTATAGCTAGTCATATTTCCGTTAAATTTATTTTATTTTGAGAATTTTTTAAATTGCACTAGCGTTTCAATGAGTACTATAAGTTGTTGTTATTCTATTTTTGCATGAAAACAATTAATCCGTTGTGAATAAAATTTTCAGTGATAATAATTTTAATCTATGAAGAGAGAGGAAGAGATAAGAATCCTCTCGTATTTGTTTAATATAAAAAATATATATATAAATGCATAAATATTCTTACCTAAAAATTAAATGGATTAGTTTTGAGCCAAACTTCACAGCAGTCATAAGAATAGAAAATTAAACAATTTATGCGAGAAATAAAAATGGTATATTTGTTTCGAACGTAAGCTGACAATGAACTCACGCGATAGATAAAGCAAGTAATTTAACTCAAAATTTAAACAAAATAATTGCATAAACTTCTCAACTCCTTTTTCAAGAAATGAATAGGTGAATGCAAGAATGTCACGGCAAACTACCATTAAAACTTTATGGAACAGATCAGAACTTTTATGTCCAAGCATGTTAAATGTTTCATAACGCTCTATGTTTCGCTCTTTTAACTCGGAATTAAAAATTTGCTGGATTAATTTCACGTTTTTATGACTTTTATAGTGGATTTTATCAACAGAAATCATTAAAAATGTGTTTTTTTTAATTATTCTAATAGGCAATAAATTAAAGTGATCTACACAGAAGTTTTTGCATGATAAATTAAAAAAATGACTTAAGAAATTTCCGATACCCGCACACTTTGCATCTAATTTATCACTGCCATTTTTGTACATTTTGTCATGTGAGAGACTGAAACTTTGACTCTCAGAGCAAGAGCATTACTTATTTCTCAGAGAATGTTTATTAAGTTAGTATATGTGCCGTATCTATTTTATATGTTTATAAAAAGGGATAGTTTACATTCGTAATAAAGAACTGTTCTTTGATAACATTTTTCTAAGAACTTTAAATTATGACAACGAAAACACCTTCAAAACTTCAAAATATCGCTCTTTTGCGTTCGCTGACATTTTCTTTTCAGCAACTATTTCCATCTTCCAGATTTCCTATTGCCTTCTATAATAAGACCGCTGAAGAGCTTCGTTAGAATGACAAGCCCTTCCGTGTAGTTTTAATTACATTACGCAGCTTCATATTTAGCTCATATCAAACAGTTTAAATTAAGCGGCAAAATGGCCGAAATCTCGTTATTGTAATGACGGATTGGTTTAAAGGCCCAAGATCCAAAAATGGTCAAACTGAGCACGAGAGAGAGATTAGTTATTAGTTTAGGGGTAATAATTGAATACTAAGAGCGTAAAAGCTCTTAAAGGAAGTTGGTCCCCTTTCGCATAACACCAGGTCAATCTAACAATCTTTACACAACTACTGAAATATAGGAGATAATTTTGAGACTAATCTAAGCACTTATTCTCTACCAATTGAGCAACGGCAACCCATGAAAAAGAAGAAAAGAAAATTTGAATTGTATTACACATAATTATGAGGCTAACGTTTTGCTTAAATGGTGCTAATGTAACTTTATTCACTTCACTTATAATAGTGAATCCACATTTGATAACTAAATTAACAATTCTAGTCAAATTATTTGTAGGTAATTTTGTTTTTTATAAGTTTTGTAATTAGTTTTTCTTTGAGTAATCTGTTCACTTGCTTTAAAAATTCGCAACCCATTTTTATGTAAGTATAATAAAGTACAACACCTTAAAGAATACTTTTATTTCAATTGGAGTACACCTACTAAATTTATTTAAAATACAATTACTTCTATTATTACATCCTATGGAGGTAGAGGGCCAAATGCAAAGAAATAGTATTTGTTAAATATTCTACTTTCAGAAACTTTTAGAATTTTCAAAAAAACTAATCAATTATTGCAGCATACAACAAAAATCACAATCCTATCTAATTTACATTTGTTGGAGAGTCTGTTCTCTGTCTAGGTGAGTTTGTTCCAATGAATTGTTCTCAGGCACTTGTGATAAAACACCATCTTCATCAATATCTGCATCATCAATATTAAGAATTTCTGTGTCACTTGAATGGAGCTCGTTCGATTCATATTCCTGATTACTGGACTCATTGGAATGCGGGATCCCTTTAGAATCAGGGTTTTCTAGCTTGATCAAAGACCTGTTAAATGAGTCATGATGGTGCATAACACCAGGAGAGGGCGTGGGGTAAGGAAAACTTCTGTAGTAATTTTTTAAATATTCCTGGTTACGATTACAAAAGTAGTTCATGTCTTGGTAACAGCAACTCGGCGAGTCGAAGGAAGGAGGTGTCGTCCATGGTAAAGGTGGTCTTGGGAAGTATATCGGTTTACAGTCCCCGTTCTGTCCACAAGCATATGGAAAAGAACTCGGGAACAATGAATTGGTAGAGGAGTGCTCACAAGAAGTCAAAGGTCGTGGACTTTTAAAGTCGTGGAAAGATGGAGAAGATAAAGTAACAAAACTACTCGGTTCTGGAGTTTGGTGGCTGGTGACATGCAGACTGCTGCAATCTGTTGATGAAATAAATTTGTTAGCATAAATTCAGTGTTTAATTAAGATCGAGAGTTACCATCGAGTTTGTGTGTGCTTATGTACATTAACTTAACATGTAACTTTAAATAGAAACGTGCTTATTAATACATAATTTTGTCAATGCCATGCAAGTTTTCTTGACCATCGCGAAATCGAGCTTTTTTCTTGTCCTCCAAGAAGCGGGACTTAATCGAGATTATTTATTTCTGAATGAATGTTTATTTCACAAAAGAGACAAAAATGGAAGCTCTTGGTGTTGTCTCTTTTCCACGTGTTTTGATCTTGAATATTTTTTAGCTTTGCTGAAGCATCTATAAAAGGGTTATCAAAGTCATCATCAGTCAAAGAAAAACACTATGAAATCATTTTCTGAATAAAAAGTAGATATCTATGTCAAGAGGTCAAAAACACTTGTAATTTGTCAAATAGCTGTACAAATATTTAATTCAAAGACAGAAACGTTTTATCAATTAAAGTTTCGAATTGATATTTAAACATTAACGTTCGCTGTTTTTGCTACATGAATTATTCCTATTATTAGGTACTTTACAGTTGTTACCAAATTTTAGTATTTTTTTAACGCTCTTAGGCTTAATTTCAGTTTCATGAACATAACAAAGGGTTTATTTTAGCTTTGACAGTAAGAAAATAAGAATTTCAAAATGAATTTTAAGCAAGTTCGTACTGTATATTACGGATTTTAAAGATGCCTGAGTGGAAACTACATATTATAAGCACACAATATAATTTAGTTGAAAAGGAAAAATGCAACTATGGAACGTATATTACGCAAGGACTTATATACCAAGGCCATATTGGATGTGTTTCGTTGAGACATGATATAGGACAATCATTATGTCAAGAAATTAATAAATATACTCGTATGTGTATAAGAAGTATCGGATGATAATGGGTTCTAGGACTTTTATTTAGGATTTTATAAAGTGCACTGACCCGCAGAATATGGGCAACCGGAGTAAGGAGTACTTTTGAACGTATTCGCTGAAGACCTGTTAATTTGATCCCGGTATTCCCCACAGACTTCGCAGTTGCATGTCCTTCGTGGAGTCGGTCTTCGATATTGCTGACCGGGATGCACTCCTGGTTGCACTTCATACGCATCGCAGCATCTTTCGGTGTATGGTGTTGCCAGAGTATTGTTCTGCATCGCATGCCACGGGGGAGGTGGGAATCCCGAATAGCCATGATTTTCAGGTTCCAGCTGCGAAATGTTTTCACAGGTTTTAGACATTGGTTCTGATTCACTGAAGTATTGAGGGTTGTTTGGAACGTACTCGGTACTAGATAATTTGGTCATCAACTGTTCTTCGACCCACTCATCTGTTGAAAAACAGAATATTAAGATAAAATATGTCATTTTACGAAGGAAACAGGGGTAGCCATAAGTCTGCCGCAAGGGGGGGGGGGAGGGTATGCCTTTAACTTTAAATAAAATGTCCACTAATATATTTTTCGATATTTATTGGTTTTCAAACTTTTTTCGAACATATTTTAAGGTAAATTTTGCAATTATGATAAAACAATTATAAATTTGTATAATTTTTTAACTTACATTGGAATATTCAAAAGGCACTCATAGAGGACTATTTTTTGAAAAATAGAATAGTTCACTGTGAAGAGAAGGCAGCATTTTGTGGTTTGCACTAGTGTGTCTCATGTCTTAGGAAAGGTCATAAATATATACTGTCATATAAGTGTACATGGATATTTCTAAGCCCAGGTAAGTAAAACGTCATTATAACTTAAACTACGTAAATAACTAGAAGGTGAGATGTGACAAAAAGTAGTTTCAGAGAAAGACATCGATATCCACTTTGCTGTATTTGATGCTTTTGATAATAGGTTCAAGATATTTAGGAGACTCATTTTTGAGGGGCTTAAGAATATTGTTCTAGATGAAATAAAAAAGATAAGATGAAAATTAACTGTAATTTAAATTGCGATAAGTTTTTTTCCAAAATAACGTTACCCTTTAGTCAATATTAGCAGTTAATATTAATAAATGTTTTTATGTATTTAAAAGGTCAACACTCTTAGGATGTTTCCATTAATTTGTCGTTGCACATTAATATTTTCAATTTACAAAACAGAAATACCGAATTGACCCTAAAATATTTTACCAACGTGTGCCAACCTTGTTGTATAAGTCAATATTAAAGTTATAAAAGCGCCCCAAACACTTATATTTAATGAGTCCAATATATTTTTTTGTAACGTCAGTTTTTATTTGATTACCCAGAACCAAGATGATAGCCTTCCAATAATCTTATAAAGCTAGTTCGAAATTATAAAAATCTATCAAACCTTTTTCATCGCATTCATCGAAATTTTTCTTATGTTCAATAGGCTAGAAAAATAAGAACATAAGTTAATTAAAAAAAATAAGTATATATAATTGATTTTGGAATAATGTGTGACTTTTACAGTATGCATGGAACCATCGTAACTTTGAATCTGGAGAGAAAATTTACTTATTTTATAACAACCTGCGAATTCCTTCCTTCTTTATGGTTAATTCTTCCATAACATTTAAGTACCCCTCTTTTTTTATTTCTTTCCAATTTTTGCATTCGTGCTACCCTTGGACTGTAAACATATCCTGTGAAAGTATTCAAAATACACAATTTTACTATACAAAATTGAAAGCAATATAAATCTATTCTGAGTAAATTTCTCAAAGCACACCTTCCGTTTCGGAACGAAGGTGATTCATGTAATTTATGTAACGTTTAAAAAAGGTCGTTGTTCTATGGTGACGGTAATAGCATGCATATTAAAACGAATGTACAAATTCTGCATATGATTTAGAAAATAAATTAAAATTGGATTTTAGTGTAAAATAAATGCTTTATTTGTTTATATTTGCAATGAATTTCAAGTCAAAATCAAGACTGGTTTTCAATGGGCAATTTTGGTTTTAACGCCTTTGCTCACTCCTGTTTTTTCATTTTATACCAAAATATATTGCAATCTCCTTGAAATCATGCTATTGTTGATTTGCAAAGCATATAAAACCTACAGTACAATATTCTATGAAATTTAATTATTGAAACAATCAGCCTTATATCAAGCAAACATCACGATATTTTATTTTATTGAACGAATGAAATGTAAAATGTTTTCAAGAACATTCGAATAAATAATTTTTAAGCTTCCATTTTTTATTTATTCTTAGTAATTCTTTTGAAACATCTCCTTTTATTTCTCCCGTTATAAAGCCTCAAAACAAATAAGCAAAATAATTTTAACTTTTGATGAATTGCATAGGCTTCAATGTATTTTTATGCTGTTTTGTAACGAATAAAATTAATATTCAATCAATTCCAAATATTTTATTGACGATCAATTAAGTACATTGACCGATTATTTACCATCTTTTGCTATATTTGTAGCATTAAGCATATTAGAATCTAACTTAAATTAGTCTCAACGAAGCTAATGTAGAATAGGCACTGTTCGGTTTCCTTATGTCTCTTTAATGAAGCAGGAAGCCTCAATGGAACAAAATTATCTTTCTATAGGTTTGGGTGATTGAAAAATATAATTTTAACTTGTAGCTAAAACTCAAAATAATTTAAATGTATTATGTTTGGGTTTCGCTTTAGTAAGTACTAAAGTATTTATACCTGTATATTAAGTATATTTACCTGGATATCGTTTTTTGTGTAATTCCTCCAACATCTTGGCCTTCTCGAAGTATTGAATCTTTATGCTTGGATCTATCTTCTTCCAAGATTCTCCGAGCATTGAACTAATGTTCTTGTTGTTTTCTTTCGGATATTTTAAGGCAAGCAACTTCCTGTGTTCTCTGGCATAAATCATGAATGCATTTGGAGGCCGAGAGATCTTATTAGACTTGGGATTCAACACTAAATCCTTCAATGACGGTTCCAGCTGTCGATTACAATTTGCAATTTGCTTTTGGCAAGCTGTTACGAATTCGCAATTTCTTTGATAACAGCCTAATTTAAAATTAAAAAAATTTTATATCGACGATTTGTGAAGAGAATACATATATTTTTGCTATGCATATTATTTATTTTTCTAATGATTTAGAATAGGTATTTTTTTAATTTTATTCAGAGTTGTTAATATACACACTACCAGAAAAAATTAAATACTCAGGAGCATTGACTGATAGTAATTAAGTTTGGAAATAGCTTGATATTGTGTTGCTATTGAACGGCCGTTACTTGCGACCAAAAACACCTGGACGACCCACTTGAACACCACCCACACTCAACTGAACTCCAGTAAGCAGGTTGGTTTTGTCGACAAATCGTCCGTCACCTAGAGTGCACGCCGACTGCAATGACAAGATACTGGTAGCAGTGGACCAATGGAAAGTATCCATACACATACTCATCACGAAGGACAAAGACGTGAGAGGATAGACTGGAGGATAAGATTAAGCTACTCCAACAGATTCCTTATCCAATGAATGACCATCCAAACGATGCATATCGCCCGCTATACAACTTCCTGTAGCATTCCGAACCATTGCTACAGTACTAACGTAGACAACAATGCAGGTACGACTCTCACTTAGAACATCGGTCTTTGATTGCCGAACATCGGTCTTTGATTGCCGAACATCGGTCTTTGATTGCCGAACATCGGTCTTTGATTACTGAACATCGGTCTTTGATTACCGAACATCGCCGTTAGTCAAAGGCAGCTTAACGGGGGCAGAGATAGAAAGTGGAGACAGGCATAAAATGACAGCGTATCATGTTAAGCTATAAACTCTGTTCAAGCCTTGGGGCAGCATTCTCAGCAGAACACCTCTAATGTAATGGTGTGGTGTGCGTCACTTTCTATTACAGGTCCCATCTAATAATTATATGAGGTAGTTTGTCAGCACAGTGAAGTGTTTAAGCGACCCTACAAATTTTTGCCTTTCATTTCAAAAGGGGCCATTTACAAGAAAGATCACGCCAGACCTCGCACGATTCGTATCTCCAAGGTATGGTCCCTCCGTGATGTTGAAATCCTTCCCTGGTCAGATACCTCAGATCTGTCTTCCATTGAGCATGTCTAGGAATGATAAGCCGTCAAATTCACTTCCTTCGAAATATAATGAATCTGGAGCAGCAGTTGCATAATGCTTGGCATAATTTGCCACTGAATAGTATTTTGCCAGTGGGGACTTAACGTTGTTTATTAATATGACTTTCTTGCTAGTGTTTTCAACTTTCTCATGAATAAAGACTATTTGCGGTTTTCTATCCCGATCATTAAAAGATAGAGTAAAAATTACAACGTAATTAAAATCTGAGGAAAATTTTACTCCAGTTCGATACCTTAAATATGATTTTCCTTAAATAAATAATTTTTAATTTTAACCAGTGTAACGTGTCATGTCGGGTACAGGTGGGACTCATTCTTAAAATTATTGTTTTTTCTTTTTAATGTTTTCAGTATCAGTAAAACTTAACGTGTCCATCCAGATTTTTAAATTTTAATCTAAAATATTTTAAATTAATATATTGGCATGTATTTATTACTAGCCACTTCGAGGCTATATCGGCGTTGCCTGTGGTGTTGGTTTGTTTAGCAAACCAAATTGGAATGCGTAGCAATCACTGGGGGTTGACGAGCGTTAGCGAGCAGTGGTCACACCTGACCCCACGGCAAGAACTGTGACAGGCTAACGTTTCTGGTCACGCAGTGGCTAGTTTTACAATAATAAAAAGTCCTCTAGATTTTCTATTGTGATAATTTCTTTATGTCTTCCCATAAATCACACGTATTAAGTTTCATTCCGATCTCAAAGTGACTTAACTGGGTGTTTCGATTTTTAGCCACAGAATAAAAGTATCAATTATTTCAGCATTCAAAAAAATGTGTGGACTAGAAAAAAACTTAAAAATAAATCTCTAATATTGAATTTTACAATGCAGAAAATTAGTTAAAAAATGAATATTTAAGAATAATACATAAAGCCTACTGTTCCGCCTTCTTTCCTTTTTAGCGCAAGTTACGATTATCAAGAATAATTCAATAAAAATATTTGTGAAAAGTTATAACTAATAACCTGATATAAATTATATTACTTTCAATTTGTGAATTAATTACTGCAGAAAGGGATATATGAAAAGAAAACGCATTTAATCCTTTATTGTTTTATAAAAATGAGAGGATCGTTTGTTGAATCTCTTTCACAATGTATTGCTTAATTGTTTCGAGCAATTATTTAAGAATCAATCTGTTTGCTGACATGAAACAATAGCTGAAAGTCTTATAACAAACGATTTAAATAAAGATTTGTGTTTTCGAAATTGCTTGTACACAGAAAGGTTTGACATGTTATTAATTTTTGCTTTATCTTACCGATTAAAACGATATAAAATGTAAATCATGCCATGAAAATTAATTAAAAATTGTCTTAAAATAAAAACAACCTATTTCAAATTTAACAAATTAGAAATAGATGAACATTAATTTAAAAAATTAAAGCAGAGACTCATATATATTTCGTGTAAAAGGAAAAGAAGGCATTACTAAAAAAATACAATGGTAATACCTGATTTAAAATTTTGATTTCTTCTACGACATCCGATTTCTTCCATTTCATTTGTTTGTCACAAACACTTTTCAACAAACTAAATATAACAACTGAATTAAAATAAATTCATGCACTGAAAACAGAAATTCAGCTCAAAAAGTCGTCTATTATAATTAAAAGTTATTTACGTATGTCATATAAAAATACAACTAGGAATAAGCACATTAAAAAAACATTTCGACTTGAACCAACGTATCATAATTTCTATCTGTTATACGATTTACGTTTTTTTTTTCAATTTAAATAATAGTTATAGCTATAGAATTTAGCAACACACACAAAAAAAAGAAGCGTAATATTTTAGTTAGTTCGTGAGAAAACTGTACAAATTTTTCAGTACATTATCATATCCTTCGTTTGCCAAAATGATTCCACTGAGAATGGAAGATGGTTTCACGAATCGGAAGATGAGAAAAACATTTTTCTTTCCAAAGTGCATGGCCAAATATGGCCCTTGGTCCATAAAACCCAAAAAATACCCAATCAACCTAACAAAAAACAACAAATGACATTACATCCAATTTTTTTTACGAAAGGTAGGCAGGTAGGTATTTTATTAATGTTACACTGAAGCAGCACAACGGGCTATTATTTATAGAAGGAAATACCAGATTATTTTACATTTTTAAATCAAAATCTCTTAAGATTTTTGTGATAAATATTTTGTTGGCTCAAAAAATTGTACTGAAATTGATAAGTAAATATTGTAAAAGAAGAAAATGAAATAATTTGCAAAGAATTAGATTACAGAGCAATTTCCGATTAATCAAATCTCAACTTAAATACCCTACATTGGTTTCTTTCCGTAACAAGTGATTAGATAATCGATACATTTGGGATATTTTTAGAAGGAAAATAGAACCTTCTGAAATACATCTCTAAACCTCATAAAATGAACAGAAACCCACTAAAAACTTAAAAACCTATTTCCAGTAATCTCTCGCATTGAACAAACATTGAGAAATTGATGAGAACAAGTAGTTTACAAACTTTTTTACATCATATATTATTTTTAGATAATGCAACTATTGTCATGAGTTTGATATGAAGTTGAAAATTTCAAATACAGTAATAAGATATAAATACTTAGAATAAATTCAAAATTCCCTCAATTTTTTTTTTTTTTTTTTACCTTTACAACATCAAAATAGTTATATGATTTCCAAAATAAAGAAAGTTTTCGAAATTAAAAAATGAAAACATTAACAAGACGGTCCACGAGACCTTTAAATCACGTTCAATATATACTCTGTTAAATTTTAATAAATATCCAGTTATGAACATGAGATGTCACCAAATTTGTATAAATTCTGAGCATTCAAAGAACAAAAGAATCTGAATTGCTCGAAAGCTCGACGTGAAATATCAAAATATTTTACGTTGATGAGCAATTACATACATGCTAAGCGTCCCGTATATTCCTACCGTAACCACTCGCTGTAGAGATACGAGAACTAGGTCATCAGTTCGATTTCATTTCTAGATGCATTAAAGTTTATGGTGGTCCGCGGTAAATACCTACCATGCCTACCGTAAGTAGGTATATTAATTAACGTCTTACTGGAGCAACACAATTGGCTATTGACGACGGTTCTCAATCAATCAAACTGAATCAATCCCCAAGGGAAAGAAACGAGGACAACACCACGTCGTTTTGAACCACGGTCAGATGACGAGGCAACACTGAGATGAGCACCACAATCTCCAAACTTCCACACCTCGCCAACGCGAGAATATTTGAGACCAAAACAGATTTAACGTGCACCATTCTCCTTTGTACACGACGGTGTTTATTGAATTCGGACTTGCAACCCTCTGGTTGGAAAACAGTTACTCTTCCAACCGGGCATCGTGTCCCGTCATAATCAGGGCTGGGGTAGTCTTCCTACCAGGCTATTCCTTCTACCTGGTAGAATGAGTAGCGGATTAGCAACCGGGGGGGAGGAGGAAAGGTTGCGAGTTCGAATCCAACCAAAGACCACCGTGAACCAAGGGGGACTGGTGCACGTTAATCTGTTGTGGTCTCAAATATCCTCACGTTGACGTGGTGTGGAAGTTTGGAGATTGGAGTGCCAGCTCAGTGTCGCCTCGTCATATGACCGTGGTTCAAAATTATGTCGTGTTGTCCCGTTGTCCACGAATATTTTCCTTTGATCATTTCCTGACCGTTGTGAATAGCTCGTTTTATTACTCCAGCTGGACGTTAATTAAAATACCTACCTATAATACTCAAATCAGAGATGGCAACGCTCGTGAATTCCAAACTTTTGCAAATGTAAACAAAGCGGATGTTTTCATTTTAAACGTCCCTAGTTCCCTGTGGAATTTCCTCGTGTTAATGTTCTTTGATATCGTTTAATTTTGAATACCAAATCAGTATCATGGATGAACTAATCAATGCATCTTCTTTTGATGCAAATTTGTTTTGGACGGTAACCTTATGCGGAATACTTGGTGCTTTCATTCCTGTTCTTGTTAGAATGGTAACTTCGAATTTGAAAATTTGGTTTTAAATGATTTCCTGGTTGTTATTATTGAAAAATTGATTTATTTTCAAATTATGGTTTATTTGTTCCCTGTCAAGATCAAGGCTGTCAATTTTTGCTGTGATTTTTTTTTTTTACGAATGCTTGCATGTGCATGAAGTATTAATTCATCAGTCTATTGCAGTTTTATCTATTTATCATTGTTATTTCGAAACACAGACAGAAGGTAATGTTTTCCTGAAGGACCGTTACGCGAACTTTTCAAAAGCATTTAAGTAAAAGAATACAAGATTAATCGTACCAAACAATCTAATTATCATTCGACCGATTCTTATATTATTTTTTTAGATAAAGTCATTAACATGAAATCTCACCGCATGAAGCGAAATATTTTTTTAAATGCATAGAAAATGAATTGTTAGATTTGTGTATCCACTTTATGATAATCCTTTTTCTTCATCCGCACAACAGAAATTAAGATACAAATAAAATAAATCACATGAATATTGCTTGATTTAAAATGCTTCTTTTTAATCATCCATTTTCTACATTTAAAGTAGTAATTTTGCAACTAGCAAAACATTTCAAAATGATTTCTGTCTGTTCACCTTCTAGTTTAATTTCTAACATGTACTGGATTTCATATTCAATTATTTCTGTTGTAAAATTATGTAGAAAAATATTATTGCATTAGTAATCAATTTCCATTTAAATTAGGTAATTAAGTGTCAGAATTTTAAAATACTGAATATATTGTCTGTTAATTACTGAAATTGCACCAAATGTCTTGGAAGATTTGTAGAAACTGATTGGTTTATACCTTTTGAATTTAAGGAAAAAGTGTTATTTTTTTTAAAAAGGTGCTTCAAGTTACCACCAGAGAAACTGAACTGGAAGTGAATCTCAGAAGGCAAGCCTGTGATTTGAAAGCTGAACTTGGAAGCCTCAGCATGGTGGATGAATTTGCAAAATATGCGAAAATTAAGAGAAAAGTTAATAAAATAACAGATGAACTTTCCCATCAAGGCAAAACAGCTTTTATTAAAAATTCAAATTATTCAATGTTTTAAATAATGGGATTTTATTTTGCTGACATGCTATGTATCTTTAAGTCATGAAATATATCACCCCTTTTAAATACAATATTTCTTAATGTTCAAGATATTGCAGAGAAAATATTTCAACCAAAATGTCTAAGTAAAATAGCTAGAATAACTCAACTTATTCAACAAGAAACATCAGAGCAAACTGCCACTCTATCTACAAAATAAATTTAGTGGAAATTTAAAAAAATCTACTTTGAAACATAATCAGTGTTATGTTTATACTGTAAATGGAAAGGGCTCTGAGTGTTAAAGGTATTGCAATCATGCATAATTAGCTGCAGAGGATAAAAACGTTTATATTTAAATTTACGAACAATTTTTATGAAATGTTATTTTTACATGAAATGTTAAAGGGGGTATTGAAATCCTGCATAGTTGCTATTGCATGGTGTTGGACATAAAAATCAAACATAAATTTCTTACGAAAATCTGGTTTTTGATATATAAATTTCAGTTAAATGATCAAATTTCTATACAAGGTACTTACTACATCATACTTTGTCAGAAAACATGTAAGAAAACACTTCTGAATATTTCAAATCCTTGGAAAAAATGTATAAGTAATCGGTGTCAGATGTAACCACACAAACTAGGAAACTGACTTATTAAATAAATTCTCAAAAGTCTGTGAATTGTTTAATTTTATCTTTTTTAAACCAACTATAATCAAAAGTACACATGAATGCTATATGTTTGACCTTTTTCTATTTATTTAGTTTAATATTAAAGTACATTTTACACACTTTTATTCTGGTGTCGGACGTAAAGTGTATGAAAATAGTGAGTGGATAAAAATGTTTACATTTAAATTTACGAGCAACGTTGATAATAAAAATGTTTTATGCAGAGTTTGTCTACATTTTTTTTAAATTGTGGGATGGATAAAATGGTTAAATACTGGGCAAGCAGTAAAACAGAGTGCTTAAAAGTGGACTATTTGGGTGTTTAAAACATTTATGCTCTTGAGGATTGAATGCTTTACTTTTTTCAGGTGTCCTTATTTTGATGTATGAATGTCGTCAAAAATAAAAGACTTAAAAATCTATGACTTTTAAATGTATGTTTTAGAAAATTGAATTAAATGACTTTGACATGTATTTAATGAAGACATGTATGTCTTCATTAAATATGCTTAATAGTAATGGTAGATTCTGGTCTAATTGGTGTTCATATAGCAAAAACTGACCATAGAGCAACACACAAAATCTTCAGTAATGTAAGAAAAGAGCAATCAATCTGCTCAAATGCCTCCTACAAGTATATGTTTTTACTAAGATGTAAACTTTTTAATTTGAAAAATAGCATATTCCCCACATCCCTAACATTTATTCTTTAATGAAATGGTGTTATTTACAGAAACTCAAATGTTGCTTCCTAGAAGCATTAGAACATCAGTTGTTTATTCATATACTATGTACAACATGTTCTTTTCACTCCATTAATATTTTCAAAGGGGTTCCAAGTTACTGGAAAAAAAATTAGCATAATTTATTTTCTATTACTGTTATATCATTCATATGCTCTTTTATTTGGGAGTTGCTGCTTATTTATTTTTCATTCCTTTACAGCTGACTTAAGAAGCTCATATTCTTTGAAAGTACGGATTACTGCAACAGCTGTATTATATGCTGTTATGGTAAGCTTTCTTTGATTTTTACTAAGATTACCTGTTCCACACTGGTAATTTCTAAAGGTATTGTTTAGAAATTCCTTTAATCTTTTCTAATACTTTGTTTAAGTAAAATTTTTTTTTTAAATCTAGTCAAAAATCTAATTATATTACTGAATTTAATTTTATGGCGCATAGTTTTCCTCTCTTACTATTGTCTCGTAGTCATCTGTAGGACTGTGTTAATATACTTTTGTGGGTGTTGTAGTTTTATGATGTACCTGGGTTATTAATGAGCTGGTACTGATGAGCATAGTTAATAAAATTTTTTGTGAAGTCAAATGTTGATTGTGCTGCGTACGTTTTTTAGTATTCTTATGTGCTTTTGTATGTATTCATTGTGGGTGGAACATAATTAAAATTCTCATCTTCGAGTGGTTTGATTGCACTGAAAATCCTCTTCATAAGCAATATAATACAGTTCTTAAAAGTCTCAGGGTTTAGAAATTAACAGAATGTACTTGGGTGTCTCTTTGAGTTTTTTGAATTTTAAATGTTCACAAATAATAAATTCCATTTAAAAATGGGAGAAGTTCAATTCTCAATCTATTATAAGTGCTTTACACTTAAAATCTTTTTCATAAGAAATTTAATGTGATTCTTTAAAGTTCACTAACTTTCAAGATTTAGAAATTAAGAGAATGAATAAATTCCACTTAAAAACAGAAATTCTGTTCTCAGTCTCTTCATTTCTATTCCCGCCACTGGACTTGTATCAGTAAAAACTGTTTATTATTATGTTGTTAAATAGACGCCCAGTCGGCAGAGTGGTTAATGCACCTATTTTAGTGCAGGTCCAGAATTAAAAACGACTGCGACTAGGATGGCCTTTTCTATTATTTACTTAAAATTGACATCTAGCACACACAAATATTGCAAACAAAGGACGAAAAGACAAAAACACACAGTACGTCTTAATCCAATGAGGACAGCTAGCATAATGGCTGACGCAACAACCTTTTTCCCTAGGGAGGAACATTTCCCTTTACAAAGAGGGATTAAATCCCTACAGCACCTACCTGCCACGCTGATGGGCCTGAGTTCAAATCCCGTGTAAGTCATGGTCATAGAATTGTGCTGTTCTCTGGGGCGATGATGTTCCTCCCTCTGGGTGCCCTTTCACAAGAAACCATCGCTTTCAGCTTGGTATGAGATATTGGCTTCTCACGGTATTGTACACAGTTCCTGTTCTGTTTGTGTAATGTCTGTTTTATTCTTTGCCATTAGAAAAAAATATTATTAAAAACAGCCCGTTGTGTTGCTTGCATTTACAAGCTTGCATTCGTAGTTCATTAAAATACCTATTTACCTTTATATTAAAATGGATATTTATGAGTTTTTGGTAAACTTTAGAAACATTTTTCAAAAGATTAATTTAAAAAAAGTGTTGTTTAAAGGATTTTGTAATTATAATTTTCATATTTAGAGGTTTACAAGTCAATTAAATTGAGATTATTGCATCAAAAGAAGAAAATAAATCTTTTAAAATGTGTTTTTTTTTTATTAAGTTGTGCAATTGCTGGTCGGATCATAAAAACGATGGAAGACTATATCTTTGGCATGACACATTTATTGAACCTCACGTATAGGCACTCACGAATAATACAATATAACTCATAAGAAGTGAAACACATAATACTACGTGCTCGATGATAAGTTCAATACAAACTAAATAGTTGGCTCAAGTTTTTCGTGCTCTTTTTCATACTGGAAGTACCACCGCCATTCACTAGTTACCTACACAAAGGAATCGTAATATTAGTCATGCAGGCAGGAATATCCAAACTTCACACCTTCTCTCCAGTTTTCATTGCTGGACTATGTCTCACACATGGAAATTAAACTGGATGTAATGTCAAAAAGTTAGTTCTTTGAATTTTTTTCTTTTTCCAAATAGAGCCAGTGTAAAGTGTGTTTGATTTTTGTGTCCCAAATGGTCCCAGCCAACACCAATGCTGACATGCTGAAGCTAACGCAAACTGAAGACCAGTGTATTACTAAAAATAAACAAATAAACATGCACTACACAATTAGCCATGCACCATTACAAAATATATACATGAAACATAAAATTAACATTTAAAAAATGACTATTAATATATATATGCGCGCTAATAGTTTTCCATTTAACATAAAATTAATTGGTAGATCTCTTATCTATGATTTCATCAGGTCCTTTCCATCCCTCACACTGTCTGTTGGTTGAATTTGGGATATCAAGACAACCACTTCACCCCCAACTCAGAATTCAACGTCTCTCGACCTTAAGTTATGATAAATCACATAATTCTCTTGCTGACTCTTTGAAACATCAGCAGCATACGTCGCAGCATCCTTGAGGTGCTTCCTTAAATCTTGCCAATAAACTCTCACCGTTTCACCTTTTTCTTTAGTTTTCTTGGCAACTAAATGTCCACTCATTGGAGTTTCATGTGCTAACTTCAGAATGTCCTTTTCTCCTGAACTCTGGAACAATCTGTTGTACATATTTCTGCCCTTCAACCTAACTTGTATGATAAAGTACATCTGACTCCATCCAATATCGGTTCTTGTTTCTTCTAGCATCCGCAAAACATACTAATCCTGCTTTTTGCAGCTCTTTGGCATTCTGAACCCTGTTTAATTCTTCAGGTGATAGTTTATTTTTTCACTGAAGTAGATACAGCCTCTTCAAAATTTTGCAAGCCACCAAGATCCTGACCTGCTCATGCTTCCTCTTTCTAACTCCTTGCCTCCACACCTAATACTGCCACTTTCGAAGTTCCCACTGACATGACTTTCCAGTTTGACCGCAGAAACCATTTTTTTTTTCGAAACACATGTTGCTACATGATTGATGACAAGTTAAACTCATAATAAATCATTGATGACTCGAGTCTTTTGTGCGCTTTTTCATTCACGGAGTACGGCCGCCATTCACTACTCGCCTATGCAAAGGTATTGTATTAGTCATGTAGGAAGGAATATACAAACTTCAGTATTTCTAGCAAAGCTTATAATTTATGTTTATAATGTTTTGCAGCAAATTATTTATTTACAGCAAATTATTTCCCAAACTTACCTTGCTTTAATCAAGCAACAACATTTATCAAATATTTGTCATTTAAGCTTAATTAGAATGTCTTAATATTTTGCTGTAAAATTTTACACCAACTGCAGATTTTATTTAAAGCATAGACTTTGTGTTTTTATGTTGAGATGACGCATGAAATTAATGATACGCTTCCACACAAAGAAATTACAAGAATTAAATGGTAGGCTCACCATTTACCTTGCAAAACTATTACAAGAATATCATTGTGTGTGGTTTTATATAGTCATTATCATTACTCCAGTTTATCCCTGAAGTATTCTATTATGTTAAAGTCCTGAATCTATGGGGCGCAGATTGTCCCATTTCTGACCTTGGTCCATAAAATTAAAATCCCGATTTTTTAAAATTTCTGATGCAGATGCCAGTAGACAAGCTTTGTTAGGCAAAAATACAAAATGCAAATAATACAATAGGCAAAGTACATAAATGAAAAACAAAGCCTAAGATCTCTAGCCTCAGTTACTGGGAAGAAGCATACTACTAAAAAGTGTAAGGCATGCAGACAAATGAAATATATCCATGACAAAGGGCCTTTGCAGATGGGACAGGATAGGCATGAAAAGATTCCAATATGATAGAAATGAGCCGCTGAATAATATTGTCCATTTGCCAGACAGGGAGTGGTAACAGCCTTTTCCCATGGATGATCCAGCTGATTTTTGAACTGCTCCCGCAATTGTCTTTTAGTTTATTTGTGAGGTTGGATATGAAATTATTTTTGGCTTTTGAGCAAAGCAGATTTGTATGTCGTCTCGGTAATGCCAGCCTTACTAGGGATTCCGCATTGAGATAGCATTCACTGCCGATCAACTGTTTTTTGACATTCATCGAGTTGACGTAGGTTAACCTGCACTCTTCAACTCCTTTGCAAAAGGCAGATTTGTTGTGGTTTTCAATTGTGTGTTTTACAACTATGGAAAAAAAAAATTCTGCCTGGGTAAAATACTGTGCTCAAACTACTCAGATGCTGCAATGCCATGCAAATTGTAACAACTTTGCCAAATTTGCAAATCCTGACTTTGTGAAGGACATTTTAACATTTCTATCTTTAGTCATCACTTGGCATTAAATGTGGCAGCTTTATTATGCTTAAAGAGACAATGGCATGTTTTATAAAATCACTATATTGTTGGTATGGTTGAGTTGTTCGGAATGTTGACATTGGATTCAGAATTCACTGTTTCTGACCCAACTAATGGACAATCTCGTAACGAATTATAGTCATAAATCTCAGTCAAATCAAACTCATGAAATAACTTTATACCAATTTAAAATTTTCTCCAAATTTAATTGGTAGAATAACAGTCTGAAAAAATCCAATTTCCTAAATTTGTCACCAACACATGCATCAGGTCCAGGTCGGAAGAGTTATTATCATGACTCATTACCAGAAACAATAACTTTCCAGTCATCTTGAACAACTGAAAACACACACACCAATCCAAACAGTATTTCAAATTAGCAGCAGTGGTTTACAACATATGATGCTACTCTATCGTAGTATTAATTCACTGTGCAGTTCTTTTTGCCTATGACTATGTTGAGACATTGCGAACATTTCCTACATTAGTAGTGATTGAAATGGCGTTGGAAAAGTTTTAACAGTTTTTTCCAAGCTCTTTCGTTGAGTTTCTAATTTAAAACATTTTGCACTATGAATTGCACTGCTTCTCTTAATGACACATAACAATATACTAGTCTGAATGTGAAGAAATTATTTTGTCGCACAAATCACCTTCTTGTGTTCTAGAACACTTTATTTCATAAAAGCAGGTTACTACCAATATTATCGGAAAATATGTAATATATACCGATAATATTCACTCATGATTTATCCCCCTGTTGGGAGGGGGTAACCATAATAATATTAGAACCTAATGTGTTCAGTTCGATGGAATTTTGCACTCCTTCTAATAATGTCACCAAACATCGTAATAAATAAGATATCCACTGTGCATATTTGGTTTCTCATATTCCCAGTATATTTGTAATATTTAGAATATATTTTGGGAATTCAGGGCCTCAACCATAAAATATGAGATGGCAAGGGTATTGGGTCCTTAGGAAAATTATTGGGTTACCCTGAAGGTTAAGTCTTTATGAATTGACACCTTCTTAGCCACTTAAAATATCTTGTTTGATTGCAGCATTTAAACTATTTAAAATTTTCAAAATGTCGTCCTCTGATATGCTGTCATGAAATTCATGTCTACATAGCACATATTCAAGAAAAGATTATTCATTATTGAATAAAACATGATTCTTCTTCTTAATTCTCCATAGAAAGTACCTTTCTGTATGTCCTTTTTACGTTTATGCAAAAAAATAATTTTGATTATACAAGATGTGACAGTACAAATTGTACCAGTGTAGTGAATGTTGGACCACAACTCAGACAAGAGTCATGGGTTACTTGCCTTGATCTCTGTTTAACATACTTTCCAAGTTTTCAAGCTGTCTCAAATAGTTCCAAATGAATCATCTGCTTGTATATATACTTAGGAAATGCTGCAGACATTTTTATGTTCGTACATTTAATGATTCAAATCTGCAAATAGTTGGATTCTTTGTAAAATATTTAAATTTTCATTATAAGATTGTTGCAGCTTTGATAATCTCAGATGTCTTTATCTTGTAACTTTAAAATCCTTTTTCTTTTGCGTTTAAAATTCTTATAGTAGTGATCATATCAATAAAATCAAAACTTCTGCATTTAATTTCTTAATCTTAAAATCTTTATAGCGTACTCATCACTTGAAAAATAATCTGAACAAATCTTATTTAATTTAATTTAGCCTTCCCTTAATATATTATTTTGATAAATCATGTTATAAGGAAATGCTTTCAATAGATTATACATAACTATGAAGTTAAACTTTTATTGCCGTATTACATGTGATGCTACATTCTATTGTCCCCTCAAATACCCCTATAATTTTTTGTATAAAATAGTTTTTTATTCTAAACTGTTAAAGAAGTTTTTAATTTTAGAAATAAAAATTTTTTAATTCCTAAAAGTAATTAAACTGTCAGATGAATAAAATTTTTGCCCTTTTGTAAAATGCTACGGTATTTTTGCAGTAATCTTGTTCCTTAAAGCGTCTTTCTATTTTAAAAAGGAATCATTCTGTAATTTTATTCCATTAAATTGAGACCTTCTTACTGTTGCACTTGTTTATCATGATTCAAGTGTAATTTCTTAAAAAGGAGAATTGCAACCAAGAAGTCTTAGTAACTATAAGTGTTCCGTAATCATTATTACTTTAATATATTTTTTTCGAGCTTGTACATGCATGATTTTTTATGCCCTCTCATGGTACATTTTCAACTTAAGATATTAGCTTGATGAAATGTTCCTACCCAGGTTTAGTATCAATTTATCTTTAAAAATGCTTCGTTTTCAAGGGATTTTGTTTCATAAATTTGTATGGGACAGCTTTTTTGGTTTCTATTGCACAAAAGGAAAGCTTTTAAACTAACCTTGGATGAGTCAATAAATAGATGTCATTCCTTTTGAGTGTAAGCTATTCATAAATCTGTCATCAGCTCTGGAATAAAAGCACATACCACATCTGCATTTCATAGAAAGAAGATAGAAACAAATGTATATTTCTTAACATAGAAAGTACTTTTTAAGGTTCCACCCGAAGTCTGACACCTCAAAATGCAGCTTGTTTGGAAAGGGATCTACTCCTTTCAGCTCATTTTAGGCTTTCTTCACACATAGCAAACATAATATGGCTTTCTTATTTTAGACTTTTCATCTCTGAGTCTGTCAATGACAGACTCAGAGATCTGAAAAATCAATGACAGACTTAGAGATTTTTCAGAATATAGTGTGTGCACATATAGCAAAACTTATCTGGAACATTAATACATTTGTGTTGCTATCTTTGTTCTAATTTTTGTCCGAATTTTGCTCACAAGCATGCATCATGTACTTCTCATTCAATGAAAAATACAGCAACTGTTTGTTCCTAGTTACATATTCTCTACCAATGATAAAATCAGAGTTGGCACCCATAACATACCAGGTGGTGAATATAAAAATAAAAGATCTGTTTTACATAACTAAAAGTACTAATATTGAAATATAGCAAATATTGAATGCCCTATAACTATAATTTTGTCCTGGTGACCAGTTTTCAGTTCAGATCTGAAATCAACACCCAACAATTAGGTAAAAACATCTAAATTTGTTCGTCATAAAAATCTTGAGTAGACCAATGTAATCTTACATCAATGGAAGGGCTGTGCACAAGGGGATACTACTTCTTAATTGCATAATACAAATATTTTTTTTTTCTTTGAATGTTACTGCCTTTCACAATATTCTGAATCTCATTGTGTAAATTCAGTCTCATTTTGAAATAAGTTATTCTTAGTTTTCTAATCAAAGTGTTTCATGAAAATTAATTTATACTTGTTTTCAACATCCAAATTGAGTAATTTTAATGAAACAGGGAGTAAATATATAATGATAATGTAAATTAAAAAACAATAAATATTAAGTAATCTTTAATCTTAAGTTTTATTTATGACTTCTTAAAATGATAACTCATAATTAGGATGCGAGAATTTTCCAGTGCACTCTTCACTAGAAGAATTAAGCTCACCAGCATCTTAAAAACATGTAAAACTTTTATGTCATAAAATTATACCAAACTTTTATTTATTGAAATTTGATTCCTTTGATATTTCCAGTGAGAATATGTCGTGGCTTCTGATTTTCATCTTATTTTTCATAGGGTTTTATGGTGACCTTTTTAATATGGAACTACAGACAAATGCCTGTTGCTGTGTTGCCAGAAAAATGGCTGTATCCTATTGCTTCAATCTTATCTTATCCTTCAGATGTTGTTGGTAAGTTCTGGATTATACTTTTTGTCAAAACTGCAGTACGTACAGTGAAACTTGCATTTGAGACCACCTGCATTAAAAACTAATATTTATTGGTAAAAGATTTTAGTGAAAGGAGTGTTATAACTAACTTCCTTTAAGTGATTACCTGTAGATATTACTGACCACTTGTACTTAAGCTTGTAACTTACTGTTATCCTTTGTATGATGACAATATGTGTGGGTATGGTTTTCTAAACACTACTCTTTAAAAGGCCTGCCTTTTTATTTTAGTTCTTAAGAGCCCATAAAAGGCCTTGATTTTACAAGAACACAGCATATTTTATTCTACTTGCTTTGAAAAACGAAGTTGATAAACTTGCTATACAAGATGTTAAATCCATCTGCAGTCATTGGATGAGTAACGTCCAAGGTCAAGTTTCAAAAATTGATGGCATATTGTTTATATATTCACTAAAATTTTTTTCTAAAGTTAATCAAGGTAAGAGACTCAAACATAGCTCAAACTAAATGTGAAAATTAACGGTTGGCACTTGGCAACTGAATCTTTGAATGTGGAGACTGAAAAATTTTGCTACAGTCACCACACTTTCTTAAAAACATTAATTTACACAGTGGAACCTCCGATAATACGTTTTTTTTTTCCTGAGAACCGTAAAAAAAATTTAGGAAAAAAAAAAAGAAAGAAAAAAGTTTGGACACACACACACACATATTTAATGTGTATTTTAAAAAATATGTGAAGGCTTGAAAGTGGCCACTGAATGAAACAAATTCAGTGGTCACTGGCCACTTACAAAATTTCTTAATTTTCACCTTTAGCTCAAACAAGAACGTTTCTTCATTTGTGCACTCGTGAGTTAATCTACTTTGATCTTTGAAAAATGTAGCCTCAAAAAGCCTAATTTTTCTTTTGCTTGAAAAATGGGAACCCCCCTTTTAGGGTTTTGTGAGGAAAATACTCGTTATATTATTTATAAAGGTGTGAAATCAGGATGTTGCATTATATGCTTTCACTGCATTTCTTTATACAGAAAAAAAAGTATATATTGTGATGTCATAACAAATGCTATCTCAATTAGTGAATGATTTTTATTTCTTTTCCCAATATAGCTACATAATTTACTGAAATAGCTTCATAATTTACCTGGAAAATAAACATTGCATTAAATCTATTGTATTTCACAAACTTCACGTTTTATTCATCCCTGATACAGAGAGTATCCCTTTTAAATCTTCTAACATGCTTGATGTCAAGCAGACCAACATTATTCTAAGTTATGTAAATGATAAAAAAAACTTTTAAATATCTGCTCCTTTTATGTGGTGAAGGAATGGTTTGAAAAAATGTTTTATGGGAAAAGGTGCTTCATTTGTTATTCAATTAAGAATTAAATCAAAACAAATGCAACAAGTGATTTTAATGTGTTTTGTAATATGTGTTTTAGAAATGAATTTAAGTTATGCTGGTCAAGTTTTATATTCATAACCAACAAAGGCATTTCAACTAGCAAACTGATTTTTATAGGAAAGATAAAAACTGGGAGAAGTTCATTTAAAGACAAAGCATATTTGAATCCAGTATGATAAAGTTAGTATCAAGACATGATTTTTGCAGAGCCTGCTGCTAAATGCAATTTGTCTGAAGCTTTGCAAAGTGGGAAAGTACTTCTGAAATAACTGGATTGTAGATCTAATAAATTTCCTTTAGCTGGTCATAAAAGTTGTTAGAAAAACATTCAACAACATGTTATTTAATTGAATGTTGCTAAAGAATAAACATCTCTTAGTTCCTCCTACGTCCCATTCAGTTCTTTCATGTATTGTAAGATTATCAACTATACGTCCAAAAGTCAGCAGGTGCATTCTTCCATGGGGTGTTTGTCTTTTCTGTGTCAGTAAAGCTTTCAATGGGTGTGTGTCAATTACTTGATATTGTATGTCTTGGGTCAATTACTTGGTATTGTGTCTGGTGCTCAGCATGGTCAAATATATGCCCCTTGTGCCATACAACTCCATAACCAACCAACCAAAAGTCTGCAAGTATACCTAGGTATTAAATAGGTGATTGATTAACTTATTTCTACATTTTATGATTGTCAAAATATTAATTTAATGAATAATTTAATGCTTAAATATCAATTGTATGAACTATTATTTCACGTTCATTAAATTAATATTTTTTCAACAAAATAACTATAAAATATTTTGAGCCTTAAGCGCAGTGTGAGTGAGCACATTGAGGCATGGAGCAAACAATTGAAGATTCCTAATTATTCCTTTGAGGTTGGAAAGTGGGATTAAAATACTAATATTACATGAATGAAATTTCCTATAGCAATAATCTTTCATGGGAGATAAAATTATGAATATTTAGTTGTGACTTTGTTAATTAACCATATTCCGAGACTATGTGTTCAACTGTTCATGACCACTTTTTTTTTTTAAGAAACGATATGCAGGTTTCACTGTGTATAGCTCTTATGTGAAGATTTCTTGTGACTTATAGAAATATTTATGCTATGTATGCACTTCATATAAATATAGATTCTATTTAAACTGATAAAATGAATAAAACATTAGAATAATAATACTTATTATTAATGATATATAAAAGTTAAGCTATTATATTCGAATGTAATTATTTTATGCATGATAGAAAAGGATTTAGCTCCATTAAAAATTTACAATGATAATTCTAGAAGAGGACATATTCTTCATTTTCTATTCATAAAACTTAGTGAGGAAACATGAATGCACATTTTAAATTCTGAAACATGACCTCATTTATTAAAATGGAGTGAGACTAGTAATAGTAAATTTAATTTGTACATTAAATCAGGATATACTTGTATTTTTTAATTCATACTTAAAAAATGGAATAAATCACTTACACAAATGTTACAAAATGTATTCCCTGTATGTATGCTAATAAACAAGTTTGCAAGGGAGTTTTTGTTTATGAAATTATTTATTTTTAAATATTTAAATAAATGCGCTATAAAAATGAAAAAGTTATACAACATAACAGGTGTATGTGTGTTTCTTTGTATATAAAATTATTTATTTTTAAATATTTAAAAAATTAGCTACAAAAAGGAAAAGATTATACATAGATTCTAACAAAAATTCCCAAATGTAATCTTTCATTAAGACTCACTCATATTTATTAAAATTTTATTGTATATGGGTTTCTAATTTTTAAATTTTCAATCTAATGCTCTCCTCAGCTATGTTGTAAAATGTACTCATCAACCATCTGAATAGACTAAGCATGCGAGTAGACTCACTGGTGTAAGATCTCTGACTTGTAGGTTATATGGACTTTGGAATTAATTTGAGCCGATTGGTTATCGACGTGGAAACTAGGATTTTCCGTCGCGCTCGTCAGTTAGTTAGATTAGGATTCATACCTTCTACATGACCTTCACCCAGAATTCTTCAAACCAAGCAATCGGGTGAAATAAAATGAACCTGCATGCTCATGCTCTAGCTATTTCATTAGTCAGTCAATAGTTGTACATTGATTACTTTATATTCTTCTAATAAAACCAGGGAAAATATTTCTTTTGGAAACTAGGGGGCTCCACCCCCTGTTCGCTATTGCTCGTTAACCACTGATGATTGCTACGCAGTCATATTTAGTTCGGTTTGTGAACTATACTTTTCAACATTGAGGGGGAGGGGATTGCTTCACAATCCATCCGCATATTGATCGCTACTGTATTGATTTTGAACCTCTAGTATGACATTTATTGAAGGTTCCCCTCCCTTCCCATTGCGATATTTATCGCATGCGCCCGAGTAACGGAAAATTGCTTACTTTTATTGCGAGATTAGGGGATCTGTATACAAGCCGTCCCCAGTACTTTAGCTTTAGAAAACGTCCCAAAAATTCTCGGCTCATACACAGAAGTATAGTGTAAACAAAAACAAAATGTTTTAAAAAATGCCAAGAACAAAACATCTTGTTTCCACATAAAAAAGGAAATATTTTAGCGTAACATATTGTTAAAATTCAGAGAAAATCTCATCATAATTTTAAATGTTTTTGCTTCTCCGTGTTGTTTGTTGTAATAGTATTTAATATTTTCATATTCGACTGTTGCTATGGAAGCGGCGACCAAATTTGCTGGTTCTTCTGAAAACATTGCAAACTCTCTAGCACATGCTCTAAAATTTTATGAATGAATTAATTAAAAAATATATCTGTGTTTAACGTCTGTGCGTGCTCCAAATTCATTAGCCCGTTGAAACACAAGACTCGCTATCATGTGACTCACTATCTACCAATCGCAAAGGGAATAAACCTGAAAAAGATTGAAGCATTTTTTTTTAATAGAAAGATATCCTCAATGAGAATAAGTTCATCACGATTTACTTAGTGGTTATGTAAAAATTATGTTTCTCCTTTCTAAGTGTAACTTTTATGCATTGTGTTTTATCCCATTTTTTATTTTGTAGGTGGTATCAGCCTGACTACTTGGTTGTTTATATCTGGGAATGTTGGCAGAGTCTTAGCAAAAGCTGTAAAATCTTAAAAAGTATATTTGTGATAAGATGTAAAGTTTCTCATTAGGTTATATTTTGTATGTTTTTCATTTGTACATAACCATTGCTTTTGTGTATTCAATGCTGTAACATGTAATGAAAAATATTTTATTACTTTCATTTAATTGCTAAGTTGCTGTTTATACAGCATTTTATTTATTTTCGGTACATTTTTTTCATTTAAGAGTATAGTAAAATAAATAGAACTGAAGAATTCTGTATTTAACACTGTTTATCTATTTTAATTTGTATATACGTATAACAAGCATATTTAAAACCATTACATATCACCTACCAGAAAAAGTGAAATAAGTATTTTGACAATATTGAAACACTGGTTTTCATACATTGAACAATCTGAAACTACATGGCAATTGAAAATGTGGCTGGCAGAGTTCTTCAAAATTTATCAAGTAGAATTAAATAACCAGCTATAGATAAGTCTAAAAATAGTGACGTAAGATTTATTTTTTATCAGAAAATTCAACAACACAGGAACTTGTTCAAAAATAGGATTCCTGAGAGTTGAATGTGTAGGCAGCTTCAATGTGGAATGTAGGGTCTCCTCTAAAAGAAATGCAAGACCAACAGTGATCTTCCATGCTCATTATGATGATATCGATTAACTCAGTAGGCAGCAATGATCATTGTTTCTTCAAAGCAGTGGGAAGTTCCTCATAGGTTTGAAGTGGCAACAACTCATCTCCCTAGAGCTTTCCAGTCATGATGCTTGAATTGAGGTCAGGATTTTGCTTGCCATTCTATACATATGGACAACAATTTATTACAAACAAATGTTTTAAGACAAAAATTCAATTTTTATTTATTTATTCAATTTAATCCGATTTCAAAAAATTATGGCAAACAAATGTTTTAAGACAAAAATTCAATTATAATTTATTTATTCAATTTAATCAGATTTCAAAAATATTAAATTGGATTTTAATAAATTCGTTACCTCTGTAGTTTAACTTTTTAGATATGAGCCATAAAAATTACACAGTACAGTTTTTAGATAGTATTGATTTGTGTTAAACATTAATGCTTTTAGGATTTCCAAAATTTATCCTGGCAAATTTTTGAAACATTGACAGTTAAAATTAGGATTGGGCCTTGTTACTTTTATTCTTTCATTTGAATTGTATGAATGCGACAAATTCAAAAACTTAAAATTCTAAATTAAACAAAAAGTATTTTAATTAGGGGAGGAAAGTTTGGAATTGTTTACATTTTACTAATAATGTCAAAAAAGTTAAACAAATTTGAATTTTCTTGCCTTTTGTACTCCAACTTGTCTCTTGTGAATATCTTTCTTCTCTGTTACACACTAAATTAGTTAGCCTGTACACACACAAAAGGGAATACCCTTAATACGATTCACAGAGTGCCAACGTGCGATGGAAGTTTTCAGTAGTACCAAAGGAAAAAATCCGCAGTTGTAAGAATTTTTCAGTAGTCAAGTAACATTTTAAGAAATCAGGTTTAATAACACACATATATCATTCAAATATTTAGTTGCAAATTTGAAATATATATGCAACACATTATATTATTTATAATTAGTAAGGTAGATCATACATGAAAACGCATATTATAGAACCAATAATTGTGTGTGAAAGAATTATTTATAAAAAAACATTCATTATTAAATTTAAGCACTCTCTTTTGCATTTACCAAAAAAATTTTAATAATAATGAAAAAATAAAGAAATAAATAAACTAGTTGATGTGTTGTGAAAAATAAATAAGATTGAATTTTTCCGTAGAAAAATCATTGATTCCGTAACCCTTTGTACCCGATTAACTTTTGTAGAAACTGCAGAGAATCCGTAGTAGTTGACGTCTCTGGATTCATTCCTTTTCACAAAGAGTCAATCCAATCAAAGAGGAAACGAAGAAAAATATTTGCATTTCTCTTGAATTTCCTTAATTTGCAGGCCTGATACTGTATGAATATTTTGCTTTTGCAAATGTTAAGAGATATTTAAGCTCGGTTGATTTTCTTGCAAAGGGTTTCCTCCTTGGCTCCTGACATCTACCAGATGGAGGACATTTAGGCTGCTCTGCAGAGAGGTCTCAATGTTCATGTTTCTTATCCTACAGTACAATCAGGTCAATGTCTTGTTATGAAGATTACATATGAAATGTTTTTTTGAACCTGGGAAAAATAATACAGGGTTCCCATGGGCCTTGAAAAGTACTTGAATTTCGTTTTCAAGGGCCCCGGAAAGTACTTGAATTTGGTGCAAAATACTTAAAAGTCCTTGAATTTATTAAAAAATTTTTTAATCTTGAATTTTCTAGAGTATGAATTGGCTTGAAACGCAGGCGCCTCGCAACGCTCTCAGAAGGCATGGTTTTATTACAGTTCCAAAGAATACGCTTGTTCATCAAGGCATGTGTTTATTTTCTTTGCTCAAGGTCACTGGGATTCTGTGTCAGTCAGTTCGAACAAAAAGAACCCATGAGTATAATAACTGAGCTACTTTACTTTTTCTCTTTAAGAATTTTTTCTTTCCCATAACATGCTTGAATATTGACTAGAAATATGTTTGGAATTGTTAAGTATGTGAATGGTAATGAAGAGGTTACATTATAGGAGCGGTTCTTCAGAAAAGTTGTCTGCTAAAATGGGGAAGGGGGGTTACAGAGGGATTTTCTGCCTTTTTACGATAGTCTGTGAAAAACTTCACATGGGCCTTGAAAAGTCCTGGGAAAGTACTTGAATTTTTTTCCCACCAGAGTGGGATCCATGCATGGTGTTGTATTGGGATCATTCCTTTAGGGGATTTATCCCGGACTGTTGTCAATAGCCCTTTGTGTTGTTCCAGTAGGACGTTAGTTAAAATACCTACCTACTTTGATGTAATACTACCATGTAATAAAAGGAACTGGCATAATGTACAAAATCGTACCCTGAGCATTTGTTTAGGGTCCGAACTGGACAAATGTGCAAGAACTCAGTATTCGTGTAATTCTTTCAAATGGTCTCAATGTATCTTCAGAAATTAAATATCTGTTTTCTTAACACTATAAATTTATGGATTCTCCAATATCTTAGTGGGGCATGGCAGCCCAGTTGGCAGAGCAATGAATTAGCAACAGACGGGTTGCAAGTTCAAAGTGTACGTTAAATCTGCCATGACCACAAATTGGTGGGGTGTCAAAGTTTGGAGAGTAGGGTGCCAGATCGGGTCTGACCGAGGTTTAAAATGACATGGTATTGTTCTCGTTTCTCTTTGGAATTGATCCTGGAACGTTGCCTATTATAGCCTGCTGTGTTGCTGGATGATGCGAAGACACTTGTAGAAATTGAATTTTCAACAAGCATGTGTGTGTGTGCCTCTGCTACACCCTAAAAGCTGGGTATATTTCCATGGAACTTCACATACTGTGCGTACTTGCACACGTTTAGTGACTGATTTTCATTGTGTCTGTCTTTCCGTTTTTTGTCTGTTTTGCGTCTCCAAAAATCAAATTGTATTCGATATAATTTTATGTAATGTTAAATATTTCATTAAACATATTGCTCTTTAAAGAATACATTATTTCAATTTCATTTACTTTCATTTTTTGGTAACTTTAACTCTAAAACAGCTGAATACCCATACTTAAATAAACCTTAATTTGGCAATTTTGTAGAAGATGGGATGTAAATTGAATTACGAATACTCAGAATTGTTTTATCAGTACAGTTGGAAAAGCAATTATTTTTACAGAATTTTATCTCCAACACTATTTTGAGCCTTGTTCCCTGGTGAAGTGTGGGCAATCTCCTAATACTTGGGACAGATGATACACTACCCTACAACACTGGACCGGACAGCAAGTTGTGATGGTATAAGGGAAAGAATACATGCTTTAATAGGGCAATTTTCCACGTCTGTGCTGCATTTACACAAGCATTCCTTCTGTGCATACTTTCAACAAGGTTTTGATACACAGCTATAGATATTTGTGTCCATTCCTGCTGCGAGAATGTCGCCAGCTCAGCTGTAGATTTCGTACGTGGTTCCTTGATCCCTAAGCGTCGCTCTAACTCGTCCCACAAATGTTCTATGAAGTTTAGGTCGGGTCTCTGAGCAGGCCAGGGAAGACGTTTTACATCCATATCTTGATAGCAATGTTTGACAGGCTGTAACATGACCTGGAGCGTTGTCGTCCTGAAAGTAACATTCGTCCATTCCATAAAATTGCCAGAGCGAAGAAAAAATCTGACTGTCCAAAATGTGTATGTAGGCGTCAGCGTTCAATTGATCAGGAAAAACTTGCAAAAATTCCAGGCCATACCACGAAAAAACACACCCAAACAAGTATGCACGTTTTATGCAAATCCGCGGGCGTCCGGTCCATTATTGTAGGGTAATGTATATAGAGAAGTATTAAATTTTTTTACTAGAAAAAGGTACACTGGGCACTTTTGCACTAGAATTCAGTTATTTTATGTTCAATATTAATAATAAAGACGTGTTAATTTTCTTTACGGCATATACGCTTCGACCAACTTTTCTCAAAGGTCCTCGGTTTAATACCTATTTATAGAATTTCTTTATGTGAAAATAATCATATAGCACATAAAAACGTTTGAACTAAATCCAATTTATTCAAAGTATTTTAAAATTTTGTGATAGGTTTCCTTTACAACACGATTAGTAATTAAAACTTGCATTTTTTCCCATGTTTAAAATAAAATTACTTGATTTTATTGAAAGCTGCACTCACAATAGGCAAGTAGCACAGTAATTCTCATTCTAAATACGCACGTGGTTTCCATTCTAAACTTCAATCTCTGAATTGAAAAATGCTTTTCAGTGTATCGCACGCTCAATGAAACAGAAACCTGCGTTCGTTGATTCATGCATTAATATTATCTTCAAATTTTCACACTAGGAATTACTTTCTCATTATTTAGTTATAAGTTGTGGTAACGTATACAAGATCGTGACGGAAGATAATCGTGAATTAATCTTTAGAAATATTTTCCCCTTCGACCCTACTTCAGTGTTATTTTGCTCTGATTTCTGTGTAGTTGAAATTTTACAGATATTTAGTTTTTTAATAAATTGCAACTCATATTCTTCACAAGCAACAAACCAACAAAGGATTCGATTTGAAACTACATGCAATTTAGAGTAAAGCGTATTTTAAAGAGAACTCTGCCGTTAAAATAATATTAATGTTAGGGAAAAGTCCGGCTCGGAATTTTTGAAATATTACAAATCTTTTGTTATAGTGACAGGTTAAAGTTGCCTACTTTACGAGTTGAAGCAACTTATTTTATGTTGTTAAATTTTGTTGAAAACAGTAAGTTTCTTTTTGAAAAAAAATCACTCAAATCAACCTACCTTTTTTGAAAATTAATAATTGGTTACCTTTGCTTTGAGAACAACGAAAACAAGCTCTTTTGCTATCGTAAGTCCCACTAAATTGAATTTTCAATCAAAATGTATTCACTTAAAAAGAATTAGTCGTGATTATCTTTTCAAATTATTTTTTCATCCTTCCCTTAAAGATGGCGAAATTCAGGGAAAAATATTTGCAAAAGACAAAGTTTGCTTATATATAAAATCAAAAAAAATATCGACGCACCAAGAAGGAATCATCCGATTGCTTTGAAATTTCGTATGCAAAAATGTTTTGACCAAATATGCAAATGATTAAAATTTGGTGTCCAATGAATGAATAGTGCGATCTCCAGCGCATCGGAACTGCGCATTCAGCAGATGTATATAAGGAGTTGTTCTTGAACTGTTAAAAATTTGTGCTGCATTGCGATTTCGGATACCTTTCAACGACTGAAAAAATGCCTCGCCGCAGGATTCGAGCTCATTACGAGCAACTTTCAGAGTTTGAAAGAGGTCGTATTATTGGATTGAAGGATGCAGGTTGGGCAAATCGGAGAATCGCTCGTCATGTGAGTCGAAGCGATGCGGCGATTAGAAGATGCTGGCAAGAGTGGGTGGACAATGGCAGATTTCAGCGTCATGATGGTAACGGTCGACGTAGGGCCACAACAGATCGCGAGGACAGAGTGATTGTCAGATCAGCTGTCACAGCGCCTGATTCATCGCTATCAACCATCAGTCGTGCGACCCACACACCAGTGTCTACCATGACCATTCACAGACGGCTGAGAGAGCGAAATCTACGCTCTCGACCGTTACGCCACCTGCCACTCACGCCTGCACACTGTCGAGCCAGATTACAGTGGTGCTTGGCTCGATCAGGCTGGAATGATGCTGACTGGGGACGTATAGTCGTTAGACAGGCGCCTCAATCCCATGATAGTACTTTACGCAAGTCCAACTTGATTGGCTAATCGGATCACATGACCTAGATACGTATGTCATCAAGGTTTATAGTTGTTGGCGATTTATCACGACCATCTCACGGGTGTAAGAATCATAGCAATTGCGCATGCGTATGGAGTTGGAAATTTTTAACTCCATGTTTGGTTCTGGGGAAAGGTATGCCAAATTTGGCAATTTATCGCTTACAATACGAGGATTTTTTGAGTTTGCTGTCAGATGTTAAAGTAATAAGTACGGCCAATTTAGAATCATATTTTTATAGTTTAGTATAAGTAAGGCTTATTTACGATCAGTAAATAAGTATTAAATACTATCTATTCTATACTATCTTTCTACGAAAAGTTAATTTGTTTAAAAAGTTTATGTTAATTTGTGTAAGTTCATAATACAAAAGTGCCGACCAACCGGTATAGTGGTTAAGGTGTTAGCCTCTAGATCGGTAGGTCCCCGGTTCGAATCCGGGTTCGGGCATGGATGTTTGTAAGCGTATACCAGCTTAGGTGTTGCTTCGTCATCTGAACATGGTTCAAAATTACGATGTAATTGTTAGGGGCAATGATGGACCTCCCACTGGGTGCTCCTTCACAAGTGGCCATCACTTCCAGCCTTGTAGTGGCCAATGACTTCGGTCAAAATGTGCCCGCCATTAGAAAAAAATAATACAAAAGTTTATTTAAATGTCAAACACACACATTATGAGTTTCTGAAAAATAAATTATTTTATAACTTGTAATTGTGCTCTATATCCATGTGCTCTGCATCCAAGCACTCGTCACATGTTCCCTCAGCTTTGTTCGTGTTGAAAATGTTTGTTCACACGATACTGCAGGGCAGTTTATGTTAAATTTTCTTTTGTTGCTGACATTAGTCACAATGTGCACCTTTTTTATATGACGTAATAAATTCTGTCGGTACTGGAAAGTTTTGTCACAAGAATCGCATTTATACTGTTCATCCATTCTAGAATGTCAACGACAGCGGACAGATGCTTGGTTTGGCGCGGGGTGAAAATATCCTCGTCTACGCCAAACAAACCACTCGTAAAGAAAGGGTTGCAACAGAAGTCTGGACCGGAATAAATTGACGCATGCGCAATTGCTATGATTCTTACACCCGTGAGATGGTCGTGATTTATCTCTTCCTTTCTGCTTTCTTCTTTTCTTTTCAGATCCATGGCTATGGGTGGGTAGAGGTGTGAGCCGAAAATTGTATAATTTTATTATATAAGTTAATAATTATATAAGTTAGTGTTTTATGTATGCTTTTTGTTACATCAGAATGGTCCTAAGCCAGCGGTAGATACGACACCATCATCCTAAAGCAAAGGGGACGGCAGAGGGGCGGAAAAATATCAGCTGGTAGTGAGTTCAGGAGTGGTTCTTAGATTATTTATGCAAAATCAACGGAAGCTTGGAAAAATATGAAAAGGGTATTAAAAATTAGGAAAAGTAAATTAGAATAAAAAGGAATTCAATTGGAATTTTTTAAAAATAATTTGGAGGATCTAAAAATTTTTCCGCCAGCTGGGTTCGAACTCGGGAAGTCATCTTCCGCTGCCGACGCTAATCTGAAGGTGGGTGACTTTAGCCATTAGGCCATCGTTGCTTCACGAAAAGAAGCTCTTTAAAGTATAAGTACCCTTAATATAAGTTGGCAAGAAATACTACTAACAACAACCATACAACATATATATGAGGAGCAAATCAGAGTCAACTTGTCGGACACTTACGCTGTACGCTGAGGCGCTAGTGTATGTATTGTATTTCTACGAAACAACGCGCATATTCAAAATCAAATGGTTACTGCAACAATCAGATTGGCGAGATATTCAAGTGAAGCCAAGCCCGTGAAACTAGCCAATCAAGTTGGACTTGCGTAAAGTACTATCATGGGATTGAGCCGCTTCTGTCTTTAGCGAAGAATCCCGCTTCCAACTGTGTCCTGACGATCATCGAAGACGGTTCTGGAGACGCCCAGGGCAGCGTGCCGATCCTGCTTTCACTATTGCACGCCACACGGGCCCTCAACAAGGAGTTATGGTCTGGTGTGCCATTTCCCTTGATAGCCGGACCCCTTTGGTCGTCATTAGAGGTACACTTACTGCACAGCAGTACATTGACGACATTCTGAGACCTGTTTTGCTACCGTTCCTTTCGCAGTACCTTGGGCTTATTTTTCAGCAAGACAATGCCAGACCACATACGGCACGTGTTGCTATGAACTGTCTTCAAGCTTGTCAAACACTTCCTTGGCCAGCCAGATCACCAGATCTCTCTCCCATCGAGCTTGTCTGGGATATGATGGGAAGGCGACTGCATCCGGTAGGGAATGTTTATGACGTTGTATGATTGGAGCAAATATGGCAAGAAATACCGCAGGAGACCATCTGGGAGCTTTATCGGTCTATGCCACGCCGTGTGGCAGCTTGCATCCAGGCTAGAGGCATGTCAGCACCTTATCGTACAGGGTGATTTTTTAAAACTGACACTGTTCAGAGCCACCTGTAGCTCGATCTAACAACCGAAATGGCACCAAACTCGGTATGGAGACTAATAATGAAATAGGAAGTAGGATTCCGTGAGAGAAAAATAAATTAGTTCCAAAAATCGCCGATAGGGGTATTTATGGCTCTTTACAGTGTCAAAAGGGTTACATAAAAGAAAAAATATTAGCACTTACAAATGTTCAGGGAATTGTTAAGCTTTGTTCACTACATTCACTTCCCCGGCGAGGAATTCGACCACATTCAATATGACCACCGCACAGTAAAGTATTGGAGGCAAAATCCTGTCCAAAAATATTTTTCATGTGTTTCAAAGTTAAAACCATTGCTGTTGACTTTTGACTTACTTTGTAAAAGTATAAATACTCCTAAAAATGATCTCTATAAATCAATCTTTATCATATATATATATTTTTTACATTTAATATTTACCAAAGTTTAGTCATTATAGGGATCTTAGTTTTCTTGTGACTTCAGAAGAATTTTTTTCAATCTGATTCTCCTGAACTCTGATCTTCGTCAAATTCATCTTCATTACTCTCTTCTTTTTTTTTTTTTTTTTTTTTTTAAAGAACCACCATCAGACCCCTCTGGAAGAAGAAGTTAGGATATTACTACTATAAGGCTTGCTCTTTTTCCTTGGCCTTTGTCTAAAGCAGCTCATAAAAGAATCACAAGACATCTCTGTTGCAAACTTCTCTATTGAACTTTCTGGAGTATTTTGTACGGTATAGTCAAAAATGTTTGTTTCTAGCTTCTGCAGTTTCCTATGATAATTGGCCAATGGGTACTATTGCTTGCCTAATTACAGTAGCCCCATGAACCAAAACTTTGTGCATTGTTTTGTTGGAGTCATAGGGTGTCTACTATAAAGATCCGCATACAGTCTTGCTGTTTCATCAGTATATGTTTGAAACTTTTTTACATCAATGTGATGCCCACTTGTTATGGCTTCCAATATCACTTTCAACCTTTTTATCATTTCAAAATCTACTCCAGTGAGTTGTGAGGCAGTTTCTGGATCTGAAAAAACTGGAGCTTTTCATCAATTGATTTTTCGGGAGATTCCTTAACCAATTCGTACAAAGCTAGTCTACTAAATTCCCTTTCCATCTACAGAAGTTAAAGAATGAAAACCTGTAATGTGCCAGTAAAAATATAGTTTTTATCTTTACAATTAGGCCACAAAAAAGGGTATTTAAGAATCGCTAAAATCAATATCAGTATTGATAGAGTGAAATTTTAAGTTGTGATGTAACAAATTTTTAAAATTTATTTACTGATTGTCCATTTTTGCCTACAATAATATAAAGTTTTAAGAGAATATATTTTTATTTTTGACGAATAGTAATAAATTTATTAAATGAAATACGACGTAATCCATCATTATAATTATAATATAAAAAAATTTGTATACTTTTCTTGATGTTTTTTGTCTGGTTAAGTTCAATACTGTATTTACTCTTCTTTCTTAAAACTTTTTTTTTTGTCTGAAAGGCTTAGAATAAATAGAGTTGTTAGTTAGTTAACAAGATTTATACAGATTGCATCTTTAGTTGTAAGTCGTTTTCAAACCATACCCGCCAAGAAACATCGGGAAAATAAAAATAGTACTTTAAAAAAAAAATTCTAGATAAAAATGGCAGCTGTTTGCGGAACATTTTTTCTATGAAATAGACTCCCAATACTGTAACCATTACGATTATAATTGAAATTAGGTCCGACAAGCCCCGACACACCTTCATTAAGCATTTGAAAAATCTAAAATATCTCCCAAAAGGCTTAAAAATAACATTTTTCAAACTTTAAAAATTTTTAAATATGTTAATAATAAAAATAAGTAATTTATTGTAGATTTTAAAACAAAGCTTTGACTTTTTTTAACACGTAAACCTGATTTAATTTCAAAACATTAATTCATTGTGCCACAAAAAATATAGATTTAAACTAACAATAAAGCTGAAACGTAATGAAATGGCACGTTCTCGCAAAGAAACCTGTTCTTCAACTGAGGCTAGAAGCTGTTGGATATATATATATATATAATTCTCTTACGTGGCACGCAAAAAAGACGTTAATTGTAATCGCGTTTTGCCAACACTGTACGATTGTTTGTTTATCACGAAGTCTCGCGCATCGATTGAATTTATAGCGTTATCGGATGAAATTTTATTGAAAAGAAAAAAAAAGGAAATTTTAATGAGCTGTTGCAGTTAGTTATAATAGAGTTAGTTATAATAGAAATCAAAGAAAGCGGAGGATCTTTTCAGGGCCATTTAAAAAACGGTCCTTTTCAGGGCCAACAATTATAGTTCAACAAGACGCTTACACTACAACTTTCGGCAACAAACTCAATGAAAAAGTGTGGGTCGTTTGAGTGCTGGGAAAATGTACACACAAACAACATGCTGGGTATTCAATTTCCAAAGCAACGCTCACATTTCGAGTCAAAATTTGCACAAAGTTTTCATTTGAATTCTGATTGTAGAGATACTGTATATATATTTTCTGTAATACAGCAAATTTAGATTTGAAAAACATTTTTTTGGTAACATATTTTTTAAACAATCCTTCTGCTAGGACACATGTCCTCATTGAGGCGAGCGAAGCGAGCATAGGTTCACGCAGCGAACCAATGAGGATTGCGAAGCAATCCTCCGGGGGTTGGCGAGCGTTAGCGAGCAGGGGGCAGGCCCCCTAGTTACTTATACTCCTGGAAATGATGTGATTCACGCACCAATTAGTCAGAAATAATAAAATGCACGTTTTACAATTTTTGGGCAATTTTTAATTTTTACACTATTAGCCAGGTTTTTGCATCAAATACTCCACTGTGCGACGTTCTCAGAGACTCGCCGTGCATTCTTTGCACAACATTTTCTACGACAGTACGCAACATGCCACAAGGAATATTCCGCACTGTCTGTGATATGTCGTCCTTTAAGATACTCAAGTTTGTGAGTCCACCAACATAACCTTTTGATTTCAAATAACCCCAAAGCCAAAAGTCACATGGAGTTATGTCAGGGGAAAGAGTCTGAAATGCAACTGTAAAACAGCAACTGATGACTCTTTCATCAGTGATGTGATGGCGCAACAGCTACTGTACCTCAAAAGCAATGTGTGGTGGTGCTCCATCCGGAATAAAGATTGTCTGATTAAAACATTTTCTTTGCTGAATTTGTGGAATGACAAAATTAGTCAGCATGTCGTGATATCTTTGTGCATTAACGGTACACATTTCTGGTCCTCTCGGAGTGACATTCTCAAAAAAGAATCGCCCAATGATGAATTCGGCTGTGAAGCCACACCGAATGGTGACTTTTGGTGAATGGAAAGGAAGTTCTTGCACTGCGTGGGTCTGTTCAGTGGTCCAAATTCGGCTATTTTGTGTGTTAACAGACCCATTCAGATGAAAACGGGCCTCATCTCCCCATAAAATTTGCCATAGGAAACCATCGTCAACATCCATCCTGGAAAGAAACGGCAGAGAAAATGTCAGTCGTTTATAATAATCACTGTGTTTGAGTTCCTGCAAGTGGCGGATTTTGTATGGATAGTAGAGGAGAACTCGCCTCAAGACTTTCCATACCGCTGAAAAATTCATATCCAATTGTCGTGCTACACCCTGTGCGCTATTACTACCAGCAATGGTTCGTTGTGATCCATCGACGATTGCAGTTACAACACCTGTCATCACCTCTTCGGACACAGGTTTACGTCCTCTGCCTGCGCGAATTATCAGTGACCCTGTTTCCTCGAACTTATAAATCATTGCCTTAAAAGCATTAAGCGATAAAGGCCCCTTACGTAGCTTCTGTTGGGTTCTAAACTCACGAAGAGCTGTGGATGCATTGCACTGATTAAGATAATACAGCTTCACCAATAATGCACGTTCTGGTAATGTGAGTCGTATATCTGGTAATGAGAGTCGTCGTCACTTGAGCTGGCTCACTTCAGCCAAGAATATTTTTTGGAGCTGTCTACATGTTTTTATAGCCCAAATTACTGGCGCTGTTGTCGCATACCAAAGCATAAATATGCATTTTGCTTTGATACCCGTGTTTTATGCTAATTCTCGGTTTGGTAAGCTACAACAGCGTCATAAATACCCCTATCGGTGATTTTTGGTATACCCCTATCGGATATATATATATATATATATATATATATATATATATATATATATATATATAAGGGTCGCCCAAATGAAAGTGGCACTGTTGTGATTGCGCAATCGTTTTAAGATACAGAAGAATACGCATGCCACTATAGAGGGCGCCGAGTGCTGGGAATGCATGCCATATTGTCAGATTACGACAGATGCTTGTGTGATATCGTAGGAGCAATGTCAACTTTATCGTTCTTATCATGGATGCCTCCAAACGTTGTCAACGTGCAGTCGTGTAATTTTTGACATCGGAAAATGTTATGCGTTACCACGAAATGGGGAACCATTTACTTCCTCAGATTATTGCCGCTGATGAAACGTGGTGTCATCACTTTGATCCGGCCACCAAACGCATGAGCATGGAATGTCGACACCCCTCATCCTCGCGGCTCGTTCATCCATGAGAGCTGGAAAAGTCGTGCTTACGTGCTTCTCCGACGTCGATGGCCCATTGCTGTTGGAATGGCTGACTCCGGGCACGACTGTTAATGTTACCAGCTATTGTGCCACATTACATAAACTGAGAACAAAAATAAAGAACCGGCGACGTGGCATGCTGTCACGCGGGGTTATTCTCTTGCATGATAATGCTCGTCCTCATGTGGCTGTTGCGTGCAAAACATTGTTAACGCAATATCGCCGGGAGACTCAGGAACATCCCTCCTACAGCCCTGACCTCTCACCTTGTGACTACCATCTCTTTGGTCCGCTCAAGAAAGCTCTAAAAGGACAGCGATTTGCCAACAATACTGAGGTCCAAGCTGCCGGTTGATAACTGGGTATACTACCAACCCCGGAGTTTCTTCACCCAGGTATCCATCATCTCCTGGACTGGTGGGACACCTGTTTAGGTTCCAAGGAAACTATGTCTAGCCTATATGTTCCGTATCTATTACTTTTATATTATATACTAGCTTACAGCAATACCATTAAACCATTTGTTACACCGACTGCAGTGCCACTTTCATTTGGGCGACCCTTATATATATATATATATATATATATATATATATATATATATATATATATATATATATATATATATATATATATATATATATATATATATATATATATATATATATATATATATAACGACTTTCTTTCTACAAGTCTCACAGTTCTCATAAAATACGAGCAGGGTAGAGATCAATGAAAAATACGTCTTTATTATACCACAGTCATGATTCGAGTGCTATAAGAGATGGCACAACAAGTTACAAGTTGCGCATCAACAAATTAATTATTCCTTGATCACCAATACTCAGACAGATTTCATTGCCTTATATGGTGTCGTTTGATGGGACATCATATAGTAAATAGATGGGAACATATGGATCACGGTGTGGGAAGATGAATTTAGCTTAGCTTGCAAAAATTAATTATTTCTGATGGATAGCAATGGGCTGCGAAACTGTAAAAGGCACGTGAAAAAACACTCGGAGGCTCCGGCCAACCTCGAAGCAATTTTCTTACGAATCATTTTTAATGTTACATATATATATATATATATATATATATATATATATATATATATATATATATATATATATATATATATATATATACTAGCCACTGCGTGGCTAATCCGGCGTTGCCCGTGCCCGTGCAAACCAACACCACAGGCAACGCCGTGATGTAAGGTATTAATCTGGTGTAAAATTTTCCGCAGATTTCAAATCCGATGAAGATATATTCAATTTAAAAATTATATATTTTAAGAAAATCATGATTTTAGGTAACAATGTTGAGTAAAAATTTCCGCAGATTTCAAATCCGTTGAAATTTTCAATCTATCTTAAACGATCCCGATTTTACAAAAAAGCTTATCAATCTCAGTCAATAGGTTTTTTTATTTCTTGCTCTCATTCGCGAAAATGAGACAGAAAATGTAATCTGTTTTTTTTTTTTTTAACACGAACAGCACGTAATGCAATTTGTTTATTTTTGGAAACAAGGGAAAGTAACCGTGACGTCACAATCTCGTGCGAAAATATAAAATATGTATTCAATTTAAAACTTATTTTTTTAATCATATTTTTAGGTATGGATCTATTGTAAAATTTTCCGCAAATTTCAAATCTGCTAAAATTTTTACTCTAACTTTAACGGTCTAGGAGATAGAAAAAGAACTAATTGCCTCCAGTTAAGAGATTGTTTGTTTTTATCTACTGTCTGAAAAATTATTCCTCCGATAAAGATAGGAGTAAAAATTTAAGCGGATTTTAAATCTGCGTTTCTTCAATTTCACACAAAAAAAATTTCACATTAGATCCAAACCTAAAAACATGATTTAAAAAAAATAAGTTTTAAATTGAATACATCTTTTATATTTTCGCACGAGATTGTGACGTCACGATAACTTTCCCATCGACCTTAAAATGAAACGAATTTCATTTTAAGGTCAATAAACTTTCCATTGTTTCCAAAAATAAACAAATTGTATTACGTGCAGTTCGTGTTAAAAAAAAAAAACAGATTACATTTCCTGTCCATTTCTGCGAATCAGAGCAAGAAATAGAAAAAAAACCTACTGACTGTGATTGTTAAGCTTTTTTTCATAAAATCGGAATCGCTAAAGATAGATTGAAAATTTCAACGGATTTGAAATCTGCGGAAAATTCCCCTTCAGATTGGTACCTAAAACTATGATTTTCTTTAAAAAAATAATTTTTAAATTGAATATATCTTCACCGGATTTGAAATCTGCGGAAAATTTTACACCAGATTAATACCTTACATCACGGCGTTGCCTTTGGTGTTGGTTTGTGAAGCAAACCAAATGCACGGGCAACGCCGGGCTAGCCACACAGTGGCTAGTTAAGAATATGTGATCTCATCTATGCTGTAGCATTCAATAATGATTAAATTTCATTAAATTCACTTTAAAATATTCTAGATTGAATTTTAAAATTCGCCGCTACCCAAAAATTACAAAAAATTCGGACTACCTGTGTGCCAAATATCAATGCTGTAAGTGCCATAGAACTGTCAGGATTCTGCGGCCACGAAAAAAACAAACAGACAAACACTTCATATATATATATATATATATAATTTTTTATTTCTTCATTTTTAATATAAATTTATGTACTCAAAATCGACTCTCATAGTTTTGACCTTAGAGACTCGGAACAACAGCGATGCGATGAATGTGAAATGTGTTACATGGATGGATAAGCATGTTTACGATTTGCGCCCAAACTAAATTATTGAAATCATTTAAATGTCGGGGGTCGCTGTAGCCCATCTTGAAGAGTAATGGAATTAGCAACCGGTAGGTTTGATCGCACCAAAGACAGTTGTGTACGTTTAATCTGGTACGCGTTAAATCTGTCGTGACCTGACATACCCTCACGTTGGCGTGGAGTGGAAGTTTGGAGACGAGTGGCAGTTCATGTGTTTTACCTCGGCATCCGACCCTGGTTCAATGTTACGAGATGTAAAATTTGATTGTACATTAGAAATTATTGTTTTGCGGATTACTTCTTTCAGCCGATCATAACATGTTTGTCCATTTTAGGGGCTGCTCATGAAACCAGAATTAAAAAAAATCCAACATATTCTAAACCTTTTTCTCCGTCTAAAGCCATATGGTTTTATCGTTATAGCGATGTAAGAAAAGCTTTCAAAATTCCATCAATTAAAAATTGAGAAACAAAATGTCCCGCAAATATTCTTTGAAATTGAAAGAAATACCAAGCCTGCAATAAAAGAAATTTTAATTTATGATTCATCGCTACATCAAAATAAAACAAGACCTCGTAAAACTTCTTGGAGGCTGAAATCCTGCAGCTCCCCCAATTCTACCATTCCTACAGTCCTTCCTTTGTCGTACTGTCAATGATAAAGAATTTCATTACGTGCAGTCATTAAAAAGCTTCTCTCCACTAAAATATATATACAGGAGAGAGAGGGAGGGAGAGAGAAAAAACTATCAACATATATTTTTTTATTAAGTTCTTTTCTTATTTACCAATTTATTAGGATTACGAAATACCAAGGCATGCCCATTTATCAAGTGCTCTACTGTTAGTACTGGAGATTGAGGCCCGTTCAGTGCCAAGTTCTCCATGACCATTAATAGCTTTTTCAAGAAGGTGCGCAACTTCTTATTTTAAAAAGACCGGAATTTCGTTTCTGTTTGTATTTATGTGTTCCGACATTTTAAATATTGCAGATGTATTATTTAGGAAATAAATTTTAATGAATTTTTATTTTCTGCTAATTATCAATAGATGGGGATAATGTTTTGGTGGTATATGTATATTTCGACCAACTTTCTTTAAGTCTGGTTGAATGCGTAATGTTTGTAGATTGCTGTTTCATAAAAAAATGCATACACAAAACAAAACATTTTGAAGTAAGGCGTGTAATTTCTTATTTTAAAATGACCTATAAAGTTAAAAAGTCACTTTAAAATAAGATGGATTGTATTAAAAAGGATCGTCATAGTTGTAGTTCAACCATATTTCACGATTTTGATACAGCTTTTCAGTGCAAGACAATTAAAATCAATTGAATTTTCATTTGTTTGTTTTATGGGAGTAATTGAAAGCTGTACTCAATAGTCAAGTTACTACAGGGTGATTCATAAGTACGGTATACAGTTTCCAGATGCTGTTAAACAGGAACAGTTTAAGAAACGGTCCCCTGATGCGAACTGTTAGCTAGGTGTACTCATAAAGTTTGTGTCCCCCTCCCGAGCGAAGTGACGTAGGCGATAGTGAGCGTGTCACGTGACTAGTCAGTAGAAATGGCTGCATCAGCATTGGAGAAGCCGTTTAGTGTTCTTGAATTGAGCAAAACGGAATCTGTCACCGTTGTGCAACGGCATTTTCGATCACGATTTGGAAAACAACCTCCAACCAGAAAATTAATTTACGATTGATTTAAAAAATGTGAAACTACGGGCTATTTGTGCACAATTCCAAAGCCAGGACAACAGAGTGTATCGGTAGATAACGTCAAATTTTTTTTTTCATCCAATTGGATGAAGTCGAAAAACTTTATTCTCCAATTGGATGATGCACCACCTCCACTAGTCAGGTGACATGTGAAATTACTTCGATTAACATCTTTACCAGTGGATTGGACGAAACGCCAACTACAGCATGCTTCTAACCCAATGATCCCCCAGATGGCCTGATTTAACACCATGTGACTTTTTTCTTTGGGGCTACATAAAAAAGGATAACGTATGTAACCCTCCTCTTCTTGTTAATCTAGCGGAGTTGAAACAGCATATCGCAACCACTATCAATGCACGTGCTTCACGCGTCTGGGCAGAAATAGGTGTTACCAGTCAGTTCGATGTGTGTACTGTGAATAAGGATGCACACATAGAACATCTATGACTGTCTAAAAAAACTTTAAACATTCACCTACACTTCTGTTGCAAGTAACATAAAATATCTTACATTGCCACTGTTATATAGTGCGATGAAATTGTATACTTACTTATGAATAACCCTGTATACCTCATTCTAAATAGGAACATAGTTTCCATTTAGAAACCGAATATCTTAGTTTAAATAAGTTCCATAAGGATTCGATTTAAAAATTTATGTCTGTTGTAGTAAAATGAATTTTAAACAAGACCTTGTTTATCTTGGCTTTGTTTATCTTGATGGTAAAAAATTGAAATGTTTTGTCTTTAAGTGAAAGAAAGTTGATGTTTCTTACTCTATAAATTAAAGCTCTTACACAACTTTGAAACTTCGTTGAAAGCAGTAATTTTCTTTTTTAAAAACGCTTTAAAATCGATTTTTTTTTAAATACAATGTATTGAGTTTTATTTGTCTACAGTGATGACATTTATTCCTAACACAAGCTTCGTAATTCCACGTGCCTCTGAATGGAATTTTCAAGATGGTAAGGTAATTTTAATTCACGTCGTACTAGGGCAACACAACGGGCTATTGACGACGGTCCGGAATCAATCCCGTAAGGGAAAGACCCGAGGACAACACCACGTAATTTTAAACCACGGTCAGTTGTTGAAATTTCAAGAAAAAATGTGTTTTGTGTGTGTGTGTGTGTGTGTGTGTGCTTCAAACTAAATTTGTCACAAATACCGTAACAATTTACTTCGCCATCCTTTCATATTGATGAGGCAATTCATAGGAAACATATTCATAGGAAAACTATGTACAAGACTATGCGCCGCAAATTCGCCATTTTTACTGAAAATGAACGTACGGGGTATTCGTAAACACTCCAAAACTCAAAATTGACTTCTATAGTAGTCACTTTCGAAAAAACTTTTGCAGTCTTAAATCCGTCTCTTGCGAGTTTGGTGTTTGTCTGTATGTGTGTGCTACGTCCAAACGGTTGCATATATTTTCATGAAACTTTGCATACTGCGAGTTTTTACTCTCATTTAATGACTTAACTTGGTTGCGTTAGTCTGTCTGTCCGTCTTCCCGTTCTATGTGTGTTTGTACAGGTATCATATAAATTTTGTTTCATATATTGGAATTCAACGTTCTTTATACTATACATCGTATTTTAGTTTAGTGAATGCAATATTAAACTTTTCTTTGTTAAGATATTTAGATAACCTTCAAGCTAAAACATTTGTATAAGTATACTCAATTAACCATAATTTGGTAGTTTTGAAAAATCTGGAATGTATATTGAGTATGACGATTACATGGATTCTTTTACCAGTACTGCTGAAAAAGAATCTTTGTATATTAAAATTTTTTTTTTAATTTTTTAATTTTTAAAATATCGCAGTATAACTCAGAATGTACTCTTTCTTACGGTACTGTTATTTTTGAAATCGGTTGATAATTAAATTGGATGCGATCAAAAGTTGGTCTTACAAAATTCGGAATCTTTGTATATTTTCGCTACTTTTTGTTAAAACCGTTATATCTACAGCAAAAATAATTATTTTTTAAATTTGAGAACATCACTGAATACATTACATTACACTCTTTCTTATGGTACAATTATTTTTTAAATTGGTTAATAAATAAAATCGATGTAATTAAAAGTTGATCATACAATTTTTGGAACTTTCAGATCGTAATTTCCGATACAAAACTAAAACTGTCATATCTATATCGTATTACTATTAGTTTTTAATTTTGAAAATATCGATATATACCTCAGAATGTACTCTTTCTTACGGTATAATTATTTTTAAAATTGGTTCATAAATAAATTCGATTCAATCAAAAGTTGGTGACACAAATTTCGTATTTTTTATTTCGCGGAGCTAATTCCGCACGCATATGAGGGTTGTATTTTTGACTATCGGGTTTGCCAGATAACAAATTTATCGTAGCAACAATGGACAATATGCATGTTTTTCAAATTCATTTTAAAATGAAAGAGCACGAAAAACTACGTAGAAAAATGCCACTTAAACTGCAATCTGAAGACATTAATTAAATTTAAAACTCTTTTTAAATTGCTCTGACGTCACTTTCAAAGAAAAACTGCAGTCGCTGACGATTCTTGCCTGTGACGTCATCGTACACGATTTTCCCATCGAGCATTCCTTGAACTGTGTTGTCTCTATGGGTATCTTTTTAGTAGTCTTATTTTTACAGATTTTTGATTAATCCAGCAATGGAAGATTCGAAAATAGTTAAAAAGAAGAATTACAAATATTGTATTGTTCCTTTTGTGTCATAATTCTACGATTAAAACACCAAAAAAGTATTTTTTGTTGTACCAAAATATGTAGAAGTTCGTAGAAGATGGTGCAGCGTTATGAAAAGAGATGAAAAGAAAAAAAAAAGCTGTCTTCTACTTCTTGCTTGCATTGCTGTGAAGATCATTTTTCGGTAAGTTTAAAATATCAAAAATTGTTTGTATTTTTAATTGTTTTTAAATAAGAATTGTGTGATTTAATCTTGTGGATGACTACTATATAGTGTTTTTAATAAAACGAAAACATTCTTTCTGTGTCAAGTCACTCATAATGCAGAATTTATTGTTTCATGAAAAAGAATTTAATAAATAAATATAGGAATACTATATATTTATAAATAAAAACTGTTTAAAAATATAGAGAGAGCTAACATCAATAAATATGGAATTATTGTACTCATGTTAATTAATTTGCAGTTATTCATACACTTGGTAAAACTGTGTCATATTTCGTCTTTAAACTGAATAATAAGTATTATGAAATAAGTGTCATTAGAATTAAGATTTATAATTAAAAAACATTTCTTCTAAATTTGAAATTTAAAACTTTAATTTTTTTTTTGCATTACATAAATGTATATAAATATAATTATTTTAAAAGTGAAAAGTTAAAATAAACGTAAAATTAATCTATTAAAAAAAAGCATTGTACAAATATTTCTATTAAAAATAAGAAATTAAAATTAAAAACTAGTGTTAACAAATTTTGATAAATAGTGCTACAAGTGAAATTTTTTAATTTATATATTACTTTATTTTATAGTTGGAGAATGACATGGAAAACTACTGGGAGTATCGTCTCTCTTGCAGTACGAAGCAACATAGCTTTCACCTCATTTGTTTAGCATTAAAACTAATATTTTTAAACAATTATGAATTTTGTTTTAAATTTGCATAATTTTATAAAACTGCAAGGCTTCAAATTCTTGCAATTTCAATCAAATTATCACACTACCTTCTTTATGGTTTAAAATGTTGGAGTACCAAATGTTGTGTTCAATATTTAATGCAGTTGCAATTCTCGCAACAAGTTTCTCTACACATGTTATTTTTGGATCATCCTTTAGTACATTACGTTTTACCGGTTAAATATATTTTTAAAGTTATTGTTAATTAACTAACAAAAATAATTTTGCTAAAAAATCAACGTAGAAAATTAATTTTAAGTTAGCTTTCAAAATTCACTACTTTGATACCCTTACAATTTTAATCTACTTTGAAATTATTTTCCTAATATAAAGCTCTTATTTGATATACTATTCTAATTATCTAGATTAAAAAAATCTATTTCAGAATGAACTGTGTTACTTATTAAGGAAAAGATAACAACTATTAATATTCTATTTTCTTAAGTACAACTTTTTGATAATAGCAATACTCTTTAAAAGCAATATAAAAATACATTTTTGGCGAGCGTAAGCGAGCAGGGAGCGGAGCCCCCTAGTTTATTAAAAAAAATTTTGCAGAATTTCAACTCTCATAATTTATTTAGAGTTTTATTTTTGTTCTTTGCAAAATATAAATTATTTCCGAATATTTGGGGCAGACGATATTTTTCAACGAACGAAAACGAAACAGAAACTAGCGTTTGTTTGCCACGTACAGTAATATTTTCTGGGTTTTTTTTTCGGACGGAATTAATTTCGTGTTTTTAAATTTGGTCTAACTTTTAGTTGTAAGTTGTGGAGTTATACGAAATCAAGTGATAAATAATTACGAATTAATATTTTTAGAACAACTTTTTCCCGACAACGTTTGTTTTATTTCGCTGTTTTCTGTTTTAAATATTCATTATTTTAATAAATTGTAATTCCTTTCGATCACAAACAACACCATCATAAAGTATTCGATTTAGTGGCAGGTAAGTCAGAATAAAGCAAATTTTATGTGTCACTTTGCCGTTAGTAAAAGAATAATATTAAAAAATTCCGAACAAGAACTTTATAAATATCATATTTTAACTTTATAAATATCCTTTCGTAACTTAATAAATGTACTAGACACTGCGTGGCCAGCTGCTCGCGACAGTTATTTTTCGTGGGGTCACGTGTGACCACTGCTCGATATACGGATAACAGACATCACGGCGTTGCCAAATGCGGCCAAATTTGAACTGCGAAGCGATCCAATCGGCTTGACAATCGCTGAGATAAAAAAGACAAAACAATAACGCTCGCCAATCCCCGGTGATCTACGCAATTCCCAAAACGATTGCAATAGCCCATAGTGTTAGTTCGTTGCGACGTTAATTAAATACCTACCAAAAACAAACCTGACGTCATTGTCTAATACGCACATATTCGTATTGCAAAAATGTAAAAGTTGCAAATTAAAAAGCAGGAAATGGAATCTGTTCTCGCTAGCGAATTTCTCAAAATCGTATTGGATAAAATATAAAAGTTACAATTAAAAAATTATTTATTTAAAGAAAATCATATTTTTAGGTATCGATCTGATGTGAAATTTTTCGCAGATTTCAAATCCGTTGTAATTTTTGCTCTATCTTTAACGATCTAGAAGATAGCTAAAGTAACTACGTAATTCCAGTTTAAACTTTTTATTTGTTTTGTTCTTCGGCTGAAAGTGTTCAAACGGAAACACGGAAAAAAATAAATTTAGAATCTGCCATCTATATATGGTATTGCCATTCCAAAGAAAACAATAATAATTAAACTCCACTGAATTCATTTAAAAATGTTCTAAATAGAATTTTAAAATTAGGCACCACCCAAAAATTGTAAAACGTTCGGACAAATGCGAAATCTCATTACTGTAAGTTAGGGTGGAGCGAAAAACACGAATTTCAGAAATTAAAAACGCCTATGGTGGGAATAGTTGGGGACTACCATGCTTATTAACAGTACAAAATATGAGCTAAATCAATTAATATCTTCAAGTGCCCAAATCACTTTGAAATTTCGAAATTTTGCCAATTTTTTCACAAAAATAATAATAACGCATTTAAAAAAATTAAATACATCTTATTTAAAGCCATGGGTGGGTGAAATGAACTTCCCTGCTTGTAAAAAAAAAGTTTTACACTTAACATTATCTCGGAAAATAAAAAATTTCCCCTTTTTTTAGAGCGCCATCACGCGCGTCTCCACTCCTCTCAATAGACTCATCATTGCGACCACGCGTTTACACGGGCGCTTCCCCTTGTAGACCTTCGCTGTTTTTGCATTATGAAAACAACCCAGAACTCAGCACGAGGAGGTGGCTGCATATCGAGTTCCACCCCCCTCCCTAAAAATTTCAATACAAGTAACTAGCTTACCCTAAAAAATTAAACTGAAGTTAGTGGCAAGTGGTTTAGCTTAAAAGTGGTTGATATTGGATTTTGGTTTCAAATCTTGGTAAAGCAAGTCTGGAAGCAATTCTTGACCGAATAAATCCATCTCGTGCTTTTGTACCACATACTGTACTATATGCTTCAGTTACTAATTTAACGCAACGTTCTACTGCTTGTGAATGGCATGGAAAGTTAAACATATCACTATTGGTTGGAACGTCTAGAATCATAGACTTGAGTTGATCATCAGAAAGAGATACTGTAAGTGGTGGATCTGTAATGGAATCTGATTGCCATTCAATTAAATTTATGTAATCGTCTGCTTCGAAGTTTAACTTGGGAATTTTGAACTCTCAAATATTCTTTTCGACTTTGTATTTTTTTTTTTTTTTGTTGGTCTTAATTTTAAATTTTTCTGAGGCTCAATTCTCAGACGTGTTTTTTATCATCAGCTAACATTGCCAAAATAATATTTTATGGATGGGCATAATAAGCATTTCTTATCTACAACAATTTTTATATCCTCAGGCTAAAATCTCGATTTATTTAAAATATGGTAAAAATTAGGAATTCCCTTACCGACATGATGACTGACTTTTAATTTTAAACCACACATATGAGTGTACCTTCACAACATACTCTGTTAATATTTTCAAGTTATGGGTTGGATCTTCTGTTGAAACATATAACCTTAAAATTATATTTGTCGTGGTCAACCATCTGGAATGATTCAATTTTCCTGGATTTTTTTGTGACAAGCTTAATGGAATATATTTATTTGATATACCTGTGCACATTTCGTAAATGTATCGTCGAACAGTGATAAGATCCTCTAGGACAATATCTGGCAAAGTTACTTATATCTTTTCAAAGGCAATTTTTCACAAGATTCAAACATTTTTCCAATTTTTCCGTTGTATCCTTTTGGTCCTGTGGTTTTCCCTTCTAAATGTTGCAACAAATGACGTAAAGGTAGCTGGGTAGCTCATTTGTATGTAATAAACAAATAAACCAATGCACAGGACATCCTAAAAAGAGCTCGATATGTCGAATGACTCCATTTTTCAAACATGTATTTACCACTGTACCATCACAACCAACCACTTGCATCTTAGAAAAATCTATATTTTTCTCCAAAAAAGTTAAAATATTTGTTTTAATATTTTGATAAGAGTCAGTTGTAGGAGTGACACGTCCCATATATTTTGATCCTGGTTCTTGTATTAGAACGATATGTTCTTCTGTTACCGTCTTTCTAGAAATCCTTTCTCTTTCTTTAATCATTACTAAAGTTTAATCCTTTCGCTCATCGAAGTATATTCCATATTCTGATAAAGAGGTAGTTTCCTCATTTTTCCTTTTCAGGTAGCTGCGAATCTTTGTCCGTTCTCTTCTAAGTTTACTACGATCAACTATGTTTGAAGAATCATCCTTGGAAATTTTTCCCATATCCTTCAAAGCAGCATTTATTATAATTGCTGCTGATCTATCTGAAACGCCAGTTCTGTCACAAGCCTGAGCTACATTTGGAAGTTTAGTTCTCGTTTGTGAAGTTGAAGAAGAATTATTATCAATGACTGTGTTTATAGTGGCATTAGAATTCTGAAGCAAATTAAAACTTAAAGTAGCTCCCGTAGTAGAGGGCGAGAGATTTGGATTGTTTTCCTTTACAATCTTTGAGCTAAACGTTTTGGCTCTCTGCTTCCCTTTCTTTGCACTGCAACCTTTTTTTCAAGCATTCTGCTGGTTTTAATGCCAACATTTCCAATGACCATTTTTCGAAATGTCCTTTGATCTGTTAAAAAAGCTCTTTCAGCAATAGGTACTTTAATTTTGAAAGTACAACTGAGAAAGTTCTTACATTTACATATGCTAATATCAAATAGATTTTTTTTTCTGCTGATTCCCTGAAGGACACAACCTTTCGAGAAATATAGTTTGCCTGTATTTTTTAATAGTTTCTTAATATTTCTATATGCTTTATGGTATATTTTCAGCATATATATTATTTGTTGGTTTATTACAGTTGGAATCGAACTTTTCCCCCATAATCCTTTGAGCTCTTTAATTAAAATTGAACATCCATCAGCCACATACTAGCATCTCTTTTACAATATTTCTGTATGTAAAGATAATACTTCATAAATCTGCATATGTTGGAAGTGTGTTAGGCTTCATTATTTCAGCCATTCCAAACACGGGACATACATCTACTGATCGTGTCCTAGGCATTTCGACTAATTCACAGAACCGTGTATCCTTAACAAACAAAACAAACCAAACCCAAACAAAACTGAACTTAAAGATTAAAATTTCTATATAAAAAATATCTAAAATAAGTAAAAATAAGCAGGAGGGGGGGGGGGTGGAACTCGATATGCAGCCATCTCCTCGTGCTAAGTTCTGGGTTGTTTTAATAATTAAAAAAAAAGCGAAGAGCTGCAAGGAGAAGCGCCCGTGTAAACGCGTGGTCGCAATGATGAGTCTATTGAGAGGAGTGGAGACGCGCGTGATGGCGCTCTAGAAAAAGGGGAAATTTTTTATTTTCCGGGATAATGTTAAGTGTAAAAGTTTTTTTTTACACGCAGGGAAGTTCATTCATCCACCCATGGCTTTAAATAAGATGTATTAATTTTTTTAAATGCGTTATTATTATTTTTGTGAAAAAATTGGCAAAATTTCGAAATTTCAAAGTGATTTGGGCACCTGAAGATATTAATTGATTTAGCTCATATTTTGTACTGTTAATAAGCATGGTAGTCCCCAACTATTCCCACCATAGGCGTTTTCAATTTCCAAAATTCGTGTTTTTCGCTCCACCCTACTGTAAGTGCCATAGATTCGTCAGGACTTAGCGCGCAGAAAACAAACAGACAAACACTTCCTTTTATAATAGTAGATTATTATTTATCATATATGGTAGGAAATAAAGGTGAATTATTTTAGTTAAAGCTATATTTAAACTTACCGTAGATACGTCATTTTGATGAATTGAGTTGAGCAATTTTACATGAAAAGAACTTAAGAAATGAAATTTCAAATCCCCTCAAAGTCGTCTTTTGTAGTATGCAACATTTCGTCATTTTATGTATTTTTGACATACAGCAAGGGTGCGATGTATGTGAAATATATTACATGGATGGATATTTATGTGTAGGATTTGCGTCCAAAATAAACGGTAGAAATTATAAAGTTTGTCTGAAAGGAGTAAAAACATTATTTGATTCTACGAAAGGCAAAAGTGATTACATATTCTGATAAGTTATTCAATTCATAGTTAACCAACTCAACCTGAGTAAGGTCAGATAATTTTGCTAGTACTAAGTGGCAATTGCTGCTTCAGTATGAATGTTATTGTTGATATGTAGTTATATAGAACATCGTGCAATGGATATACGTATATTTGACAAATTGCATCGACTGTTGCGAAAGCTGTTAGTTATATGGAACAAATAAAAATCTTGAAATGAGGAATTTAAATAAAGTAAAATGAGCTAATGCGGTAGTTTAACATTTCGTATGATGACGTGTTGATAGCTGCGTATTAAAAGTTCAAGAAGCAGGAAACAACAGGATTAAAGTAAATACAAAACTCATTTTAGTGAGACCTTAATTTTTTATTTCAAACGGAATTTGTCAGCAACTCCGTGTTAGTAACTCAAGAGATCTTTTGAATTTTTACTTCAGAGTTGCAAAACGTGTTTACATTCGAATCAGAAGAATGGTGTTTGGTTGTCTCGTTTTTTCTTTCCTTTCTCTTTCTAAATGCAGGTGAAGGTTTTCTTTAAACTTATGCTTTGAAATCGATTGCTTGTCGAGTTGTTAAGTGATGAAAATGAGTTAGAAAGATTGCAGAGGGAAAATAGATGCAAAAAAAAAAAAAAAACTAAAGTGATGTCACTTGACCAGGTAACACGAAGGACATTTTACCTCTAAAATGCCACTATAGTCTTATTTCAGCTCTTGTTAAACCTCCTAAAAGATTGTTTTTTAAATTGGAACTCGTTGAGAAGTGTTTGCTTTTGAAAGTTGATTCTAGTTTAAGATTGTATGTAGTTCTGAATTTTTAGATTTATTTGATAGTCCAGTGGATCATAGGAAACACAAAACCCCTTAACTTCAAAAGAAAAAACCCCATTAAAATCACATATTCTCATTAAAATAAGATTTTTCATTGACAAATTGCAAAAAAGAACATTTTTATTTTTATTAAAATGCATAAAAAATATGTTTGAATACAATAAGTATGAAACATGCGAAAGAATGTTCTTTGAAATGAGATCTAGAGCCCCTATTATTTGGAGTGCAAAGCTGCCTAAAATTATAGATAAGGTAAGCTACATTTTAAAATGCCTTAAAATATGGAGTAAATACACGTAATACGGTATACCGCGATCTCTCGACTGAGAATTGTCAAAATTCAATTAGCATAGAATACATTTATGTTAAAAGAAGGCATCCATATTCTGTTATGAGCATCAGTCGAGAATAATTTTCTTTAAATATAAGCATTTTCGTATTTCGAGGTGCTAAAAATATTTGTCTCATTAATAAAACCAATCGATGCTAACTGTTTAAGAGAAAATAAGCTCACAAATATTTTTACCACGTCATTTATCATGAAATATATTTCTGAATGTTCAATAGTAGCTTTCTGTTAAATTATTTTTCTTTTTCTTTCGACAAGTATAACTTCTCCATCGAAGCACATTCGTACTTAATGAACACCTCGTCTGCATTCAAATTAGGGACGTGTCCCATATTACGTGCTTTTTCCATAGTTTGAAATATAATTAATACCCAGACTCATAGAATTGAGTTGGTTGAAATAATATATCCACAGAATTTCAAAGCTCCGTCCAGTAGTTTCTTCTGTGAACTCCACAGGAATATTATTTAATTTCACTACACTCTGTACCTAAAAAATTAGAAACACCCCGAAGCTTCCCTACTCACCGGACCTAAATCCATTTCTTCTTCTGGCTTTATCCTCTGTGGGATTTATACTCAGATATCCAGTCTCCAACCAAAATTCCACCCTATATGACTTCTAACAGTTTTCACCTTCTTGACCTATATACTGGGTGTTCGCAAACTGTTTAGAAAAAACTAAAGGAGTGATATTACCCATCAAGACTACCTATATTTACAATGGAACCTATGGTCGCAATCCACTCAGAGTTTGACTGTTACAAAGGGAGGAAGTCAATAAGACGTTGGTCTAACTATGGCCTGGAGGCAAGCTTTCACCCGGCGTGGCATAGACTGAAAAAGTTCCCGGATGATGTCCTGTGGAATTTCTTGCGAAATTGTCTCCAACTGTCGGGCTAAATGCAGTGGCGGATTAAGCGGTAAGCGGACTAAGCGGCCGCGTAGGGCCCCGGAATACCGAAGGGGCCCCGAAATGGACACGCGATATGAAACCGCTATAATGACAGTTATTTGGAACACAATTATACAAAGAACAAATGCTACTAGTAAATCACTGCAATCGGTGGAATGCGAGCTAATGAAAGGATCAATCGTACTGAAGTGATTAGAAAATTTTATCAGTAATTTCAGAGAAAAAGTTGAAAAAGAAGCAACTGGTTTATCTGGGCAATCATTTAATGTGGGAGATAGACAAACAAGCAGACAACATAAGAGAAAAATGGTTTTTGATAAAAACAAAGAAGTCGGACAGGAATTTACAATAAGATAAAATTTCACAGTCAATTCATTTTATATTTTATGGTATAACATCAAGACAGAAGTATCTCAAAGTACTCAGACGTATGAAGTTGTTGTGGAGTCTTTTCGAATATTTTTTTTATAGGGATTCATCACAATAGATAAAATAACACGATAAAAAAGTTGAAGGATATTTACAAAAATGACTTTAATGTTTGTACTTTTGAAGATGAATTTGACCATTTTTTAATATTTCTAAAAGATATCGATTCCATAAAAACCACGCCAGACATCTATAGAGCCGCCAAAGAACTGTCTTGCACAATACTGAATGTTGGGAAATAGTATTAAATTTTTTTTTAACAGTTCACTTATCTAATGTGTCAAGAGAAAGATCGTTTTCTGTTTTAAAGCGTGTGTAAGAAATTATTTAAGGAGTACTATAGGAGAAGAAAGATTAATTAATAGGGCTAAGAAATTTTTTGCCGAATTGACACTTCCAAAATAATTGAATTTGCAAAAAATAATGCAAGACGGAAATTTATGTAAAAAAATATGTTTTTTTTAAATAAATTTATTTAATGTGCTATGGTGTGAAATTTATTACTACTATTCTTTTTTGTAATAACTTAATGAGTTTTCTTGAATTTTTTTTTCTCATTTGAGTTTTTGAGGGCCCCGAAAATTTTACCGCTTGGGGCCCCCACTTGACTTGATCCGCCACTGGCTAAATGGTCAACATTCCGGCCGGGATGGTTACAATCGCCTTCCCATAACGTCCCAAATGGGAGAGAGATAAGGAAAATTAGCTGGCCAAGGAAGTGTTGGGAAAGCTTGAAGACAATTTATAGCAACATGTGCCGTGTCGGGTATTATCTTATTGAAATGTAAGTCCGGGGTATCGCAAAAGGAACGGTAACACAATTGGTCGCAGAATGTCTACGTACCGCTGTGATGTAAATGTTCCAGAAATGACTACCCAAGGGGTCCGGCTATCAAAGGAGTTGGCACTCTAGATCATAACGCCCTGTTGTTTGCATGTGTGGCGAGCGACACTTCCAATTCAAACTTCCCCACTCTTACCACTAACTTCTACTGATCAGTAACTTATTACTCTCTCCAAACAGCACCATTGTGATCCGTAACCGTACTGTTCTGATTGTCACTGTCCTTCAATGCATTTTTGGATCCATGTCTTCCATCAGTCAACTCGAGCACCTACCCTTACTGCCCTCATCCAAGACCCAAGCTCCCCTATTTGAAACTGTTCCTGAACACTTATCCACGTTCTGTTTTTAGAAATGTTCCATCGGGAGATAGAAGGCCTTTGGCCCAGATGCTTCCTCAAATTTCACACTCCTTCTAATAAGGGCAGGATCCCCACGCTGCCCTGAACATCTCCAGATACGTCTGCGGTTGTCGTTAGGACACAGTTTGAAACGGGACTCGTCACAAAATACTATACGTAATCAGTCAGCGCCGTTCCAAGTTGATCGAGCCCGGTACCACTTTAATTCTGCACCTTCTTGGCGAGTCAATGTTTTTTTGTTATAGAGTATATATGAAAAATTCTTTTAAAGGTTTCTGACTATTCTTTATAGTTTACTATTCAAAACGCCTCTGAGTTTTATGATATATATATATCAAAAAATGACAAAATCCTGACGATTCAATGGCACTTACAGTAATGAGATTTGGCGCACAGGTAGTCCAAAGTTTTTGCAATTTTTGGGTCGCGGCAAATTTTAACATTCAATCTAGAATATTTTTAAATGAATTTAATGAAATGTAATCATTATTGAATGCTACAGCATAGAAGAGATCACATATTCTTGCTTTGTTGCTTTTATTTCCGTTTTGATCAGAGGAATAATATTTCAGCCTGACGATAAAAACAAACAATCTCTTAACTGGAGCCAATTAGTTCTATTTCTATCTCCTAGACCGTTAAAGATAGAGTAAAAATTTCAGCGGATTTGAAATCTGCTGAAAATTTCACATTCGATTCATACCTAAAAATATGATTTAAAAAAAATATTAATAACGTTTTAATTGAATATATATTTTATATTTTCGCACGAGATTGTGACGTCACGGTAACTTTCCCTTTACAAAAATAAATAAATTGCATTTCGTGCCGTTCGCGTTAAAAATAAAAAAAATAAATAAATAATTTTTTTATTTTGTTTTCTATTTCCGCGAATGAGAGCAAAAAATAAAAAATAAACCTATTGACTGGGATTGTTAAGCTTTTTTTCGTAAAATCGGAATCGCTAAAGATAGATTAAAAATTTCAACGGATTTGAAATCTGCGGAAAATTTTACTTTAGATTGATACCTAAAAGTATGATTTTCTTTAAATAAATAATTTTTAAATTGAATATATCTTCGCCGGATTTGAAATCCGCGGAAAATTTTACACCAGATTATTACCTTACACCACGGGCAACGCCGGGCTAGTTGTATATATAGGTCAAAACTGTTGGAAGATGTACGATACTCACTTTTCCCATATCCATCAACACACGCACCGCAACTGATTCAAACAACTGCTTACAGTCCACTGCTGGCTGGAATGACTTGTAATTGCACATGGCGTCTACTAACAGTTGTGCCAATATGAAGGGAAAAAATCATGCGAGTAGTATTGTCATCTGGGCGAGGCCGATAAGTTTCCAGACCACCCTCGTACTATTGAAATGAATCTCAAATTGGTTTTTGAATTTACGGTTTTATCCTCTGAGGGAATTACACTCTGATCTATTCTGCAACCAAAAGTCCTCCCGTGCAGCGATAAAATTATTCATAAAAGAAGGTTTAATGCCGACCGAAATTCATTCGAGGATAGTAAATGTGTATTCTGACTCTTCTCCTTCAATTTCCACCGTGAAGAAATGGGCAGCCAATTTTAAACGTGACGAAGGACGTCCGAAAACTGCAACCACACCGGAAATCATCAAAAAAAAAAAATGCCCGATATGATTTTAAGTGATCGGCGTACGAAGGTGCATGGAATTGCTAATACTATAGGGACATCAAAAGAACGCATCGGTTATATTTTGCATGACGAATTGCACATGAAAAAGCTTTGCTCGAGATGGGTGCCGCGCGTGCTCACTGCGGATTAAAAACGCATTAGCACGACACTCTCCGAAAGGTTATTGCTGCATTTAACGAGAAACAAGAGTGATTTATGCGTCGAATGTGACAACGGATGAAACATGGACATTACACATCAGAATCGAAATAACAGTCCATACAGTGGATAGAAGCCGATGTTTCAGCTCCGAAGAAGGCGAAGACGGTGCCATTGTCGAGAAGGGGCATGGTGTTGGTGTTTAGTGACTCGAAAGGAATTCTGTTGATCGAATATCTTGAAAAAGGTATAAGAATAACTGGGGAATACTATTCTAACCTTCCAATGAAAGTGGACGTAAAAATTCACCAAAACAAACCCGGTTTCCAGAAGAAAAAAAATCATCTTCCATCAAGACAAATGGCGATGGGAAAATTGAGGGATTTGCACAATAAAGTGCTGGAACATCCACCCTATTCTCCTGATTTGGCTCCCTCGGACTTCCATCTCTTTCCAAAACTCAAAATCTTCCCTACTGGCCCCCTTTTTTCGTCTGATCAAGAAGCGGTTGCTGTTGTAGAAGGGCACTTTGCAGCACTTCCGAAGGAACACTAAAAGAGACGGGATAATGGCACTGGAACACCGCTGGATGAAATGTATTAATATTAAAGGAGATTATGTTGAAAATAAAAAAGGTTTTAAAAACATGAATTGTCATTTTCACTATCAGGCCGATAACTTTTGAGACCACCCTCGTATAGTAGTTTTAAAGTACAATTACAGTATAAGTGGTATCACAACTAATAATTGATTAACAAAATACTTTCCAGTAAATGGAAATAACTTCTTCAGAAGATATCAGATGACAAAACCAATCGATCATGTATTTTTTTAAAAAGCTGCAAGCTACATAAAATGCCTTCAGATCTTCTTTTATCAATTTCATCAACTTTAAAAAATCCCAAAATTGATAACATTAACGAAATTTGAAAATCTAGTGATAGTTTGTTATTTTTGTTGAATGATCCGTATGTGTGTGTGTGTGTGTGTGCTTGGAAACGAGTAGGGGAAACTGTTGCACCTGACCTAAGGTACAGTCATACCTCGGGACAGTCGCTGTAAATAATAGAAGAAGAGAGTGGAATTTCGTTTGAACAGGTTGGTAAAACTGGACTAGGATGACGTCAGTCACGTTGTTTGAAGGTGATGACTTCAACAGGTAGGTCGTATTTTGCATTTTTCTATTTTTGCTTACCTAAAGTAAGATTTTGAAGTAGTTTTTCTCGATTTTAATCATTCGTGAGTGTATTTTACAGACACACACTGTTTAGAAATCAATTCTACTGCTTTTCAAGAGTTATTTCATTTTTTTTTTGGATTTTTCAGCCAACTTCAACCTTGGATTGAATGCAAAATAGCCAGCTGTGGTACCAAGGGACATTTTTGCATGTTGTACCTAGGTACAAAATATTCTGCTGTCTCTATGTGCAACAACGGATAGGCAATGATCTCTTTCTAAGCTACTTTGAAAATTTTAGAATGTAGTATAATTCATAGGTAAAATAATTTAGTTTTGTACTTTTGTAAAACAAAAATTTACCGATAAAATTATAAAAAATTTCAATTTCCTGTTTCTTTTACCATTTTTGTGTTAGAATAAGGTTTTTCACATTTATTGATGCACTCTAAGTGACATGCTAAGAAAAATACTATTTCCTTCGCTGAGATTTATTGTTAAAAGAAGTATTACATGATTGGTGACCATGAAAAGACATTTCACTCAACTGTGTTTTTTTAGAAAAATTTAAGTCTGAAGCGCTTTCAAGTAAAATATAAGTCTGAAGCTTTCAAGTAAAATTCAAGCCTTTTGATATCATGTTTTCATAAGTACTTGATATTTTGATATTTTTGTAAATCTTAATTTTGGGAGAGTAAAATTCTTCTTGATTGTTTAATAAAAGTTTGAGTTGAAAAATTGTTTTAATTTTTTTTTCTACATTTCCTGGTTTTTTCCTTAGGTTTAACCATTAACGACCGCACTACTTTTCGAAGAAAGGAAATGTACAAAAATATTTTTTTAGACGTATTAGAGTCTAATTAAGACAAAAAAGTAACAAGAAAAAAAATTTATTTGTATAAAAGATACAAAGCGTTGCAAAAACGCAACGTCAGTCAAAATCGACTACTTTGGGGAAATATGAAAATCTTTGAAGCACTTGTAAAAGGCACATTTCATTTTTTACAAACAGTTATTGCTTTACTACTACAGTTTTTGCATCTTTTTCTTTTGTTTGTTGGATTTTTCTCGATTTGTGGGATCCTTTCTCGTTTCACTCAAGGCTAAATTATGAAAGAAAGATGGCCGGCCAACCCAATGACTGAATGAAGATGAAAGGCTGTGAATCTTCAGAATATTCTTCTTTTGTTTTCAGCAATTCTAATGCAACACTTCTTTGACAATTTAACAGGGATATGTTTGGGTCTACAGTAATCCAAAAAAGTTTCCAAGCGTTTGATTTAGTTACGTCAATAAAGTTCGCAAAAATAGGCCACCGCCATTCCCCCCCCCCCTTTACTTGCACTCTATACATTGCAACGAAATTATCAAGCAGGTACACCCCACCCATATGTTTGTTGATGAGTTTAGGTTGCTTTACAGATACGGATTTCTTTTCTTGAGTATCTTTTGGCCATTGAAAGTGGATCAATTGGATCAAATTGGTGGCCATAGAGCAACAACGAAATTGTCGTTCCAACGAACTACTGCGATACCATGCTCCTTATCAAAGGCGGAGTCATATGTTCCACGTTGTTCTTTTTTAATTTTAATTACAGGTGTAATAGGACATTTTCTAAATCTGTTGTCACGGATCATTTCAGTGGCATGAAACCATGACTTTTTCAATTCCGATAGCAACATATGTGATGTAAAAAAGTTGTCAACCAAATACATTGTGGTTTGAAGGAACTTCGACTACACATAAAAGACGTGTTACGACGTCTCCACCTAAACCCAGATCCGTCGTTTTATCTGCAGATTTACCTGAGTATATATCAAAATGATATAAGTATCCTTCAAAAGAGCACAAACATAAAACTTTATACCCGAAACGAACACGAACGGGTTTTCCTTTCAGAAACATTTTGCACGAATGTCTACCGAAATAAGGTATCATTTGTTCACCGATAAAAAAATTTGAAGAAAAAACACCCCACTGCTTGAGATTGCAATTTAAAATGTTTAAACACGGACGAACTTTAGCCATTTTATCTGTTTTATCCAATGCTTTGATATCCGCTGGTTGCAAATTCTGTTTGATAGTAGTATACATAGAACGTGTTAGTACTGTACGTACTTATGAACAACTGGCATCTTCTGCAATTAACCAGTAAAGTCTCTCTTGAGGAAGACATATAAAACGCTTCAAAATAGGAACAGAAAGAGAAAAATTTTGAAGATTTTTCTGTTGTGCATATTCCAAAAGATTCTGATTGTATAATTGTAAAAATACATCTACTGGCTCTAGATCATGGAATTTTAGTATAATTACTTCCTTTTTTACATTTTCTAAGGTTTCTTTGTCGACAGGCATTACTGTGTATACGGGAGGGCAATTTCTCCAAGCAATATGTTTGCGTTTTATCACATACTGCAACGTAGAATGGGATAAATTTAGTAATTTAGCGATATGCCGAACTGATTTTCCACTACTGCGATGAAAAATAATCAATTTTCGAATGTTGTTCATTGTTTCCTTAGGACTTAAACAAATTTTTATCATTTTGTGATGGAATCCGATATATTTTAAAGTTTTTTTGAGGAAAAAAGTTCGATCTCACCAGATATGTCTTCGGTCTCGGCAAATTATCTCCTGACATAACGTCATCAATGCATTCCTTGTCGGTCAGTCAGTCAGTCAGGGGGTCTGGAGGGAGGGAATCACTACTAAATCTGCTTGACTTTGACAGTCTTCATCTGGTGAAAATTCAGAAACCTCTTCATCTAACTCTTTCATATATTTTAATTCTTCATTCGCAGTTAAAAAACGTTTTCTTCGACATCCGTTATTTTCGGACAAATGTTCATAAAGACACTGCTTTGGACTGACTTTGCCTTTTCGCAACATTTAAAAAAATGCATATTTATACAAAGACAAAATAGCAACCTTTTTTATGCCATTTTGTAGACTAATGTTTCTAGAACATAAGCACATCTTTATAAAGTATTTGAATTGTGCTGCCATGTGTGAGATCTTTTCAAAATTAATGTAAAAAAATCGCTAAAAATGGAATTTTTAGAAATTTATTTTATAAAATTTTTTATTGAGAGAAAAACGTTTTTTTTCCCTTGGAGATATTAAAGCTTCGTAGGCAATAAAAAAAATTACATAACAAAAACGCAATACAGAAAAAGAAAAAAATGTTTTCACAAATGTTGCAAAAATGTAACGTTAGTAGTTAATGGGTTAACAATTTTCCATTTTTCATATTGTTAAAAATGAAAAGATCCACCACTAAAATAAAAAATAGGTAGCAAAATACCTCTAGTCCAACACGAGTAGCAGCAAACCCCTCTAATTATGATAGAAAAAATTAGAAAATTCAAAATAAAATTTTGTACGTGGTACGACACTTTCTCCTACCAGTTCCATAAAGGAATTCGTGACACATTTCTTGCCTTAGACCAGGGGTGGCCAACCTTTTGCATACCATGCGTCAATTTTTTTCACATACGAGTTCAGATCCGCTATACAACTCCCGCACCTTGTCTACCTTACGTTCATGGTCCTGTCATATCTTTAATAACTTTTTCAATAAAAGTATGTTTATCGACATAATTAGCATTTTTTAATTATTGAACTATATTGTATGTAAAACAATGTCTCTTACATAGAATTCTTCAAATTTGAACCAGTCATTTGCGACCTCGTTTTCCTTTTAATAAATTTCATGGTTGAAAATGCCTGTTCACATCTGTATGTCGTTCCAAAACGACATATATAACTTTTTGCAACTTTTCTTAGTTCCGGAAAATGTTCAAAGGGTAATAAACGCCAGAAACTAATCATCTCAGAAGCATTTTGATCTGAATATCAAGCTTATCAAATTTCAATTTCAATTTAAATAATGAATTTGTTTTGAAATAAATAAATACCATTTGTATGTTACTAGGCATCTTCATTACGTTTTGTTCACTAAGTGTAAATGGGTTTATTAATGCGAGCATGCAGTTTTCTTCTTTAGCCAATCAAGAAAACTACTTTCAAATGATCATTGCAATAACTCATTTTATTATATTTGGTCAAATTGTTATTATCCGCAGCACATCCACTCTGCTCTTTCAAGTGTGGAAATTGACTCCAATCCTGATTTTCTAACTAAGAGATGAACAGTTTTAATGTCATTTTAGATGAATTAATACTATTTATTAAGCTAGGAAATAATTTCTTCTTGCCATGTAGCTTCGAATTTAGATAATTGAGATGGCTAGTAACATCAACTAAAAATGCCAAATCAATTAGTCAGTTGTTATTAAATAATAGGATTATTTCATCAGGTGTTTCAATTTCCTGTTCTAAAAAATATAAATAGCATTTTTCAATTTCTAAAATCTACTCAGAATCTGTCCTCTAGAAAGCCGGCGCACCTCACAATAAAGAAAAGCTTCACCATATTCCAAATATAATAATTCGATATTCTCTGAATTCTCGTCTGTTTAATGCTCTTGCTCTAATTTTAATCACACATTTCACAAACGGTAACGTAACAGCTGCATTTTTAAAGTTTTTCCACACAGTGCCTCTTAGTGTATAATACATTGATATTTTTGTACAGATCGATTAAAAAAATTATTTTCCAAGCAAAGTTGAAGTGCCATTGACCGTGTACCGTCAGTACACATACTGATGAGTGTAATAATCTAATTTAGATTTTCTTGGCATGATTTTACATTTTAAACATCTATGATGCTCTTGTTTCATCATGCAATGATTCCAGACTGGAAAGTTCCTCAAAGACATTACAATTATAATCAATTCCTCTTGCAAAAGTTCTTATAACTGGACTACATCAAATATTTCCATTGTTTTATCCAAAGCTAGAGAAAAGAATGGACAAGGTCTTCCAGTTGTTGGAATACATCCAGAGAAAGTTCCAAGATACATCTCGTAACAGTCTGTCTTGGTATAGCAATTTCGTCTGATTTTTTTGCAATACCTTTCTAACCAAGATGGCGTGCAAATATTTGGAGACAAGGCTTCTCCATCAAAATAGGTACTTTTTCGCCAATGCTAAAGCAATTTCATAGGATGCTTCTGTCATCGCCTCGTCTTCACATCTTACTTTAGCAAAAACATTTTGTGTCCTGATTTCTTCCTTTTTCTTAGTCACATATTCTTTACGTAACTCCGATCTGAGAACAAGCTTCATTTTTCTTCTATGTTAACCTAATGCTGTGTTTTATAGTGTTTATTAAGATCATGTCTTCTATTATGTGAAAGAGTAGTTTCACAGGCAATGCAAAACGGTTTTCCTGATAGACAACAAATAACTATAAAAACTATAAATAACAACTCATTTTCCTACTGTTCATTAAATTCATGCTTTCTCTCACTTTTTGCGCTTCTTTAGCACAGTGATAGATAATAGAAATGTAAAAAAAAACAGTAAAAAGTACAAAAAATATTGAAAAAGAACAAACAGATCATAAGTACGTACTTCGTATCACACAGAATATCAATTGTAAACAGTCAAAAAAATTGCGACGAACTGATGAGTAAGAAGGCTGTATGAATTGAAATAAGAGTACTCTGGTGTTGAAAAAACATGAAGATGGATTCAGTTATGAAGACTACTTTTCAAAATAATAAGTTGGCGCAAGGATGCAATGCGCCACTTGTAATCATCCAATGAGCCAAGTTTGGCGCATGCGCCACAAGTTGGCCACCCCTGCCTTAGACCCTCTTACTTTCCGCATCAAATTTTAAACTGACGGGCTATCAAACCGACTTTAAAAAGCCCCTCGTCTGTAGTTATTCTCAAATTTGTTGACTTAAATGTACTTCAAAACTTTTATTTCAAATCTATAAATTAAATCGCTATAATTAATCAATAAACAGTATTTATTACAACAATTAGGAGCATAAACTATTTTATAACAATCTATATAAAGAATGGAATGTTTGTACATTGAATATATTTTCCCCATTTCAAGATATTGAACGCCATGGGCGCAGAATTTGTGTTGATGGATGACAACACCCGTCCTCACCGTGCAAACATTGTAAACGAATGCCTTGAATTTGAGGATATCACCCGTATGGAACGGCCAACATTCTCACCTGACTTGAATCCGATAGAGTATGTGTGGGACATGCTTGGCCGACGAGTTGCACCCCGTCAACCACCTTTTACATGTGTACCGGAACTTCGGAGAGCATTGCTTGATGAGTGGAGTGATCTTCCCCAAGATCAGCTCGATAATTGGATCCTCATCATGCCTAGGCGTTGTACGGACTATATTTCATCGCCTGGGATACATACAATGTATTAACCATCATACCAACCATGTCATGTTAAGTTTTTGTAGGGTCGATATTTTTTGTTATTGCTCCAGTGAGCAAAAATCGTAGATTTATGAATGGTATCATACCTACACCATCTTATTTGTTCTTTATCTTTTGTTTTATGAATGGGCTTTTTGAATAAGTCACGTTTGTTTTGTTTCTGAACCTTTATTGGCCGGAGCTGGCATTATCCTTAATTTATGGACATGAATGTAATTTGTCCTCCTTCCCTCAAAGATTGCGAAAATTTTGCATGCCTGGTGCATGAGTGTCACAAGAAACAACCATTTGCCATGAATTGGTCATTCTTACTATTTTAATTTTGGCAATTTTATAGGAAACGAACTTCAAAATGGGCATTATTATCAATTCAAATTAAATATATAATCTTTCGTAATTTTGTCTTAAAAACAGGGAAGGGATGTATGCAAAATAGATTATATGGATGGCTATTGATGTATTCAATTTGCATCCAAAGTAAGTTGTAGATATAAAAATGACGAAAAGTAGCAAAACAATTACTTCCTGACACTCAACTTATTTTTCTATGAAAGAGAAGAGGGATTAATCCAGTCCCTTCATCAATCTACAATTAGCTCATTTAACCAAGTTCAGTTGGATAATTCAGCGGTGTTAGATAGTATTTAGACAAGTAATACCAAAACAATGTAGTTTTTTAAAAAAAATTTTCATTATTACGATACGTTTTCTCGTAGTTCCACATCTGCTTTTGTGCATGTAGTACAACGTATTGTAGAGCTTATAATTTTGTCAACTTTAGGAAATTTCTTATTTAAAACTTTTTGAGATATTTTTCAGTATCTCGAGCAGACGATTTCGTCCAGACTTCATTTCATTTATTTGGATAGAAAGATTGGAAGCCATGACTTTTCGTCTTAGGAAGGTATATATATATATATATATATATATATATATATATATATATATATATCGTTTGCATGGAAATAACTCGAAAGCGGATGGTGGATGACTCATTACTTGAACTATAAAGTTTGAATGGGTCAAACTTTTCTTAATCCACTAAAAAGTCGATCAACTCTATTGAAACAAAGGTTCTCACTAAAGTTTTCATTCAACTTATGTTGATTAACTATAATAGGTCAGTTAAACTTGATTCGTGAGAAACAATCTTCATTCAGAGTTTGCAATTATTGTTGCTTTTAGTAGTGTCCCCATTATTCGTCTGAAAGAAACATGGGAAGTAGATTTGATATTTCCTTTCCTTAGATTGAATGAGGCTTAAATCAAAAAGTAATTTAAGTTAAATTAATCCAACTTGAAAATTAAATCTGACACGTTTTCAAAGTTACTATGATGTGCAGCAGTCTTACAGGTATCTGATTTTCAGGAAGTGTCCAAGAAACAATTGAACTCTTCAGGAGAGCTCAAGTAAGTGCTCAACATATTTAAATTTTTCCAAAACGTCCAATAATTCTACAAATAAACAACACAACCAGAATTTTTTTTATTTTTAGGTTCAATCAATTTGTTTTACATTTATATTAACAGGTTTATTTAAACTATATTCTGCTTACGCATAGGTATAGGATATCGTATGAATATCTCTGAGCAGATTGCAAAATTTATTTTCGATAGTTATTTTTCGTTTTCCAGTAACATTATGTTTCTTGTAACGATATGAATACAATTTCTTTTCAACTGTACTTGACAAATTTAACTCTAAAGGGTCGTATTCTCAAGTCATAACGCTTTGAATTCGCACAATAATTATTCGAATTTTTTTAATTCATGTAAAATGGTTAGTATAAAATAATTTTTGGTCACAGGTATCAATGCATGATGTTGCAAGTGTCTTATAGTTCACTCATTTTACATTGATCTTCAATATATTACCAATCTATAAGTGATATGATTAATTTCTTTATATTTGTGATTATAATAATTCCATTGGAAATCTCTTAGAATTGTATATTTCATCAAATCGTGGAATTAAACGTTTATTTACACTGTTTAATATTGATTTTTTTTGAAGATTACTTATACAATGAATGTATTTAATTTATCCAGGATGGTTCTTGAAGGACTTAAAAGTCATTAAAACACTGTTTTCTCTCAATGAAACGGAAAACAAGAGTGCACTTATAGTGTCTCATTGACAGATAACCGAATTGTTGATGTCCTTGAATCTTTTGATCCCAGACCGTCTTCAATAATCCGTTGTGTTGCTCCAATGCAACGCTAATTAAATATCTACCTACCATGGAACTCTTAAACAATTGTTAAAAAAATAGCCTAGACGCTTGCCTTGTGATGAATCCTCCACTGCTTATCACCTGTTCAATCTGGTGTTGCAATACAGAAGTGTGAAATTTTATCCTCAACCCTTCCTTGTTCCCTCTCTAATATTTGTTTTCATTTCTAAGCTCAAACATCTAACGACACCAAACACAAACAGAAACTTATGCAGTGTAGCTCAACGTAATGTCTTCGAATATTTGAAAAATTAATTTTCTATTAATTTAGAGGTATCTAAAGCTCATCACTCCACCCCCACCCCCCGGTTACACTAGATGGAGAAGATTCACGGACTAAAGATGAACCAGAGACCAGTGGAATGCTAGACCGCTACTGTATCACCCTAGTGGCCAAAGGGTTAGTGCACTCATCGAGATGGAAAAAACTTTGTTGTAAATTTATTTAATCACATGCCGAGATGGTTGCTTAGAGTTTCTTGTTTTCTTCAGGATTACGCATAAATAAGGGTGAGCTACTTCAAAATCTGAAAGTTCTTGGAACCCTGGGTTTCCCAAACGATTAACGAGTTATACTAGTTCTCCGGGATTAACCACTAGTTCGAACTAGTTCGTTTCGGCTGATGCCAAATATTAAGCCATTGTGATTATTCCAGTTCTCTCTCTGATGTGTAAGCGACAACCAGTTATAAGGTTCAAATCCCAATGAGGACCACGTACCAGTGCACAGGGCCGTTCATGAAGTATGAGCTACCCACTTGCAATCCGTTGTCAAAAGCATTGAAAGTGTCTAAAAGAACGCCCTCCATCAAGCTATTGATTCTTGCCAATTGTTTGCTGTCATGCCAAGACGCATGCTGTTTGTAGGAACCGTTGTCCTAGTCCTGTTAATGTGTCACGGATTAAAACAATTTTAATTTCTTCCGTGCTGAACAATACAAAGATTCTAAAACAAATTGAAAAAGAAAGTTTGTTTTAGTTTTTCAATAATAAAAATACAATTTAATCAGTCATTTGAGAAACACCTCATCTTTTTTTTTTCAAAACTGAGTTTACATGCCAGTTTACTGGCTAGGGCAAGCTGCATCCACTCTGCATATAATATTACACCTCCAATATAGAGGCACATGGAAACGCTACGATGTTAAAATTTTGGTTCATTTGAGAAATACAATCTCCTGATGATGAGCTGTTTTTCAGATGACATTAAGTATGGAGATTCAGTTTAACATTCACGATATCAACCAAACCAAATTTTATTTATATCTCGAGGGTTTGATAAAGAAAGGCACGAATGAAATATGCTCATTTTTGGTTTATTATATAGGGATTTCCTTCAGTTTAGGCATCTTCATGTTTTTTCTGACGGTACAACAGGACAGAGCAAGAACAATGTTTTTGAAAGGCTTTTCCTTGCCTTAATCAAAATAGGGCGATTTAACAGCTTCCATCATTGCTTTCCAATACGAGGTCATTCATACCTCTCATGCGACAAGGACTTTAGTTCCATCAAAAGAAAAATTTTAAGAACTAACAGGATTTTTACAATAAGGCAGTATGCAGAACTAAAGTTACATTCCACGGTAGTTCAAGACAAATTCTAAGTAGAAATTGCAGAAAGTGAAAAATTAAAGGATTTTATATAAACCATGGTGGTTCTAATACTATAAAAAGAAGGTAGTATCAAGCAAGTTCAACATTTCAAATTTTATGGAGCTAATTTATTCTTACAAATATGTTAGTGAAGTCAAAGCAAGAACCTTCATTAATGGACTTAATGAACACAGCTTTAACTTGAAAAATCTACATGCCGGCTCTCCAGAACTTCCTAAATCCTGTGTTTACCGACAAAATTGTGTACCTATAAACATAAAAAAATTAGTAATCTCAAAATCTATATTCATGCAGACATTGTTGATAAGTTTTATTCTAAAATATAAGACTAGCCACCTATTGATAGGGAAGAAAATGAAGACTGAAGTGAACAATGATGAAATAACGTAAGTATATTGTCAGTAGTGTAGTAATATTATGCATATAGTATTCAAACCAAATAATGTTTCAAATAAAAACATTTTACTTATAACCAAAGCAACAGAACAGGCTATTTTCGACGGTCTGGGATAGATCCCTTAAGGGAAAGATCCGAAGTAATTGGTAATTTTTTATTAGCGTTGTACTAGAGCAACATAACCTGCTATTCACAACAGTCCGGGATCAATCCCCTACGAGGACAACATTGCGTAATTTTGAACCACGGTCAGATGACAAGATAACACCTGAGATGGCACTCCACTCTCCAAGAGGTTGTGACGTCATACCGATTGGATCTCTTCGCAATTCGAATTTTGACAATGACGAGGCCATCATGGCGTTGTCATAGGTGTTGGTTTCCGAAGCAAACCAAATGGGAATGTGTATCAAACACCGGTGGTTGACGAGCGTTCACAATGGTCACACTTAACCCCTCAAAGTACAGCACGGGCAACGCCGTAATAACGCCTATAATAACTGCACCTTATGTTAGTCATTTGAGAAACAATGCATCTCCAATAGCATTTTTTGCCCGTAAAAATGAGTATATATATTTTTGTCCTCCTTAAATAACTTCCAGAGACCCCCATCAAGTACGCATTATTATACAACTTATAATGTAAGAGCGAGGTTTTTTAAGTTTCCCCAAAGTTTATTATTTTGGAAATAAGGTGCTACTCAAATGACTGATACAATTTCGATTGCTGTGTGCTAGTTTGTTTTCTGGTTGAAAAATCTTGCTATGGAATTGATAAAACTTAAAAATTTAAGCCCGTCAAGTGGTTAACTCGATGATGTATCTCGTCATAAGCAAAACTGACCAGATCTTGGTAAGGGATTAGAAAATTGATCGTCATTTTCAAAATTGGTGAGATCTGGATGGACGAGATATCTCGTCATTAGCAAAATTGGTCCGATCTTGATGGACGAGATATCTCGTCATTTTCAAAATTGGTTAGATCTTGATGGACGAGATATCTCATCATTTTCAAAATTGGTGAGATCTGGATGTACGAGATATCTCGTCATTTTCAAAATTGGTTAGATCTGGATGGACGAGATATCTCATCATTTTCAAAATTGGTGAGATCTGGATGTACGAGATATCTCGTCATTTTCAAAATTGGTTAGATCTGGATGGACGAGATATCTCATCATTTTCAAAATTGGTTAGATCTGGATGGACGAGATATCTCATCATTTTTAAAATTGGTTAGATCAGGATGGACGAGATATCTCATCATTTTCGAAATTGGTTAGATCTGGATGGACGAGATATCTCATCATTTTTAAAATTGGTTAGATCTGGATGGACGAGATATCTCATCATTTTTAAAATTGGTTAGATCTGGATGGACGAGATATCTCATCATTTTCAAAATTGGTTAGATCTGGATGGACGAGATATCTCATCATTTTTAAAATTGGTTAGATCTGGATGGACGAGATATCTCGTCATTAGCAAAATTGGTCCGATCTTGATGGACGAGATATCTCGTCATTTTCAAAATTGGTTAGATCTTGATGGACGAGATATCTCATCATTTTCAAAATTGGTGAGATCTGGATGGACGAGATATCTCGTCATTTTCAAAATTGGTTAGATCTGGATGGACGAGATATCTCATCATTTTCAAAATTGGTTAGATCTGGATGGACGAGATATCTCATCATTTTTAAAATTGGTTAGATCTGGATGGACGAGATATCTCATCATTTTCAAAATTGGTTAGATCTGGATGGACGAGATATCTCATCATTTTTAAAATTGGTTAGATCTGGATGGACGAGATATCTCATCATTTTCAAAATTGCTCAGATCTGGATGGACGAGATATCTCGTCCTTTTCAAAATTGGTTAGATCTGGATGTACGAGATATCTCATCATTTTCAAAATTGTTTAGATCTGGATGGACGAGATATCTCGTCAGTTGCAAAATTGTTTAGATCTGGATGGACGAGATATCTCGTCAGTTGCAAAATTCGTCAGATCTGGATGGACGAGGTATCTCGTCGAAACTGCTTGAGGGTAAATGTTCTGGACCTCAGTTGAACAGACTTCGGATTAGTATCCTGATCCATACACTAATGTTTAGAGTGGTTCTAAATCCACTGTAAGCAGTAGGTCTCGACCAATAAGTCTTAGCGAAGAAAAAAAAAAATTTGCGTACAGCGACATACCAAACCACACACTAACATGTTTTGGAGCCCGAGAAAAAGCGCTCACCCCAGCAGCCTCATCAACCGTACATTTTCTCTTTCATCTTCACCGAACATTCTCGTTTCGAATAAAACGGAGAAAATAAAAAAGCCCTCTTCCTTCCTACTGTTTACTTAAAACCTTTCCGACTGTTCGAAAAACCCATTTTCTAACCAGTAACTGTGCACACACAGAACAGGATACTCGAGTCTTGGAGCAATCGAAAAGGGAAAAAAAAAAGCAGCGAACGCTGGTAGAGGGGTGGTTCGAAGGTAACCCGATCCTCCGGTCTCATGCTCCCGCGCGGCATCCCTTCTCTCTTGTGACGCAGTTGGGCGCGAACTGCTGCGAGTGTTGGGAAGCCGGGAAGATGAGTGCTCTGGTCGCCGGAGGATCGCCGGAAGCTCGCCGACGCCGTGGCCGCGGCTACCACGCGGACAGGGCCGCCGCCAGTCCCGATGCAGATGCCGTGCGGGTCAAAGTGGAGCCGGATGTCGATATAAAGGTGAGCGACATTCGCCAGTATGGCATGGCAACACCCTTGTCCTGTGAAATTTGTTGTAAAATATTTACATTAGAGAGTTGAAATGCTCGAATTGGAGCTTAGACCCCCTATCCTTTACATCACAGCCCCCACATCTCCACTTTGGATCTCAGATTAGATCATGGAGAACCTCATGAAATACATATTGCAAATACTCCCAATTTTTAAATTAAACATATAGTTTTCTTGGAACAACTTTTCATAAAAACAGTGGGAAACAAAAACAAAATTTTTGTAATCCAGAAAACAGACTAAAGTTACGGTATAAAAGCTTCATATTTCTTGGTCAACGATACTAGGGTATCGGTGTGACTTAGGGGAAATGTTTTTATTTGTGTGTGTGTGCTATAACTTTGTTCTTGAGTGTGGGAAACGTAAAGGAACTTAAACACTTTCAATTGTTTCTGAAAATGATAAATTAAAATCTGCATGCTTGTCAAATCTTGCGTCGCAGTTCAAATTTCTAAAAAGTATTTTTTTGCATATTTTTCTGTCTTAATTAAAAAGTATATATATTTGTATTAAAGTAGTTTATTTCCATAATTACCTACTAAACTCAAATCTATGTATATAATTCTCTTCCGTGGCAAACAAAAAAGGCGTTATTTGCTATCGCTTTTTGGCAACATTATACGATTGTTTGTTTACCACAAAGCCTTGCGCCTCTTAAATTTATAGCGTTGCCGGATGAAATTATATTGGAAAAAAAAATTGAATTGCAGTCGAGCTTTTGCAGTTTATAATTAGAAATCAAAGAAGGCGGAGGATGTTTTCAGGGCCATTTAAAAAACGGTATTTTTCAGATCCAACAATTATAGTTCAATAAGACGCTTGCACTACAACTTTCGACAACAAACTCAATGAAAAAGTGTGGATGGCTCGAGTACAGGGGAAAAGTACACTCAAACAACATGCTGGGTATTCAATTTCCAAAGCAGCGCTCAGATTTCGATTCAATATTTGTTCAAAGTTTTCATTTGAATTCTGTTTCCAGAGGTACTGTTCTGGAAAAAGCAAATATCCACTTGAAAAATATTTTTTTTTGGAATATCATTTTTTGTAAACAATCCCTTCTACTAGGACCCATATCTTCATTGATGCCAGCGAAGCGAGCTAGGGTTCGCGCATCGAACCAATGAGAATTGCAAAGCGATCCTTCGGGGGTCGGCGAGCGTCAGCGAGCAGGGGGCTGACCCCCTAGTATTAATGAAATGTTGTGGAATATTCTTCCAGCAATACTTCGCCTTCCTCGTGTTTTTCTCGAATTGGTATTTCATCATAAGCAAAGCTGACCAGATATATAGATATTTCGCCATTAGGACACAACTGACCAGATCTTGGATACTCATCACAAAATTATCGACTTGATGGAGAGATATCTCATCAGTAGCGAAATTGATTTCATCTTGATGGACGAGATATTGCGTCGAAACTAATTGGAGTGTTAGGGGCCATGGAAGCCCAGTTGGTGGTAACACTAGCAAATGGGAGGAAATCGAGTTCGAAACTTGATCCAACCAATGTCCATCGTGTACGTGGGATCTGGTGCACGTTAAATCTGTCGTGGCCTCAATTGTCCTCACGCTGGCGTGTCGAGGAAGTTTGGAGTGGAATGTTAGTTCAGGTGTTAACCTCGTGGTTCAAATTTACAATATCCTCGAATCTTTCCCTACGGGATTGATCCCGAACCGTCGCCAATAGCCTGCTGTGTTGCTCTAGTGCGACGTAAAATTAAACTGCTTGCTTACCTGTCATTTATTTTTGCAACACATTTAAGTAGTTAAATACCGTTTATGGTATACCAACAAGTGGTAACCATGACTTACCAGATAAAGTTTAGACCATTTTAGATTTCTCTCAACCAAAAAGTGTTGGAGATTTGTGAGAAGTTTCTCGCTTGCCTATATTTTTACAGACGATTTATATTAGTGACAGCAGAATCATATGCACACACACATTTAAATTACTTTCTTCGCGGTTCTAAAAATAAAACTACTGCATTTACTTCTACGAGATTACCTAATTTTAAAAATCAAAAAGTTATATATATTTTCATACATGTAATAATATCTGAAAGATGTCGGGATGGACATTTACTTGATATAGATACTCTTAACTGAATCAAAATTTTCCTTTTATATTCGTTAAACATATAACGAATGTAACGAGCTATAACGAATGAAGCTTTGTTGTTATCAATGTAATTATTGAAAAGAACTTCTTCATCTAATAGACAACTGTAAGAGCAATGCAGCGATAGTTTGCAATTCCTAATCGAACATTGCAATTTTAAAATTAAATGAAGTGTACAATGGAAGTATGGGGAAAATAAAGATAAAGATGTTCAGCTGAAATTTTGCAAATAATTAAATATAGGAATTCTATATTTAATTAAAGAAAAATTAAATTAATAGTGTTATTTAAAGTTTATGTTTTAATACTGAATTAAAATTTATATTTTAATATTTATTAAAACTTATATTTTAATATTAATTAAAATTTATGTTTTAATATTTAATTAAAATTTATCTTTTAATTTTTAAGTAAAATTTATGTTTTAATTTCGAATTAAAATTTATATTTTACTATTTGTTAAATTAAAAAAATATAATTTATTTTTTAATATTTAATTAAAATTTATTTTTAATATTTAATTAAAATTTATTTTGTAATAGTTTATTGAAATTTATTTTTTAAATATTTAATTAAAATTTATATTTCACTTTTTAAGTAAAATTTATATTTTAATGTCGAATTAAAATTTTTCTTGTAATATTTAATTAAAATTTATATTAAATTAAAATCTTTAGAAAGAAAAGGTCCGTTAAGAAGTCTGTCGTAAAAATTCTGCTTCGCAGCAGGTAAAATCCAAAGGTACTAAAAACAACTAGTAAATGTAAATTTGTTTTATCGTAAATTGAAGTTTGCACATGTGGAAAGAAGCGTAGATATTAACGAGAATAATTTCACCCTAAAATACATTTTAGAAAGTGTTTCTCAGTTTTCATTTTTATTTAGTATGTCTGAAACATTGTAATTTAATTGTGGTTCAGGGATAAAAATTCATCGATCATATTTTAGGGTTTGATTTGCAGGCTTATAATAAAACTCTAGATTGCGTCAAATTCCGTAGAGCGCATTGACAGGAGTGGTACTGGTTTATAATATCTGAACGAAATTCTGGGAAAGTGCAACATGAATCTTTTCTTCGGATGTTTACAATTTTAGCGATGGGCATTCCACTGTAACGTGAGTTACTTTAAATATATGATAGTAATTTTTGTCCGTTCACAAACTTTATACACCGAATGGCATCCTTCATTTGTTTCACGAAGACTCAGTGACAATGTTTCTCCAAGCTTATCGTTTTGTGTTCGTGTTTATAAATCGTAAATAGATTAGTCGTGCCGAATAAATTGCCCTCTTCATGCCAACTTGCCAACTTCTGAAGAGTACCCGACGCTTTTACAGACAAAACAAAACGTGTCGCCTGTAGGTATATGTAATACAGTGTCTTAACACACCATGGTTAATGATTCTTTACATTTCAAACTTGTTACGGTTTCTATTAAACTGTGCTTTCAAGCAATTTATCTTAGGCAAAGCTCTAAGATCGGAAGCATTCTTTTCAAATCAGTAGTTTGCATTTTCAAGCAACTTACATATGCAATCTGGGCTCCAGTGCAGTTTAATGACCGATCCCTCATGAAATGAAAGTACGTACACTAAGCCCTCCATGCTTAACCCTCCAAGCTGTTAGAACGAGATATCTCGTTCATCAAGGTCTAACCAAATTTGATAATGACGAGGTATCTCGTCGTCAGGAACGCAAATTTAATTTCGAATAAATGAAATTGCCATTGTTTGATAATGTCGAGGTGAAGTCAGGTCAGTTTTTTTATGATGACGAGATATCTCGTCCATTTAGATCTGGTCAGTTTTGCTAATGACGAGATATCTCGTAAAGACAATCATCGTGAGGATTAACGCACTCATGAGTAAATTATTCTCCAGTTTTAATTACACTACAGTTGTATGACATTATTATCATACTAGCTTTGTTGTCGGTTCCAGTAGAGAATTTTTACTGATTTATGCAAACCATGTCTCCTCAACAGTTTCATTGTGTCGTCGAACAGCTTTTTGAGCTTTATACGCTTCACATGCTTGGGTATTTTCCTCTTCTGATTATTCGACTCGTGACGTTTTTGACGTTTCCTGTTGGTAGATTTCTTTTTCTAATCACTCTTATATTAAAGTTTTCTTCAATGTTCAATGTAAAAGACGAGGCGTGCTGAAAATTGTTGCATTGACCTAGAAACTCCAGATAGAATATCTGCTAATGAGGGCAGAGCTCAGTGTTCGAGAGTTTTCTTTTTAGTGTACACATACAACGAAAATATAAAAAAAAATTTTAACTTAGAAAGCAATACGAAATCTTTTTATACTTAGGAGGCTTATATTTTGGGTTCCATTACAATGATACAGGCGATACCTGCATTTGTGGAACTTGAAATTTTAAAAATGCTATATAAAATATCTGTATTTATTGCACTGGGTGTGCTCTATTAGATACTAAAAAAGCCTACGGACATAGGTTTACAAAATTTTGGCAGGAATGGATAAGAAGGAATTTTTATGATGCTACTAATAAAGAATATACTCTTGAAACCGCACTAGAACCTTGACACTCCCTATAAAAGACAATTGAAAGAAGACGAAACTTTTTTTAAAGCCTCTATTTGTTTTTCTACTTTATTCTACAATTGTAAATTCATTTTTTTAAATACCAGTGACTGAGCTGGTTATTTGAAGAAGCAATGTTATGGAAGTTACCATTAGTTGCTAAACATGAACAAGAGTTTTTAAGTTTGGTAATCAATAGTTATTTCAATAACTTTGTGAAGCAAATACGAGTTCAAAACTAATAAAATTTGCAATGCGTCGAACGTCTCTAATACCTATTTTCAGTGCAATTATTTCGAGGGAGAAAATAAGATTTTGTACGTGGCGTATTTCGGAACAATTTGGCAATTTAGATTGTTATACATCTTTCTATCTTTTTTAACTGTGTTCTTATCTCTCATAAAATCGGGGTCAGACCCAATATTTTCGTATTTTAATTTTTGCCTTTACTTTGTTTCATTTATTGTATAAAAGGCGAATTCGTAGCACCAATTCATTAAAAAAAAAGATGCTTTTAAGAATAAACTATTGCTTCCAAATCTAGATATTTATAATACTTGTCTACATGACAATTATCATTTTTACATGTTGTAGCCTCTCGAATCTTTTTTTCTTTTACTGAATAGGGGGCTCCGTGTCTCAGTGGTTTTATCCATTGTTCTAGCAACCTGCGAGTGATAGGATGTGCTGGTTTGGTTTCTGTCACTCATTCTGGATGTATGTTTCTCTTGTATGTCAGTAAAAACTTTCCAACTGTGTATGTTCGACAAGACATCCACACATAAAGATACTTGATGTTGTCTGGCGTTTGTCCCATCTTGGTCAAATATTGCCATTGTTTCATAAAATCCAATCAACTTCACCTACCTTTTTCTTAAAAATATTATTTTATGTTACGAAATTGTGTCTTAAATTTTGAGACATTTAAAATTATGTTCTTGTATCCAGCAAAGGAAATATTTTTAGCCCTCAGGCAGCAAAAAGGAGCGCCGACCGGGCATCAGCAATTGGATGAGATCTAGGCAAGCCCAGTCCAAGTATATTTATTTCTGCCCGAAACCAAGCTTTCAAGCCCGGTGCACACATCCGGTATTTCAACGTGCGGCGCCTCTGTCGCAACGCAAGTGCGGACTGAGATACATTAGATCTAATGGAGTAGTGCTCACATGCGACGCCGAATGTGCCGAATTGAGAGTAATAGCGAGATAACACATGTGCCGAACGGAGTAATAGCGACGTTCCGGCGACGCACTTCCAACTTGCGTGCAATTTGTACCTCAGTTCCCCACGGCGCCGCAACTCGCCGCACATGAGTCTCCGGTCAAAAGTACCTTGTTTTCATAAATAAATGGAATATAAATAATAATTAATAAATGGTTGCATCCAGTAATGTTCTATTTTGTTTCAAAATATACTTTTTTTACACCAAGTAAGAGAAATAAACACGTTTTCTTCGATGGAATATTTAGCGCAAATGGCGCGAAATGAGTATTTGCGTCATTTCACGGTTATGTGTGCATAGCTGGACTTCAGTGCCGCAGCGGCGCCGCACGTTGAAAAACCGGATGTGTGCACCGGGCCTTAGAAAGCAGCAGAAAGCGGATGCAGCATCTTCCATGTTACCTGTTATGGAATCCATGTCACCTGAAATAAATGCCACGCTGGCTGCTCCAAGAGAGTGACAGCTCAACATCGCAGATCATCCTCCTCGAGGGCACTTGAAGAAGAGTTGCGTTTCTTTGCGCAATCATGACAGTAGCGCTGAAATGAGAGACGAGAGAAATTTCGGATAGATTTTTTCTTGACTGGGAATATTGCTCTCAAGTACTTCTCGTCTTGTGAAATTCTCGGCACCGCGGTTGCCCAGTTGGAAGAGTAACGGATTGTCAATCCGAAGGTTGAGAATTCGAAACTAGGTCCAGATTAGAGACCACTGTGTGCTTGTTGGCTGACGCTCTTTAAATCTGTAGTGGTCTCTGATGTTCGCACTTTGACGTGGAGTGGAAGATTGGGGGGGGTCAGCTCAGGTGTTTCTTTTCGTCTGACAATGGTTCAACATTACGAGGCTTAGTCCTCGAAAGTTTCTCTTGGAGATTGATCCCGGAACGTTGCTCGTTGTGTTGCTCTAGTGCGCAGTTAATTAATTTCCATCAAACCGAATACTCATAAGTATTAAAGTTGGATTGGTGTGGAAGTTTGGAGAGTGGGGTTCCAGCTCAGGTGTTGATCCGTCATCCGACCGTGGTTCAAAATGACGTGATGGTGTCCTCGGATCTTTCCCTTAGGGGATTGATCCCGGACCGTCATCAATAGCCCGTTGTGTTGCTCTAGTACGACGTTAGTTAAAATTACCAATTACCATAAGTATTCAAAACAAAAGAAAAATTGTCAATGGCCATTTCAGTGGAGTAAGATCTCTACTATCATTAGGACAGAAGGAAGTCAAGAGGAAAGCTCTGGCGAAAACTTTTCAGGCTGCGTGTAAAAGGGACGCATTAGTGTATTCAACTACGTGAAATATAAATACTCCTGTCCTGAAGATGACAGCCTTTGATGATTTTTAATTTTTATTACTCGTTGGTTTGAAGTTGTGCATTTCTTTACTACCAATATGACTAAGGTTTTCATCTATTTATCAACTCGTTTCGTGTAACTTACCCTGGGTGTAATTTCTCTCTTCTGTATCAACTTTCCTTTTGTCCGTTTATCTCGATTTACATCACGTTGTCTGATTTGTATTTGATGCAACTTGGTCAAATATGACCTTTGCATCATAAAGCTCAATCTAACTAATTATCCATTGTTTGATTATATTCTGTTCATATTTACCATTAGTTGGCTGGATAACTCTTGCAGTTTGTGTAGCTTACATTTCCTCAGGGGATAAAGTTCTTGGGGCTCGAATCTCTTGGTGGTCGAATCTCAATATTTCTTATGATCGAGCTTGGCACCATCCCAAACACGAGAGGGCAAATATAACAAATATACAGATGATATGGTTAGCCAAATATGATGGGTGGCTTAACGTATTTGGTCGTCTAGTTGCAGTGTCAAAAGGTTGGGTGCTTTGGTTTTATTACACAAGGGGTATATTTGAACAATCTACCCCAAACACACGACAACATCCAGTAAGGAACACACACACACACGATTAATTTTTACTCACACAGGTGAGAGAAATACACCCAGGGTTAATTACAGGAATCGAACCTGCTCCTCCTACAGCTCGTAGGCTGAACTAAGCCATTTTCTCACGGGGTGGCCTCTGCTATGTCAAATGATAGAGGTAAAAACCTCTACGGGTCAAATTTTTTGCAACCCTAATATTTTTATGGTGGGAACCTGTCACCCAAACATGAACCATAAATGTATCAATAATACGGATAAATGATAGGTTGAGTTGATTGTTTGGGTTCTTTTTATGGCTCCAAGGCCATATTTGGCCCTTGCCTCATAAGCACAGATCAGACAATACCAAGTAACCGACATACACACAAGGAAAGTGTTACTAACACAGACAAGAGAAATACATTCATGGAGGAATCGAGAACCTGCTACATCTACAACTCTCAGATTGCTAACGCAGTGATCATGCCGATTGAGTCATGAATAATGATGGAAAGCAAAATAAATTGTTCCCAAAAACAGTCACAGTCACCATACAAAGAACAACCCTGCAATAATTTCTCCATTCTGTTTCTCTACTGGATTTCACTGTTTAACCCTTTATTGGAGCGCTCACGCAATATACGATCTGTAATATGCAGTCTTCCCTGCAAGACTTCTAACCAGCTTTGAACTTTTTGACCAACAGAATATTTTAATGATTCTTTCAACCATTAGATGTGGTTATTTAACCATTAAATGCTTGATGTTGTGTAAAAGCAACACTACACTACTAGGAAATCTTATGGCGCTTTGTATTGCAATTTAGAATTCCATGCAATATTGCAAGTCTGAAAACTAATCTCTTGCTGTCATCTTCATTTTGCTTTCGGTGCCATACTTATTTTTTTGCTGCTTGCAGGTTAACATAAAACTTGCCACCTAAAATCCCGATTCTAATCACAGATGAGAGGATATGTGCCATAATTTTAAGTTAATTATGTATTATGCTGAATCTCTCTGCTAATATACGACGTCCTAGCAACAAACTAATTTGAAATTTTAGTACATTTGCTCTTCTTACTCATCCCATTTGGTCTAGACTTGGATAGACTCAGTCGAAAAAACCAATAGCCCTGAGTTTATTTAGAGCGAGATTTTTAAGAAATTATCTTCAGTGATTCCAATGAAGAGAATGTGCTCGGGTAGTCGGAGCTGTCAAGCGCTTTTGATGCAAGGAGGAAAATAATTTTTCCTAAAAACTTCACGGGTCCTAAGTGTCCGCTTCCTAGATTCAATGCCTTTCTAGATTCTAGACGCTTTCTAGAATCAATGTCAGTTCCAAGAGAACTCGACACTTGCAACATATAGTACATTTTTAGAATATTTTGAGCTATATATGTATTAACATTTCTCTCTCCAAAATTTATGTAATTGATCGCTCTGAACAGCGACCTGTTTGGTAGTACGGAACCAAATACACTACGCATATAATGTATAAATGTGATAAAGTTTTTCCTCTTTGTCTTCTACGTTATCACATTTATGTAAATCATATAAAGTTCGTATAGCAGTAATTCGTGTCTCTTTCGCTTTTGTAACTTGCACAAATTTCTTCAAGCTCTACATTAAATTTCCACGAATCAATTTTATGAAAAACAATAAATATGTTCATGATGTGCTGCCAAGAATAGATGACGTTAAAAACGACAGAGTAAAGTAAGTTATGCGTAGGTATTAATATATTCAAGAGCGTGGTTATTTTTTATTTCATCGAAATCTTTTTAAAATCGCAATTTAAATTCCCAATGAATACGACATACTAATTCTAAAAACTATTGTACTTTTACTAATATCAATGCCAAATTTAATATAGTTTCAATACCAAAATATGTTAATTCTAAGCTATAATTCCTCATTCACAGTGCGATGCAATATAACTGGTTTCGCTATCTACCCTAAAAAATCATATTTTTTTGTCATGTGATAGTCTTTTTGAAGAGCGAAGTAATATGATTTTAACAAAAGTTTGATTTTAATACCAATGTAATAAAATGATGAAACCATGAACCAATATACTATTTCCAAAATTAAAGAGCACAAATCAAAGCACCCGCGAGAAGAAGCTATTGTACTTTTTACTGTTTTAGTGTACTATTTATTGTCAAAAAACTATTGTACTTTTACTAATATCAATACCAAATTTCAATATAGTTTCAATACCAAAATATGTCAATTCTAAACTATAATTCCTTATTCACAGTGCGATGCAATATACCTAGTTTCGCTATCTACCCTAAAAAAATCATATTTTTTGTCATGTGATAGTCTTTTTGGAGAGCGAAATAATATGATTTTAACAAAGGTTTGATTTTAATACTAATGTAATAAAATGATGAAACCATGAACCAATATACTATTTCCAAAATTAAAGAGCACAAATCAAAGCACCCGCGAGAAGAAGCTATTGTACTTTTTACTGTTTTAGTGTACTATTTATAGTCCAAAAACTATTGTACTTTTACTAATATCAATACCAAATTTCAATATAGTTTCAATACCAAAATATGTCAATTCTAAACTATAATTCCTTATTCACAGTGCGATGCAATATACCTAGTTTCGCTATCTACCCTAAAAAATCATATTTTTTGTCATGTGATAGTCTTTTTGGAGAGCGAAATAATATGATTTTAACAAAGGTTTGATTTTAATACTAATGTAATAAAATGATGAAACCATGAACCAATATACTATTTCCAAAATTAAAGAACACAAATCGAAGCACCCGCGAGAAAAAGAAGAGTGTTCACCGCCTCCGTCAACAAATAGATAGACGCAAATCAGCCCTGACTCTCTTGGAATGCATCCAAATAAATTATTTTGAAGATCGTGATCTCCTTCGCCCTTTTAAATTCTGTTACATTCGAAACTGTTACTACTCACAATTTTAGTGGAGCCTCGATTACTCAATCCTTTATTTTACGCCGTTCTATGTTCATATTCGTTTACGTGGCTTTTATTATTTTTTTATCGGCAATGGTTGGATGACATAATTTTATACAAAACTAAAATTTTAATCGTATTGATTGATAACTAAATACAACCACCATTACCTTATAAGAAAAAAGAAGTTTTTTAACCTAATAATTTAAAGTAATGTTTAGATAAATGAATTATATATATATATATATATATATATATATATATATATATATATATATATATATATATATATATATATATATATATATATATATACTGTTCTTTTCCTTTACTAAAATATACATAACATAACCATTTTTGTTAATGGCGATTTTTTTTGGAAACAATAACATCATATTACTCGGATGAAATAGGAGATACGAAAAATACACACAGCATAAATCTATTTTAAATATTGTTGAAATGAAAATCTATTTTAAATATTGTTGAAATGAAAATCTATTTTAAATATTGTTGAAATGAAAATCTATTTTAAATATTGTTAATATGAAAAAATCTATTCTGCATTGTTTTGTTGAAAACAGTTTTGACGAGTTTACTAAAGCAATTTCGATATCGTTAAAAATTTTGAACTGTTTTCTATAAACTACAAGTTATTTTTTGAATGAGTTTTCATGTCAATTTTTTAAATTGACGATAAAACTCTGGAAATTAATAGAGAGTATTTTCTGTAAAGCTAAATATAAGTGACGGTGTGTTTCTGTGGTGATAGTATGTTTCTGTGAGAATAATGTGAACATGACATCAGTTGGCTAGTTTTTCGAATACGATTTCAGAACTTCGACTATGAAAATCAAGCGATGGCATTTAGATAGCAAAAATAAAATCTTCCAATACCGTCTAATAAAGATCAATACTTCTTTAAATATATTTTATTCGATTTAGTAGGTTTTGAAGGTATTTGAAATACAGTTTTTATTTTCTTTGAGTTACCTTCAATCTGTTGTGTTAGGCCATTCAGTGTGATTGATAATTACATTGACTAATTTTGCCAGTTTATCAATTTTTACAATTACACTACTATGAATTACGTTGAAAAAAAATGTTTCGTGTGCCATATGAAACATTTTCTGTCAATCTAGTGCTTCTGCGGTAATACGTATTTTCTGTAGGTAATGAGAAGATGACGTTACTTGTTTTATTATTTTTTTTAAATACAATTTCAGCACTTAGCCAATAAAAACTCCAAAAATGAATTTCGAATTGATGAGTGGAAGTTGATTGGTCAGTGCCAATTAAATAAAACGCCAAAAGTTGACAAAACAACGATGAACTATATTTTAAGTACAAGGTAACGTCAATATGCATCATAGAGAAAAATTGGGAAGAGGAAGTGAAATCTTAATTTTACGTCTGTTTGTTCGTACTGAAATTCTCTCATACATCATCACAAACAGTAAGAAAAAATTATGCGTTTACACAAACTTTAATTGGTTTTTCAATCTGTCGTATAACACCCATGGGTAGTTTGATGGTAGACACCTATGATATCTTGTTGTTAACTTTATTTTAGATTTTGTTAATGTAATCAATTTAAATTGAAAAGAAATTTGTAAATAATTTATAAGGAACCTTTTCTCACGAAAAAAATTCAAGTAAAAATGGGTACAGTAATCTAAAACACCAATTTCAAAAATTCTTTGTCCATCGTTAGAGCCCGATTATTTTCTGAAAATAACAGGTCGTTTGAGTCGTGTGATGACGTCTTAGAAACACCGATGACGAATTATGCTTTCTACAAACTAGGCAATAAACGTGTTTATAAATGACAGCATTTAACAAGAGTTGTTTGACAAGTGATGCCAATCCCAAATTCTTCACTTTACATTTTTCGATTGTAGCGCCTTTCATTACACGAAGCAAACATTTAAATTTAAAAGCTAACCCACGGAACATTGAAATAACTTAAAAACGTTTTTAGTTTAAACGTTTTCAAAACCAAAATGTAGAAATATGTGTTATCCGATGTTTTCGCTATTCCTATTTGAGCAATTTTGGGTTTTTAAATTAGCAATGTTATGACTGAATTAATATGAATTTGAAAGCAGGTCATAAAATGCTCTTCTTTCTGTTCTATAACTTAATTTTCTTATTTTTATTTTTGAAGGTTCAATTGCAAATACAGAGAGATTGAAAAATGTGAGTTATTAGCGATATTAAGTTGATAAAAGTATTATTTTAAGAATTTTAAAATATGCATCAGAGCCTCCAGACACTCCTAGAATTCATTGGGTCTTGATTATTTTGCATCTGTGTATTCACTCCAGTATTCCTTAAATGCCTCAATTTTTTCGTGTCAAACTGCTTAATCGTTGAATTTACGTTTCATTGGATCAACACAACGGACTATTGACGACAATCTAGGATCGATTCCGAAGGGAAAGATAGGACTAGGACAATACTTAGTACTTTTGTACTACTGTCAAATTCAACTCAAAAGAGTTGGCATCCCCCTCTTCAAACTTCCACACCTCAAAACGTCAATGTGAGGACATTTGAGGTCGCGACAGATTAAACGTGCACCACCAACTACGCACACGGCGGTCTTTGGTTGGAACGAGTTGAGAACTCGGAACCATCCGGTCGCTACTCCGCGACTCAACAAAGTGGTGCACAGCGATTCTTGTAGTTTTAGGACTAATGAAAATATTACTATATTTTTTTTATAGTATTATCAAATTATCATAGCATACATTATTTTTTCGTCTTTAGCACATTTTTTTAAATGGATTAATAATGCATGCTTTGAAAGGAGGATGGTCCCCACGTGCTGCAATTATACTAGAAACATCAATTCTTCATTGCCAATCATTCCAGATAACTCCTGGACGTAGCGCCATAAAACCCGAATATCCAACCGACTGCAGAAAGCTCCTCGACCTCTAAAGTGGGCTTTATCTTTCTCGATGTGTAATTTGTAGTTACTTAACTCACTTGGCATAAATGAAATATTTTACAAAGTTCATGAGATTTAAGGTTCTGTAGAAGCAGCTCAGGTTGGTGAATAAGCTGGCCAAAGAGACAGACGAGACATAAGATAATGTGCTCGGGAGAAGCCAGGTTTGAACTGCACTTAGAGCACAGAGAGAAATGCTTGAAACCCAATTCTAACTTTTTGACTTTTAGTACCTACTGCGAAGCTTGGAAAAATTATTCTGCTCTTTTCTGTTGCACCTGAATGACTGTAAGCATACCAATCAGTCCGCAGTCTTCCGAAGAAATGTTCTTAGTCCCTTTCATTCGATTTTTTAAACCGAATCTCAAACATTTCTTTTCTAACGTGTATATTAATGCACGCGAAAATAGCTTGCATCATTTTGGTTCAAATACGAAATTTATTTTAAGCGATGAGGATGTTGCGGTCTAGGTTAAGTTCCATATTGGGTATGGCGTATATTTGCAAACTTTACATTAAAGTAACTGGAAAAAAATCCAAAACCAACCTTAAATTTTTTTTACGTCGTAGCCGATACCCTATTAAAATTTGAAGAAAAAATACAAAGATATATATGTGAGTGCTCAAGTATATACATGCATTCAATTGGTCTCAGTTAATCCCCATCAAGTATCCCCTTTCCTAAGTTTTCGCAAGGTGGCGCCACTAAAGTATCATGCATATTGCTCGCGGTTTAGTAAAATCTTTTCGATTTCAACAAATTTGATTTTATTTAGCTGCTGATTCAGATAACCTTTGATTCGAAATTTGGAATTTTATGCAATCAGCTTTCAATAACAGGTAGTAATGACATCTAAGTACACTAAATCTAACTTCTTTACTCTGAAAACACCCTAGAAAAGTATAAAACTGGTTAGAAGTACTATGCAGAGAAAACAACATGTTGCATGGTGGAATATCTGCATCACTAGAGGGTTAATTTTGAAACATCTAATGATAACAATAATAATGTAAGACACACAAGAAATTCGTTTTAACCGAGTATTAAGTGTTCTTCACGACATAATGACCTTCTCGTTCCTTAAGTAAAAAATTGTTGATTTTACACTGGCAGTGATTTGAATCCATTCATGGGTATTTGATAATACTATTAAGCGTCTTATTTCATTAAAGCCGAGACAGTGTTTTAAAACTAATCGGTTCTTGATCATGAAGCGGGCATTGGTTCATGATCTCACGGCAAAAATTGTTCAGTTGAGTAATATCGAGCATCATTGTTTCAGAATTACTATGTTAATTCATTGCGTTCTGCATCTATCATATTTCATGCAGAGTTTATTTATCCTTTTTTTTAGCTTGGAACATCATGGACATTTACAGAGAAACCGGAGCAAGTGTGGTGAACCAATAAGATAAATCTAGCACACTCCATGAGCTATAAAATGTGAACTTGCTGGGTATGTGGGGCGATGATATTGAGAGCCGTGTGATATTAATTAGTATATAAAAAGTTATTATATGAATTTAATAAAGGATTCGTTCGAGAGATGTGATGTTGATACAGAAATTGTGAAAATATATGGAACATAGCTTGGTGGTTAGTTGCGAATTGTGTAATCTGATTTAGTCAGATGCTGTGAAAACTTTTACCAACCTTTCAACCCAAAACACAACCCAATCAAAATTTCGGAAATGATCCTCGGATGGTCTGAGTTCGGGAATCAAGCGTGACAGAAGTGTTCAAGTATGTCTTCCAATACGGCGCCTACAGGAAGCTCAAAAATGACACCAAACTGAAGCAGCTAAGGAATCCAGTGTCCTTATTCCATCCCTCGAGTTCCCATCTGCGCGCGTGGTCTAGCGTCGTACGTGTGTTTTGATCTCCACGAGTCATTTGATCCATTCGGGGGGCTATTTATAGAGGGGAACGCCGCAACAGATCCAAGACGTCAGCCGAGAGGCACAAGAACACAATAAATATACTGTGATCCGGGCTTTTGTTTCTCTCGCCGGAGCATTATGCTGATTGAAGACCCCATCCCCTGACTCGGAAGCAGAATTGCAATCCTCACCCACAAACATCCATTAACTTATAACAGGTTTCCGCTAATTTTCGACCTAATTACCACCGCAGGTTCGTGTTTGAATAGATTGTAGGATGTGAATCTGTTGGGAATATTCTCAGGCACGTTTTCAGTGATTCTAGTTACAGTTGTTTCAGTTTCGTTTCAGTGATTCTGATTTTCATAATGGTGATTATAATTTGGTACTGGTCATAGCTTTGTTCGATGCGAATCTCACTTTTTGGTGATTCCGTTGTTTTTTAAATTCTAGTTTTCATAATGATGATTATGATTTCGTTCTTGTTTTGCTTTGTTTGATGCTAATCTATCTTTTGGTGATTCAATTGTTTTCTATATTCTAGTTTTCGTTTAAGTGATTCTGGTTTACACGTGCTTTACTGATTTTAGTTATTCAGTAGATTCAATTGTCTGTAAAATTTGCTTTTCCTTTTAGTTTTTAAAATTTTTATTCCACTTATTTTTAGTGATTCGGCTTATCTTATTTTCAGTGATTCGGCTTATCTTTGTTTCAGTGATTCAAATGTAAATTCTGATGTTCTAGTTGAGGAACTGTTTGATCCAGATCTATCTTTTTTTGGTGCTGAATTTGTTTCCCATTAATTTTCGTTTTCATTGGAGTACTTCTGTAAGTCTTCATTTTGAGTTTTAATATATTCTACTAAGAGACAGATTCGATTTTTAAATAGATTCAATTTTAGTTTTCTTTCTAGTTATTTTCGTTTTTATTCCACGTGTTTCAGTGTTTCTGATTACTTTTGTTTCAGTGATTCTGATTACTTTTGTTTCAGTTTCATTAGAGCGATTTTGATTCTAACTGTTTAAGTGAATCGTTCGATTTAGTTTCAGTGAACTTAATCTTTCATGGTGGTGACACTAATTTTACGAAAGTTCTAGATGTAGGTTTATTCAATTCCAATTAAATTTTTTTGGTGTCTCACTTGTCTTCCCATTAATTCTAGTTTTCATTCAAGTTATTCTATAAGTAAGTCTTCATACCAATGATTTTAATTTTCAAATGTTATTTTTAATTTAGTTATTTAACCTATTCAATTTCACAGTCCATAAATTTTACTTTTCTTCCCATTTATTTAAGTTTTCTTCCACGGAATTTATTTTTTGTTACTAGTTTAGTAGTATAACTTCTCCAAGAATATTTGTTCTAATGGTTTTACGTTTAATTTGTTTCTAAGCAATTTATGAAGAGAAATCCGTTGTAAAGAACTAGTTTTTGCCTGCATTCCAGTCCTTGTTACCATAATTTAAATTAAATTTAAGTAAATCCAAAGGTTCTTAACCAACTCGATGGTTGCTCGAAGTGGAGTTTCGTCATTTTTAAAATTGATCAAATCTTGATGGACCTCGTCATTAAAATAGATCTTGATCTCGTCATCGAAAAATATTCGACAGTACCTTTATGATCAAATATCTCGTCCTTAACACAATTGGTAAAATCTGGAAGAACAAGATATTTCTTCGAAACCACTTGGAGGGTTAAGATGTAATCAATTTGGATATAAAGGCATAAAAAAAAATTCTTAAATAATATGAAACTTTACGTTTTATAATGATTTAGTCAGTCACTAAACGCAAGTGTTGAATTTTATCATGGTGGAATAATATGAGACCCTTTTGAGGAGATTAAATTTTTTCTCATATTTCATTTTCTACTTTTCTCCTCCGTTTCTTTAATATCGATAAAAATTACTGTAAAGTTAGATAATATTTTCACGAATTCCATTTTTCGTTGGGAGATAAGATATGAACTATCATACGATCTTTATTTAATATGATTTATGCCTTGTAATCCCTGAGGAAATTTTTTGTTCTAAAAGTTGTGCATGTGTATTCATGGTCTCTTAAACTGGCAGCTTTCCTTGATATTTTTTTACTTTGAATGACAATTTTCATGATGATGAAAAATACATTGCTGCATTGTTATCTCTGAAAAATATAGCACTATCAAAATACTTATAACTTGTAGTGTTGCCTTAAAAACTAATAAATAATCTTTAAACGTTTGTGGTGTGAGGAATTTGTTTTCTTTCTCAGTTCTTTCATAGCTTCTGTTAAGCCAAAAATGTGCATTTGTTTAATTTTTATCAATTATATTTTAAATATCAAATATTTTAAAAGTCAAGCATACTTTGAGAAATACACAAAGAAACACCATCTTAAGAACGTTGGTACTGATTAATTAGCCATTTAAAACATATCTATTCTTTATAGTATATTCAGGGAGCTATACATTCGGGGAGACAAGAAATTGTATTCAAAATAAATTAAGTTAATCAACTACTTATCAAGTAATATATTCTGAGAATGTAATATATTACATCAAAATTAGTGATAAAAGGTCTAAAGTATTCCATAGGGTCACTGTATAACGAAAATAACTCCATGGCACTTTTTATTGAATGGTGAAAGGGATAATAGTATTTTGTTTGAGAAACGATTAAGATAATTTTGCTGTGTCTAAAGAGAAAATACATTCCATGGAAAGGGGGAAACGAAACTGCTATTGTAAAACCACGAGTGAAGAATTGAAAAGTGCTTAACCTTACATAAGATTTAAGAAAACATTTTGGTGTTGGTTGCCAACTTCATTTTTTATTTTGGAAGGGGTGAGAATCAGACTTACGCAATTTGCGTATGTATTGCAATCGCTTTTGAAAGAGTCATTTATCATAGCAATCAGTGCTTTTTTTGGAAAACATGATTACAATTTGTACGCAGTTTTTAAGCTTGACCACAAATATCTTCATGAGTTCTCAACGGAAACAATTACTTTTTATACTTGGTCATTCATTATAACGAAAAATTTCGTTGAAACATGATACATGTGAAAATAATGCTCTGATTAACTTTTCCAAAATAATAATTGTAGTAGTATTTGTGATGAAGTTACGATAAAAAAATTTTTAGAGTAAAAATTGAAATTTTAATTAAACTTTTGTAATTTTAAGGTATATATTTAAATTCTACAGTCATGTAAGCAATACTGAGATAAATAGATATATGCGTAGATAATGATTTTCATTACTAATACGCAGTTTATATTGGATAATGTGCAGCTACTAGGAAGTATCAATTTGAATTATCACTAATTCAAAATGCATCCCAGTTTAAATATGATTTAGATCATTACTGTGATAGTGATTGAAACTTGCGAGGTTGCGGTCTTCAAATCTTTCCTTTCGAGATTGATCCCGGATTTTGGCTAATAGGCCGCTTCAATTCAACGTAAACTTAATTACTTACCAATCATTAGTGTGACATATACCCAAAACATAAATGTAGGCCAAATACTGAATAATTCAGATTCAATTATTTGTAATGAACTGAAAAATTAAAATTCAGTAATACACTAAAATATCCTAATTAGATAATTAACTAAAATAGCTTATTAGATCATGAACTAAAAAACTCAAATTATAACTATTGATTGAAAACATCAGATATCCTCAGATAACAGAAAGAATCGACGATAAAAATCCCTTTAAGCATCAGTTGATTAGAAAATTCTCATTCAAGTGGTAAACTTTAAAAGTGTGCAGTTGAATTATCATATTTCATCAAAGAAAAATAAGACTCCAATTTAGCATCATAAGTCATCAATCTCTTAAAATGAATCATCTTTCGTTTTAAATATTGGGACTGAAGAATTCAATTCAAACTAATTAAGATGGTCAGTTTGTTTTAATCTCAAAGCAAAGAGCGAACTATTAGGTTCATGTGAAAATTAGTGAAGAATGCAGCGAATTAACAAGGAAGCAAATAAATTTAGCTTAAATAATCTTTAAACTATTGTTAATTTAACCTAAATACAACGTATCAAGATGATATACACTCTAAAACAAAAAAAATGACGCACCAGGAGGTGCAGAATAGCACTGGTGCTGGGCCCGACCAACTTGGAACGGCGCTGTCTCGAGACGCATAGACTTTAGTGACTAGTCCCGTTTTCAACCGTGTCCTGACGACAACCGCAGACGTGACTGAATACGTCCAGGGCAGCTTGAGGATCCTGCCCTTACTATCGCACGCCACACAACAGGGGGTTATGGTCTGGGGGGGCCTTCTCCTTTGATAGCCGGACCCTTTAGTAGTCCTTTCTGGCACACTTACAGCACAGCGGTACGTAGACGACATTCTACGACCGGTTGTGATACCATTCCTTTTACGACACCCCGGACTTACTTTTTAACAAGATAATGCCCGGTCGCACATGGCACGTGTTGCAATGAATTGTCTTCAAGCTTTCCCAACACTTCCTTGGCCAGCTAGGTCGCCTGATCTCTCTCCCATAGAGCACATTTGGGACGTTATGGAAAGGCTGTTGCAACCATCCACCGGAATGTTGACCATTTAGTCCGACAGTTGGTAACAATTTAGCATGAAATTCCGCAGGACACCATCCGGGAACTTGTTCAGTCTACCACGCCGTGTGACAGCTTGCATCCATTCCAGAGGTGGACCAATGTCTTATTGACTTCCTCCCTTTGTAAGGGTCAAACTCTGAAATAAATCATTCAATTGTTCTGAAATTTTAATCGTTTGTTTTTCTATGTATGTGTTTCACATCCACCCATTTTTATCTCAATCGGACCACTCCTTCTTCGTGCGTCGATTTTTTTTTGTGATAGAGTATATACACTGAAGAGCCAAAACATTATGACCACCTACTCAATAACGCGTTGCGCCTCCTTTCGCCTGTAAAACAGCTGCAACTAGCTTGGGTATAGATGACACAAGTTCTTGGTACGTGACTGGAGACAGATTGTACCAAATGTCTAAGCAGCGGTCACGCAAAGTTGAGATATTCGGACATGATGGTGTTTGAGCTCTGAGCTGCCGCTCCATGGCACCCCAAATGTGCCCTATCCGGCGAATTAGGTAGCCAGGACATCAACAAATGGAATTCATCATTATGCTCCTCGAACCGCTCCAACCCAATCCGAGCCTTGGGACATAGGGCGTTGTCCTGCTGGAAGATTCCATTTCCAGTTCGGAAGACAGACACCATATAAGGGTGCAACTGATTCGCAATGATGTTCAGATAGTTCACAGCGTTCATGGTCTGTTTTGCCACAACTACGGGTCCCAGAGTAGCCCATGAGAACGTTCCTCAAAGCATAATACCGCCACCACCAGCCTGTGTATGACCTGCTGTACAAGAGGGAAGACGGCGTACCCTGACACGATCATCGACGTGATGAATGAGAAATCGGGATTCATCTGACCAGGCAACTCTTCCACTCATCCATGGTCTAGTCTCGATGTTCCCGGGCCCACTGTAGGCGTAGTTGACGACGACGCTTGGTCAACAGAGGCACACGAGTGGGACGTCTGCTGCACAGTCCCATATCCAACAGCGTCCGCTGAACTGTGAGTTCCGAAACACTTGCGCGCTTGGACCTGCATTGTATTGGGCTGTCAGCTGAGCCACTGTCTCGCGCCGATTTTGCTTACCAAGAGGGACAGTCTCCGACGTCCTTTTTCTCTGATGACGCGTGGACGACAAACACTTTGGCGTCTACTGCTGGTGTCACCTCCATTTATCCACTTTGCATGAATACTAACAACAGCAAATCGCGAACAACCTACCAGTCGTGCAGTTTCGGTGATACTCGTTCCGACTCGGGCCATTACGATCTGCCCTCTATCAAATTAGCTTAGATCAGCAGCCTTTCCCATCACTCGCAAAAGTAAGTGCAAGAATGATTACTTGCTTTCTCCAGCAGCAGGTAAATACCATTCTCACTTAATCACGTGCCCTCCACGTCATCCAGACGAGTTCATTGAAAAATGTGGGGATGGTCATAATGTTTTGGCTCGTCAGTGTACATTCTGAATAGCAGAAATAAAGGTTTTCACTTGGTTTAGTTATAATTTTCTTGAATAATACTTGTGGTAAATGCGATAAATACCCTTTAACTCACCTAGTGGTCGTCTCAACGAGATATCTTGTCATTATGAAAACTAACCAGAAATTGATCTTGTCATCACGAATAAATCGGCAGTATCTTCTTGATAAGGAGTAGGTATTGCAATCCGATCTGGCGTATCCGGCATCGTTTGGCTACCTACCGGATCCGAAAAACTCAAATTTTTAAAAAAATAAAGTAATTGATTATTCAAACCCAACTCTAAAGTCGCAAAATAGTTCATGAAGCAATCGATTGTGAATTGATCGATTTTATACTATGACCTCATATGAAATAGAGAAAGTCAAAGGAAAATATTTGTCTCTTATGTACGACTACTTAATGACGGTTAAACCAACTAGTGTCGGAGCTGAGAGGGCCTTCTCGGCCGCCGGTTATATTTGCAGTTCTTTGAAAAGTAGCTTGGGGGACGATACACTTAATACGTTTTCTTAGATCGTTCTTTCAAACTCAAAAGTGATTTTTATTACTATGTAACTTCGATTTAAGCAATTAAGAAGAATGAAAAGTTCCCTTTTTTGTTATGTTGACCAAACCTGCCAAAGATTAGATTTTTATGTTAGTATGAGACAACGTTAGGTACAATTTATATGTCATTTGCTCAACGACATTAGAGATGGAGACTACTTAATTTTAGATAAATAGAAAACTATAATGTACTACCTATAAAACAAACTGATGTTTTTTGGTGTGGAAACTAGTAATACTGATCGTCATCAATCGTTTAATACTTATTACTTGTAGTGGTGATTGTTATTAAATTGTTGATTAATAAAGTTGGTTTTCTAATGCTAAAATGAACGTTTTGTTAGTCAATTTGGAATAATATCCTTTTTAACTACTTACTCTCAGCCAATTTTGGACCAATCCGGCTGGATCCAGCCGGATTGCGAAATCGTGCCGGATTGCAATCCCTAATGACGAGATATTCCGTCGAAACCATTTGGAAGGTTAAATTACGCAAGTAATGACGAGGTACTAATATTCCATGTTTATAGGACTTCTGCGCGCGCATGTGTAACCTACTAATTCCGTAATACTACAATGAAGGCATTTTTAAAGTATTTAAAGAATAAAGAAAACTAGGGGGCCCGCCCCCTACTCGCTAACGCTCGCCAACCCCCAGAGGATTCCTTCGCAATCCTCATTGGTTCGCTGCGCGAACCTATGCTCGCTTCGCTCGCATCAATGAAGACATGTGTCCTAGCAGAAGGAATTGTTAACAAAATATGATATTCCGAAAAAATATTTTTCAAATCTAAATTTTATGCTGTTTATCAGAAAATATATTTACAGTACCTCTGTAATCAGAGTTCAAATGGAAACTTTGAGCAAATTTTGACTCGAAATGTGAGCGTTGATTTGGAAATTGAAAACCCAGCATGTTGGTTGTGTGTACATTTACCCAGCACTCGAGCCACCCACGCTTTTTCATTGAGTTTGTTGTCGAAAGTTGTAATGCAAGCGTCTTGTTGAACTATAATAGTTTGCCCCGAAACGGACTTTTTTTTTAAATGACCCTGAAAAGATCCTCCGTTTTCTTTGATTTCTATTATTTACTGCAACAGCTCGACTAAAATTCATTTTTTTCAATAAAATTTCATCCGATAACGCTATAAATTCAATTGAAGCGCGAGGCTTTGGGATAAACAAAGAATCGTACAATGTTGCCAAAACGCGAAAACAAATAACGTCTTTTTTGCGCGCCACGTAAGAGAATTATATATATAGATACTATCAAAACTTTGTTGTGTGCTACCGTCTTCTGTTACCAGAAAAAATATGTCGTTTTCATAGATCATGGATATTTAGATTAATAGGTGCAGTTTTTCGATTTTGAATATTTTATAAGAGGTTTCGAGAGGGGGATTTTCTGAGTAAGCAAACCAGACGGAGAACGAAGATTTTACTTCCTCTTGGTTAGTCCAAATGCTCTCGCATGATACCGTACCGGGATTACCTTTAAATGTAGCGTACCGCCGTTTTGGCAACGTTCGGCTGTTAAACTGACTTACGTTAACCAATCAATAATCACATATCAATTCGGGATTCATCTTTTGATTTTTTTTTTACTGCCGAACTGCTGAAATCGCGTTTGAAAAAAAAGTGATGTTCGGAATACCTACAAGAAACACGTTCTGCAGGAGAAACAGTACTGCCACCTACATTTAGAATGATGCAAAATGTCTCACATATAAACAAAGATTAAAAAAACGCCTCTTTTAACTATTCAAAATGAACATTTAGATCCAATAACACACATGTCGCACCCCGGCAAGAAAAGTGACACAACTCAAAATTGCAGAATTTGAGAAACATCAACTTAAAGGATACAAAAATTATATTGAAATAGTATAAGCTTCTTTTAAATTTTAAGTCAGTATTTATGTCTTTAAATTATATTATATTCTATAGAATAGTAATGTAACACGCTGGGGCACCTCATACATATTTTTCAATGACATAACCTCAAAATTTTTTTTGACTTACGCCAATTTTCTTGCCGGGGTGCGATGTATTGAAATTTAGATCCAAAATAGAAGAAATAGCTTAAATAACACTTTAAATTACGAAAATGTATTTATATTTTTCTGTACCGGTATGACCACTAATATTCAAACGCGGAATTTGTTCACCAACGAGATGAAGAAAGAAGACCTTATATCCAATGTCCCTTCCCGAAATGATAAAATCTAGACATAAATCGTCTTTATTAAAGGGAGGGGGATAACACTCCTAAACAATGCATATTTTTTCATACCAGTCGGATTCATCCACAATGGTATGTGCGCGTTCAGAAATGACGAAAGCTGTCGAAAATAATGCGGAGAAATTCCATATTCTGGGATCCTCGTATTCGGAGGTCAGCGTTCTCTCCCCCTCCCCTCACTGTTAGCTTATCTGCCTGCTCGTGTTACCGAGGAACGTGTAGGGGTATATGAATAGCACCACTAGAAGTGAGGGCGGCCCGTATATGAAAGAGATGTTGTCACACACGCGATTTTTTGATCTCCTCCTCTTTCATTGCACTCTTATTCCGCCCTGGGTAAGATCTTGTTCGAAGACAGATAACTTGAATAGATCCGTGTTCTAGGAATTTGGTTGGGGCTTTTGTGGAGCTAAATGAGAGCGTCTTGGGAGGCGATTGCGAAAGTTGACATGCAGTAGTGTTAATTTACCTTCCACTTCCTCAAGGTGTTTGTGTGATGTGGATATTTTTTTATCTTGAAACAATTCCGAGTTTTCTAAACTCAGGGTTGCGGATTGGTAAGTTTTACTGTCATAATAGTGTTCGTTCTTTGCTTGATTTTCGTTCCATAATCAGTAATGATTGTAGACTGTCCATTCAAACAGATTCGCATTCAAGATGACAGAGAACTTTCAAAAACACTTCAGCAGTTTTTATCTGATAGTTATAAAATTTTCTCGGACTTTATTTTCTTCTATTGGCGAAATGATATTGAGTTATGCGGAAGTTATTACATAAAATGTGATAAAAATGTTCCATAAATTGATATAGTTGATAGGTCCCAGATGATTTAGTTTTATATGTAGTATCGACATTTTAATTCATACAGTAGTTTGTATACATATAAATGTGAATTAACTCCATCTAGTAGGTATATTTCTCAATTGTAAAAGAAATCATTTGTACTAAAACACCTACAATTTTGAGGAAAAGGCATAGGTTAAATAACATTTAAAATAAAGATTTGGAATCATGTTGAATTTCTCATTAACACATAAATACAACAGATTTCAAGGATTATCCAAAAAAATTTCAAGGAAATATATTAAAACCTACTGCGCATTGTTAATCTTCGAAACCAAAAGAATTTCAAAAAAATTCTCAATTGTAGAAAAACGCATTTTTGTAGTAGAGATTACACTTATCTACGGTATGTTTTAAGTTGTTGTTTATGTAACTACTTCAAAAATGATTGAAATTGAAAGAATTCTTCTATCCACAGAGTTTCATATCAACTAATTTAAAGCAGTAAAATTTAAAAAATCGATCATTCGATCAATTTTAATGATTTTAAAAAATGTATTGTCATTTTAAATGACGTAACAAAAGGTTTCAAAAATAGGATTCTTTCTTAGAAAAATAAAATGAATGAGAGACCTCAAAAATTATTATTTTTTATTGCAGTGCCTCAGAAACGTTTGAATACGGAACCCGTTTCCTTCCTCAGGACTACCTGTTAAACCAGATAAATCCTTCAGAGGATAAGTACTGTCCTTCATGGTGCAATCTTTCTGAAATTAAACCTGGATAAACTTTGACACATTCGTACATTTTTAATAGGTTCTGTGCTGTGGTGTTTTATCCTATGAACTAGCACCGACGCGTACTTCACAGTTTGTGAAATGCTAAGATACTTCCTCTCTTTCTATAACGAACATAGATTCATTGAGACATTCAGAAATGTATCTACCAACCCTTTTTAATTTTGTTAACTGTAGAGCGAACACAATGATTACCAAATAGTTATTAATTTTAAATGATGAATTCTAAAGTACCTAGTCAGAACATCGAATGTCAAAGCGTAAAATAAAAGAAAACGTTCCGATAGTGGTTGCTTCAGTAAATAGTAACTTTTTAGTTCATTTTAAAATGATATGAATACCCAGTTATTCAAAGTTAAATTATTAAAAAGGTATAAAGTAGTGAGTGTGTTTTACATTCCGCTTATAGAGTACCTTGCTTTAACAAATATTACATTTTTGTTTGTGTTAACAAAATAAAAATTGTATCTGTATTTGGAATAAAGTTTTCACTGAAAAGCGCGTTGCAAAATCATATGAACATGATATTTAATATCCAGTAAGTTCTCCATATTTTCAATCAATGTGAAAAGCGTGTAAATAAAAGCAATGGAATGTCTAGCTGATCTACTAGTATAGCTATATTTTGTTCAATTGAAATGTGACCCTTAATTTAGCCTGTATAATATGGCCTTTAAATTTTTAGAAATAACTATAATCAGCAAGTTTCACACACTTCTCATAGGATTTAAATCGAACTAAACAGTAGGTCAGTGCATTATTTGTATGCCAATATCATCATCTCATTATCCAAAGACCGTGTTCACGCACTATTTACAGCGTAAATTGATGTTTCGTACTGCTGAATGATTCAAACCCCCCCCCCATCCACAATCCTCTAAGCAGCAGGTGTCAAATTTTCATCTTTGGGAGTAGTCCAGTCCTTAGTTGATATTTTTTCAGTTTGAAGCTGAACGGTAGTTTAACCATTGTATCCGAAAGTAGCGGTGTTTGACCCCATCATGTTGTCCTAAAAACATCTCATGTTCGCAAAGATCATGTTAGTAAACAATCCTCCTTTTCGAGGCATTTGGGCCAGAAGGTTTTCAGGACTTGTACCAAGTATCAAGCTTCGCCAGCTCACATTTTAAAATGTATTGACTTTACAATGGACAAGGTTTTTTCGGAACCTCAACTTTTCTTGGACTTTTGGGTGGTTTATGGACTTGTGGACTTGGTCTAATTTAAAGAGACTATGTCGGGGATAAGTAAGAACAACAGATTAAATTTTTTTAATAAGATAAGACCCCTTTCGTAATCTGATTTTCAACACATGGGATAATTTACCCAGTTCAGTCTCTTTCCCTTGAATGTTCCTGTGTCATAGTAGGTCGTGGATAAACTTTTTATTTGTTTCTGACAAATCTTGACAGCGTGGTTTTCGACACGGGTAGCTACAGATAGCGTTCGTCAATTATCCCAGTGATACTTTTTCGTTACTTAGCTTTTTCAATCATTCTGCCATGGAGACAATTTTTATGGACGACCTGACTTACTTCCGACACGAGCTTTTTCCTATGTAAAAAAAATATAACTGATATTGGTTTTATTAGCAATGGATCTTGGTGAATTAGCAATCTTTATCTCAAAATCTTTATCGCCCTCCTTTCTTGAAGCTCAATGCCTTTAACTGAACCATCTCGCATCTACGATATTAATTTTATATTCAACAAACTAAACATACGTGATAAGACCTCTCACATAGGCACTGGCATACTTTAAATTTTCAAGTTAAATTGTTAAAGTTTCAAGTTTACACTTCAATTCCATATTTTTCGGGCTTAATTTATTCTGCAAATGGCAAACTTCAAACGAACATCTGCTGCTCCCAAGTGGCATAAAAAGTGCTCAATTTCACAACATATTCTGGCATATTTCAAACCTGGAACTCTTATATTATAATTTCTGTTTATTATACCTTTTCTATCCATCTATTATAAAAAATGTGTCGGTCTTTTTCAGGTTTATTCGCTTTGTGATTAGTAGATAGCGAGTCACGTGATAGTGAGTCTTGCGGTTCAACGGGACAATTAATTTGGAGCACGCGCAGACGATAAACACCAGTTATATTTTTTAACTAGCAAAATACCCGACCTTACTCGGTTTGAATTGGTTTACTCTAAATTGAAGAGATAATCAAAATATATAATGACTTACATTTTATGTAGAATACAAATTATTTTGAATACCTTTCGCCATATTTATAATTTCTACAACTTCCTTTGGAGACAAATCCTACACATGCATATCCATTAATGTAATACTTTTCACATACATCGCACCCTTGCTGTATGACAAAGCTACAAAATGACAAAAGTTGGCATTGAGGTTACTGCTGCAAAAGACGATTTTAAGGGAAATAAGGGAATTACTTTCTTAAGTTCTTTTCATGTACAAACTCAATTAATGAAAACGATTATTTACGGCGAGGGCTCTCGCACTCATAGTCAACAAAACAATATTTTTTACTTGTGGTACTCTTGCATCCAGCATGCGACAATGTGGAATTTCGCTATCTTCTCTCATTGTAACAAAGAACTTTTTAATGTTTGAAAAGTTCTAGTTCAGATTTTTTAAACATTATGATTCTTTCAATAACGGCATTATTCTTTCAATAATGGCATAACTACACTTAAAATTTACTGAAAATTTATTCTGACTTACCTGTCATTTTTAAGTCGAATACTTTGTGGTGGTGTTACATGTGATGAGAATGAAAACACTTTTATTAAAATAACTAGCAAAATGCCCGACCTTACTCGGTTTGAATTGGTTTACTCTAAATTGAAGAGATAATCAAAATATATAATGACTTACTTTATTATTCTACACTCTTTGTAATTTTTACAAATTACTTTGGACACTGCCGACCAACCGGTATAGTGGTTAAGGTGTTAGCCTCTAGATAGGAAGGTCCCCGGTTCGAATCCGGGTTCGGGCATGGATGTTTGTAAGCGTATACCAGCTCAGGCGTTGCTTCGTCATCTGAACATGGTTCAAAATTACGAAGTATAAATTATATGGGGCAATGATGGTCCTCCCATTGGGTGCTCCTTCACAAAGGGCCATCACTTCCGGCCTTGTAGTGGCCAATAACTTAGGTTAAATGTGCCCGCCATTAGAAAAAAAAACTTTGGACACAAATCCTTACACATGCATATCCATTCATGTAATACATTTCACATACATCGCACCTTTGCTGTTTGACAAAGCTACAAGATGACGAAAGGTGACACTACAAAGGTTACTACTACGAACGGACGAAAGGTTACTACTACAAAATACGATTTTGAGGGAGATTTGGAAATCCCTTTCTTAAGTTCTTTTCATGTTCAACTCAATTAATAAAAATTACGATTTACGGCGAGTGCTCTCGCACTCATAGTCAACTAAACAATATTTTTTTACCTGTGGCACTCTTGCATCCGGTATGTGACATAGTGAAATGTTGCAATCCTTTCAAGTCATTATGACAACGAATTTTTTAATGTTTGAAAAGTTCCAGTTCGGATTTTTTAAAGGTTATTATTCTTTTAATAACGGCATATTCCTTCAATAACGGCATTATTCTTTAAATAACGGCATTATACTTTCAATAATGGCATTATTCTTTCAATAACGGCATTATTCTTTCAATAACGGCATTATTCTTTCAATAACGGCATAACTACATTTAAAATTTACTGAAAATTTATTCCGACTTACCTGCCATTTTTATGTCGAATACTTCGCAGTGGTGTTGCGTGTGATGAGAAAGAAAACACATTTATTAAAATAATAAATATTTAAAACAGAAAACAGCGAAATAAAACAAAATAAAAGATGTCGGAAAAAATAGTTCTAAAGACATTAATTTTTGATTCATTTTTATCTCTTGATCTCGCACAGTTGCCACAACATACAACTAAAAGTGCACAAAATTTAGAAATGTGAAATTAATTCAGAGCGAAAGAAACAGAAAATATCACTGCTCGCGCGATCTTGTTTATTTTCGTTCGTTGAAAAATATCGTCTGTCCCAAATATTCGGAAATCGTTTTCATTGCGCAAAGAACAAAATTAAGACTCAAAATAAATTAAATATCAGAACTAAAATTCGATAAAAAAAATAATTTTTTGAAAAATAATTACTCTTTTAGCAGTACTGGTAAAGCAATCAAAGTAATCGTAATATTCAATATACATCCCAATTTTTCCAAAACTAACAGTTTATGATTGATTTAAGTATATTCACTCAGGTGTTTTAGCATGAAAATCAACTAAATATAACAATAAAGAAATGTTTAATATTGCAGTCACTAAACTAATAAATAATGTATAAAATAAAACACATTGAAATCAAATATCTGGAATAAAATTCATGTGATGCCTGTGCAAACACACAACCACAAAATCGAACATAGAACAGAAAAACGGGCAGACAGACTTTCGCAACCAATTCCACTTACTAAATGAAGATAAGTACTCACTGTATGCAAATTTCCGTGAAAATATATTAAACCGTATGGACGTGTATAGGGCACATACATACAGACAGACAGATGAACAGACAGACACCAAACGCGAAAAAGGCGGATTTGGCATCAGAAGGGTTCAAAACGGATAGAAAACTTGAAATGGGTCGAAAATATTGAATGTACAAACAAACATTCCTTTCTTATATATTTATATAGATTAATTCATTCATAAAATTTGAGAGCACGCGCTAGAAAGTTTGCAATGTTTTCAGAACCGTCAAATTCTGTCGCCGTTTACATAGCAACAGTCGAATATGAAAAAATTAAAAAAAAAAAAACTATTACAACAAACAACAGGGATCAGCTAAAACATTTAAAATTGTGAGATTTCCTTTGAATTTTGACAATATCTTATGCTAAAATATTTCCTTTTTTATGTGGAAATGAGAAGTTTTGTTCTTGAGATTTTTTAAAACATTTTGTTTTTATTTACACTATATTTCCGTGTATAAGCTGAGAATTTTTGGAACGTTTTCTAAAGCTAAAGTAGCTTATAAAATCTGTAATAAAGTAGCTGTCAGCTTATAAAATCTCTATTCGATAAAGTAAAAACAAAGTTCAATTCAATCTTTAAAAAATCAATTTTTAAAGAAGCCACAAAGTTAATGTGATTTTTCTCGTATATCCGTTGTGATGAGTTTTCTTAGTGATTTAAAATTACAAATCGAGTGCATATTCAAATAAATTGCATTAAATAACTATTTTTAGAACTTTTTGATTTAATGAACATCGAAAGGAATAGAATATTTAAATTGGAATTTTGGTAGAAGCTACAATGTTAATAAAGAAGTTTAATGACTTTATATACAGGTATATAGCATTTTCTTTGAAGTAATCAGTGGGCGTTGTCTTGTAATATTTATTCATAGCAACAGTCAGATCGCAACAGATAAGTTGCATACTATTTTCGCTATGTTTCACTATAACATGATTTATGTATAGGCGAAGTAAATGAAGGATATATTCTTCGGAGGAGGGCATCATCATCCACGATAAATTAATCTTAAAATTTGAATATGTATAGAGTTACCCCCAAATTTTACATCCAAAAGCCCTGTAATTTAAGTAGATCCTATTACTAACTGTTGGGTCATCTGTCATCTGAAAGGTACTGTAATCAGCAATAACCCAAGGACTATTCAACAGTTGTGTTAAAACATTATAAAGAATTTGAAACCATAAATACCAACATTCTGAAACATACATTTGACAGCATGCATTAACGAGTTTATCTCTGTTTGATAGGAAGTTCGATTAAAATTACATCTGAGTAACACAACGAGCTATTGGCAACGGTCAGCGATCCGTTCCCGAAGAAAAAGATTAGAGGACAACAACTCGTTATTTTGAGACACAGTCGGATGACGAGGTCACAGCGAGCTGACACCCCAAACTTCTACACCACGTCAACGTGAGGACTTTTGAGCCAAGACTGATTTAACGTGCACCAGCTCTCACGTTCATGACGTCTTTGGCTGGATCTAGTTTAAACCGCGCAAACCTCCGGTGTGGCAAATCCGCGACTCTACCAACTGGGATACCGTGGTCTGTGATCCTTGTTTGGATGCCAAGGGAGGACAAGTTAATCATTTATGCTCTCGATGAATATGTGAAATAAGGCTATTCGTATTCAAGTTTCTGTTTAAAATGTTTTTCCCTTTCGAAGTTATAGCGTTTATTAGGGTAAAAGTCACGAGTGAATCAACCTTTACTTCATTCGACAACGCTTCATCTTTTTTTACTCGCACCCAAAAGCAAATAGATTGCTCACTTGAAAAAATACTCTATTTGTTTAGGCATATTTTTTATACAGTTATGTAAAATTTGATTATATACAGTACAAGTCCGGAATCCTCCGGACTTAAGCTATTCCGAATTTTGGATTATTTGTCAAAATTTTTTTCATTTAATCCCCTTTCCCCCTCGCGCGAATTTTGCGTTTCAACAGTAAAATAGCAGATACATAAATAGGAATAATTTTTTTAATGGAAAAAACCTTTTTTAAAGTGCAACACATCTTACTTACGATTCTTCTAATTTTTCTGTGCGGTATTTACCCTGAACATGTTCGTTATTTTGCGTTGTTTCATCAATTAGGTCCAAGTTTAACTCCTTGTTCTTAAAAAATTGTCAGAAAAATGTAAAAAAGTGAAAAAAAAAAAAAACGCCGGTTAGCAAAACATCCGGATTTTGGATCATTCCTGATTTCGGACGTTCGGATTTGGGCCTTGTTTTGTATTTTCATTCAAAACACAGTCCAAAATTACTCTAAAGCATTTCATTAAAGCAAGTTAATAGCTTTGAAGTCATGCTAGCTTTCGATTCCAATAGGATACATTCATTGTATAAATAAAACAATTCTCCATCCAAATCTTATGATTCCTTATCTTTTTTCAACACGGAAATTGATTTAACCGCGACTTTTGATTGCGAATGAGTATCGCTGAAAATTGACCTTGGTTTGCAACCATCGTCCTTGTTTCCAATAATGTGCAAATGTGATAAAAGAGACGACACAGAAAAGGCAGAGGGCGAAGTTGACCGAATTTCCACAATGTCACTTAATCCTTTGTTTATACAACTACTCTATTCGTTCTTGAGTTTTCCCTGCTATCAGTGTTATGAGATCCCACATCCGTGGGCTAGTACTTCAGTTGCGAGCCTTCTCGACTGATAGCTCATCCCCGGTTGGGAGATCAGGTTACGAACTTGGCGCCTCTTTGTGCGAGAGTACATCTGTAATCCGACACCTACACCGCATTTTCGCTTTGCAACGTAGGCTGAGTGAGAAATGCTTTATAATTACTTTTTAACATTTCTGTATAGTCAGCCAGGTTGTGCGATGATACTATCGATACATTTGTGCCTGCAAATGTTTGGTTTCTTGAGTTCTAATGTTTCGTACGAATAGTTTTGAATTATTTCTAAACAAATATGCTATTTTGAACTAGGGATGCGACATCGATGTCGATGTTTTTTTTTAAACATCGATGTATTTAACATCGATGTATTGAAGTCGATGTTTTTGTAACATCGATGTTATACTTGTCGATGTTTTATTTTTGAATGAAAAAAATACCGTTTTAAAAATTTAAAAACTAACCGAGTAGCATAATTTTTAAATTCAGCAAATCGAACATACTTTTAGACCAAAGCGGCCAAGTGTGAAGGGTCTGAAAAGTAGGGATGCGACATCGATGTCGATGCTTTCACAACATTGATGTTTTAGAAAAAAACATTGATGTATTGGATCCGATGTCCCATCACTAGTTGCTAAACCAGTTTTAAGAAATGGGGAAACAAGTTTAAATACACTGAATTTTAAAAACATCGATGGTTTGTTCACGATATGTATTATCAACATCGATGTTATAGTTTTCAACATCGATGTTTTGCTGTCGATGTCGCATCAATAGTTGGAAAACCAGTTTTAAGAAATGGGGAAACAAGTTTAAATACACTGAATTTTAAAACCATCGATGTTTACCTCGATGTTTTTGGTCGATGTATAGTCTGTATGTATCAACATCGATGTTTTAATTTTGAACATCGATGTTTCAAAACATCGATGTTTTGAACACCCCGACATTTTTCGAGCGAATCAATTCGTTTCAAATTTTGAGATTGTTTAAAAATAGTCGGGATGAATGACTGAGCTTTGCTTGCATTTATTCAGCAAAACTTCTAACAAATCTTAATTTTTACAAGTGTATTATCGACACATTCTTATCTAATGGATAAAATCTTGGGATTTCGATCCATTGATAAAGCGTCGTTAAAAGAACTTTTATTTATTATCTGTGCGTTGATTGATAATTCATTTGCCTAGTTTGTTTAAGTATTTTATTAGTGTTTTACTGGAAATAACTAATAACAGATACAGAAAACTGAAATAGGGTTTATGTTCTTGACAGCAAAAGCAGCTTGAGAGAAAGTATCTGTATAAGTATCTGTACTTGTCCTGAAAACCATGTTCTGTAGCATTTTGAATTAAAAAAAATATTATATTGCATGGTCTTTATACGCAAGGTACTTAATTTTAACAAGTTTAATCGTAGGGTTGTTTTTAAAAATAAAAATAAAAATACAAATGTGCCCTTCCAAATGATGTTTGGAAAAGAATTAAAAAATGTTGTTTGGAAAAATAATTAAAAATGTTGTTTGGAAAATAGGTATAAAAGATTATAAAGATTATTTTAGGAATTAAAAGGAAATCTGAATTTTTATTCCTGAGTTAATTTGGAAATTATAATAGTAGAGTACCATCAATTCTTCACTTTAAAATCTCATTTGATCTCTCTCACTCCATCACTCTCAATCAAATTCACTTAAACATCTATAAAATAAATGCTTGAATACAATATATATATATATATATATATATATATATATATATATATATATCTTATGATTAAACATAAGTACGAGTTCTTTTACAGTAAAAATAGTCATCATTGCATTTGAATGGATCATAATGAGACTTATTGACTCAAAACGTATTACTATTTTGCAAATTAATGCCTTACATAGCCCTTTCAAACGATAAAATTTACATCCTAAAGGCTATGAGTAGTTATAAAGCTATCTTATATAGCTATAAAAAATTTTAATAAATAAATAATTGCAACCGAAAATTCATATTTTAATATGAAAACAATTTTAGGAAAAATATAGCAAAACCAATAAATTTCAGTAGCTTATATTCTTAAACATTAAACGAATAGAATATTTGAAACTTACAGATAAAAAGTAAACTTGTATGGAGATAAAAAAAATTATTAAAAGAGATTAAATCACTTCTAAAGTATTTTATGTAAATCGCATATTTTTCTGAGGATTTCTGAACAATGTTTTTAATGGTGAAATGAATGTTTAAAAAACTCAGATCAAAAACCCTTTTATATCCAAACTAAACCTGGCCTACATTACATTTTGACCACGCATAATGCTGTCATACAGCAATAAAAGTTGATTGTCCTGGCTGAAAAGTCAACAATGTTAATTGAAAACCACAAATAACTTCCCCAGCTAAGAAAAATGTAAAGCGTTGCACAAACTGAAAGCTAAAACAGAAGCGAAATGTAGGGCACGTTGATTTCAAAAATTTCAAGTCTGGACAAAACAAAAGTGGATAATTCAATCCCCAAGTAGGACATTTCGACTATACAAACGTAAACTCACCGTTCATACATTCTACAAGTTTTTCGACTTGTAGCTCTCAAAGCATTTCCCTTTTTTAAATAGCGCCAATTCTTGAGATAAATTGTGTAATTTCACATTAACAATCGAAATGTCACACTTTTAAAATGTATTCACTGAGATATTCATCGAAACTAATTTGAAACTTGACAGAAGATGATAAATTGCACATTGCATTACAATATTGAAATCAATTTGTTTATTTCAACGTACGGTTAACTCCACTGAACCAATAATTACATATCGTTAGCGTCTTTGAAGGAAAACATCTCATCTTGTTATTTTGGAATTAAAGCTTCGGAAATTTGTTTTCTGTCCATCTAATGATTTCCTTTGCATCAGACTTGTAGAAGTAAAGAGGCACATTCGGAGAGAGGTATTCTTTTCCTTATTGCTGATAAATGTTTGAGAAAAATCCTATTTAATGGCATTAGAGTACTCAGGATTCTCAGGTGTTCACGATTAACTCAGACGATAACCGCGAAATTGATTTTCTGCATGTAAAATATTTTAATTTACCAATGTCATTATATGGTACTGAAGGCTAACACAAGCCCTACTCGCTTTTTGTATGGTATATTAATTTCAAAATATCTTATTGATATTATTCAATTAATAAGGTATTATACTGGTCATATATGGAACAATCACACACAGTTCAGTCATGATATTCTTTAACATCAAGATGCTACATATAGAACATCTCAATGGGATCAGAGATATCTCATATGTGAGGACTTCATATTAGTTTTGTACATGAAAAAAAGAACAGATGTACACGAAAATTTGAGATAAGCTTCTTGAAAAGAATACAATTAAAGTTTCAAAAGAAATTCTGAATAAGCCTTCTTTAAGTCCTTACGGTGACTTTTTCGATGTTATGCAATAACAGAAAAAAAAACATTTTGCACATTTAAGTAATACATTTTTACAGTTTTTTAGTATGTGTCTTAAACTATACAAAGTCTTTTTTTAAGAATAATTAATACGCGTATAGCTGGAAAAGAAATTGTCGAGCACATCACAGATGCACTACGATCTCATTTGTTAGAAAAGCAGCGATTAAGGATGGCTAATAAAGAGTCACAAGATATACCGCCATTTCCATAACTTATATCCGCATGATTGTTCCACGCGTGGCTGTGGAATGCCCTTAATGCAGTGGTTCACAAACTCTTTGAAGTCGTAGCACACCTGTCCCACAAAAAATCACAGGCTCACCACACACAAAATGCTAGGAAATAAGATGCAAAAAGGAAAGAAATATAGAAATGACTGGAAAATGCTCTACATACCTTCATTCGTCATTCAATTTCTGCTGATGAGAAATGAGCCTGACGTGTCTTAAAGATTTCTTTAATGTTGGTTGACCGAGGTACAAAATCCGAAAAATAGGGTAGGGACTTCTATTTCTCGTAAGTGGTCCCTAAATAGTGTTAAGCCCCTCACATTGTTTTGGTGAGTATTGCCTTGATGAAAGAGAATCTCTGATTAATTTCTTATGCTTTTACGAATTGTTTTGAGGGGAGGGGTATTTTCCTCAATTTGTCTGCTGGTCGCGTCTGGTTGAATACTGCCTTTTGATATTGTACACACCAACATTTATGAGTTTGTAAAGTAGTAACAACAGAAAGTGGATCAGTTCTTTGCAATCTCACCAAATACTCATTACCTTTTGGGAGTAAAGGTAACGTCTTGTATATTTTCTTGAGAACCCAGCCCGTCGTAGCAATATTTTGGATTCTCATAAAGAAATATATGCCTCCAAAATGTGATGACGAAAGTACTCGATTTCATCCACTGTCGAAATTTTCTCTCGAGAGTATGTGTGACAAATATGGTCACGTGCCTTAGATGGAGTTTTCTGTTCATTTCTCTGACCATAACCTTCGGAGTTTGCTCTACCGTTATACGAAAGAAGTTGTTATCCCCAACCACGTCCAAGTAATCTATTAACAGTCAAAATATGTATTGAGTACACATTTCACACTTATTTTACATTAACCTGCTCCATTTGGTTAAACTATTGAAGTTTGGCACAACACGTGCAGAATAATTGGAAAGTTTCAACACTCACAAGCTGCCCGACCATATCCAAAAGCATTGCCTTAGCTAAATAAACCTATTAAAAGAAATAAAGAAAAATTAAACATTTACAGATTTCCCTGTAAAAGTTTTTGAAGTGGAAACTATAATGGAAAGAAATGTGTTTAGGTAGGTAAGTAGGTAAAGTAACATCACACTGTAGCAACACAACAGGCTATTGGCGAGAGTTCGGGATCAATCCCACAGAGAAATATCTGTAAACAACACCTCGTAGTTCTAAACTACGGTCAGTTGACGAAAAAATTCAAATTTAAAAAATTCCCGCAGAAACTGAAAATAGCAGATTTTTTAGGAAAACACTTATATAAAGTAGAACCCCCCCCCCCCCCGATGTATCATCGGTCAGTTTTCATTCTCCAATAATATTCTCACCTTCTCCCTGCTTTACGCACGATCACATGATTTCTTTCAATTATTTGAATTAAATCTGGGTTATTTTTGTTAACAGCAGTAACGAATAATTTATCATTCGTTTGCAACAAAAAGTATATTATATTCATTTATTGAAATAACACAATAAATTGAGACATAGGGTCTTTGCTTTACAAACTAAAGTTGAACAGATTAAATCTTTTGGAGAACTTTACAGGATAACCGTCTTAACAAATGTTATAACCTTATTATAATCACTGACGATAACTTAACATTCTATATTTGTCATTGCGATATACAGTCCTATTTTAAAAAATTATTCATAGTTTAAAACTACATCTTTTTCTATACTTTATCTTCATTTTAATTTTCATTTATATAATAATTTGTAACAAGACAAAGAGAAAAACAAAACGTTCTTCATAGACATTACATATTTTATAACGCACCTGCAGATACCCTCGGCAAGTTGGTTTGCTGTTAAGGGTATGCAATATTGTTAAACGTATTTTTTATTCCTCGATACCGACAAAAGTTTGTAAATCTATGGAAATTGCATTAAATTATTTTCGTTCGGATAATTTCCATAGGTGCTTCATAGAATATTCTGCTGTAGAATCATTAGATATTAAACTGTGTTTATTCTTAAAAATCTTGACTGTACTAAAATAAAATTTCAACAGATAGAACATAATAATCTCTATTTTAAAAGTCATTGCTTTTGCAGTGATTACAAAATGATTCGTAATAGTATTGTGTTTCATCGTATTTCGTGAAATTCACACTAGTTATGCCTTCGAAATCTCAGTGTTTGTTATGGGAAACTGTCATGGAAGATATTCAAGATAATCGATTAAGTACTCTGAGAGGATAGTATTGAATACTTAGCAAGATTATGAAAATCGCTCTACTTAAACTCTAGTGTTACATATGTTGAGAGGTGTTGAATTCTGATCCATCCTCAATTGCACTCACTCCCTGAGCTAGGTCTAGTATCATGTGAATAAAGGATATCTGCTAACCAAAATTCGATACAAGGCCGAATCAATATAAAACAAGAACTGTTAAAAATATTAACCTTGATTAGAAGATTAGGTTGATAGATTGAAATATATACCTTGATCTGGATGCCAGTAACTTGAAAATTAGTTTGGGTTAAATTGGGATATCTTATGCTTATGAAATCTAACATGTTTGTGTAAAATTGACAAATGGGATATGTATACATATCCACTTTGACCTGTATCAAACAATTTATCAAGCAATTTGTTGAGTATCAAAACGATTTCCAGAATGCCAAGGAGCTAAAAGTGATAAAACACCTCTTTAATACCCTTTTACCTTTAAACAACTATAAATTGGAATTATATTAAGCTAAAATAATGTAGCTTTTAAATGTTTGGGAATGACATTTCTCTTAATTATTGATATATTTTACTAGGCTCACTGGCTACCCTTCAATAGAAGAAAATTTTTTTTACATATCGAGTGTCAAAACGGAAAAATATTGAAAGTAAACATTTTCAGAAATTCTCCCACAAAAATCCCAATACATATATTTAGTACCTATAGCCCATAGAAAATTATTTATTAAAAATTAATTATAGTATTGGAGTTTAATAAAATTATCTAAACATATTTTTGAAACAAATTTGGAATAAAATTATCTAAATATATCTTAGAATAATCATAAAGAGAAATATATGAGTTTATAGCCTCAAAAGGACTCAGAAATGTTCAACGTAAATCCAAAAATATAATAATAAAAATATAACAATCATAAAATTAAACTAGAAAACATTTGGTTACATACAAATTTTTTATTAAAAGGTTAATATGGATTTTATAATTCTATTATAAAAATTTAATCTACGATTTTTTTATTAAATTGCTTAAATATATTTTGTTTACCAAACCTGAGAATAATCATGAAGATAAATATATGATTTCAAGTTTAAAGTTTCAGTTTTTCAAGTTTTTATTCGTTATTTATATAAAAGATTAATATTTAAGTTATTTTTAATTTGATAAAATTTTGTTTCTTATTAGTATGAAGTAGATTATGACTTCATTCATTACTTGAATTATGGAAACATGTTTTTAATCCGTGACTGAATAAAATCGATAAAATACTTATACACTGAAGTAAGATTATTACTATCATATTTTTCCACATAAACATAATTGTTTAATTAATCAAAACAAAAAAGAAAGTTTCTTTGCATAAAATTCAAAAATAAGTAAAAAAGTATTTGTAAGCTTGCTATTCACATCGATTACAGCTTTTAAAAAGTACATTAGTGCATTAAATTTTCAGTTATGGTGAAAGGATTTGAGATAACTCCTCATCACATGCTTAAGGTGAATATTGCAAAAAAACATTTTTCTCTCACTATCAAGTTTCGTAAAGGCCAAACATTTTTTACATGGTTCATATTTGAATATTCTGGTGAAAGAGGTCTCTTTTTACTAGTGATATAGCTACCTCGTAATCATATGAATGATGATAATATGTGCTCGGTATCAAAATTTTTCATAAAACTGCATGGAAAAAAAAAAGCATTTTTAAGTTGTATGATCGCAATTGGCTTCTGAGCGTAAAAGTTGCATTTCATTCACTTGGACAAACGCAATTCGGTATTTTAAAAAGTCTAAACCTATTTTTGCGTCTGTTGACATTTTTTTCTGAGATGATTTCTTACGTGTCAGTCGTGTACGTGGGGACTAGTGCATGTTAAATCTGTCGAGGCCTTAAATATCCTTACGTTGGCGAGGCGAGGAGATTTGGAAAGTGGGGTGCCTGCTAAAGTATTGTTCTCGTCATCTGACTGCGATTCAAAATTACGAAGCATTATTCTTGGATCTTTCACTTCGGGATTGATCCCGGACCGTCACTAATATCTCGTTGTGTTGCTCCAGTTCTACGCTAATTAATTACCTATAACCTAATCTAACCCTTCTGAAATCAGACAGAAGACCATGAATCAGAAGAGCTTCATTAGAGTGGTGAGCTCCTCCGTGTAAATTTTGTAAAATTATGCAGCTTCATAACTTAAATCAAACATGCTTAAACGAAGAAATAGAATTGGAGAATGAACCTCATATAATTTATGTTATTTATATCCGACCCGCGCATAGCATCTGAGGTAAAATATATTATTTGCTTATATCTATTAACGGCAAAGTATCTCATATATTTCATACTTTATTTTAATCCATTTATAACAAATATAGCATCCATATTCACACAATCATACTTGTAAAAGAAGTAAAATTATCCAAAAATCTATAACATTATTTTATTTACTTTTCCTTATGCTAATTCTTCTTTCAAATAAAATACATGGCTGAAAGCAATACTCAATCACGTTACCACAGTTAAATCCTGGAAGCCTTCAATTTCATTTCATCCCTGTTCAAAGGCGATTCGGCAATTTAAAACGTTAAACTTATTTCCGCTGAAATTCTCTTTTCTGCCTTGATTTCGAGTGTTCCCCCACCCCCACATTGCTTTTTGTAATCAGACAGCTGAAGAATTTCATTCGAGTGGCGAGCTTTTCCGTGTAGGTTTAGCAATATTATTCAGCTCTATATCTCAAACTAAGCATATTTAAACAAAGCGGCTGGTCTATTATATATTGTTTACATACGTTGTTGCCATTCGACAACAAACAAATAGTGTCGATTTCTGTGCCACGTACGGTTGTGAAATATATATCAATGAGGTGTGCTTTTTATCGGGGCTAAAGGATTTAAGTCAAAATGGCTATCGATCAGAATCTTAAGTTGATGATTTCACTCTTTGCATTAGAATTCACGAAGAAAAAGCATTCCATGATACAAATAATTGTAATTTCGATTCGTCGATTCATATATATATATATATATATATAAATGAGAGTAAAATCATAAAAAATCAAGAAATATATTTACAGAAAAAAATACATCATACTTTTTCAGAATACCTTCCCTCAGATGATATGCAACGGTCCCATCGTTCAACCCATTTTTCAAAACGCGTAGAGAAGCCTTTTTCTGGAAGCTGCTTCAAAGAACACTGCAATGCTGAAATAACTACAGAATCTGTATTAAATTTTCTACCACAGAACTTCTCCTTCTACGTCAGAAACAGCCAGAAATCGCATGATGCGAGATATGGACTGTAAGGGGGATGTGGCATGATTTTAATATTGAATTTACTAAGATATTGCTGAACAGAAGTAGCGACATGGTGTCGAGCATCATCGTGATGTAATGTCCAATTCTCTACCTGTTCATGTCGCTTTCTCCATATGTGTTGTCACAAAATTTTCAAAACTGAAATACAATATTCACAATTCACAGTAGTTTTTGGAGGCACTGCATGCTGATTGATTACACCTTTATGATAAAAGAAAATAATCATTATGACCTTTCCAGCAGATTTGATTAGTCGGATTTTTTTCGGACGCGGAGAATCAGTGTGTTTCCATACACTTGCTGTGGACTTGATAAGGGGATCAAAATGATACACACAAGTTTCATCACCTGTTATCAAAGTCTTTAGGAAATTTGGATCATTTTGAAGCATCTGTTTCCACTCACAACATTGGTGAATTCTTGTTTGCATTTGTTCTTTAGTAAGGTGATGAGGAATCCATCAGGAACAAACATGGCGAAGCTGTAAATTGTTCCGTAGAATGCGAAATATCGACGTTTTCGTAATGTTAGTTGATGCCGCTATCTCCTCACATGTCATTCGCCGATTTTCTTGCAAGATTGCCCACACAGTGTTAACATTTCGATTATTCACAACACTTTCTGGTCGGCCAGGCTTAGGAGCCAGTTCTGCAGACAAACGTCCTTTTTTGAAATCATCATGCAATCTAAAAATCGTAGACTCGCCAAAAAATTTGTCTTTGTAAGCTTCTTTCACTAACATAACTGTTTCTGGAGCTGTTTTGCCCAAACGATAGCAAAATTTTATGGCAGAACGCATTTAGCTTTTCAACTTTGAATCACTCACCTCCATTTCTGCACGTTGGGTTGGCGTGGAAGTTTAGAGAGTGGGGTGCCAGCTCAGGTGTTGCTTCGTCATCTGACCGTGGTTCAAAATTACGAGGTGTTGTCCTCGGATCTTTCCCTTAAGGGACTGATCCCGGACCGTCGCCCATAGCCCGTTGTGTTGCTCTAGTACGACGTTAACTAAAAATTACCAATTACTTTTACCTCCATTTCTGTAGGGCAAATAGAAACAGTTCTTTAAACAAGCACGAAACTAAGAAATATATAAAAATGTAAATAAATAAATAAATATATATATATATATATATATATATATATATAAATATATAAATAAATAAATAAATAAATATATATATAAATAAATAAATAAATAAATAAATAAATAAATAAATAAATATATATATATATATATATATATATATATATATATATATATATATATATATATATATTTACACTGCTCGTGAAATAATGTTTACCCATTTTTCGGATTTTATATACATATATAACAATTAAATCCAAAGGATATAAAAGCTTTTTATAGTCCTTCATAAGGGGCGCTAAAGTCTCTAAACGCCTCTCACCATGTTATCATGATGAGTGAGATACTAATATTTTAAGTAAATAAATTTGGTATAGAAACACAGAAAAGCACATTTGGGTTGTTATCTGCGCCAGGCCCTGAGGAATATCTCGCGTTTCAGTTTTAAATTTTCCTCGATTGAACTTTTCCCTGAAACATTGGCGATACGTACTTAAAAGGCATAATACAAATCGTGAAACTAGCGTGGCAGTTGAAATAATATATATAAAAAAAAACTCTATGGTAAGAGAAAGAAGGTCT